>CM076571.1:734907525-735593594 GCA_034641835.2 Pinus albicaulis | reverse complement strand
CAAAAAAAAGAAACTATGCTTAAGGAAATTCAAAATTGCAACAAAATAAATCTAAATCAGATTACATCAATTCATTTTCTGACCCTTCATCATTAGACCGGCTATGATTTTCGGAAGTAATCATAAACAACTTGTGTAACTGATATTTAATTTGCAGAAAGTAAACTAATACTAAACCATACACTCATGATTCAATCCCTCGCCATCAGATCATTTGGCTTTGGAGAGCAATACAGTGTCATACATGATTTAATATATCTAAATTTATGAGAAAAACTAATACTAAACTACACATTTCATAATAGTCTCTGTGAGTCAGTGCAGCTTTCGGAGGCAACTGAAGATGTCATGCATGACTTAATATATCTAAATTTGCAGAAAAGAAACTAATACTAAACTACACATTTCATAATGCAGTCCCTCACCATCAGTCCAGCTGTGGCTTTCGGAGGCAACTGAAGATGCTATGAGCAGCTTAATATATCTAAATTTAACTACTAAACCAGATAAGCAAAACTGAAATGTACAAAGCAAGACTGAAGTTAAACAAAAGCTATGAAAAGCAAACTAGCAGCAGAACAATGTTAGTTTCATGTCATTAGTCAAAATGCTATGAAAATGCCCGGGCTGTCTATCTAAAACCTGCAATCAAGAAAATTGATCAGTGATTAACAATCATAAAACATGAAAGACAGAAATGAAATGGAAATTATGGAAATGTATAAACAGAAATGAAACAACTGCAAAGTATGAACATATGGATTGATTATGATACAATGACTTTTAAAGAAATGAAATGAGAAATATACACTAATACACAAAACCTTAGCTGAGCAGGGGCCCTCTACACAGCCTTGGTAACGATCCTCAAACACGAATTAAGTTGAAAAACAAAGTCTTCTCACATTAAAAAGCAGTTCATTACAGAATGGTAGTGTTACGGCTCAAGGGCAGCGTAATCACTACAAAGCAAACTAACAGATAACAGAGTATATTCACGAACATCAACTATCAACTAACAACTAACTTTATGTGCGTATGCAAACGCTCTATATATAACAATAAACTGTAACTGTCTCCTAAAGTTCATGATGGCAAAGAGCACGTAGACCACTACGTCCACGGATATAGGAGTATGGCCATGTTGGAAAGTGAATCTACGGAAGGTGGATGCTTGAATTCGACTCCAGAGCTCTGCACAGATGTCGATTTAACCTCCGCAGGCTTAGAAACGGCCGTATGGATCTTTATATGCCACGAAACAGAGTCCGGCCGACATGAAACTCCATGGTTGACTTCCATGTGGACGCCTTTGACCGCGGCTTCTTTGGACGAGTTTGCTTGAACCAATAGGACATGAACCATGTCCACGTCATTCCTGACCTGCCCATGTGGCTCGTTTCCCTTGTAGACACCTGTAGCATAGAGTTTCACAAAATAGCTGCGGAAAGTTGCAGCAGCTACGGAAAGTGGCAAGATTCCGCAGCTGAATGAACAAAATCTAGATCAAATAGTAAACACAAAAATATAATTAAAAACCATGTTAGATGCTCTTTTGCACATGATATTGACAGTTTGGGAGGTTTAGGTGAGTGAAAAAGGTATGGAAAAATGTATGGAAAAGATGCAAATTTGGGACTCAACATACCCCCACTGTGAAGGTGTTGCATGTCCTCATGCAACCAAAATTTTGATACTCTTTGTTGAGTTCATGTGCCTTGATACTTCAGCCAGCACATCCAATCCCCTTCTCTTCTTCTTTGGTACTGCCATCATTCTGGGTTTCTTCATTAAGCACCTAAATTTGATATTCACAAGTGCTCTGCTCAATTTCTGGCATTTCCTTTTTAATTTCTTATTATTCTTTTGCCAAATTCCCAAATGTAACATTGTATTATCATGGATGATCTTGTCCAGTTTGCCTTGTTCTTTCAGTGTTTCATTTTCATTTTTGATGTGCCGATTTAAAAGCTCCAGCTCAAAAATTTCCTGTTTTAATGACTGAACTAAATCATCCTGCAATGTATGAGGCTGAATGGAAGAGGTGCTTGGACCTGTGGCTGCCTTTTCCAAGGATTCTATATAGTCATATACCTCCTGCTGCTTGGGGTCTACTTCCGGTGTCATTTTCATTGGGCTGTCCCCAAAATTCTGTAAAGGAGAATTATGTTCAAAATCTGGCCGAGGAGGGCTTACATCAATGTTTTGCTGAGAATAAGATGGAGTATGCTCATTGTATGATTGGGAATGAAAGGAATCAGGTTCACTAACTGACTGAAATGGACTATGGTCAGTTGGAGACTGTTCAGATGTCTCCTCACCCAAATCAATGAAATGAGGACCCTTAATTTGTGTTTTTCTCAATTTTCCTTTAAGCCTGCTACTTCTCCTCACATGCTGTGGTACACTACCCTTTTGTTCTTGTTTTCCTGTCTCTGCCTTCTTGGATATAAATGACTGTTTTTGAAGATAAACTAATCTTTCAGATAGTATTTGATGATCTTCTTCTTCAGAAGAAGTAGTTTTATGGACAGCCTCAATAATTTTTTTCCCTTTTGGTATTATTGGCTTCTTAGCCTTGATTTCCTTCTTCTTCCTTTTTACCAATCTCTTTTCCCTATCAGTTCTTTCCATAGTAATAGTAGGAGTGTTTTGGATTTCCTCAATTGTTCTTTTCCTCCTACTTCTTTTTGTTGTGCTAGCTGCGGGAATTTCCTGAGTAGGAGTAATTTGGGTTTCAACATTCATTCTTTTTCTTCTACTCCTTCTTACTGAACTACCTTCAGGAATTTCCTGAGGTTCTTCAAAGAAATTTCTAACTAGGAATTGTTCCCATGTGTCTTTTCTTTCCTTTAGCTCTTTTTCAATCAGAATTTTTATAAGGCCGTGGTGATATAGATGAGGCTCTACATCTCCTAAGTGTTTTTGAACAGTCACAGCCATTTTCTTTAAGCTATTGAATAGAAAATAAGGGAGATTGAGAGTTTGGTTTTCTAGAAAATTCATCAATAGCCTGGTATGGTACATGTACATAGACCCAAAGCGGCCTTCACATGTAATGAATTTCTGAACAATTATTTAGTAAAGTGGCCCATTCTTCTTTTTATTATGCAGGGAATTCCTCTTTTAAAAACGGTGATATCCATACCTTGATTTCGTGGGATTGTTCTCCATGCCTCATCAACACAGATACTTCTTTTGAACCAACGTTCCCTCACAGAAGAAGTTAAGTAAGGCACATTTGCTAACAGTGCTGGAAATGACAAGAAACTTGGGGTCTCAATTTACGCTTAGAACCATCAATGACCTGGCAGCTTCAATGTCTCTTTGGTAACCTCTGAATTTAAGATAAAAATGACCATTTTGCTTTCCTCAACATCTCTTTTGCTTGCAGATATCCCTCTATAAACTTTGGTCCTTCCGGCTCTGCCCTTAATAATTTTCCCATTTCACTTCTCTGTGCTTCTGAGGGTTTAAGTGGAAATGGAACGATGGAATACACAGGATCAAGCACAATGACTGTGGGAATGTATCATAAAATGGGAATGAGTACCATAAACGGAATGGAGTAAGACTGTGGGTAGATATACGGAAGTGAGAATGAGCAAAAGGAACGAAATGGAGTGAAACAGGGAGTGAGAATGAGTAAAGTGGGGTTTCATAAACACGACAGAGACACGACAGAGAGGTTAACAAAGTATAGCACATTCGGCACCGTTTTGAATTTTGGTGGCTGCGCAATTAAATATGAACACGTTTCAATCAACGGTTATGAGTTTATGTGGCAGCAAGAGTCCTAAGTCAAATCAAATACGCTTCATTATCACCGGTGGGATATTGGATCATAAGTGAAAATCGGGGTTTAATGATGAAACCGTTTGTGAATAAATGCAAGAGGATAACATGGAGATCGTGGAAGGTTACGGAACTGTCAATATAATCATTGCGCGCAATGGATAGAGCTCATGGCTTGAAACTATATAAAAATGTGTTTTTCAATACTATTTGAAATAAATTTTATTCATACCTTTGGAATCTTTGCCCTGATTGATCTCCATTGGTGTCTTGAGTACTCCATTGATCCTCTCACCTGCATTTTATTTCATAATTGTGAAAATAACATCTAACTGTACATTCTCTTTGAAAGCAGAGTAGTAGCTGCGGAATCTGCTTCTGGCTGCGGAAACTGGAGTCAGCTGCGGAAACAGATGTCAGCTGCGGAAACTGACACAACTATTACTTGGTTGAATAGAAATGAACAAATGAAAAATGACCAGATGGAAATGGTCATAAAAAAGATTTTTATTGATGGAATGGATGAAATGAAGTGGAATGAAGTGAAATGAAATGAAATGAAGTGGAATGAAATGGAGTGGGTGGTGAAATGAAATGAAATGAAAGAGAGATTTTTTTTGGAAAATAGAGAGTGTCAGGTGTCCCTGATTTTCACCCTATATTTTCTGCATAAGACTGCCAATCAATGATTGGTTTTCAGGCTTATACCATTTTTTTTTTTTTTTTTTTTTTTTTTAGTGAAAAACAAAAGCTAGGCTGGTGGAGAAGAAGAATTCTTTTGTACCAGCCTGATTGCAGAACTTTCTTGAAACATCTTGACAAAATCCTCTTTTGAGAGTGGCTTATGATAAACTTTCAATCGATGGCCATTCACAATAAGAGGATTTTGAAACTCATCAATGGTCTTGATTCTTATAGCTCCATTGCTAAAGATTTTGTCAATCTCATATGGCCCAAGCCAATGAGTCTGAAATTTCCCTTGAAAATCTTTAAACTTGGAGTCAAATAACAATGCCCAATCTCCTTCTTGAGACTTCTTCTCTTTGATATATTTGTCATGCCATTTAGTTCTTTGATATTGAACTAGATCAGTTCTTAGAATTGCTTCTTGTCTGATCTCATCTAGCTCATTCAACTGCTCCATTCTATGCTTTTGGGCTTATGATAAGTCCATCCCCAACTGAACTACTATCTTGAAGGTCTTAACTTGGAACTCAATGGGGAGCAAGACTTCTTTCCCATAAACAAGTTCATAGGGAGAATGTCCTGTTGTATTCCTCCATGTAGTTCTGTAGGCCCACAAGGCTTCTGGAAGCCTTTCTGCCCAATCTCTTCTATGTAGATGAACAGTTTTGGTGATGATACTTTCAAGAAATTTGTTTGTGGACTCCACTTGACCATTTGCTTGTGGATGGTAGGGAGTAGATCTTCTGTGCTTGATTTTGTATTCTTCCATCAACTTCTCCACCAAATTTGATGTGAATTGGCTCCCCTGATCTGTTACAATTTCTCTTGGAACACCAAAGCGAGTAAAAATATCCTCATAAAGAAAATAAACAACTGAATTTTCAGTAGCAGATACTAATGCTTTAGCTTCTACCCATTTAGTAACATAATCAGTGCAAACCAATATATACTTCTTTTGCTTAGATGGTGGATTAATAGGTCCAATGAAATCTAAAGCCCATTTTCAAAGGGTTCAATGAGTACCTGTGTTTGCAATGGCATTTCATTTGAAAGGGTAGGTTTCCCTACTCTTTGGCAGCTATCACACCTTTTGACATATTGTTTTGCATCTTTGAAGAGGGAAGACCAATAATATCCCAAAGAAAGGATTTTATAGGCCGTCCTTTTGTCCGCAAAGTGTCCGCCGCATGGTTCATCATGACATGCCTTAAGAATATCAGGCATTTCATCTTCCCTGACACATCTTCTGATCACAAGATCTGGCCCTGTTTTAAACAATTCTTTAGAAATCCATGAATATTTTGAACTCTCCTGAATAATTTTTCGTTTTTCACTTGGAAATAAATGTGAAGGTAGTTTCCCTGTAACCAAATAGTTAGCAATATCTGCATACCAAGGGGTCTTAATAGTTACTGCAAACAAGTATTCATCGGGAAACTTATCTTCTACAGGAGAATCTTCTTTAGTATTCTGAATCCTAGACAAGAAATCAGCTACTGTATTCTGTTTTCCTGGTCTATCCAACACGGTAATATTGAATTCTTGCAAAAGTAAAAGCCATCTTGTCACTCTGCCATTAGTAACAGGTTTGTTCATTAAATATCTAATTGCAGAATGGTCAGTATGAATAAAAGTTTCATAGTCTGTTATATAATGTCTAAACTTATTGATTGCATGAACAACAGCTAAAAACTCTTTTTCAGTCACAGTATAGTTCAACTCTGTGGGAGTCAAATTTTTACTGGTATAATAAATGGCATAAGGAACTAAATCTTTTTTACCCAATACAACTCCCAGAGCTGTATCTGAAGCATTCGTAGAAATATGGAAAGGGAGTTTCCAATTTGGTCCTCTCAAGATAGGTGCTTCAGATATTCTTGTTTCAAAGTTTCAAAGGCTGATTGACAATCAGGATCCCGTTTAAATTCACAGTCTTTTGTAAGAAATTTGAAGAGTGGAGATGCTATTTTAGTGAAGTTTTCTATAAATCTTCTATAGTAACCAGTAAATCCTAGAAAACTTCTAATATCTCTTTGACAATTTGGAATAGGCAACTTGGAGATGACTTCAACTTTTGATCTATCAACCTTAATCCCATCTCCTGAAATATGATGTCCTAAAACAATCCCTTCAGTAAACATCATAAAGCATTTTTCATGGCTTAATGAAAGGTTTGTTTCTTTACATCTTATAAGAACTTTTTCCAAATTTTCTAATACCTCTTCAAATGAATTACCATAAACTGTAAAATCATCCATATAAACCTCTACACAATCATGGATTAGATCAGAAAAAATTCCTAGTACTGCTCTTTGGAATGTTGTTGGTGCATTACATAACCCAAAAGGAAGCACTCGGTAGGCAAAAGTTCCCCATGGACAAGTAAATGTGGTCTTATCTTGATCTTCAGGTGCTACCTGAATTTGATTATAGCCACTAAAACCATCAAAAAATGAAAAGTACTTTTTACCTGCTAATGTATCTAATACCTGATCGATAAAAGGCAAAGGAAAGTGATCCTTCAAAGTTGCTTTGTTCAATTCCCTGTAATCAATGCATACCCTCCATTTACCATTATTTTTGGGTACTATAACCAAAGGAGAAACCCATCGGCTATCTGAAATTGGATAAATGAAGTTTACATTGAGTAGTTTTTGGAGCTCTTCTTTCACTATCTCCCTAAGATTTGGATTCATCATTCTTTGAGGTTGTCTGATTGGTCTACTGTTTTCCTCAATATAGATATGATGGATCCAAGTCTTAGGATCAATACCTTTCATGTCAGTATACTCCCATGCAAATGCAGTAGAATGTTTTTGCAAGATTTTGGTTAGTTCTTCTTGTTGTGACTTTTTCAAATGTTTGTTGATATTCAATGTTTTTCCTGGAAAAATCTCAATAGTAGAACTACCAAACTCTTCCATAGAGTAAAGAGACATTTGTCTTGATGATAAATATTCTATGTCAGATTCCAACTTAAATTGTGTGGGGTCATATTCTGAAGATATCTCAAAATTTTCTAATGTGTTCAGAATTTGACTATCCTCACTGATTTCAGAAATGGTAAAAACAGGTTGTATAGTGTTCTCATCATCGACCCATTCATTGTCTCTTATTTCTGTGATTGCTCTTGCTGGAGGATACAAATTGAATTTCTTTGTCGAATTACCATTTGAAATGTACATGTCTCCAGATCTACAACTAATAAAAGCATCAGCTGTGGCCAGCCAAGGTCTTCCTAAGATAATTGGATGTTCTCCTAGATTACTTTTGGGAGTCAAAATCATAAAGTCTACTGGATATTCCCAAGAATCTAAGGAGACTGAAATATCTTCTAATACACCATCTGGTTTAATAACCGATCGATCTGCAAGTTGCAATAAAGTAGGTGTAAAAAGAAGGATAGGAAGTTTTAACTGTTCCATAGTCTGTCTACTCATAATGTTGATAGCAGCCCCTAAGTCAATCAATGTGTTTGGAATTTCTATCCCATTTATATGTGTCTTGACAATTGGACTTCCTGGATCTACATACTTCTGCATGGTAATTTTTCCCATCATAATGTCTGCAATCTTTCCTACCGGGTGGATTCTTCTTGTGTCCTTTAGCTTCCTTCCTGGTCTTTTGAAACTCAACTCCTTTATGGTTTTTGCTAGAATAGGAATTTCTCGAATGGCTTGTAGCAATGGAATCTTGATACAAACATTCTTCAATTCATCTAGAAAGTCATAGTTAGGCAACAAAGTTTGTTTTTCCACCCCCTTATCAATTTGTAGTCTTTCCGGAAAAGGAGGTGTAGATGAAGATACAGGTTGCTCAACTATAGGAGTTGTGGATGCTAGCTTTTCTTTTTCTTTTTGAATTTTTGAATTTTGAAGAGATTCTTCCTCAAAACCCTTATTGACTTGAAGAGAGTCCTCCTCAGAGGTATCTTGCTCTTGAATGTCTATAGAAGGTTTTTCTAAAACTCTACCAGATCTGAGTTGTACATCGTTGAGAGGAACAATCATATAGGTGGGAAATTGTTGTCCTTCTACCATATAAGTAGTTTGAGGATTCTTATTGTTAGGATTTGGCAATGGCTGAGCTGGAAGTTGATTTGTCTTCTGTTGGTATGGGAGCATGAGTTGAGGATTTGTATTTTGTTGAGAAGTTTGTTGTTGTGGAAATGGCAATGAAAGTTGTGGATTTGGGTTTGGAAGTTGTGGAGCTTGTTGATTTTGAAAAGATGGAGGATATTGATAAAATTGAGCAAATCTCCCATAAGGATTTTGCATCCCTTGTACCCATGGCTGATATGAATTCTGATGTTGGGGCCAAGGTTGTTGCCAAGGATTCCAATTTGGTGGGGTTTGAAGATTCATAGAGTTATTAAACCCTTGAGATTGTTGTCCCTGCCAAGGTCTCCTTGCGACAAAACAGAGAGATTCTACTGAATTTGGATCTTCTTGAAAAACAGCTTTGAGTCCAGGGATTGAAGGACAATCCTTGATCTCATGATTTTCTGAGAAAATCATACATGTTTCTACAACTTTTGCATCCAAGGAACATTCCCTTAAAGCATGTTTCTTCCTACATTTCGGACAAAAGATGGCTAAAGCATTTGTTTCTGCTTTCTGCTTGTTTTGGATTTTAAGGGTGTCTAGTTGTTCACTAAGGCTCCCTAAGATATCAGTTTTGAACTCATCAAGCATATTACCAATCTATGCCCTACTTACTGATCCAGTTGCAGATTTGTTAGCCCTAATAAGAGAAGGATCCCTAGGCCCTTTTCCTGTTTTAGATTTTCCTCTTGAGAGATGGACACATAGTTCTGTTATGTCACGAAGTGGAAGTTGAGAAATGTCTCCTTTCCCATCATGTTTAAAATATCTATCCATTCATCTCTAATGGCTTTTAATATGAGGGCTTTCAAGGTTTCATCATCTAAGTTGCTCATCTTTGCTCTTTTCAAGTTGTATTGAAATATTTCAATTAAGTCTTCCAAATTTTCATCTTCTTTTTGCATCATTTTGAATACCTCATCCTTGTGATTGGTGGGCATACAATAGTCCAAGTATCTTTCCAAAAATGTTTGTTTCATATCATTCCAAGTCCTAATAGATTGAGTGGCTAATCCCATGAACCATTTCAAAGCAGATCCCTTCAATGTTGAAGGAAACGGTTTGAGTTTTTGAGAATCTTCCATATAGTCATAAGTTCGGCACACTACTTCAAACTCAAACAGAAATGTTTCAGGATCCTCACTTCGCAATCCATAAAAGTTAGGGAGAACAAATGGTGAAATATTTTTCATTGTTGCATGAGTTTCCTCATCAGCTATAGGGAATCCCAACAAATCCCTATTTCTACCATTATTTCCTTCACCATTGTTATCTCCCTTATCTCCTCCTCTTCTACCTCCACCTCTATTTATTACTTCCTCTGCCATGATAGTTTCTTTAGAGTCCTTATAGTCCTCTAGTTCTTCTACCAAGGAAGGATGAGAGAAAGTCTCTTTGTTTTCTAAGTGGGTTTTAGTAGGTGGTACAGGAGAATCCTCTAATTCAGTTGTTCCTTGACTTCCAAAAATCTTAAGGCTAGGGGTAGATGGTGGTGAATCTGGTCTATGCCTTGAAGAAGATGGAGTTATGAAAATCGAACTCTTGGCTTTAGCTATAAACCTTCCCCTAGAATCTCTTGCTCTATGCATGTCATTTTTTTATTTTTTATTTTTTAAAAGTTGGGCTAATAATTCTCTTTATGATCTTCCAGGTCACACTAGGTGCAAGAAGAGAGCATACTTAAGAAATTACTGAACCAATAACTCTCTTTTCTGATCCTCCAGATCACACTAGGTGCAAGAGGAGAGCATACTTCAAGAAGTTATCAAGTTTCCCTTCTTTTATGATTTTATGGTTTTTTTTTTTAAGAAATTGGCTACCTAGTTACACTTCCCCGGCAACGGCGCCAAAATGTTTGGTCAATTTAGTGTGTCCTAAATTGCTGCATTTAATTTGTCGATCCGGGAATCGTAAGCTGATGAAGTGCGGCGCACTATATGTGCAAGATAACCTATTTCTTAACTTTTTGTCGTTTTTGGTTTTTCTAAGGTGAAATGGAAATTCTAAGATGAAAACAAGTTTGGTTATGTTTGTTCAAGGAAGTGATATCCCCTATAATGATTTACCAACTTGAAACTTTAAAAGCAATTTGAAAATTACAATGACAAGACTTGAAAGAAAGTAAAAGTGTACTGCTGAAATGAAAAGGTGCTGCTAATCTAATGAATCAAAACAGTAAACTAGTGAACATGAAAACCAAACTATTCTTACTGCCAACTAAACACAAAAGAAACTATGCTTAAGGAAATTCAAAATTGCAACAAAATAAATCTAAATCAGATTACATCAATTCATTTTCTGACCCTTCATCATTAGACCAGCTATGATTTTCGAAAGTAATCATAAACAACTTGTGTAACTGATATTTAATTTGCAAAAAGTAAACTAATACTAAACCATACACTCATGATTCAATCCCTCACCATCAGTCCAGCTGTGGCTTTCGGAGGCAACTGAAGATGCTATGAGCAGCTTAATATATCTAAATTTGCAGAAAAGAAACTAATACTAAACTGCACATTTCATAATGCAGTCCCTCACCATCAGTCCAGCTGTGGCTTTCGGAGGCAACTGAAGATGCTATGAGCAGCTTAATATATCTAAATTTGCAGAAAAGAAACTAATACTAAACTACACATTTGATAATGCAGTCCCTCACCATCAGTCCAGCTGTGGCTTTCGGAGGCAACTGAAGATGCTATGAGCAGCTTAATATATCTAAATTTAACTACTAAAGCAGATAAGCAAAACTGAAATGTACAAAGCAAGACTGAAGTTAAACAAAAGCTATGAAAAGCAAAATAGCAGCAGAACAATGTTAGTTTCATGTCATTAGTCAAAATGCTATGAAAATGCCCGGGCAAGTAAACTAATACTAAACCATACACTCATGATTCAATCCCTCACCATCAGTCCAGCTATGGCTTTCGGAGGCAACTGAAGATGTCATACATGATTTAATATATCTAAATTTGCAAAAAATAAACTAATACTAAACTACACATTTCATAATGCAGTCCCTCACCATCAGTCCAGCTGTGGCTTTCGGAGGCAACTGAAGATGCTATGAGCAGCTTAATATATCTAAATTTGCAGAAAAGAAACTAATACTAAACTACACATTTCATAATGCGGTCCCTCACCATCAGTCCAGCTGTGGCTTTCGGAGGCAACTGAAGATGCTATGAGCAGCTTAATATATCTAAATTTAACTACTAAAGCGAGATAAGCAAAAGACCAGGAAATGTACAAAGCAAGCGAAGTTAAACAAAGCTAGCAGAAAAAGCAAGCCTGTGACGGAACAATGTTAGTTTCATGTCATTAGTCAAAATACTATAAAAATGCCCGGGCTGTCTATCTAAAACCTGCATCAAAAACACTGATCAATGATTAACAATAAAAAAAAAACATGAAAGACAGAAATGAAATGGAAATTATGGAAATGTATAAACAGAAATGAAACAACTGCAAAGTATGAACATATGGATGGATTATGATACAATGACTTTTAAAGAAATGAAATGAGAAATATACACTAATACAAAAAACCTTAGCTGAGCAGGGGCCCTCTACACAGCCTTGGTAACGATCCTCAAACACGAATTAAGTTGAAAAACAGAGTCTTCTCATATTAAAAAGCAGTTCATTACAGAATGGTAGTGTTACGGCACAAGTGCAGCGTAATCACTACAGAACAGGCTAAAAGATAACAGAGTACATTCACTAACATCAACTATCAACTAACTTTATGTGTGTATGCAAACGCTCTATATATAACAATAAACTGTAACTGTCTCCTAAAGTTCATGATGGCAGAGAGCACGTAGACCACTACGTCCACGGATATAGGAGTATGGTCGTGTTGGAAAGTGAATCTACGGAAGGTGGATGCTTGAATTCGACTCCAGAGCTCTGCACAGATGTCGATTTAACCTCCGCAGGCTTAGAAACGGCCGTATGGATCTTTATGTGCCATGAAACAGAGTCCGGCCGACATGAAACTCCATGGTTGACTTCCATGTGGACGCCTTTGACCGCGGCTTCTTTGGACGAGTTTGCTTGAACCAATAGGACACGAACCATGTCCACGTCATTCCTAGCATGCCCATGTGGCTCGTTTCCCTTGTAGACACCTGTAGCATAGAGTTCCACAAAATAGCTGCGGAAAGTTGCAGCAGCTGCGGAAAGTGGCAAGATTCCGTAGCTGAATGAACAAAATCTAGATCAAATAGAAAACACAAAAATATAATTAAAAACCATGTTAGATACCCTTTTGCACATGATATTGACAATTTGGGAGGTTTAGGTGAGTGAAAAAGGTATGGAAAAGTGTATGGAAAAGATGCAAATTTGGGACTCAACACGTATATATATAAAGTTTTTACATGCGCCATTGCATAAGTCAACCGGGCCCTACCCAACCTTTTCACCACAGCTTTCCATTTAATCCCAATCGTTCGCTCCCGTGCTCCAGATCCAACGCCTGAAAATGATTTTCACGCTCGCAAACCAATCGCTCACCCAAACAGAAATCAAGCGCAAAATGGGTGGTTTTCCCATTTCTGCCTCCTGTGACGTGTCGCGTTCTTATTGCGTCACGTTTATTTTGCCAAAAACTGCTTACAGCCCAAATCCAACGCGAAAACAACTTTCGGTTTTTTGCATTCAAATCTAAAACCTCTCCCACCGATGATTTGACCAGCATTTATGACATTTTGATAAATATTCATGTATAAAGATTAAAACCTTTGTAATAAGTCTTATTATTTTATTTGAATTTCGAAGTAAGAAAAAGCTTTGCTTCACTGTACTTAGCCACTTTTAGCTCCCGAAACCCTATTTCAAACTTCATTTTATAGATTTCACTTCTGAAAGCCTATTTTCACCACAGAATTCTATTTTGAAGACCAGTGAATAGTTTTTCAAATTCAGTCATTTGAACCTGAGCTCAAATTCAACTACAACGAATTGCAGAAACCCTTCCGACTACCAAAATACCTGCAAAAAAGGTATTTTCCCTAATCTAGTTGATCCAAGTGTGTCCAAAACACTCAAAAAATAGGGCAAACCCTCGCAAAATTTCTCCATAATTCTCTTATCCATAAAAGCCTCATTTAAAGCCAAATCCTCATTCCAAGACCCCTGAAAGATCAATTCCATGGTTCAAAAAGGTTTAAAAACCTACAGAATACCTAAAAAGCCTCTTTTGCAGTCACAGTCATTCAGAAAGCTAGTGTTTTCTATCTTAAAACCTATTTCCTGTGTCCCATAATCCTATCCTTGAACTAAAATTGCTCAAATTATCCTCTATTAAGCAAATACAACTATTGCAAATTTCTTAATCTTGCTTTAATTATTTGAAAAATGACCAAGAAGCAAGTAACACCTAAAGCTGGAGGCTCTAGACCTGTTAAACCTGGAGGGTCCAAACCTCCTAAGTCTGAAGCAGTAAAAACTCCAAAATCCACCCCTGCCCTCACTGTAAAAACTACTATGTCTGTTAATCCCCTTCAGCCACCAGTATCTACTGAAGAAATCATCCCTTTGACTGATGTGGATTATAAAATTGCAGACCCTGTGGTAGAATTCAACTTATTAGAAGTTCACAATTGGTGTTATGAAAAGTTCCTAGATAAAGATAACATGCCTCTCTGGGATACAAATTTACCCAAATATGTAGTCCCAGTAACACATCCTGGTCAAAACCTGGTAAGAATGTGCCAAAAGTACTATGTTCCAGACCAAAGAGAAATTGTGAATGTTGATAGGGAGATTCTTTTTTCTATCACTGCAGAGTCCATAAATGAAATTTTGCAACTACAGTTTGACCCTAGGGTAGTTCACCTATCCATTGAAGCATTGACTCAGTTATATTTGGGCTTGGATTTCCCTAAGAGATTTGTGATTTTTCAGAACTTTATGCCAGCTCCTGTGGACATTCCAAAGCTGAATCCTCCCTATTCCACTTCCAAGTTTCCTGAGGGTTCAAGAAATGTAATTTCAATGTTATCCTTCATATTGGGCTATTTCACTGATGAATCCATCCTTGGTTTTTTGTCTACTTTGTCTCCTGGTCAACCTCCTACTATGATTTTTGACTTTGCCAGGTTTAAAGCTGATTCTATCCATCATCAGTTGACCAAGTTGCCCACTGAAAGGGCATTCAGATATTCTTCATATTTATTGCACTTGTTCTTATTCTCACAAGCTGATCACTTTCCAATAGCATTACAGAAAATGAATTTAGAGGGCCAGCCTCTATCAGTTGTCTTTTGGACATCCCTATTGAGAAAAGAAGGAAGTGAATATAGCTACATAGATTTTACAGATTTGTTCATTAGTTCGGCTATGAATTTGCTACATAAATCATAACAGCCTAGAGTAAGTGAAGAAATGAAAAGGATATTACAACTATCAAAGCAATGTAAAATGGGAGATTGGTACTTGTACAAGAAACACACTGAATTGAGAATTTTTGGAACCAATCTACTTCCATAAAAATTACCTAAGTTTTTGACTATCAGAGTCTTTGCTTTAGAGTATTTGAGACAGGTTTTGAATGCTGATGCCATCAATTTCTTGGCCTCCAAGAAGAAAACTCAATTCAAACTGAAAAATCGGATTGGTCCTTTCATTGTGAATAACAGAGAAGCTGATAAAGAGATAGAAAAAGATTGTTAGAGCTAAAATTCCAGGAAATCTTCTATTGGAATTATGACCCTCAAGGTCTTCTCAACAGTATAAGGGTTAAATGTAAGTTGCCTCCTTTCATACATGAACCCAAGCCTAATATTGAGAAATTTGCAAATCAGATAGAATGGTTAGAAAACACATTGGTAGATACAGTCATCAATATAGAGCCAATACAAAAGAAAGATACCATACTTGCCATGATAGCTTCAAAACAGCCAAAAAATTCAAAAAAAAGAAGCAGGGATGAAGGAGCCTACACAGCAGAGACTAGTACAGAGACTAAATTCAAGCTCATCTACAACAAAAGGCTCAAATTCGGTTCCATAAGGAAAGATAAAGTGATTGAAATTGATGATACAAATGGCCAAGAAACAAATAATGAGCCTGAGGTAAGCAATGATGAGGCCACTGAAATAACTAAGGAGACTTTAATAGAAATAGAAAAAGAACAAGTAGCAGCCAAAGAATCAAATACTCAAATGATTGAAAAGCAGATTAATATGGAAGCTTCTTCTACTTCTAAAATAGAAAATGAGAAATACTTGGACAATAAAGAAAGATATAAACAGATCAAGAAAAAGAATGAAGAGATAAAAAGTGAAATTTATTCTCAATTCTTAAAATAGAAACCAGGAAATCAGAATAGGTTACTTACAGCATTTTATTACTCCTTAAATAAAATGATCATGTCATATTTACAACCAACTTCTTCAACTCCAAAAACAATGGTTGACTACAAAAAGGTTGAATTTGAAGTAGATACTAAAAAGGTGCATGAACTAGATCAAATAGAATTCCACGGACATAGCTCTGAAATGTTATATTCTACTGTGGTGACAAAAGCCATGAGTGTGACAAATTTGCAGAATACCATTATCAACATGCAAGACCAAATGAAACTTGACAAAGGCTCTTTGTATGCCAAAGATTTAAGGATCAAGGTTAGAAGAGTTGATTTTACAAATAGGAGTTGACCCATCAAATGTGAAAGCTGTTGAAGTATTGATTAAGAAGAAAAATGATGATATTGTTGCTTTAAGGAAACAGTTAAAACTTCCTCAAAGTCAGCACCCACATAGTAAGGAGATACTTCAAGAACAGAAAGAAAAAGAGGATATGATGCAGTTGATCATAAAGCTAACTGCCCAATTCAGAGATATGGAAATTCAAATGGATATACTTATAAAGGAAAAAGAAAATGTGAAGGAAACTGATACTTCCACCATTCCTACAGTCATACCTATTATTACTGTTGTTTTTCCTTCTACACTGGGAGAAAAATTGGCACCAAAAGAGTTATTGGCAACTGCAGTGTCAGTACAATCAGCCACAACATCAGCAACAGATTCTTCAACCACACAGGTACAGTAGACAAATGATGCAGGACAAATAGTAAAGGCTATGGAGGAGATGTACCTGAAAAAAAATGAAATTAATAGTTTGAAGAAAATGATTCGGAATATGGAATTATCTAACAAAGAAGCATTAATTAATGCCAACAATTATGAACAAAGGGCCAAAAGACTTGAAGAGCAAGTCAAAAGCCTTCAAAAAGACTTGAGTTTCACTTCATAAATTTCTTACATAAGAAATTACCTATGGACCAATATAATTGAGGCTATAAATCTTCAGTGGCCGTCAATCCAGATCATATATGAACAGAGAGACCTACTTCTAGTAGCACAAGTAGAAATCCAGAAGACAACAGAAGAATTAGCAGATAAACCAGCACAAGCATTAAAGCTAATCACTTTCTTGACAGTAAAAACAAAACAGAGCTAGAAGAATTGAAGATACAGGATAGGACAGAGACAATATTGCAAATCAATAAAGTTTTGACTAAGAAAACTCTAATGAACAATTTGAAAGAAAAGTGTGATGCCATGAATTTTTCTATTACCAAATTTCTAGAAAAATACAATATGCTAAGACAAGCTGGCATTCCAGATATTCATGTCTTCAATGAAAAGTTGATGGACCAAAAAGAATATGACAAAAAGATAAGGGATCATGCTAAAGAACAAGTCAACAAGCCACTACCACAGGGCTCTCCCACTTGAAAGGTTTTTCTCCAATATATTAAAGACTTATTTTTCCTTCAAAATGAAATCAAACATTTGTTTGTCATCAAACCAAATTTTTCCTAGTATACAGATGCTGATGAAAACTTCAGGAAACTCAAAAGTGTAAAATTACCAAATGAAGAACAATGGCAGGTGTTTACAGATTTGTTGTAGCAGCAAAGAAGCAAAACAGTGAAATAAACTGCAAGAGAAACAGTCAATCTGAGAAGGAAACAATAAAACAGTTATTTGATTTTGATATTTTACTATTGAGAAGTCTCTTTTTACAGCAGTTAAAGGTTAAAATATCAGTTAAAAGAGTATCAGGGTGAAAGAACAGAGTCAAAGTGTATCAAAGAGAAAAGCAACAGCCAGCTAATTTTGACTGCTGTAATTTCCCTTTTTACAGCAGTAAAATAATAAATAAACAGCGTGAAAGAACATCAGGGATGAAGTACATTGTTAAAGAGTATAAGTGGAAAGAGTATCAGTTAAGTCATCTTCCAAAAGATATTTTTCAATGTGCCAGCAAGCATGGACAACTATTCAACAAACAGTTTTTGTTAGATAAGTTAGTTCTATATTTTCTAGATAAGAGGACAGCTTGCTAAAGTTTTTAAGCAGTTTTCTCTCTTAATGTGTAAATATATTTTATATCTCCTAGAGTTATTCCTAGATCTCTCTAGGATATTTGTAATAAAAATTTGTATAAATACTTCAGTTTGTGAAGTGTTTAGGGTGGAATAAAATTGCTAAGATTACTATAGATTTTTGTTGATACATTTGAGGCCTACATGTGTTACTTTTGAAAGTAGCAGACTGGACAAAGATAATTGGACATTATAATTCATAATTGTCGTGATAAGTTAAAGAGTAAAGTGCATCTATCTTGTCATTGTTTATTTTTTGAGTTCCATTCATTTCATTATGTGCTTGTTCTTTCTTAATGAGTAACTAGGAATATTACTTCAGGACTAGCTTATGGCTCCTTGTCTTAACTAAGTTACCATTTAAAAAATTTTCAAATGATTTCCAGTGTTAGGAATTCTTAACTTCTCCTACTCCCATTTTACTTCTGCCTCCTTCCTCTATTGTCTGAATCAAAGGATCCTTCATTGCCCTCTGTCCCGACTTCACCATTTCATCAAAAACCTTTTATCCAAAGCTCTAAGGGTTATCTATCTTGCCCTGAATACATTTGCATCCTTTTGGCCTTGCCTTCTAGTACTCCTATCTAGACTTAGACTCCATTAGCCCAATGGTCAAGTAGATTCCTCCCTAGTTTACCTTTAAGTGATTTTTTCCCACCAAATGAATTCAAAACCAAAACCAATTGTTCTATCATAACTAGCCTAAAACATTAAATGAAAACAAATTTAAATCATAAAGAGAAAGCCCTCTCTAAAATTTAGGAAGGCTAGATCCTAAATTTCCAAAGTAGGTTTGTGGTTACCCCTAGTTTTCTTAAACTAAAAACCAAAAGCCCACAATATTAAGAAATTACTAGGGTGATAACATACTGGTGACCATACTAGGGAAACTAACCAATCTCTAGTTTTAAATTTAGTCTTAAAGGAAGATCTTTCATTTATCTTTTTACTTTAAGATTATTTTTAAGGGTTGTGGGTATTCATAAATAATCATTCTAGCTTCTAGGAAAACCTACTATACCAGGTCTAACCCAGATCCTAAGCCTGCAATTATAGTAGATAACCCAGAACAGATTGGAAAAAACAAAAAGAAAAAACAAATTGTCAATTTAGAAACTGAAGTACCATTAAGAAAAGCTAATTCTTTACCCAAAGAATTAGTGATCTTATTTGATATTGATTTTGATTTCAAGTTTGAACAATCGTTGTTTAAAAATAAATCTGAAACTGATTTAAAAGATACTGTAATAGATCATGTTTTTACTTCTTTCTTGAAAGAAAAATAAAATATTATTTCAGCAAAAATAAAATTAGATAAATCTGAATCACAAAGTCAAGTAGAAAGGATTAATTTTACACTGATTAAAGACATTGATGAAGCTATTAAATTAGCCTATTTATTATCTCACATTAAGCCTCCAGTTTCTCAATTGCACACAACAATAATTCCAGCAGCAGATTCAACTTTGTATGTTGTCACTTCATTTTTAGATTCCACTGCAAGTTCATCCACAGAAACATTTAGTCCTAAGTTGCCTTTGCAACCTGGGATATTATTCCCCTCATTCACTCAGAACACTACATCCACTAGTTTTATAAGCACTACATCCTTATTTCCAAATAGTTCCATATATATACTATCTTCTTTTCCAAGCTCTTCAAGTACAGTTTTCAGCACATCAGCTATTATATCCAGCACTGCTCCTATCATTACTGTTATACCTCCTATTTCAGCAAAACTTCAAGCCATGGCTGCTAGGTATGCTCCCCTTGTCTTACCACAAAACCTCCATGATATGCCCCAAGATTACCAGAAAAATATACCATTATTTGATGGCCTATCACAATATAATGCTCAACAACATGTCACAAGAATAACAGACTACTGTGAAATCTACGAATTTGATGAGTCAGATGTTCAAATGAGGTTATTTGCCCAAAGTCTAATAGGAGAGGTTAATAAATGGTTTAAAAATTTAGCTACTAGTAGTATAGTTAATTTAATTGCATTTCATAGAGCATTTTTAAATAAATGGGAAAAGAAAAAGAACCCCCTGCAAATTTTATCTGAATTTGATGCTTTAAAAATATCTCCTAATGAGTTTGTTCAGGATTACTGCACTAGGTATAACAGTGTTTATAATGCCATTCCTGTTGATCTTAAACCTACACCCTATTCTATACTTCTTAAATTTCTTGATGGATTTGATCCAGATATGGCTTACCAACTAAGAGAAAGGAATGCTAAAAGAGAAAGGAATGCTAAAACATTAGAACATATGCAATTAGATGTTGTTGGTGTAGAAATAAATATTCTAGCTAAAAAGTCTAGACTTAGGAATGAAAGGAGAGTCACAATCAAAGAAGAAACATCAAATTCAGATGCTAAACTAGATTTCCTTGCTAAAACTTTAGAAAGGGTGGTTGATAGATTAGAAAATATTGAGAGAAAACCACAATGGGATAACCAACCACAAATCAGAAATCCCAACTTCAGAAAAAACAATAACCCTAGAAAAGCTAAAGAAGTTGCTCCAAATCAAAACATTAGGCCCCCATTCCAAGAGAACTATGCTAAGAGTTCTCATAATAATGATGAAGATGAGGATAACATCAATTTAATAATGGGGATAGATGAAGAAAACACTATTTTCCTCACTCAAGAGGATCAAGAACTTTTTGAGCTTTAACAACTCAAAGTAGAATCTAGTGAATCCTTTGATTTCAAACAAGGTTATGACTTCGCTATTAATGAAATTCACAGTCAATATAACCTTAGACTTCATTCCATGCCCATTTGACTTCATTCCAACATTACCCAAGCTTAAGTATATGGCTCTATCATATTCTTCATGGTTGTAATACCCCTGAGTATCCCCCATACTTCTGGAGCCCATATTTTCCTCGCCTTATAGGTTATATGTTATCTTATTTTCGAATTCTCGGGATATTTCCTACCTCAATCCAAAATTTTGGGTTGGCAGTTGTTTTCTCGTCCTTGAAATATTTCTACTGAATACTTTGACACTCCAATATTAGCTCTAGTTTTTAAGTCATACCCTGTTAAGTTAATGTATGCTCTATCCTTTAGTTGATTTGTTCTATTCAGTCATAATTCCTTCACCTCAACCCCCTGGACCACTAAAATTCACCTATAACAGTATCCTGTGACTATCCTTAGACATATAGAATCCCCTTATGCACCTTATGTTTTTCCTAAGAAAACTAACTAACTTAACTCTACTTTTTTGGTTTTCCCTAGTTCTCATTGGGCTTGAACTGAAATGTGTCATCTTCCTTGACACTTGGCATGTGATTCTGATAGTCTCCCTTGTCCCCAAATTTCCTCGCACCTAGTGCTAATCAGAATGATCCATAGGACCAATGCTATGACCAAGGCCCTAAAACCTAAGGCTTTAATCTTTTCGACTCCCATACAACTATCAATGCTCTCTTTGTCTTAACTTGACATGGTAAACAAGTTGACAACACTGATGGCAGTAATAAACTAAAATTACCGTGAAATTTCTTGTTTGTCAATCCCATTTGTTATCGAGGTCACCCCAATTCTTATTGGTGTTGATTTTTCCTTGGAAATTCAGAAATAAGGTTATGTCTAAAACATGATCACAAACACAACAAAATTCCACAACGCTAAGCACTTTGCATAGCAGAAAATGTATAGCAGTGAATCAATGAAGTACATAAGATTTTATGCAACCCAAAAAAATTTTGTATTACAACTATAATACAACAAACATAGAGCTCCCATACCAGGGATCCTGGCCCTTACAATTATCCCCAATATAAGGAAAACTAGGCTTGATGTCAACAACACATTATAATCAATCTACCCAAGAACAAGAACAAACTTGACTTACTTGTTGAAGAAGCGCTTACATGAGCCCTTTCATTACACTTGCCTTGAACACCTGGAAATTCCTTTTCCACCTCTACTTGTAGAGAATATTTTGCTCCAATACCTCTTCCTTAGCTTCTCACAAGGTCCTCTACTACTTCATATTTTCTTATGCACATCTTCTCTTCAATCGACCTTCTATCAATGACAAAGCTCCTCCAAGGTCACTAAACATAGACCTATATTAGTATTCCCTCTAAAAATGGAATTTATCCTCCAATATTGCTGACTTATGGTTTTTAACATTTCCTTCTAACAATCCCTAGGTTCTCCAAGGGTCATTTTACTCAGGGCACAAAAGTCTGCCTTCACACAGTCCCTTTACTCCATCAAAGTGGTTGTTCGTAGGCTACCAAAACATTGTCCTAACATGCCATAGTAGTAAATACCTTCCACGCATCACCTTCAACAATATTCTCCATGCATACAAGCCTAATCACAGTTTTTTTATACTTCACTTCACTGTTGAGGGTTCTTGTTGGTCCTATACTAAAAACTGAGGTCAAACTAGGCCTCTTCTAGGTCTCGACCACCTTTAAAATTCATTATGCATAATTAGACACTTTGCAGCCTCATGCAACATACCATCTAAGGATTTTTAGGGCCTCCTTCTAGGGCTTGGCCCTCACCTAAATATGAAAAATAGAATCCTGGTTCAGATTAGAACTTTCGGCCCTCCTTCCTTCTTGAAACAACCTTACCACAACGTAGAACTTGCCACAGACTTTGACCTAGCTTCTTGAGCTAACTCAGTCTTCTACAATCATAAGAAAAACTAGAAACTTGCTCCTCTTTAAGCTCAGCCTCTGCTGAGGCGGTTTGACTCCTTCTTGGCTTGTATTACTCCTTGAGAATATGCTCTTATATGTGACAAATGAGCTCAACCTTGCCTCTTTTTATAGTATTCTTGGTGGAGTCAATTTTCCGCCAAGGGTCACCACTTTTGCCCAAGCCGACCCAACATGCTTAAACACCAATAATTTAAGAGACAAAATTATTCTCATTTATGTTCGCTCACTCCATTGTAGCCATAGGTTCCCCTGATCCCATCATGGGTTCCCTTCATGCATCCAATGAATAAATAAACATTTTTCTTTTGGGTCTTTTGCCCACAACTTTGGGTACATTTCCCACAAAACCACCTTTTTGTGGGGTCAACTCCTCAAAAACCCAGTACCACAGGGGTTTTGGGACTCCCAAGCTACACATCTTAGTAATTGTTTCATGTAAATTTCAACACTCAAATAATTGGTCAGTAACGGTGATAGACGACAGTTGTCATGAAAAAATTTATTTCTTCAAAGTCTATTAACTTATAGGATCACTTCACACTTTTTGGCACTCTCATGATAGGGAAGTAGCAGCATGATGAGGTTGCAATTGTCATAGTATATCCCTTTTGTCGATATCATTAGTAGATGCAACTTCTCAGTGTTTGTCAGATCAATGACACAAAGGTTTTATCAGACAACTCTATGAAATATCCAACAGCCCAGGGACCGGTACACCAAAAGGTTTGATGGAGAGACTTATGTCATTGTTAATTCACGAAAGATTGGAAACAAAATCATTGTCATGCATAGTTTCCTTCAAAAACTCAAAATCGCTTGGCTTCCTTTATGTTCACTTGAAAATTTTCAGATCTAAGGGCTGGAGATCCTATGGGGTCCTCCCCTATACTATGTCATCGTAGCACCTCAACATTAGGCTTTTTTCTACTCTAACATTATTTACAAACATCGAGGTTTGAGACCCAATATAATTCATATATGATGACATCATGTTGATGTGGACTGCCACATTAGTTGTCCATGCAAGATGCCATGTCATTGTCTCTTGTTCCCTCGTGTTTACGAGACTCTGTTATGGCTAACTTTCTACCTTATTGATTCGTCTTCCAATCATGGCCAATATACTGCCTCAATCAAACAATAGATGGCGAATCCCCAGTGGCAGTTTCAAGCTTGGGGTAGGAAGGCTGCAATTAATCTCTATCACCAATATATGCTAGGAAATTTCGCTTGGAGCCCAACCCTAACTCTCCCCATTAAACATTGACCATGAGGAAGTGTCCCATGATCATCCTTGACCATTTATCTTTGATAGTTAGTCTTTGATCTAAACTGGTCCACAGGGCAGAACTTTCCACCACCTCCCCACCCCACGTTAAACTTCCACTATAAATGGGCTTCCGCAATCAACCTCAATTGTTAGATATCGTGTTGTAAAAATTTCACCCATATAACTACACATTTTTTAACACAACATTCCTAGGCAAAAAGGTGAAACCACCCTCAAGGAATGTGAGCTAATTAGAGTGCTTTCGCCCAGTTGGAAAGGGGCTCTAACCCGCTTCAAGTATGGGGAAAAACCACCGAAGTAATACCATCGATATTGCTTCCCTTCCTGTTAAACTTAAACCTCGAGGGGGGTCTTGGAGTTGATCTCGATCATCAAATCTAGGGTTGTCACAGATTAATGGCTATCATCCCTCTAACTTGCACTTTGACCCCCCTCACCAAATTGCACAGAATTTTCAAAAATAGTCAATAATTTGGGAATTTTCCAAAATTTTCCCCAATTTCTTCATATCCCACTCTGTCTTTGGCTCATTTCAGGAACATGTAACATTGCTTGTTATAATTCTTTGAATTCCTCAAATTCCGTAGAATTTTTCCCAATTCCATTTGAGGCATTATAAAAAGCATATGGAAAGCATCCAGCCACTAGTGTTTTGTCAAGCACTTGCCTCCAACCTCTCAATACCACACCTATGCTTGGCCCATACAAGCCCATTGTTGTATCATGTGATTTGATACCACCTGTAACATACCCCCAGCCACCTATCATCTATTCCAACCCCAGTTGAGGCCCAATTCCATGAACAACTGCCCCTGGAAATCAGTGGCTTGAAACTCTCCCTTCCTCTGGGAAATTACTATCTGATGAAATGCATATCCAAAAACATAATAGAATGTAATGCACATGCACATTCTTCTTAATTAACATTCATGTATTTTATATATATGTGTGTAATTATCATTGAATTTAACTAACGGGATGGAGGTAGGGTTTTTAGTCACCCTATCAGAATGACAAGTTGTTTTTGGCAGGTGATCTAGCCTAAACACAAGTTTCAGGGATACTATTTGGGAGGAGCCTATTGACTATGAGCTTAGCCCATGATGTGGAAAAATTTTCTACGCCCAATCTTACTTCATGAGGAAAGGGGCATCACCATTAAATAACTTGTCAGATATGCAACCAATGGAGGAGGCAAGGGAATTGTTCATTCAATGAAAGTTGGTGGAGGGAGGAGCAAGTGCCTCCTATGTGGACACCTTCCCTCGACATGTGACGACAACATGGTTTCACCACCTCCCTTTAGTACACTGAGTCGAACCACCTAGCCTTTCACTTATTCAATTCTTTCAAAATAGGGGAACAACCAGGCTTCAACTCTCCCCACTCGTCATCGCAGTAGACACAAGGCTATCAGATGAAAAAAAGAGAAGTCTAGCCTCTTGGTTGGGAAATACATACCATTATCGCATGTTATGTATTTTCAAGGTAAAACCCTAGTGAGTTGATTTAAGTTTCATTGCTTGGCTAGTGTTGATTTATCTCTATGGGTTTCCAAGTCATGGCACCCTATCCTAGGATATGAACCTATAACACATATTTTGGTTCGTGGATGGTTGGCCATTTTTTGGAGACAGAGAAGGACTATGAACATATCTTGGAGAATAATTGATTTTGGGGTATGAATGGGTTTATTTTAAACCCATGGTCTATAGATTTTGACCCAAATAAGGATACAATTGACCAATTAAGGGTTTGGGATATCCTCCTTGGTTTTTTGTTGCATTTCTGGGGTCTAGATACCTTTCCATCCATCAGCAATAGGTTGGGATACTTTGGTAGGGTGGAGAAGGGTTGCTAGAGTAGGAAGGCTAGATGCATAGCCTGGAAACAAGTTGACATCAACCTCGGACCTAGGCTAATTGCAGAGGTGGACTTTTTACTTCATGGAAGATCTTGGCATCAGAAAGTTGACTATTGGAATTTCTATTTAGATGCCACTGATGCCATGAAATTGGTCACCTAATAAAGGAGTTACTTATTCAAGGTGATCTGAAATTAAAAATTCAAGGTTTCTTGAAACATTTTGCAAGCTATTTTATGTCTCATGGGTAATGGACTGTAATTGCAAAAACACATAAACTTGGTAAATTTAGTTAAGTTTTGCAGATTAAAACAGAGAAAAATAGAGAACATGTAGCATCACAAAAAAACAATTTGATGACGGAGTTCACTCCTCCTGGGCTACATCTCTAGGTCCAGCTTCTAATGTTCGCCCTTTAAATTATATGCTTAAAATTTCAATTACATCAACATACAATGCTCAAAACACAAAAATAATGCTATCAGTGTGTCCAGAACACCCAAAAACCCCTGTGTAAGCTCTTCTTGGGCACAAACGGATGAAAAATGGCCAAGTTAGGCCTTCTAGCTCATTTATTTGCTATATGTCCTACAAATTGACAAAATCGACAAAACGGGCAATGATTCAGCCTTTGGCGGAACCGCCAAGTGACAATTCGAAATTTTTTTGGCATTGATTCTGTTGCAATTGGTTCAAATTGTAGGACCGTTAACCTGTCACCCCCAAACTCTACCCTTGGTTTTGGTCATGTTTCAACAATATGGCCAGGGGAATGAGCCAAATGCCACACACCCACCAGCTTCGTCTCTCCTGGTCACATTGTATTTCACGGGATCGCAGGTTCGGCCATGTGCTAGCCCTCCTCCTCTGACACCCTTGCCTTCAGTCATGTGGGTTAAAAATAGGACCTAGGGCCAAGGCTAACTGCCTAGCCACTCCTTTTTTACCATGTCGTGGTCGTGTGGTATTAATGTGACCTGGACTGGGGCCATGTGACTGGGGTTGGTTTCATGTGCCTCGCCCCCTCCGCCAAACATAGCATCGTTATAATATAAATAAAATATTAAACCATATGGGTTAAGAACAATTGCGTGATGTAAAGGTAGGCATGTTGGTTAGCGCGTCGGAGGTCTCGTAGTTGAACCCCACTGGGTCGATCAGCCCACAAAAAAAAATTTCATAGAACCTGAGGGCCACGTGGTGCCTCCTGGTTGGTCCACACAAAACTCGCCAATCAATCACAAATCAATTTTTACAGTCATGTCACATGTCATCATGAGATTGGCCCATACTGCACATTGAACGACCTAGTTAGCTATTTTCGTTATCGTACAACCTACCTAGTCAGCAGCCTAGTCAACCCTGCAAGTTGAATTTTTAGTTGTTTGCAAAAAAATTCAGAATGTAATAAATTTCACATACAGTGTCGGATTAAGGAGATTCAAGTGTCTTTTGGATCAGAACAATGAGATCTGCGATTTGGCACTCATTTCAAGCTCTTTTATATCTAAGCATATTTTTTATCCCCTAGATCATTCCTCTCCACTAGAAGCTTTTTGACCACCAAAATTCTATTTTTACTCAACAAGTAAATGAGGGTATAGCTCCCTCACCTTCATGATCTTAATCCACCTTTCTTTACTTGGATTGGTACCTTTGAGCCCCACTCGAAGATACTCCAAATTACCTTTGCGTGAAGTCTTGATTCTCCTGTCAAGAATTGTATCTTCCTGCAACTCATCTAAATATTCAGGAGAAAAATATTCAATAGATGGAATATGAACATTCTCTTCATGATCACCAATCCTTGGAGGAAGATACTCCAAATTACCTTTGCGTGAAGTCTTGATTCTCCTATCAAGAATTGTATCTTCCCACAACTCATCTAAATATTCAGGAGAAAAATATTCAATAGATGGAATATGAACATTCTCTTCATGATCACCAATCCTTGGAGGCTCATACAATCTCAAACTTTCCACATTCACAACAGAATAAATTTTCATATAAGGTGGAAAATCTAATCGAAAATGATTGTTACCAATCTTCTCCAAGATTTTGAAAGGACCATATTTGATTAGCTTGAGATTTTTACCTTCACCTCGAAGAAGTCTTTCCTTGTTGATATACAACCAAAATTGATCTCCCACTTGGAAATCATTATCAACTAGATGTTTTTCATGCCCTAATTTATACTTTTCTTTGCTTTTCTCAAGATTCTCTTGTACTCTTTGATGCACTAATTGAATTTTTTCAATGAAATGCTTGGCCTTGTCCACATCATTATGTCCATCTATTGCAATATATTTACCAAATATAAAATCCAAAGGATAATTTGGAAAATAACCCAAACAAGATTCAAATGGAGATACTTGTGTAGATGAGTGCTTGGCACGATTTTAGGCCCGAACAGCAAATTTTCATCCCAATGTTTAGGATGCTTACCACAATATCCACAAAGTAGATGCACTACTGTTATGTTCACTACTTTTGTCTATGTAATTTTTTTTAGATGTTCTATGCTTGATGCAACTTTACTTTTATCCCCAATATCAAACAGCAATCACATAAATAAGAAAGTAAAATGCTACTATAACATATCAGTAGATCGATAGAAGACAAGCCAAATTTTTCCCTTAACTTGATCATCAAAATATATGTGTTGTGGTGCGTTATGGCAGTCAACAGGATGCTTCAACCAGAAAACTCTCAATACGGTCAGCCAACCAGAAGTGTCACACAACCCTATCAAATAGCTATACCAGTCAAACCAAAGTCAACAAAATTCAACATTGTCCCAATCAACGGTCAACGCAAAACATCAGCGTGAAAAAGTCAACGCAGCCTGGTCCAAGTCAACAGTCAACATCGATTTCAATTCCAAAAAATGCGGACTAGAGAAATCATAATTTTGACTAATATTGGGGTCAATTTGACAATGTTTTTACCAAAGTCAATGCTGGTAAAATCTGCGCTGAAAACCCTAGGTCGAAAATAGAAAATCTTTTTGCTGCATTTTCCCATGTGTGGAGAAAAAGAGACTCTAAGTGATGATCGAACCAATCAGATGCAGAGAGAGAATGTGTGATGAATTATGGATGAAATGACCTCCAATATTGACCTCTATATATCCATCAGTGAGGGTGTGTGACACATCTGCTAGGGCTTCAAGGCTACATTTCAATTCTGGATGACCTACACATATTTTGAATAAAATCAAAATAAATGTTCTGCTCATCGAATCAAGATGATCTTTAGATCGATCTTGCACCTCTCCAAAAGAGGAATCCAATAAAAATATTTGCATCTTCATCTGAGCATCACAACATGGACTTTGTACCTAGTTTTCCAAAATTAACACTCCCTCTCAACTATGGAGAACTCCATCCACCTGTGCCATCCAAACATCGTGCGTCATCCCACCATAACTTGCTTTGTTGGCTTCTTTATTTCATAATAAAAGAGGGGCAGCCACAAAGACATCATTCCCAGTTGAAAAATTTAGCCCAGAGGTTTGAAACCTCTATAGGACTCAAAATATTCATGTACCAACCTGAATTTGGTTTACCTAATCCGAAGTCAGTTGGAGGTTTGAAAACTCACTAGGCTTGATCCCAGATCAAGTGGTTGGACACGTGCCATCCTAGACATAGAGAGTATGGCAATCTCTGATGTGTCCATCTGTCTTTTCTACTTTTCTTTAGCTTTTCTCACCTCATTGGTCAAATGATAGGTACTTCCCATGAGTCTGAGACTCAATGGGTAGGATGCATACAAGGCACAAATCATGAGAGGTGAACCAACTCAACATCATAACGGTAGGGCAGAAGCACCACAAGGTGTAGCCCCGTGAGTGCTTATAGCTCTGAGAAGCTATCCCCAAATCCCCCTAGATCTCATCGCCCAATAAGACCCTCAGCATATGGTTGTTCCACGATACCAAGATTCTCACGGAAGGTTAGGAACTTGACCTTGCCCAAGGGCTTTGTGAGAATATCCTCGACCTGCTCATCAATTCCTATATGATCGAGCCTTACGGTGCCTCGCTATATCATATCCCGGATAAAGTGGTACTTGATATCAATATGCTTGGATCGATCGTGGAATAGGGGATTCTCGCACAATCGAATCCCACTCTGGTTATCACAGAGTATTACGGTGGTATCTAGCACATGCCCGAATAGCTCACTGAAGATATTTCGCAACCAAACTCCTTCACAACAGGCCATACTCATTGTAATATATTCAGCCTCAACAGTGCTCAAAGCCACCGACTTTTTCTTCCTGCTCATCCATGATATCGAAGCAGACCCAAGTGAGAAGAAGCATCTCGATCTACTCTTGCGATTCACCACACTACCAGCCCAATCAGCATCAGTATATCCATGGAGTGTCACACTCCCAACAATGTATCTCAGCCCATGGTTTATCGTGCCCCGAAGATATCTCAACAGACTCTTGGCACCAACCCAATGAATTTGATGAGGTTCAACCATATGTTGACTCAAAGTGTTCACTGCAAAGCATATGTCTGGATGATTGTTCACTAAGAACATCAGGGCCCCTACAAGTCGGCGATACTCAGTAGGATTTTCTAGCATGGAGCAATGCTGCCACTCAACTTCTTAAAGTTCAGCTCCATTGGTGTCGACATGGACTTATAGTCCACCATTCCAAATCTTTCCAAAAGTTTCACAATATATTTTCGTTGAGAAAGGAAAATATCGCCAGGTCTCTGCTAGACCTCCAAGCCTAGGAAGTAGTGCATCAGTCCTAGATCCTTCATCTCGAACTCAGCAGCGAGATCCCTCTTACATGATGAATGAGAGGGTCAACACCTATCAGGAAGAGGTCATCCACATACAGCACCAGAATGAGAGGCTTTTCTCTATCAACCTTGAAGTAAAGGTTTGGATCAGCATTACTATGAGTGAAGCCTGGGTTCATCAGGTAGCTATCTATCCTCTCGTACAAAGCTTTGGGTGCTTGCTTCAACCCATAGAGGGATTTATTCAACCTGCAAATATGGGTGTTCCGATCTTAGACTTCGAACCCCAGAGGTTGCTCCACATACACCTCTTCCTTTATCGCACCATGCAGAAATTTTATCTTCACATCCATTTGATGAAGATTCCATCCTTGCATAGCAGGAAGGGCTATGATAGATCAAATGGTGGTATATCGAGCCACAGGTGCAAATATATCATCATATTTTATGCTTTCCTTTTGAGAGAAGCCACAGGAAACGAATCTTGCCTTGAACGTTTCAACACTACCATCAGATCCATGCTTGATCTTATAGAGCCATTTCGAGGTGACAACTGCTTTTTCCTCTGGTCTTAGAACAACATCCCAGACATCATTCTTCATAATGGACCCATATTCTTCGTGCATAGCATCCTTCCAGACTTGATGCTTTACATCTTCCTCAAAATATCTAGGCTCAGAGTGTACGATTGTACTCATGGTTGCTAGATACCCTTGGTATTTATTCGGCTTCTTACTTTCAAGAAATGTCCCCCTTGGGGCCATATGTATCTCATCATCCTTTAGAGTGTCCCTGAGCCATGATGGTTTTCTCTTCATTGAAGGAGGTGGATCAATATGGTCCATCGGTCCTTCAACATTGGGCATCATCTCATCCTTCGGTTCTTCTTGATTTCCAGACCTTGCTTCATGATCTTCCTTAGATCTTGGAAGATTAATTACTTTCCTCAGGGAAGCATCTTCGTCAAAGGTAACATCTTGGCATATCTCCACTTCCCTTTGACTAGGAAAATAGAGTCTATAGGCCTTCAAAGTTTCATTGTAGCACACAAATATTCCTTTCTTCCTAAAATCATCTAGCTTGCTCCTCTTCTCCTTCAGTACTTGAAAATAAACAGGACATCCAAAAACTCTAAAATGTGAGACATCAGGTTTCTTACCAGAGAAAACCCTTCGAGAGTTTTGGAGTCCAAAGCAGAATGCGAGCATTGGTTTTGTATGTACACAAAAGTGCTCATAGCTTCTCCCTACAGAAACTTCGAAAGACCCTAGTCACATAGCATGGCACGGGAAGCTTCCACAGTGGTCCTATTATTTCTTTCAGCAACACCATTTTTCTCAGGAGTATAGACAACTATGGTCTCCCTCTTTATGCTAGCTTCTCTGCAAAATTTCTTGAACTCGTTTGTCTCATATTCAGTGCCATTATTGGTCCTCAATATCTTGATCTTCTTTCCTGTTAGATTTTATGCCAAGGCTTTGAAGGTATGGAACCACATGAAAGCCTCATCCTTCTTCTTTAAGAAGTATATCCAGGTTTTGCGAGAGAATTCATCTATGAACGTCATATAATAAGAACATCCTCCCAAGGATGTCACAGGAAGCATACCAGACAGATCATAATGTATCAATTGTAACACATCAAATGTCTTTGTGACACTTGAGGGGAAAGGCCCCCTTGTATGCTTTCCTTCGGAACAGCCCTGACATACACCTTCACAATCATTTGTGAACTCGAGCATCCTCGTCACCACCTTCCTTGCCTCGAGAAGGGCTTTATAGTGAAGGTGTCCAAACCTCTGTTGCCATAGTTCATTCTGTCGAATAGTATCACATGTCATCGCTCCCAGTGGACTTCCTCCAACCTGGTAGAGTGTATCAACTCTAAACCCAATCGTGATAAATTCCTTGAAACTCTTCTTCTAGATGCACACCTTCCCATCAATGAATGCCACATTGAAACCTTTTTCTTCCATGATCGAAATAGACACAAGGTTCTTCTTCAAATTAGGTACATATAGTACTCCTCGCAAGCGGAGGACTTCACCTTGAGACAAGTGGAGGGTCACAGTCCCTGTCCCTTTCATGGGATATGTGGCATTATATCCAAGGATAATTTTCATATTAACATCCTTCTCCACCGTATCAGAAAGAGCTTCCTTGAACCTATTGATGTGCCTTGAGGCATCACTATCTATCAGCCAGACATCCATACTGTTGGGTGGAGATGCAGCAGAGAGGGCAGATACAAGAATGAATTCATTTCTTTTATCATCAACAACATTAGATTCCTCATACCTGGAATTTCTTGACCTTTTGTAAGGTTTCCCATTTCCATCAGAGGGATCCTTCCTCTTTCCTTTGAACTTGTTGTTTCTTTGATTGTCATTCCTCCAGTTGTTTTTTTTTTCATCATCATCAAGAGAATCCTTCTTGAAAGGGCATTCTAGCATAGTGGTCAGTCTTGTGAAATGTGTAACATTTGCCTTTCTTTCCTTGGGCCCCTGCTCTTCCTTTGTTCCTCACACCACCATTTTCCTTCTTCTTAGCACGAGCAATGAAGTCAACATTTCCTTCATTTTCATATTCCTTCATCCTTGTCTCTTCTTATACACATCTCGATAGTACTTCGTAAAAATCAGGTATCACGTTGTTATTGAGAATGGTAGTTTTGAATACATGACATTCGGAGGAGAGACCTCCAAGTGTGGTGAGAACCATTTCTCGATCAACTATTGTCTCCCCAATGGCCAGAAGATTATTTATGATTTTAATAAATTTTAGAAAATATGATTGAACGGATTCACCCGTGTCTTTCTTCAAATTCTTCAGTTGGTTCTTGAAGAAAAGGACTTGATTTGCATTTTTGGCCTTGAACATGTTGACCAACTTATCATACATATCCTTGGATGTGCCCAGCTCAGAGATGTAGGCTACCAGATTCTTATGAATTGAATCCTAGATCATCAGCTTTGCTTTGATTTCCCCCTTCTTATACTTTGACTTGATGGCAACAGGTGCAGTGGATGGAGGCTCTTAGATTTTACCCTGCACATATTCCATGACATCTTGGTCTTCCAACATAAGATCCAAAGTCATATTCTAGGCATGGAAGTCTTCCTTCCCATTCAATTTGTCATCAGCTTTAAAGCCATTATAGTTTGAGGTACCCATGCTCTTCTTCGGTGATTGCTACAAACTTGGGCTTTGTCTTCACCTCAGCTCAGATATCATGTAAATTTTTGTAGATTTTCTATGCTTGATGCAACTTTACTTTTATCCCCAATATCAAACATAAATTTCATATATAAGAAAGTAAAATACTGACAGAACATACCAGTAGATCGACAAAAGACAAGCCAAAAATTGCACTTAACATGATCAGCAAAATATATGTGTTGTGGTGTGTTACGGTGGTCAATAGGATGCTTCAACCAGCAAAGTCTCAATATGGTCATCCAACCAGAAGTGTCACACAACCCTCTCAGACAGTTATACTAGTCAACCCAAATTCAATGAAAGTCAATGTTTTCCCAGTCAACGTTCAACGCAAAACAACAACAGCAAAAATTCAACACGGCTCGATCAAAGTCAACGGTCAACCTCGATTTCAGTTCCAAAAATGTGGACTAGAGAAATTAGAATTTCGACCAATATTGGGGTCAATTTGACCATGTGTTTGCCAAATTCAACGTTGGTCAAATCTGTGCTGAAAACCCTAGGTTGAAAACAAAAAATCCTTTTGCTGCATTTTCCCATGTGTGGAGAAGAAGAGACTCCAAGTGATAATCGAACCAATCAGATGCAGAGAGAGAATGTGTAATGACTGATGGATGAAATGACCTCCAACATTGACCTATATATATCCATCAATGAGGGTGTGTGACACATCTGCTAGGGCTTCAAGCCTACATTTCAATTCTGGCTGACCTGCACATATTTTGAATAAATTAAAAATAAATGTTCTGCTCATCAGATCAAGATGATCTTTAGATCGATCCTGCACCTCTCTGAAAGAGGAATCCAATAAAACATATGAACATCACAACATGGAGTTTGGACCTAGTTGTCCAAAATTAATAGTCTAGCCATCGATTTTTGGATGAAATGTGGTGCTCTTCTTCAACTTGGTGTCAATGAGTTCCCATAATCTTAGCCAAAACTTCTAGAAAAATCAAGAATCTCGATCAAAAATAATAGAAGTGGGAAACCCAAAGTGAACCCATACATTTTGGAAGAAATTTTTGTGGTTTGTTCAATTGTAACATGTTTCTTACATGGCATCAACATACACATTTTGTTGAAACAATCCACAACAACATATAGATAACCATGACCTTTCCTAAGCATTGGTAGCCCCCTTACAAAATCGATAGAAATACTTTCCCAAGGACAAGAAGGAATAGGAAGTGGAGTATACAAACTCAATTTCATATTAATATGTTTGTTAATAGCACACATGGAACATCCCTTTACATATCTTGAAACAATTTCATTCATGTGAGGCCAATAACAATAACTCTGAATTTGTGTAATTGTTTTGCCTACACCAAAATGACCAGCAATAAGAGAAATTTGGGATTCCCTTATGAAATTGACTCTTTCACAATGTGGAACACATAAATTTCCAAGATGATACAACAACTTATTATGAACATGATAATCCAACTCTTCAACAGTATTTCCTTGAATCAAAGTTGCATAAACATCTTTAAAATCTCCATCTTGAGCATGATATTGTTCAATATCACTTGCATGCATGATTTAGTTATGCTTAAGAATGACAGATGCATTAACAATAGGCCTTGATAACATATCATCAACTTTGTTGTATATACTTTTCTTGTACCTGATTACCAAATTAAATTTTTGTAGGAATTCCATCCACCTGAAATGTCTAGCTTGTTGTAGCTTGGTTTGTGATTGTAAATATTGTAAAGGTTGATGGTAAATATGAATAATTGTTTCTTTACCCATCAAATAGTGCTTCCATTTCTTCATGATTTTTACGAAAGAATACAACTCTTTATGATAATTTGTATGGTTAATTACTACATTGGTGAAGGTTTCAGAATGATAACAAATAGGCTTACCATGTTGCATCAAAATTTCTCCCATAGCATAATCGCTTGTGTCGGTTTGAATCTCAAATGGTTTCTTAAGATATAGAAGTTCTAGAACTATTTTTGTACAGATTTTCTCTTTCAATGTGTCTAAGGCTCTCTGCTGCTTTCCTCCCCACTGAAAGACCTATTTTTCACTTGTCAGTGCATGTAATGGTGTTGTAATGAATTGTGAAAAGTTAGCAATAAATTTTCTCCAATATTCGGTTACTCCCAAAAAGATCCTAAATTCTGTTACATTGTTGGATTTAGGCCAATTCATAATGACTTCAACTTTTGAGGGATCAATATTCAATTCTCCCCCTCCTACAATATGACCCAAATAAACCAAAGAGGTTTTTCCAAATTCGCACTTAGACGTGATCTTCAAATACAATCTCATTTTTCAAGACATCTAAAACTTGTTTCACATGCTTGACATGTTCTTCACGAGTCTTACTGAAAATAATAATGTCATCTAAGTAGACTATGAAAAAATCATCAACAAATGGCCTAAACACATCATTCATAACTCTCATGAATGTTGCAGGTGAATTTCAAAGCCCAAATGACATAACTAACCATTCAAACAAACCTTATTTTGTCTTGAAAGTAGTTTTCCAAATATCATCTTTAGCAATCCTTATCTGATGATAACCGCTTCTCAAATCTAACTTGGTAAAGTAAAAACATTATTTAACTGATCTAGAAAATCATCAATATGAGGAAGAGGATAGTGATTATTTACCATGATCTTGTTTAAAGCTCTAAAATCCACACACATGCACCATGTACCATCCTTCTTTGGAACCAAGACAATAGGAGACCCACAAGGAGATGTGTTAGGCCTATTGACCCCTTTGTCAAGCAGCTCTTGAATTTGCTTCTTGATTTCTACATTCTCCAAAACTAACATTTTGTACATGCCAATGTTTGGAAGTGGTGCATCCTATTGAAAATGAATCTCATGTTGAATTCCTCTTTTAGGAGGAAACCCTTCAAGTTCCTGAAACATATTGTCATAAGTGTTAACAGCTTCAACCAATTCATGTTTGAGTTTAGAATCACATCCTATAAAAGCTTCAGATTAAACAGTATCTTTAGCCTTAATCATAAACAACACAAAATTCTTACTAGCATTAACAAGCCTTTTCATCTGACTATAACTTAAAAGATATAAGTTCATCTTCTTATGATGTGCTCTAATAATATACTCAACTCCATATTTAAAAATATGATACATGTTCTCATGATGATAGAATATGGCTTTTCGATCATACACGTATGGACTCCCTAAAACAATACCACATATGTCAAGTGATACAACATCAACCTCTACCTCATCTATAAAGTTTGCAGTGATGGCGAATTTAACTTATGCACTTTCTTATCACTTGGAATTTGGAATCTTCACATACCCAACCCAAGGGGTAAGGTTTAGTATGAGGTGTGGTCTCTAAATTTTGTTTCTTGAAAATAGCTTCAGAGATAAGATTGACTTTGGATCCACTATCACACAATGTATCAAATTTTGTATGTTTTGTAATGACCCTTATATGAAAAATCTCACTTATTTCTTTATTATCTTGAGACTCAATAGGCTTTCTAGAAGAACTAATACTTGCATTAGAAGCTTTACCTTTCATTCCCATGGTTGTGATTTTGGTTTTGTTGCCTGAATCAGATCCCCAATCTTATTGAGTTGTTGTACCAGTATTTTTCTGCCCCTTGTTCTTGAACTTCTTTGGTCTCATTTCTGGATGTAGTTTCTAATAATGGACTCCATCATGGTCTTATTTTGAACAATGTTTACAAGTAATTTTTTCTCCCTCTTTCTTAACTGTAGAATTCTTTTTTCCTTTTCCTTTAAACTTCCCCTTTCCTTTGTCTCCATATTTGGATGGTTTCTTGCTAGTCTCTTGAGGAACATTCTTGCCTCTTGATTCTAAATGAGTTGCATGAACACATACTTAATCTAGATTGGTGGGATTAAAAATAAGTATAGTATGTCTCAAATCAACATGTAATCCACCTATTTATTTAAGGAGAGTGTATTGTGAAGACAAATCAACACCCAAGATTAAAGCTCTTCTTCTAAATTCTTGTGTGTAACTTTGAACACTTTGACCTTTAGCTTGTCTAAATTTTTTCCAATCCATAATTTCTTTTTGCATGTAAGTTAATGGATAAAATTTCCTTCTTGATGCAGCTATAAAATCATTCCAAGAAGAGATAATTTTACCACTTTTCTTCAAATCTTCTTAAATTATGGCCTCCCACAAGATGAGGGTTGCACCTTCCAAACGAAGAGTAGAAAGTTGTGTTTTTGTAGCATCATCATCAACCTTTTGAATCCTGCAATAGACTTCAATTTGATGAAACCAATTATCCAACTTTTCAGGATTTACTTCCCCATTGTAGATAGTAAATTCAAACTTGACATCAAGCTTAAGCAGAGGAGACTTAACATGTCCTTTTGGAGATCTAGGAGGAGTATGTCCATGAGGTGTTGAAGGTGGTGTGGATGAAGGTGAAGATGGAGGTGAAGGAGGTGGTGGAGGTGGAGGATTTCTCCCATCACCGCCATTACCTTTTTGTTTATTTGAATTTTCTCCTTGCAACCTTATTGACCTTTCATTGTACCACACTTTCAACATCTCTAAAATATCATAGAAATCCTTTCTGAAATCTCTCTCATCCTCAGACATCAACTCCTGTCTGTCTTCATGTTCCATGACTAGTGGAGTTTTTGGGGTTTGTGACCTCCCTGAACCAATTTGATGGTTTGGTTCTTCAAGCACTCCTTCACCTCTCTTCAACTTAGACCTTGTAATCATTCAAAAACACTTGCAAAAATAGTCAAACCTTCAAAACAACCATGCTCTCATACCAAACTAATCTAAAATTAAAAATTGAAGGTTCCTTGAAAAATTTTGCAAGCTAGTTTATGTTTTGTGGGCAATGGATCAAAATTGCAAAACCACATAAACTTGGTAAATTTAGTTAAGTTTTGCATATTAAAATAGAGAGAAAAAATACAACATGCAGCATCACAAATCAAAAATTTTATGATGGAGTTCACCCCTCCTGGGCTACATCTCTGGGTCCAGTGTCCAATGTTGGCCCTTTAAATTATATGCTCAAAATTTCAATTAAATCAACATAAAATGCTCAAATCACAAAAATAATGTTTCCATTGTGTCTGGAACACCCAAAAACCCATGTGTAGGCTCTTCTTGGGCTCAAAAAGGCTGAAAGCTGGCCAAGTTACTCCTCCTGGTTCATTTATCTATTATCTATCCTGCAAATTAACAAAACTGACAAAAATGGAAATGATTTGGCCTTTGGCAGAACTGCCACGCGATAATTCAACATGTTTTTGGCATTGATTCCGTCGCAATTGGTGTGAATTTTAGGACTGTTAACCGGGAACCTGCACCCAAACTCCACCCTTGGTTTCGGTCATGTAAAAAAATATGGCCAGGGGTATGGGCCAAAGGCCATGCACCCGCTGACTCTGCCACTATTGGTTATGTTGTATTCTATGTGGCCGCGGGCTAGGCCATGCGCTAGTTCTCCTCTATCTTGTGCCAGTGCTCCTCCTCTTACACCCTCGTCGTCAGTCGTGTGGATTCAACATAGGATCTAGGGCCAGGGATAACCACCCGACCCCTCCACTTCTGCCATGTCATGGCCATGTGGTATTAATTTGACCAGGGTTGGGGCCATGTGCCCCGCCCCCTCCGCCAACCATAACATCGTTATAATATAAATAAAAATGGTCTATCATATGGGTTAAGAACCATTGCCTTATGTAATAGTAGGTCTATTGGTTAGCTTTTCATAGGTCTCGACTCTCAGGGTCGAACCCATCAGGTCGATCAGCCCCCAAGAAATTTTTTGCAAGAAACCCAAGGGCCACGTGGCGCCTCTTAGTTAGTCCACCCAAAACTCACCAACCAATCACAACTCGCCAAATCTCCCTATACACTCATGCCATGTGTCAGCATAGGATTGGCCCATACTACACATCATATCTCCAGTCAATTGTTGACCTCATCATACGGCCTGCCAAGTCAGCAACCCAGTCAACCCTGCAAGTTTACTTTTTAGATGTTTTCCAAAAACTTCATAATGCGATAAATTTCACATACGGTGTCGGATTGAGGTGATTCAAGCGTTGTTGGAATTAGAACGATGATATCTACGATTTGGCACTAGTTTTTAGTGATTTCAAGCACTTAAATGTTTTAGCATATTTTTGTTGGGATAGCTAAAATTGTTATTACTCCTAGGAATAATCCAGCATACTCAGATAGGATGACAAACCTAGATAATCCAGCAACATCCCCATAATATGATGCAGAGACAAAAATGGAAGATTTTCCTCCCTAATGCATCAATAATGGTTGTGTTTCAATGGGTAAGGCTTTAACCCCTCCCCCCACCTTCCCCTTCGAATTTGTGTCATATTTCCCCTTCAGTAGCCTTGTCTCCCTCAATGATTAAGGACGTCTCTCATGCTCATCCCACTATCCCCTCAGTTCGTTAATTCTGAGTTGCCTGTCCCTTCTTGGCATTCTCCCTCTTTTCCCCCAAATCCTAGGTTTTTTCCCCCTTCAAATTTCATGGCTCTCGTTCCCCATGAGGCTTCGAAGGGCTATGCCCTCAGACCTAGGAAACATGCTTCGATCATTACCCCTTCTTCTAGAGATCTTGCAATGAAATTTCTGATGTGAAACCCTATTGGACATAAATCCAATATACATAAATCTCAGGAAAAATAAAAGCAAGAAATTAAAAAAGACAAGCAGGTTTCAAAATCTAGGATGCTTAGAGCAAAGGAAGCCCTCCCTAGAGGGACTCAATGAAATTTTTATCTTTCAATGCAAGTGGGTTATGGGGAGCACCCAAAAATATTTCCCTCAAACGATTATTGGAAACTTATTGTCCAGATATCCTTATGATCCAAGAAACCATGTGTGTCGGCACAAAAGCTTGTAAATTTTTGGAAAACATCCAAAAATAATAGAATTACTACCATTCTAATGTATTAGGTTATTCGAGAGGCTTAATTACTAGGTGGAATAAATATCGTAAAACCCTTGCCACATATATTCTATTTTCTTCTTTATTAGTAAATTTTTTATTCAAGTATCAAGTCAATTATTTCATTATGATCGATGTATATGATCCTTATATTGAAAGAGAAACATATTGGGAAGGTTTTTCGGATGTAGGTGATTTCACAAGTGATCATGTAATTGTTAGTGGAGAACTTAATTTTTCCCTAGGTCTAAGGGAAGTTTGGGGCAAACATCCTCAACTAGATCCTATTGTAGCCCAATCTGGCCCTCTTTAAAAATTAGGCTATCTCTATAAATTCTACCTCACATGAACCTTTGTCTTGTTGTTGCTATATTTGTTTTTTCTCTCCAAATTCATTTTTTCTATCCTAACCTACCCTTTACAATTAAATTCTACATTAATTATTAAAATTTAATAAAAAACATTCTGCCCCCACAAAATTTTCTTAGTCATAACAACATCAACCTTTAACTTATTATACACCATATATAATTTGTGTGTGTACAAAATCCTAAAATAATACTAATGGTGTTCTAAGTTAAAGAAATAAAATAACATGATCCATAAACACATAATAAGGTGATAGGGTTTAAAAGTAAATACATGGGGGAATTCTTAAAGATTACCTAAAAGTGAATTATATTTTAAAACATAATTCTTTTTATATAAAGATAATAATCAATCACTTAAGGATATGACTATTTCCTTGTTTTAAGACATTCACATGTAGGAATTATTATCGGGATTCAAAACGAGAGTTAATGCACATACATCTTTCTATCTCATATCATTTATTGTAATTAATCTCATTAATTTTCAACCCTTGGATATAATAGACTCCATAATCACATTTTTACTCCCTCATGGTTCCTCATGGCTCTGCACGTGATACTAAATTTAATCATCCATATTTATCCTCCTAATTTTTCTCTCTTTTTGATTAATTTAATAAAATTGGAAAATAACTTATACTAAAGTTAAACACAAAACCTAGTTCTATTTTTCTAGGGTTTTCCACTTTCATACAATTTTAACACATACGAATTAATTTAAGATACAAAATTAGCATAAGCATAAGTTCAATATAATTTTACTTCTATTAAAATGAAGGTTTACTCTCAAATTAAAAATAGCCTAATTATCAAAGAGGAATGTAAAGTGTACATATTTTCCTATAAATTTTTCTTCCAAGAGTATTTCAAGAAAATGACGATGTAGCTAGGTAAGAAAAGGAGATAAGGAAACAAATTTGTTTTCTTTTACATTAGAATAATTATGTAAATTTTATGAAACAAATCCTCATTTTTTATATGATCCAGGGAGGTTGATTGAAGATGGACTGGGAAATAAAAGGAGTCGAAGTTATGAAATTAGGTTGATCATTAGATCATGGGATGGTAGGATTTAGACGTGAAACCTTATTGTTCAAAGGCATAACATACATGTTATGTTGGCTTGCTTCATTATGATGGTGAGATTTCAATATATGTTATTCCAGTTCATTGTGTTTTCTTTTATGTGTTCTTATTTATTTTATATGTGTATTTACTGGTAAGTGTGAATGATTTATGAATTTTCATGATCATATAGATAATTTTTTTTACATATTTGATTTAATGCTTCTTAAATATATACTATTTAGAGGGTTTAAATTAGAATTGAGTGACATGTTATAGGTGGAAATTGTCAGTGTGAATTCTAATCGCAAGTGTACGAAGCATAACGTACAAGTAAGGGAGAGGCGGACTCGTTGCGCTTGGCCTCAAATTGGCGAACCACTTCCAAGGAGGTGCGATAATCTTTGATGCAGGGACAGAAGTGAGTATAGTGGCCATGGAGATCACACAAAGCACAAGGGTGATTTGTGTGAAAATTCTTGAGTTTAATGGCTGAAGCTGGTAAAGTAACATGGACTTTTGGGATCTTAGGCTCAGGAAATGCTACGTTGACCATGGATTTGATACGAGGAAATTCAGGACAATTATGGGTGGCATGACCAACAACATCACACAAAGCACATGAGGGTGTACGCTTTGGGGGCTAAGGAGGAGCACGGGTTGTTTGGGTAGCCTTGTCCTTAGTTGCCTTTTTGCGGGCTTTTCCCCCCTCACCTGAGGCTTTCACAATAGGAGTAGGTTCCTGTTGAGGTGGCTGAGGCACAGAAGCAAAGGGAGGGGTCATGGCGACCGGTTGGATCGGGGTCAAAACAGTGTAAGTTTTGAGCTGACCAGGTGGAGTATTGGCTGGGGGATCAATGCACCAGACTAGGATCCCCAGGGTCATGTTGGGAAGGGTCAAGGTAGCCATAACAGGTACCGGAAATGCTCCAGAAGGTTGAGCAAGAAACGGTATCTGACTGGAGGAGTAATGGCCAGGCGGAACATCTCTCAGATGGTTAAGGCTAGGGGGAACTATTCCAAGAGGAATGATAGGATCATGGACACTAGCTACAGATGAAGGGCCTTTGGTAGGATGTCCCAAAGGCTGAGTCGAAGTACTAGGAGCAGGTTGCAAAGGGCGAGGCTGCTGACTAGTCGAACCAGACCATTTGAGGTTAGACAGAGATGATTGCATCATGCAAACATTCGACGAGCTAGGGTCAGAGATGGGAGGAGGGAGACCAGGGAATGATCCAGGAAAAGAGGAACCTTTATAGACTCTAGGTGAGACATTGGTCGGAGGTTCGACTATTTTATTATCGGCTACCGAAGAAATAATGAACTCTAGAGAGGTCTGAGACTTCAGTTCATAATATTTTAACTGATCGATGGTGACGATCTTTCCGTTGTGAGGAAATCACATCTTATAGTGAACCGCAGATGGGACAATACACATCGCATAAGTGTAGCTACGACCCAATATAATGTTGTAGTCTAAGGGGACATCAATGACCTCAATGTCAGCACAAACAGTCTTTCCTGCAAGAGTAATAGGACAATTGCGAAACATGCCAAGGGGTTGAAAAGAGTGGCCATCCCACGCATGGAGGATGATAGTGGAAGGGGCTGACTTGGGTGATCTGAGCTACTTCCAAACAGAAGCATACATCACGCAAGTGGATGCCCCCTCGTCAATGATACAACGGGAGACATTAGCATTCCAAATCTTGACAGGTATTTGGAAGGCCACGGATGCAAGAAAGGGGGATGCTTTGACTTGTAAACTTTGAAGATAATCAAACAATCATCTGAAGGATTGTAATATTCCAAAATTTGCACACAGCAATTTGGAATATTAGATTTTGCTACTTTCACCTAGGAAAGGAATAAATGGGTAAGGAAGCCCATGAACAATAAAAATATGAATAAATTCCACCTTAGTAAGGAAGGAGATCACCTTAGGAGCTGGTTTTACACTTCCAAGTGTGAACAAGGGCATATTAGATGGAGACATAGTCAAGTTTGACTAAGTCAACATCCATTCTTGAGGAGGAAGAAATCACTCAAGTAAACTAGCTCAATGTGAACAAGGATTGGCCTAGACACACATATGAGAACTAGATTGAAGATCCCTTAGTGTGAAAAGAGGCATTGCAGGTGGATTAGTTCCAGTTGACCAAGTCAACAGCGCTACTACAAAGAGGAGGGAAGTTAGCTAGGGCAGCGCAGTTTTGAAAGAGGAAGCTTCACTAGGAAGTCACCTCAACATTGTGTGGGGTCCGGGGTGAGGAGGCTCACCAAAGATAAAAATGAAGGCATAGCATCAAAGGGATTCATTCATGTATTCATCTATATTTGGTATTCTAACTATTTGCATGCTTCAGTTGTTTAGCCGGAGTTGTTGCACTGCTTAGTGCAAAGAATTCCCGTGCGGGAATTCCATCCTCTCTTTGGATCATCTTGCTTAAGGGATCAAAAGGGAAGCATTTGAGCTTCATTTCAGCATTTTTCTTGGGTCCATTCATCCATATTCAGCCACAGTGCAGTTCCCTTCAGAAAACTACATATTTTATGCAGAGGCAGCAGCAGCAAGGTTGCACCCTTTGATTTTATGCTAGTCTTTGTGGAGGAGGTGCTCATTTCCCTCCGGGAGATCTAATAAGAAGGGCATTGGCCATTTTCTGTACTATTCAGCTTTTATATGTCATATTCAGCCATTTTTAATGCAGATTTGCAGTATACTGCGTTATTTTTTGCAGTCCTTCTTTTTGTACATGTGTATTGTCGGAAACCCTTGCCAGGTGTCTTTTTTTTGGTGTAAAAGAGGTTAAACCTCCATTTATCTATTATTTGATTAATGCAAGATCCATATCAGTATTCTCTCATTATTTTCTTCATAAACCCTCATTAGAATAACGCATTCCTTGCTTCAGTAATTTTTGCATAAGCTAGGCTATGGGGTTTGGGCTTAATTGAGGCATATTGACTTGGGGAGATCTGTTTATATGAGATAGAGTGATTTTTTTCACCTATAATTCTGCATGTGAGTTTTATATCATGTCTTATAAGGTATCCAAGTCCCATTTCTCACTTTTATAGCATTATTTTCTAAAGACAGTTGTTTTATGCTCTATATTGCTACATTTCCCCACCTGAGAAGGAGAATATAGATCATCTTGTTGCTGAGGTTATTTCATCTATTGGTATGATTTTATTTTACATCTAATGATATTCTCTACATTTCCATGCTCTTTATTTGTTGAAGCTCCACATTGGTAATAACTCAGATTATTCCCAATAGTGTAGCTATTCCCATTTTGGGATATTATAGTGGTATCAGAGCTGCCATCTTGGCTCAGCCTGTGTATTTCAGATCCAATCAGAAGATAAGAAGAATATGATAACAAAATTATGGAGAGGTTGAGCTTACTCTCATCCATTTTTAGATCTAAGAAGAAAGAAGAAGAGAAATGCATTGAAACTCCAAGAGGGTTTCCCAAGGGAGGAGAGAGTTGCAGTGAGACCTCTAGAAGGTTTCAAGAAGCAGAAGAAGATGCATGCACTTCTTGTTCTCATAGAGTAAGTGGAGAGCAAGGAGACCACTTAGAGCATGAAATCCTGAGTGGGTATTTGGTAGAATACAAGTGCCAACCTAGGGCTTCCAAAGAGACCCTAGATTTTCCTCAGTTTATTCAACTGAGAGAAGAAAGAAGACCCTGCAGCAAAGGAGAGATTAAAGGAAATAGGTTCCTATTGTCTACATTTTATGGGTCAACTATAGTTAGAGCTTGGGCAAGAAATCTTGAGGCATTCTTCCTACTTCATCCAGTGGTAGAGAGGGAGGCAGTAGAAGTTGCAGCGCTACACCTAGAGGGTGAAGCCAATGCTTGGTGGTTCAGTCACTCAAGCCATATAAGAGTGACTTCTTTTTCTGAGTTTACTCAAGGGCTGATTAGAACCTTTGATGAAGAAATATCAGAGGAGAGAAGGCCCACACCACCATGGGAGGAGACAAGTACCAGCGTTGTCAAAGCCTTGGAAGAGAAGCCTTCTACATCAGTAGTTAGGACAGCCATTACATTGGAGGGAGGAGCCTTTGCAGCTCTACAAGAGGCTCCCACATCTCACCAAGGTATGGGAAGATTTCCACTTTTACTTATTGCAGCAAATCTTTCTAAAAATGGTGGAAATATGTTCTTATATGGCCCAGGATCAAACATTGTTGCTAAGGTAGAGCAGCAAGATTGCACTGCGCTATGCAAACTTGAATGGTTCAAGGAAAAAATGAACCATAATTCTCATGGGCCCTTGTTGAGTTGCACACAACCCTTGAGGGTGGAGTGTGAATGCTTGGAGGATGGAGTGAACTTTGCTCCAAACAAATTCATGCAGAGTCAAATGTTCATCTGGGAGTTGATACATGAGATAGTCAAAACACCCTGGAGGAGGGTTACAGTGCTTTCAAGAGGTAGCAGCAAGGAGACTTTGCCTTCAGCCCCCTTGGATCCTTATAGGTTCAAGATGATCATCGGTGAGAGATCTTCTCTAGGAGGTCTCCAAGGAGTTGCATTTCAGCATCCCATGGAATGAAAGGAGAAAAATCTGATATGGGAGGATGGTAATCTCCTTTGGAGGAGTACCAAGGTGGAGAATGGTAGGAGGCATCCATTGGTGGATAAGAGGATGTGGATAGAGAGCAAGGAGATGGAGAGCTACTTGAAAATCTATGATATTGGGTAGCATCAGGAAAAATTGTGTTGTCTGCTCTTGAGAGAGTTTGGCCATCATGAGACATATCCTTTTTTCAAGGGTATGTGGGAAAAGAGAACTTGGAAGGATACTTGCATCATGGGGCAGTGAGTGTGGATGCATTATGATGATGTAATCATCATGCTTTCACCACATGAGTTGTATGATGGAGGTATGATGGGGCAGCAAAGACATTTGTTGCTTTGGAGGATTGAGAGAGAGCAAGGGCAGAGTTGCTCTCACATTTTGCAGGATGTTGCAATGGGAGGAGATAGCAACATTATGAGAGAAGTATTTGATATTGAACATGTCAGAGGATGGATTTATGAGTTGGCAGGAGCCTATTTGCATAGGCCAACAGCATTGTCACTTTGGAGCATGAGCTTGTTGATGGAGTGTACCCAGGATCACTTCATATTTGATGCATTTGGTGGGCATAGAGGAGGTGAGATTAGTAGAGTGATGAATGGACTCGTGACTTATTGTGGTGTGTTCTCCTTGACTTGGATTTCCAAGCATGAGAAGGAGGATTTTCATGCAGCATGTGGTTCATTCCTCTTCATATGGGTATGTCATGCCACTATAGAGGATTCATCTATGGATCTTGTCACCATCTTGTCTTCATTACATGGTAAGAATTCCATTTTGGCATTTATTGATTGTGCCACACAATATTTTCATGCTCTTACCATTTCTTTGCAGTGCATTTCTCTTCAAAGGGGCAAGTTCTTCTTTAGGCTCCATGGTCCATTTTTGGCCAGCTATTATGATGGAGACAGCCATCTACTGTATGATCTGGGGCAAGTATGTGGTTACTTCTTGTGTGCTCAGTTGACATATTCAGCCATCTACTATTTACTAGTGGGTGTGAGGACTTATGCAGCAATCCATTTGTCAAGAGACAACTTGCCATGCCATTGTCTGAAGCTGTAGTGGGGAAGACTGCGCTGTGACCACTTGGGAGACTGTTGGCACCTTCCAACACCACATAAAACCTTCAGTCTTTCTCTCATTATGATGTTGATCATGATCCTATTTGTTGATATTATTCTTTCCTATATGAGGAGCATGATTAGAGGAGGAACACATGGAGTGGGTGTGTTCTTAGGGGAGGAGAATCCCCACACTTTCTGTATTGCATGCTCCAAGGGGAGCATGGGAAGGGGCATGGCCTCCATAGCAACATATTTGTTTCTTAATGAGGAGGGCCATAAGATCGATGGGATGCCAGATGGTGGAAATTTCTTGTCCATCATGTATGAGATGGTTTGGGCCAGCTTGGTTCACAGTGTTGGGAGAGGGACCTTTGGAGGTCTAGCTTCCTTCTTGCCATTTGAGAGAAACATGATGGCAGCCAAAGATCAACAAATTCTCTACACTTATCTTATGTGGAGGGGAAGAAAACGTGGGGTAGGCTCTCTTGCCTACCATACTCAGATTTTCAGCCCACCTATTCTGCATGAGCTCAAGGTGGAAGAGATCCTTCATAAGTTGCCAATCTGGAGGGTGACTCATTTTGTTTGGTTGATAGCTTGGGGAGGAGAGATTCAAATGGGTATGATGAATCCCAATCTATATCAACTTTCATGCCCCAAGAGGACCTTCAAACAGCCCATTGTTGCCTCCATGGATGATCCACTGTCACATAATTCCAGCTATTTGGATAGCTTACACACTTGGGAGGGGAAACTTGGGGATATGTTGATGATGCAGCACCTTGAGCTTTGGAGGCTTTCATCTTATGAGGTTGCTAAAAGGGAGAAGAAGATGCTCGTCATTCCTATCCTTGCAGTTGCTTGAGGACAAGCAACATTTGGGAGTCGAGAACTGTAATATTCCAAAATTTGCACACAGCAATTTGGAATATTAGATTTTGCTACTTTCACCTAGGAAAGGAATAAATGGGTAAGGAAGCCTATGAACAATAAAAATATGAATAAATTCCACCTTATTAAGGAAAAATATCACCTTAGGAGCTATTTTTACACTTCCAAGTGTGAACAAGGGAAAATTAGATGGAGACATAGTCAAGTTTGACTAAGTCAACATCCATTCTTGAGGAGGAAGAAATCAATCAAGTAAACTGGCTCAATGTGAACAAGGATCAGCCTAGACACACATATGAGAACTAGATTGAAGATCCCTTAGTGTGAAAAGAGGCATTGCAGGTGGATTAGTTCCAGTTGACCAAGTCAACAACGCTGCTACAAAGAGGAGGGAAGCTAGCTAGGGTAGCGCAGTTTTGAAAGAGGAAGCTTCACTAGGAAGTCACCTCAACATTGTGTGGGGTCCGGGGTGAGGAGGCTCACCAAAGATAAAAATGAAGGCATAGCATCAAAGGGATTCATTCATGTATTCATCTATCTTTTGTCTTCTGACTATTTTCATGCTTCAGCTATTTAGCCAGAGTTGTTGCACTTCTTAGTGCAAAGAATTCCCATGCGATAATTCCATCTTCTCTTTGGATCAGCTTGCTTTAAGGGATCAAGAGGGAAGGATTTGAGCTTCATTTCAGCATTTTTCTTGGGGCCATTCATCCATATTCATCCACAGTGCAGTTCCCTTCAAAAAACTGCGTCTTTTATGCAGGGGCAGCAGCAACAGGGTTGCACCCTTTGATTTTATGCTAGTCTTTGAGGAGGAGGTGCTCATTTCCCTCCAGGAGATCTAATAAGAAGGGCCTTGGCCATTTTCTGTATTATTCAGCTTTCATATGTCATATTCAGCCATGTTTAATTCAGAGTTGTAGTAGACTACGTTATTTTCTGCAGTCCTGCTTTTTGTACATGTATATTGCTAGAAACCCTTGCCAGGTGTCTTTTTCTTGGTGTAAAAGAGGTTAAACCTCCATTTCTCTGTTATTTGATTAATGAAATCTCCATATCAGTCTTCTCTCATTATTTTCTACATAAACCCTCATTAGAATAATTCAGTCCTTGCTTCATTATTTTCTGCATAAGCTAGGTTATGGGGTTTGGGCTTAATTGAGGCATATTGACTTGGGGAGATCTATTTATATGAGCTAGAGTGATTTTTTTCACCTATAATTCTGCATGTGAGTTGTATATCATGTCTTCTAAAGGATCCAAGTCCCATTTCTCACTTGTATAGCATTATTTTCTGAAGACAGTTGTTTTATGCTCTATATTGCTGCATTTCCCCACCCGGGAAGGAGAATATAGATCTTGTTTCTGAGGTTATTTCATCTACTGGTATGATGTTATTTTACCTCTAATGAGATTCTCTACATTTCCATGCTCATGATTTTCTGAAGCTCCACATTGGTAATAACTCAGATTATTCCCAATAGTGTAGCTGTTCCCATTTTGGGATATTACAAGGATCCACAACACCCATAGAAGTTATTAGAGATTTTAATTGTGAAAGGCATGACTAGAGTACTTCTATCTTTGACATGGCGGCAAGGGATTGCGCCAAGTCATCTACTATACTGTAGGTGTGGGTAGCTTTACCGAAAGCAGCGTTTCAGCGTAATGGTCCCTTGGGGATCTTGGTATGAACCTCTGCCTTAGGCTTAGGGATCTATAAAGAACCATTGGGTGTTAAAATTGGCTCTATAGGACCTAAAGACGAAACCTCGGTTGCAGACGTAGCAGGAGGCTTGGTGTACTAGTGGGACCGAGTCTGAAGGTTGAGGTCAGCAGTATTAGCCTCGTCAGGTTTCATCATGAGGATCTGGTAATCAGAGGTACCAGATGGAGAATGTTGAGTGGCCACCTAACCTTCAGGGGGTTGGGCAGCCAAATATCCTTTCTAGGGGAAAGGATTGGTAAACACAGTCAGTTGAGTAGGGGCAGCATTAGGAGGAACTGAAGTGGAGGCTTGTTGTCCTCAGGATGCTTCTTGAGCTTCCCACATTTGATGCATCTAAGGTAAAAGGGGACCATCATGGGTATGGTGACCATGGGCACCGAAAAAAGAGCAAGGATTTTTCGTGTGAAGAGGCATGTTCTGCTTGGATTAATCGCCCTATTGTTGGGTTGCAGTGTTAGATATATTCCCTTGGGGATTGTTTCCTGGATTACCTGGAGCAGCTTGGTTTTGATTTCCTTTCCTCTTATTTTTGGAAGTGGGAGTATTAGTTGCACTCTGATGTGCATACACCTACCCTTGAGGGGGGGTGGATGTTGTTGCGGAGTTTGAAAAGGAAAGGGAGGTTGAGGTGCTTGTGCTAGAGGATCGGGAGCACCAAGCTGCGGATAAAGATAATAAGGAGGTTGGGAAACATTGGGGTAAACAATTTTGGAAAAAGGAGGAGTCATGTCGTATCCTGGATACATGCTTCCAGGAGGGGGAAAGGTGCTGGAGGAGTTGGCCCCTCCCTGAGGGAAACCATAACCCATGGGAGGATGATTGTACAGATGTAAAAGGGATCCAACGATACCTTTGGCGGCATGGGATGCATCGGGTGTGTTGGCACCACTAGGTCTAGGGAGATCAGGTAAGACAGTATAAACATAACAATATTGTGCATAGATCAAGTCATATTTCAACACAATCTAGAGGGCAGCTTCCTCATTCCGAGGAAAGTGAGATGCGACATCTTTGCCAATAGCAGACAAAAGGGATCTGAGAAACCAGTCCATGTAGACACGGTATTCAAAAACAGGGGCTTGGCATAGGCTCTTCCTTCTGCACCATTCTTGAATATGGTCAAATAGGCAAGTAGCAGAAGTTTGACGGAAATAGGTCAAGATTTTGGTACCAGTGTCATAGCGAAGGGGAAGTTGGAAGTAAGACAGAAAATCCTTGGCAAGGGTCGAAAAAGTAGTATGAGAGGAGGAGGCCTGGTCGACATACCACTTGAAAGCTTCTCTAGTAAGCGTATGCTGGAATAACCAAAGGCGGATAGAGTTATTGGTGATGGAGTTAGATGAACACCACATGTGGAAAGAATGAACATGGTTGGTAGATTCCTCTCCAGCATTTCCTTCAAACTTGGGGATGTCTGAAGGAAGTTTGTTTCGCATAGCAGGCCAACCTAGATCATGGTGTATCAATTCATTAATCAACTGGATAAAATCAAAAAGGCTTAGGCCTACCATATAAGGAAGCAAGGGGGCGACCGAAATAGTTCCTATTGCGGTACCACTAGTGGAGTTCCTGGCATTAGGGCTGGGGCCACCACCAGCGTTAGGTATTGAACTAGACATGATGAAGGAGAAAGGTGGAGGAGAGTCGGGGATAGAACCAGAAGGGGAACTTGATGAACCAGAATCAAAGTCGGAATGGGGACTCGGTGGAGGAAAAACACGAACCCTACGCGGTGGGGTAAGTATTCCTAACGGAAACTGAGGATGAAGGCCTTAGAGTCTCCAAGATAAACACCTTGGGGGTGCAATTATGGTAAAGAGACACGGAACCCAATAAGGAAGAGAGGAAAACAAGGGCAGGGAGGTGCAGGATCAATTGATTACAATTTAAGTCTTGGCCTGGCGGTGTAAACCAGACGCTCTTCGATTAAGGTGTGTGTGTATGTGATCAGTGTGTTAATTTTAATTAAGCACAGACGTGTGTAGAGAAATAAGAAAAAAGATGTTGTATAACCATGAATAAAACTGAAAATGATGGTAAAGGAAATTGAATGCGATAGTAAAATAAAAAGCTAAAGATGCATCAATTTAAACCCAAGGAGGAGGGCTTCCCAACAATTAGTCTATGGGTGGGCGAAATCTACAAAAAACACACCAAATGGCCAATGGATCTAAGGTCAAGAGAGATAGGGATCTAAAGGTCAGATCTACTGGAAAGAGGTGCAGAAAGCAGCAAAAAACCAGAGGGAAAAATGTTGAAAAATAGGTGGCAAAAGGCTACAACCTAAAGGGAAACAAAGGGGACCCTAAAGGAGGACCAAAAAATATTGAAAAGAGGTGTTTTAGATGGATAAATAAACTATCTGAAATGGATCTGAAGGTGCAGGTTCAGATCTAAAAAATGGTTGCAAAACACCTGCTTCAGCTAAACTCTTCCTAAAAAGGTGGAAGCATACTGAAGCCCTAAAAGGGCTTGGTTCCTACTTCGACGAGTAAAAATAAGCAAGTACAGGTCCAAGATGGGTGAAGAGGGAGGTCAAACAACCCTGAAAAGTGCCCCAAACAATCCCAAAAAAATCACATAAAAAAATCTCGCAAAAAGTACAAGTCCCAGGTTGTAACCTGTTTTCTACTGAGGTTGCAGTTTTTAGGCAATGATCCGCTACCTAAGAGCTGAGGTCACAGGTTTTGGGAAAAAAAGTGCAACCTACACTTCTAGTTGTCTCGGGAGCAGGTTTCAGAAAAAAGTGCCATCTTTGTTGCGGCTGATAACTATTACCTCCGCAAAGGGCCCAGAAACACACGGAAGTTATAATTTTTACTGTTTTAGGGTTAAAGGTTTAAAACAACATCAAGAAATGCAAAATAAGAAGTTGAAGAAAAAACCTAGGGGTTGAAGCAGCTAGTCATGCAGGGATCTAAAAAACTACTATGGTCGTAATTATAAACCCTTGTGGAGTCGCTAGTTGTTAGTGTGAAATCTAATCTCAAGTGTACGAAAAAAACTCACTTTAGTTGTGCATAACAAACAACCCTAACATCAGAAATGGTTGTCAATTTCCTTAGATCTGTAGTTAGTGATTAGAATAAATGCTACATAAATCCATATCTATGCAGTAAAATACATTAAACAACAAATAATAAACAAGAGTTGCTCCATGCATCCAATGAACAAGACAAGAATTTTTAAATAATTTTTTGTATTATGACACCTGGGAAGGGAACATAGAAAGATGTTACCAGTCCCCCTCAATGGAATGGGTTCTTGTATGTCCTTGGTGCTTTAGATCTAAGATCTCTCTCTCTCTCTCTTGATGGTGCAAAAAACTCAGACAAAAATGGAACTCAAAGGGAGCTCACAAGCAAAAATAGAAAAATATGACAATGATGGGAGGATCAAAGTGAGACCAAAAGTATAGATCAAGAGTGATCTCTAGGCAACAAAAGGTAGTGAATGAATGGAAAAATCCTTCTATTTATAACAAAATATTGAGTTAGTCTAGATATTGGTGCATAATTAAAATATTATTAACCAAATCTAGATCCAACTTTTATGGAATATTTTATTATATTTGTTGGAGGGAAAAGGAATTTGAATTTGGTCAAATACCTTTATTTGTAATTAATAAATAAACAAATGATTTATTTATTATTGTAAGGATTTGGTTGAGTAATAATTAAATAAATAATTATTTATTCAATTATTTATAAATTATTTGGTCAAATTTAACATGGAATATTACTTAAATAAGGTTTAAATAATTATTCCTAGAAAATAATAAGATAAATAATGATTTATCTAATTTATTTTCTTGTTTTGGGTTAAATATGACCAGGAATATTAGCTAAACAAAGGGGAAACTAAGTCATCCCAGAGGAAAATCAAACAAATAAGGATTTATTTAATTATTCCTCATGGAGTTTCTTGTTTAAACCAGAAATAACTTAATAAACTATACATGTTATTAAATTATTTTTCATAGTGAAGCAATTTTACTATGGTAAAATTGGTCTTACATGGTGTACTTTAGTCTGTCTAATAGTACTGTATTATCTAACCAAAAATTGGTGTAACAGAAATTATATTGATTCATGATATCTATGATTTTCTGACTTGCTTCATTTGAATACTAATACATACCAATTTTATTTTATTTTTCTTATTTATCTTAATTTGTTGCTCTTTATGTTATCTTCTTTTATTGGCATACATGAACAATTAATGATGAAATGACATGATCACATTGTTAATCCTTCATACATATTATTTGATTTAATATTTCTTAAGTATATAATATTTAAAAATATTTAAGTCAACATTCTAATTATTTTGTTGCAGATTGAGATGATATAGGTACATGATATCATATGATTTCTGTGCACATTTCAATTAGATATATACACACCAACATGTTTTAACTTTTCTTATTTACTTTTTGTTTTTATTTTAATTTTAATTTCATTTCTAATTGTTGTGTTATGTATGGATCATGATGCATATTTTGGAATTTTCACATAAATGATAAATAATTTATTTATTTTATAAGTCTCACATATTGTAAGCCTTGCCACCTATATTTTCTTAACCACTCATTTTTTAAAATATTCTTTTATGTTTAATATAGCTATATTTGTTTGATATAATGTAAAATGTATATAAATAATATTAAATACAGGGAATACCCCATGTGGTTGGAAAAGGCCAGTCTCCAATCTAAAGCGAGAGGATCATGGGATCCCCATTGGATGCCTTTGGGGTTGTTTCTTGTTGCCAAGAAGAATATGAGAGTCGACACATTTGTCACATGATTTTTCTTGGACTTCCTCTCCACTCACCACCTATTTTATGTGGATCCTATAAAACTTATCCCCACCTTGTTCAATGGGAATTCAGATGGTGCGAATATGTTTAAGTGATTGGATCGTTTCTTGGTTTCAAAGTGTCTTACAAAATCGTAAATGTGTCTCAAAGCCATTATTGTGTCAAGAGAAGTATCGAACCATCGGCCTATGATTCTTCAAGCCTTATACAAGGAATCCCCTCCAAGAATTCATTTCATATTTCTTCCTGCCTTGCTAAAGGAGAAGAATTATCGAGCTATGGTTTCTGGAATTTGGCGCCACTTTATAAACTCGTACTCATATTCCTATATGAAATAATTTTATAATAACCTGGTGTATGTAAAGTAAGAATCCTAAAAATGGACTCTCAACTTCCATAAGAACAAGGAAAAAAAATGGTGAAAGTAGAACAATTATTAGGATTTCCTCCTTGGAAAACCCAAATCTGGTTCTAGCGAGCAACAGGAATGGATGAAGATGTTGAAAATGGAAAAAATAAATATTGAAAATGGCACCCAGAAGGATTCTAGTTTAATTTTCCCTTAATTAAATTAGAATTAAATTGTAATTCCACATCACATGATAGCTTGTAAGTGTTAATTGATTCAGGAAGACTTAGTTAGCTCATTCAATTCGATTTGAGGGTCAAACTGGAGGTATGTAGAATCCACTCTAAGTTTTAGGGGGTTTAGTTGCAGTTTATTTTGAGTTGTAAGTAGTTAACTCAATTATTTGAGTTAAAATCAGTTTAACTAGTTCTAACTAAGAGATGAGCTAGTGATAGGTCCAGTGAATTAAATATGATTTAATTCACATGTATTGATCAATAAAATAACTGATAATTCGCTATAAATATTTGTTTCATGTCAGTTCTAAGAAATTCCCAGTTGAGATTGGAGTTAAAGGGAAGATAATTATCAGTTGTATAATTATAAAATTGTATAGTTCATGCATGAGGTCATCAGGAAAGCTTAGATGTATTGCACAATATATTGATGGGAATTTCCTAATTAATAGGGGCTCAATTAGCCCAGGAATGCGTGAGCAAGGCTAATCAGGTAGAGGCAGGGAAGTGATTAAATATTGGACCAAACTTGCGTAGATTAGAGTGAGACAGTCAACAGAGTGCATAGGTTTTTCAGGAAGGGAAATAGCATTGTATTGTTTCATATTATTGACTTTATGCAATATATAGATAGTAGGGTTTTTTAGCTGATGCTTTCCCTAGATATATCTTTGTGTTGTGCAGTTGAAGTTCTTTCTCTTTCTTATTCACGTGATTGTGTGATCGTAATTGGTTTCCACAATTGGTAGAATTGATTCAGTATTTTTTTTTTAGTACATTACAAGATCACTGGAATATATTTAGATAATTTCGACATGGTATCAGAGCAGGAATCACTATAGAAGAGAAGAACCAGAGTTTTTTTTCAACGGGTGAATCAAATTCGCAAATTTATTCTTCGAGACCAACTGTAGATCCAGATGTCTTTATATTGATTGAGACTTAAATATGCCCTTGAGGGTAGTTTAAATTACATAGCATGAAAGGACAGGATGGAGGCACTGTTGGAGGACAACAAACTAAAGTAATGCATAGACAGTGATATTCCCAAGCCCGAAACAACAGATGCTCAAAATCTTGATGCATGGAAGCCTAGAATGTAACAAAGGTGAGAAGGATTTTGTTAGCAGGAGTTCGAGATGATATTGTCTCGAACCTCCATGGAAAGGAAACTCCATATGTTAGGTGGAAGGCCTTAACAGATATTTTTTATAACAGAAGCAACCACAGGAAGTTGATGATGGAGGAAAAGTTCTAAAAGATCAATATGGAGGAGGGCGACGCAATCCAAAAATACTTGACGAAGTTCACTCAATGTCAATATGATCTTGGAAGTGTTGGTGTGACAGTAGCCCAAGATGATTTGGTGAACCTGGCACTTCTAGGGCTTCCCAGGAGCTGGCACAGCTACCAGGATTTGGTAAATGGGAGGGATAGATTACCAGAGTGGGAGTGATTGTGGTCCAACTTGGTACAAGAAGAGATAAGGTGGAGCACCAGAGACGAGACCTCTTCCAAAGACAAAGAAGAAGATTTTGCATTAGGAAAAAAAGCCAAGAAATCCAAGGGAGAGAAGCCCCAAAGAGAAGAGGGCAAGAGATACTTTTCCAAGATCAAGTGTTTTCGCTTTCACGAGTATAGGAACTATGCCACAAAATGTCCACAAAAGGTAAGAAAGAAGGTGCCTACAGTTGCAGCAACAGGTGAAGCTCTAACTTCACAGTTCAAACTTGATTTTACTCTCATTTCATGCATGGCCAGTAGTGTAATGGGATGCATGTGGTATCTCGATAGCGATGCCTCATTCCATATGACAAAGAATATATATCTCTTCAGTGACCCGGAGGAGGACCTCCAACAAAACATTGAGTTTGGAGATGACGAGAGGTATAACGTGACCGGCATAGGTACAATTAAATTTCAGAGGGAGTCTATCTCCCCTCTAAGACTGACAGATGTTTTTTTAATTCCAGGACCAAAGAAGAATATTATTTCTGTAGCGATATTGGAAGACCGTGGCTATGATGTGATATTTAGAAAAGGAAATATTTTCCTTAGACACATCGCCACGGGACATGTGAAATAGATCGGTGTGCGAGTCAAGAACCTGTATGCTCTCAAGGTCGAAGAAGCATGCAAAGCCTTGAGGAGAAAGGCAAAGGTTAAAGACTTGGTGGTTGAGAGTGAGCATAAACTACCTCTCAACATGCAGCCTCAGAAGAAGCCTCAAAAATTTGTGGAGCAGCCATAATTAGAGAAGCAGAGAGTAGACCAAGTGGAGGCATCCACTCAAGCATAGACCTCTAGTAGGGGGGGATTTTGAAACAGGTGGGCAGAGGGAGCACATGCAGCCATACCTCCAAGTGAGAGGTGGGGAAATGTGAAGTCATAATCCCAAGAGAAGAAATTTGGTTAGGGTCCATTGAGATGTTTGGTCCATGGATCATTACATTTCTACGAGGAGCCCATATTACATAGTAGCAGGATGGATCAGTGGCGGTTGATGCAGTTAGATGTCAAAGTGACATATGAAAATGCTAGCAACAGTAAGATATTAGAGCATAGATCACAGTTGGCAGCAGTGCAGATGGCACAAATGCGGAGTCAATAGTGGTGCAGAGTTTTCAGTTGACAGTGCAGTAGCTAGTAGTAGTCAGAGACTCTGGTGATAGATGCATCATATTGATTCAGGTTTGGATGCTTTTTTCAATTTCAGAAGTTGCAGTAGCAACAACACTAGAGAGAAGTTTTGCATGCAAAACATTCCAAAGGTATCATTTCGGGATAGAGTTGAATTCCTTTCTTGTTGAGAGGGAGTGTTGAAAATGGCACCTAGAAGGATTCTAGTTTAATTTTCCCTTAACTAAATTAGAATTATATTGTAATTCCACATCACATGATAGCTTGTAAGTGTTAACTGAGTCAGGAAGGCTTAGTTAGCATGTAGAGTCCACTCTAAGTTTTAGGGGGTCCAATTGTAGTTTATTTTGAGTTGTAACTAGTTAGCTCAATTATTTAAGTTAAAATTAGTTTAATTAGTTCTAACTGAGAGAGATGAGATAGTGATAGGTCCAGTGAATTAAATATGATTTAATTCACGTGCAGTGATCAATCAGATAACTGATGATTTGTTATAAATAGTTTTTGCATGACATTTCTAAGGAAGGCTCGGTTGAGATTGGATTTAAAGGGAAGAGAACTATCAGTTGTATAATTATAAATTGTACAGGTCATGCATGGGGTCATGAGGAATCATTGGATGTATTACACAATATATTGATGGGGATTTCCTAATTAATAGGGACTCAATTAGCCTAGGAATGTGTGAGCAAGGTTGGTCAAGCAGAGTGAAGGAATTGGTTAAATATTGGACCAAAATTTCTTAGATCAGAGTGAGACAGTCAACAGAGTGCAGAAGTTTCTCAAGAAGGCAAATAGCATTGTATTGTTTCATATTCTTGAATTTATGCAATACATATATAGTGGGTTTTTTTAGTTGAGGTTTTCCCCAGTTACATATTTGTGTTCTGAGATTAAAATTCTTTATCTTTCTTGCTCATGTGACTGTGCGATCGTAATTGGTTTCCACAATTGGTAGAATTGATTCAATATTTTGTTTTAGTACATTACAAGATCAGTTGAATCTATTTAGAAAATTTCTACAAAAGATGTTGGTAACGGGGTCACTACTAAGAGAGAAGGTGAATCAGTAGTGATACAATTTTCGAAATTTTACATTTTTTAAACATTCATTTGCATACATAAAACTAATATCATGGGTTGACCTATAAGCATCAAATAATCATACACATGAGAAATCAATTATTTCTAGTGGAAACCCCGAAGGGAAAAAATCACCCTACTTCTACTACTCTACTTCTCTTTCTTCTTAATAATCCTCAAAATTATTTTACATAAATTCAGTTGGCCACTATTAGCTAGGAGCCACAACCTATTCTACAGTTTGTTGGCCACCACCAGCTAGGAAGCCCCTGCTCCCTATCAATTGTTTATTGGCCACCACCAGCAAGGAGCAACTAATCCTATCTAGGAAAGCCACAACTTTCTAGAGGCCCCCACCTCCTCAGACTCTATGGAACACGTTTCCAAATGTTTCATACTGCACCCATAATATCCTTTATCGTTCATCAACAACACATTACAAACTCCTCTCAACTCAATACATAATCTAAGCCCTCATACATGTTAGATTTTTGTAGAATTGGATGTGTTATAGTCTCGAAACTTTGTTTAGAGGATAAAACATAGGATTTATCTATAACCCAGAAATCATTTATGGAAATTCCACCAAGAAGTGTCTAAATTAGATTACTAGTCATTTTTTTAAGTATTTCCTAAGTTTTAACCTAGGGAATATGGTTAATTAATAAGTATTAATTGAGATAAGGTGTGAATCATCTAGAAACTCACACGGATCGACTCCAATATGATATTGGCCCTTGATTAAGTTTTAATTTTGGCCATTGGAGCCCCAAAAAATGATTATAAGAAGAATTTGATGGGTAGATGGAGAACACACTTGTGGAGTTTGATTTCCTTGGCAGTTCGAGTTCCAGAGAGCAGCAACAGTTTCCGAAAGTATAGAGAAGGAAGAAAATACAGTGAGGGGAAGAGATAGTGAGGTTGGAGTAATATTTCCATATCCAACGAGTGCATTTGTAGAGAGGTTGATATTTCTCTAGGAGGTTGTGCAAAGGTAGCATAGGGCCTCAAGAAGGAAGTTTGATTTGTTGACGAAGGAAGACATTTTTAGTTCCAATGGTCGGGCAGAAGTTCCAGAGTGTCAGAGAAGAATTTTTCTAGCTAGTAGCATGTAGGATGGCTTGACTGGCAGATGATTCGAGTGGCACGTGTGGCAGACTGCTTCAGGTTGACGCATAGCCTGCGCAGGCCCAGTTGGATGGCTTGCTTTTTAGTGGCAGTCAAGTGCCTGTATTTGTCGAAGTGACGGTAATTTCCCTCAAGATATTTTTTCTAGTATTTTATTTCTAGGATTTCCAGTTTTCAACATCCAGATTGTAATCATAATTTCTCACTACTACATAATAATAAAAATGCTTAGTTGTTGCACCATTTTTCCCAAGTTGGGCTTTTCCAGGGACATTTGACCAAAAACAACTGTGTTAAATTTTTATGTTTGTGTGCTAGTATTTTCTCAGTTTCCAACGCTATTTTCTTCCACGGTTTATTTGTGACGGTTATAGTGTGAATTATTTGGTATTTGTCATAGTAGATAATTTTTTAAATAAATTAACAATTAGAAATATAATTTATAGTTGCTGCAAAAGGATTTCAGTGTCACATGGTATTGGAGCGTAAGTGATCATTCAGGAAGCTCAAAAGAAGAGAAGGGAATTTTCTTATTCAGAGGGAGCAACAAGCTGAAATTCTCATAGGTTGCGCAGTACCTAGAAAGACAGATCGAATTGTTGAGGCAAGAGTTAAATTTTTAGTTGCAAGGTTGCAGAAAATTTAAGTTGCCTAGGATAGTGGTTCCAATGGTCAGAGAGAGAAATAAAAGCTCATATTTTTGCTAAGAATATTCCTCGGTTGGACGCAAATGGTTTTTCAACATATTTCAAAAGAAAAATCTACATCGGGTGGAAGATAAAAATACACATAACAGAGGGAAATTTTCTCTTAAAGGGTCTCTAGCCAAGAAATTTGATTTTAGATTGATAGTAGTATCTAGAAAGAATGTGCATTCCATATCAGAGTGTGAATAGCAGAGCAACATACTAGCATAAGGAAAGGGGGATTTTTCGACAATATTGTTGAAATTGCCACAGTTCGGCTCAGAGATCAAGATAGATTGGAGGGAGCCTTCAACTATGTCAACTTCAAGACTAAGATGTCCTTCCTTCTAGATGAATATGGTTTGAAGACCTATGAAAAAAATGCGGTAGTAGTACCTCGGGATACCGATCATATCAAGGAGTACAAAGAGGAAATGGAAAAGGATAAGAGGATGATTTTGGATGGAGTTCAAGATCATCTAGTGTCACATGCGTCATATAAGGTTACGACCAAAGAAATTTGGGATGCTCTTTCTAAGCTATTTCAAAGTTCTTCCGAGCAGCGGAAGATGTTTCTCCAGGAGAAGTTGAGGAGCATAAGGATGTAGAAAGGTGATATCATAGATGGCTTACTCACTAGGATCTAGGAAGTTTGAGATCAGCTTTCAGTCATTGGGGAGGCACCCCAACCCACTGAGCTTGTATGATTGGAATTAAATAGTGTCTCAGATGACTGACATATATTTTTCCAAAGTATCTTGGGAAAATACACATTTCCTAAGTGGAACAAGATGTGGTCTAATCTATAGCAGGAAGAGTTGAGGCGGATGCTAGTAAAGAGTACAATGAGTGGAAACAACAACAAGGGTGTGATATGTGTGAAAAAAGAATAAAATGTGGTCCTAGCATCTAAGGGTCCCAGTCAAGGGAAAGGGGAGCAGAAGAAGAGGATGGAGTTGTCAAAGGTCAAGTGCTTCAGATTTTGTGAGCTTGGTCACTACAGTACATAGTTTCCTCTCAGAAATAAGGATAAACAGGAGAAGCAAGACCTAGTGGCAGTGTTATCTAAAATAGACAAGTTGTCCTCTAGGTTGGAGGAAGACTTTGCTATGATGGCAGCCATACCTCCAAGAGTGAGGTGGGGTTACTTGTAGTTGTATTCAAGAACTGAAAAAGTTTAGGCTTGATAATTGAGCTTTCCTCCTCATAGATCACTACCTTTCTACAGGGGACCACGGTATTTAGTAATAGGATGGATTAGTGTCAGTGATGCAATTAGATTTCGTAGCAACAATTGCAGACTAGTAGTAGCTAGATGCTAGGAACACAGTGCAGTGTTGGCAACAGTGAAGAGTGGCACAGTGGTAGAGTCAGTAACAGCACAGATTCCTTGGTAGAAAGAGCAGTAGCTAGTAGCAGTCAGGTCTCGGGAGATAGATGCATCATAGTGAACACAAGTTATTCAATATTTCAGATGGTTCTCAGTTGCAATATTTGCAGTTGCAACAGAAATAGATGAGAGGGAGTTGCGGTGCAGATGAAGAATTGGAAGCAGTACGGTAGTGTCATCCATATCATAGATGTAACATTAGAGTTGCACAGTATTTGATGGGAATTATGGTCAGACATCAGTAGTATGATAAAGGGTGGTACAGATACAGGGTGTTGTGGCAGGGTGTGCAGCACTAGAACATTGTCCTTGCTAATATGGATTGTTAGTTTTTGTAGCATCGGATGTGTTCTAGTCTCGAAATTTTATGGAGAGGCTAAAACACAAGATTTATCCATAACCCAGAAATTTTTTCTATAAATTCCACATAGAAGTGTCTCAATTAGATTATTAGTCATTTTTTTTAATATTTCCTAAATTTAAACTTAGGGAATATGGTTAATTAATCATTATTAATTTAGACAAGGTGTGATTCATCTAGAAACTCACATGGATCAACTCTGATATGATCTTGTCCCTTGATTAAGTTTTAATCTTGGTCGTTGGAGCCCCAACAGAGGATTATAAGAAGAAGTTGATGGGTAGATGGAGAACACACTTGTGGAGTTCGATTTCCATGGCAGTTCAAATTATAGAGAGAAGCAAAAGTTTCCAGAAAGATAGATAAGGAAGCAGAGATAGTTAAGCTAGAGGAATATTTCCAGATCCAACGAGTGCATTTGTAGAGAGGTCAATATTTCTCTAGGAGGTTGCGTCGAGCCTCAAGAAGGCAGTTTGATTTGCTGAGGAAGGAAGATGTTTTTAGTTCCAGTGGTCAGGCAAATGTTCTAGAGTGTCGAAGAAGAACTTTTCCAGTCAGTAGTTGGCAGGATGGATTGACTAGAAGACAATTCGGGCAACAAGTGTGGCAGGAAACTTCAGGTTGACGTAGAGCCTGCTCTGGCCCAGTTGGAAGGATTTTTTTTTAAGTGGAAGTCAAGTGTCAGGATTGCTTGGAGTAAGGGTAATTTCCCTCAAGATATTTTTTCTAGTGATTTCTTTGCAATATTGCCAATTTTTGGCATCCAGATTAACTCAAAAAATTTCACTGCTACATAATAATAAATACCCTCAGTTGTTGCACTATTTTTCCCAAGTTGGGTTTTTCCGAGGACATTTGTCCAAAAATAACTTTGTTAATTTTGTGTGTGTGTGTGCTAGTGTTTTATTAGTTTCAACTGTTATATTCTTCCATAGTTTATTTGTGAAGGTTTCAGTGTGAATTATTTGGTATTTTTCATAGCAAATAAATTGTTAAATAAATTGACAATTAGACAAATAATTTCCAGTTGTTGCAATAGGATTTCAGTATTGAAATTTTCATAAGACAATCAACCCTCTCAACAACTCAACTCATAAAATGAAGAACTCACACTCAACCAGCTAGCAACAGCATGTACACAACATCATTTTTACCAAAACCTCTCTCTCCCAACTATACACAAACCAGGAAAGCAACTTCTATCCATACATCAGACACATATGTGACTATAACATCACAAGATTATAAATCATATAGAGATTACAACAATACATTGGCTCACACTCGGCCATATCACACATACATCAATGGCTACCTGCAAGACTCAACTCATACATGAAATATACAATCAAATAAGATGTAGGGAATGTGATATCAAAACACAACTGAGACAATAGAATCCATAGCAACCCCTTCACATAAACTATGTCATATAATTCTAATCCAAGCACTCTAAAATTGAAATTGTGCTCTTTCACTCATTAGATTTGGGATCAAACCTCTATCATAACACTTTTTCAACACACTAACATGTACATAATCTTCCACCAGTGCAAAACACTTCATACATTAATGCAATGTCTAAAATTATTTCCAGAGATACCATTGCTACAGGTGTCTAAACACACAAATTTCCAACCAATGCGTACACTAAAAATAACACATTCAAATTCTAATCTCTTGGATCATACCACATGCTCTTAGCACACTAATCACTTATGCATCTCTCCTATTATCTTCAAATTGATTTATGCACTCTCCCACTTTGTTTTCTATGCATTCCCCTTCATTACATTGTGTAATAATGTGTGCACGGCTCTGTCGGCACCTAGCTACTTAGAAGCACAAACACTTTGTCTTTACGCACTCATAATCTGATCATATACTCGAGAATTACTTTTCTCTCACCACAACAAATTATCTCATTTTTGTGTTGAATGCCCGACCTTAGATCAAACAACATAAAGACAATTTTAAACTCATCTTACTCAATAATCAATTTGGATGTAATCAATGTTGTAGCTTGTGACCAAATCAAAACAATTAATTAATTCACAACTAGATCCACTATTACCAAGTTATTGAATTCATTCACATTCATTTTGAAGACCAATTTGGAGCATATATGTTAATGACCACATCACTTGAACATTCAGAACAAACACCATGAGAAATTACATTAATAGTAGCCCATGGATTTTCTTGTGCGCACCTACAGATATCATCATTAGGATAGAACTGGCTCCCAGATATAATCATCATTGGGATAAAACTAGCTCCCAAAGTTTATCATCACTGGGATAGAAATGGCTCCCAAAGATGATCATCGTTGGGATAGAAATGGATCCTAGGGAGGTTGTTGAGATCCTCGCTTTCTGCTAGTTATAATAATAGAAAATTTTCTCTTTCTGTTGGAAAATCAAGCTCTCATTGCCTAGAAATTTTCCAATCTTCTTCACTGACTTTCTAGGCACCTATAAAACATATACAACCTCTACATACTGCTGCAACATTTCAAGCATCAGCAACTCATTCTAACTACAAGAAAACCAGGTTGACATCAATTCCAGCCAACTATCGGCCATAATTCCAACAATATCCCCCTTTGGCATTAATGAAAACCTCCTTGAAATACCCATTCATCTACTCTTTCTCTCTCCCAATTTGAAATCAATGGAAAAGGGAAACTCCCTTGGACCAAAATTGCCAACATTCGCATACAAAACAACTTATAAACATCATTAACAACTCCTTCATCTTGTCAACCCTTGGTAGCAGCATTATACTAATATAAGAGGCCCATCAACAACAACAGTAGCAATATCTCTTCGTCATCACATAGCATCAATGACTAGTAATATGAGCACTACCAGAAACAATATGACAACAACATGTAAACCCTCACAAAACATTATACCTCTACAAAAAAACAATATAGCTAATAGCTCAAATAAATAGCATATAAATTCCATAAATATTATTGTTCCATCCTATGTAGAAATGCATGATAATAACACATTATATCAGGTCAGTACTTATCCATCATCCTGCAATCAATCACATAACATAGATCCATCTACCTTCTGATAAAAAACAACAGCATAAACTCTAGCTCTGAAGAGAAAGTAGCAAAATATAGTGTCATTAACATCAAATGCAACCAAAATCGAGCAGCAACAATCATGCAACCATACTTATGTATCATAACCTCTAGGCCTAGAGAATAAGTCAACAAGTAACATAAAGATTACTCCCTCTCTCTCTTGTCTTAACAATGGATCTCACTTCATATCAGCAAAATTGAATTCTCATATGTTCCCAACCAGCACATTCATCCTTATGACTATTAGCACTAGCAAGAATTTTCAATATAAACCCTAACCACACTCTCTTGATACAAATTGTGTATCGGAAAACACAATCATCTTCAACAATAGCAAGCACAAACCATAACTCTGGAAAACAATTCCATGGGTAGAAAAAACATAGCATTACTCTTCATCATCAACATTTTTGTAGACATCATCAAAAGTATAAATTCCAAACTCTTGTAGCAACACTCCTCAATGTATTGTCCACATAAGCAAGATTCAAACTATAGGTAGATCAATGCTTAGACCTTGACTTAGCTTTGCATGGCATGTAAACAATACATGATGGTAACAAAATGAGTTTGGTTTTCTCAATTGTACATAGTATCAACTACATCAGGTACACACAACCTGAAAAACACTATCACTTGACCTCACAAAAATAAAATAAAAATATTATGGAAGTACATGGCTCATGGGGGTACATGGAAAACACACACACATATATATGGACCCTTGGAAACACTTCAGCCATAAACTAAGGGCTTAGCATAAATACAAAACACAAAGGATAACACACATGCATACATCAATAACCCTTCTTTCATGTGAGAGGATTATCTAGTGAATTACAATCATTGAGGCTTTCAATGTAAGCAAAAAAAAAATTACTCAACCATTCAAAGCATCATCATTCTCTCCATAGAGGACAAATCATCCTCAAATAAACCAATGTTAAATAAGCAAACCATAAGAGTCATGGAAAACTCCTCTAGCTATGTATTTTCTCTTTTCTGCCAACAAGGGACTCATAATGCCAACAATCATCTGTTGATCAAGCAAAAGAATTTGAAATTATCCCCCTAAACATGTTCCTTCCAAGAGCATGATCTTAAATGTTTTTACAACTCTCCTTTTTAGATAATTACACTCAACAACTACTGCTTGAAATAAATGATTGATGCCTTGTTTCACTTAAGGTTGTCTGAAAGGGAAGATGTGAAACAACAATAAATTGTTGCACAAACTCTTAGTAGCATGAATGGATGGGAATTTGACCCTATTACATGTATGACTACAACCATTGTCAAAATGTAAGAATGAAAAAATAAAAATGAGATGCAATCCTTCAATCCATGTAAATAGCCCCTTGAGGTCATGCATTATCCTTTTATCCCTCATGTTGATCATGTGGACCTGGAAATAATTAGATGCACGATGATAGAATTTCTTCTCTTTACTACATGTATATTTCATGTTTGGATTCTCTTGAAACCATCTTCTATCGGGCACAAGTCAAGAATATACTCCCCTTGAGTAGATTATCTTTCTACAAGTTACTAGCTAAAGCATTGGAAAAAGTGTCATTCCTTGAAGTCCTATGGAGGTCTAGCTATATTAGATTTTTGCAACTCATCTTTTATCCTCCATACTTTCTTTCTCTTCAATGGCAGAGATGATCCTTTTGTGGGATTTATCCTATAATATATGCAAACTAATGCCTCATGGCCAAGTTTTCCACACTTGAAAGAGTTTTTATTCAACAATCTTTGTTTTCTTGCAAGATATTTACATTTTATTGCTTGATGTCTAGAAGTATTGCAAGAAAAACAATACCCATAAAACAATATTTGATACCTTGTTTTTTGATTCGTTGGACCATGAGAAGGATAAGGGCTTGGTTGCTTCTTTTATCTTCTTGAATGATGTTCTTGTTGTGGTTGTGATTTGCTTGCCTTTGCTTCTATTGATAAGTAATTTTCTTCCTTTACTTTCTTTTTTATTGTTGTTTCTTAAGGTTTACTTTGCCTTTATTCCTGGTGGACTTATGATATTCTACAACATGGTTGTCTTCTTATTTCTCTTTTTCTTTATCTGAGCATGGTTCTTATTCAAAACCCAAATCGGTCTTGATGAGGGGATCTTTGAATTATGAGAATATCATCTAAGATTTTAGTACTTTTCTCTAGCTTCTAATATCGAGATAGTTAATTGTTTTCCTTTTCTAAGTCACATATTAATGAAGCTAATTCAGCCTCTAATTTTGCACAATAGGCTTCACAATATTGCAGTTTATTTGTTAACATTTCATTTTCTTTGTTGACTTCTTCATGTTGTATTTTTAGATCAATGATTGACACATCATTGCTCTCATGGCTACTTTCACTATCTTCTTGAGAATATTATAGATCTGTTATTGCTATGAATGTAAATTCTTCTGCATTATTCTCCTTTTCATCAAGAGTGTAGCAGGGTCCTTCAACCTTTTCTAGATCTTGAAACCCTTCTCCTCCATAAATATTTTGCAGCTTGTCCAATATCTCTTTTTTAGTTTTGCAATGTCTCGCCTCATCTAAATCAAGATCTGAAAATACCTCTAGAATAATATTCTTGGCTTCCTCATTAAATTTATCTTGCAAACCATACTCTATTGAAAGCAAAATTTTCACAATAAGAGATATGAAGTATGCTTCAAATCTCACATTCCATAGCACATAATCAAGTACATGAAGAAAAGGAACTCCATCTACTGCAAACCTTCCCTAGTTACCGTGATCTACCTTCTAGTAATGAAATTGAACTAGAAGGAACCTGGCTCTGATACCAATTTTTGGTAACTAAGACACTACTTAGAGGGTGGGTGAATCAGTGGTGATACAATTGTAAAAATTTATCCTTGTTTAAACACTCATCTGCATATATAAAAATAGTACCATGAGTTGAAATATAAGCATCAAATAATCATAAACATGAGACACCAATTATTTTTGGTGGAAACCCTAAAGGGACAAAAACCACCCTATTGCTACTACTCTACTTCTCTTTCTTCTTATTAATCTTCAAAATTATTTTACATAAATTTAGGTGGCCACTACCAACTAGGACCTACAACCCCTACTACATTTTGTTGGCCACCACCAGTAAGGAGCCACTACTATCGAGGAAAGCCACCACTTGTCGAAGGCCCCACCTCCTCAAAATCTGTGGAACACGTTTCAGAATGTTTCATATTATACCTATAATATCATCTATCACTCATCAACAACACAATACAAACTCCTCTCAACTCAACACATAATCTCAGCCCTCATACAATCATCCCTCTCAACAACTCAGCTCATACAATCACGCACTCACACTCAACCAACTAGCATCAGCATGTACACAACGTCATTCTGACCAAAACCACTCTCTCCCAACTATACACAATCCAAACCAACAACCTCTCTCCACGACTATAACATCACGGGATTATAAATCATATGGATATTACAACAATACATTGGCGCACACTCATCCATATCACACATACATCAATGGATCTCTACAAGACTCATCTCATACATGAAAGCTACAGTCAAATAATATATAGGTAATGTGATATCAAAACATAGTTGAGACAATAGAACCCATAACAACCCCTACACATACACAATGTTAGCATATAATTTTGATCCAATTTCTCTGCAATTGAAACAATGCTTTGTCACTCCTTCAATCCAGCATCAACCCTCTATCAGAACACTTTGTCAACACGCTAGCAGGTACACAATATTTCACCAGTGAAAAACACTTCATACATTAACCCATTGTCTAAAATTCTTGAAAGAGATAACACTACTACAGGTGTCTATGCGCACAAAAAGTCAACCAATGCGCACACTATAGATAATGCATTCAAATATTAATCTCCTTAGAGAATTTCATGCACTCTTATCACTCTAATCAACTTATGCATCTCACCAATTCTCTTCAAATTGTCATACACTGTACTCTCCCACTAAGTGATGCACACATTCTCCTTCATTACATTATGTAATAATGTGTGCACAACTCTGTCACCACCCAATTGCTTAGAAGTGAAAACGTTTTATCTTTGTGCACTCAAAATGTATTCATACACTCGGGCATTACATTTATATCACCACAAAAGTTATCTACTTCTTGTGTTGAATGTCCAACCTTATATTGATCAACATAAAGTATATTTTAAACTCAAATTACACATTGATCAATATGGATGCAATCAACATGCTAGTTTGTGACTAAATCAAAACAATTAATTAATTCATGACCATATCCATTATTACCAAGTTAGTGAATGCATTCACATTCATTTTTAATACCAATTTTATCTTATACATTAATGACCACATCACTCGAATTGTTGAAACCAATACCATGAGAAATTACATTAGTAGAAGCCCATGAATTTTCTTATGCAAACCTACATGCATCATCACTTAGATAGAACTGGCTTCTAGATATGATCATCATTGTGATAGAACTGGCTCCCTGGGAGGTTGTTGAGATCCTCACTATGTGTTATTTATCATCCCAACAAAGTTTCTACCTCTCTTGGAAAATAAAGCTCTCACTACCTAGAACTTTTTCAAACTTCTTCACCAACTTGGCAGGCACTTGTAGAACCTATACAACCTCTGCATAGTCTTGAAACTCTATTGCAACATGCCAAGGATCAGAAACACATCTGAACTACAACAAAACTAGGTTTACATCAATGCCAACCAACCATCATTCATAATTCCAACAAAAGACTCTTGAAGAATAAAGGAATATTCTTTTACTGGGAGAAGAAGAATGTCGGAGTTTAAAAAGTAGAGCATTATGGTTGACAGTTGTGGACAATAACTCTAGAGTTTTCCACAATTATGCCAATGAAAAGAGAAAAACAAGAAACATTTGGAGCATAAAGGATTCTGAGGGGGACACTAAGGTTACTTTTATGGATAAAGTTGAAGGAGTAAGTTATTTTAATAATTTATACTCAAAACTGCAGAGTTTCCCTACTTTGGATATCCTACATGTGGTGGAAATTTTCCCCAATATAGTTAATGAGTAAATGAATTCCCTCTTGTTAGAATTTTTTAGAGTAGTAGATATATGCAACTCTATCCATGATGTAGAAAGGGAAAATCCTTAGCCCTAATGATTTTTCGGTGGAATTCTACTTAGGATTTTTTGAGCTACTCAAAGAAGACCTCATCAAAGTAGTAAGAGAATCACAGTATTTTGGAAAAGTCATCTATTCTTTAAACTCAACTTTCTTATGCCTTATTCCAAAGCTATAGGATGGTATGTCCTTCGAGTGCTATAGACCCATTGCTTACTGCAATCTTATTTATAAGATAATTTCCAAAATTATTGCAACCATAATCAAATTAATTCTCATCTAGTTCATATTAGAAGAATATTTTGGATATCTTCACAGGAAGGATATCCATGATGTGGTTGCTATCATGCAAGAGGTTCTCCACTCAGTGAAGAAGGTCAACACAAAAGCAATGATCCTGAAACTAAATTTATCCAAGGCTTATGACAGGGTGATTTAGACATTTCTCATATTAGTACTCATACAACTGGGATTTGGAATCAATTTTTCCAACTGGATCATGGGATGTGTTCAAATCTCTTCCTTTATGATTCTAATCAATGGATCACCCTTCCAATTTTTTACTACATCTAGAGATTTAAGGTAGGGTTTCCTTCAATCCCCTCTCATTTTTTATTATTGTTAACATTTTAATTTTCCTAATATTTGAGTCACTGAGTAGGGGGGAATTTGGAGGATTCAAAATCTCATACTATATCTATCTCTCATTTAATTTTTTGTGGATGATTTTCTAGCTTGTACATCAGGCTCCCTCCGAGAACTCACTTCCTTAAAGAATTATCTGGACTTATTTTTCAAAGTTACATGTATGGAATTTAATGCTTTTAAATCATGTATTATGTCTAATGGGTGATCTGCAGAGCCAATGCAGCGAGCTCAGGGAATATTTCCCTTCTCTATTAGAGTTATGGATGATGGCCTCAAATATATTGGATTTCATTTGAAGCCTTGTAAGTACTATAAGAATGATTGTTGTTGGCTCTTAAGAAAGGTTGAAGGATGAATTATCCATGAGTTGAGCCCGAAGGTTGACTCACTTTCAAAAGGATCACTACAGCTATCAACTGGCTCCATTAGCTATCATGATATAATGGATGGGGAGGAGGTAGATTTAAGGACCAATCTCTATCTCTAATCCAAAAAGTCTTATTAGTTTTTTTGTTTAAGAATGATGACCAAGATGGATGTATTTTTGGTACTGGGTTGGGAATTTGTGGAAAATAATTAAGAATAGGTGCAATAGTAATTTTTGTAGTCTTTTTGAAAGTCAGATACAATTAAAGCCAATTTGGAATGTTATTTGTATTTTTATATCTTATAAATATATATGATTTTTTTGTGAAAAAAAAAGAAGTGTGTGTGTGTGTGTGTGTGCAATGGAAATATAAACATAACAAATAAACACTTATATTTTTAATTTATACAACTAGCTACATACCTTCGACGTTCCACCCAACCATATACCATGTTTTTGTTTTATTTTGATAGTGGGTCACCCTCAAGCTAGTGCTTGGACTCCATTAGGATTAGCTCTCTTAATTTCTGGTACATGCTCAGTACCAACAACCATCATCCAGGATACGAAACCTGACAACCTCCAACCAATAGTCCTATGGATTATAGGAGTTTCATTTACCTCACAAGCTTTCCAGGTACTCATACATCCCTTACATAGCTAAGGTACCAATCCAAACAACCTCCAACCAACATGTCCTATGGATTCTAGGAGTTCCACTACCCTCACGAGCCTTCTAGGTACCATTCTAGGCCTCACATAGCCAAGGTACCAAACCTGACAGCCTCCAACCAATAGTCATGTGGCTTCTAGGAGTTCCACTTCCCTCACAAGCCCTCCAAGTATCCTTCTAGGCCTTACATTTTGTCATTGTCACTATGCTTCCATGGTCATCTATCTAGAAATGTGAATAGGAACCATCTTGTACTCCATAACAGTGATGGAATCCCTAAATGTAATCCCCCCTCCATGTCATACATGCATTTTTTGTATGCATGCATCTTTTTCACCACTTGGCATTCACCCAAGCCAGATCATGGGTCTTGGTTATATGCATGGGCCCATTTTTAATGAATATTTAAATCATATGATCCCCTTTAATTCATCCAATGAGTCTCAACCCTCCATTCTGATTTTGTCTTTCAGTCTGCGACCATTTTATTTTGTTAATATGCATGTGTTACATGATTACATTACCAATCCATTCTACTCCTTAAGAAGTTGAAATTAGAAAGCATATGCCCTGGCCAATTTTTAGTAGGGTTGCACAATCATACCCTCTTGTGGGAGGGGTTGGAGAGGTACTTTATTTAGTTCACTCACATTGTTCCACTTTCTCTGCAAATATTGGACTAGCTACTGTAATGACCCATAATGAATTATCGATGGAAAATTATTATTAGCATGCATACAAGGCATGCATATGCTAGCTGCATATGCATGCATCACATGCATTGCACTAGTATACATACCAGTTTGATAATATAAAATGTTTAATTCTACAAAAAATGAATTAATTATTAAATGCATTAATTAATATTATAATTATTAAATAATACAATAAAAATATGTTAAATTAATTTCATTTATATTATTTAATTTAAATAATAAATTATTATTGTCAAATCCCACTAGAAAAACCAGTTGAGGATGGGCCTCATGATCAAGGTGACCAAGGATCAAACCTCACAGGGGGTTGTTGAGCCCTATGCTAGGGGGAGGAGACATGCTAAAAAAAAAATTCAGCTAAGGGATGGTGTAGCCCAGTGTAGGTGTGATCCCCTGGTGAATTTGACAACCTAGATGCCCCTGGGTCGCAGCTGCTCAAGCCACAAGTCAAGCTTGGAGGATCATAGACAACTTGAAAAACAACCAAAATAATAAAAATAATAATAATAAATTATTATTATAATTAAAAATATATGTCAATTTATGTTTGAAGAACTCTAGAAGACCCTTTTCGTTAATATATTTAATTAAAATAAAAGAGAACTAACTCAAGTAATACTATATAAATATGTTAGATAAGGTCAAAGTCGATTGGATCGTATCTAAATAATATGTTTCATTAATATATTTAACTAGAAATTGCACCAAGAGGTGAAAAGGAACGTTGATAGGAGGAGTGGGGAAATGTGGAAGGCAATAATCAAGTGAAATATATGGACAATGAAATATAATCTAAATTTGAGTTTCAATATATCTTCTAAAAAATTTAGCAGGAGGTTAAATTTAAGAGGAAAGTTACACCAACATAAATGTCTGTCACAATTAGTAAATCTTACTTTATTACTTTGGTACATAATAGAAAAGTTATAACTGTTTGGAACATCAACATGGATAAAATTACTTGCAGCATGAAGTTATGGTGTCTATCATTAAAAGTCTTTTATTTGAAGAAATGGTTTTAAGTATTTTGTGAAGATGAGAAAAAATAAGATTAGATAGAATTGTTGTATAGTGAATATTGTGGCAGAGTACTTTGTGAAAAGCTAGTCAGAAAATTAAGTGATTTTTAGAAAATGGATTCATATTTTAAATGTTGTTTGATAATATGCATCTATATAATAATTACTTTTTAAAGGATTGAAATATTGATTAAATGAAACTCTCTGGATTCCAAATGATTCATCATCTTTTAACAGTAAAGTAAATTTTTCAAATTATTTGATCCAACATCTGTAGGTACCCATATTCCTTTGCATATAGTTTGAAAAGCGATTCTTCCTTTATCTCTTGTTCACATATATTTTTGTACTCCAATATAATGAAAATATTTGCAATATTTTGAGTATGTGTGGTCTTCCTTATTCATGGAAACATAAAATTCACAACAAAATGCATGCAGAAAATGCAACAAAATTTGAATAAAGTCCAATTCTATTCAATGTAGAAAGACATAGGTATGGGCATGAGCATACAAACTTCCATGCATATTCAATGTAAAAAGAGGCAGCCTCGGCATACCAATGTAAGATGCGAGTTGAATATTGAATGTGAGGTGCGCAATATTTGGACAGAGACAAGGATAGATATTGGGAGGAAATTGTGTGGGATTTGGAATTGATCAGCCATGTCTCAGGGTTAAAATGTTTCATGTGTCAGATTTTAATTCAAGGGAGGGAGACAAAATAGAGGCTTTGTGATTGGTTTGGGTCAATGTTGCCTTCCCACCCTAACCCCGCAGAGAAACACTTATCAGCGTAAAAAAATTCTAAACTTAAGCCACTGCATTACATTTTTCACAATATCAACCATGTAATAGTTAATTACATTAGATGTTATTAATGAAAATTAATTACATCGAAGGTGTCTCTCTGAGGGGTTGGGTCGATCAGACATTGTTCATCCTAGCCAATAAGATCCATCCTTTTTTTTTTTCCTCCATCAAACCATTTTTTACCATGTGGCAGCCTAAACCTCAAAAACACTATCTGCATCAATCCCCATCTACAATTGGAAGTTGATGCTTTTTCAACTCTTCTAAATTGTTCCTCATCACACACTTACTTCTTATTATCATTATACTCTTCGCAGTCATATCTCAAGGACATTCTAGCCAGTTAAGATTCACCAAATCAAAATATCATAAGTGTTTCCAACATATCCTCCCACAAAGCTCTAGAAAAATGAAATATGGTGCACACCATCAAAGAATTTTTTTCATAAATGAGGATTCATGGATAGCCCAAGTTTATCATGAAGAAAAATTCCCTACACTCAATGAAACTACAAAAAATTTGAAGGTTGTCCCTCTTTCTGCATTCTGTTCCAAACAAGATTTACCTAAAATTGATTTTGGTTTCCCAAAATATGGCATGTTCAAGGACGTGATCCTTGCAGAACTCAAGTTGAACCTACCATCCACGATTAATTTCTCCCTATTACCAAGGGAACATTATATATCTCTCACAACTAGATTTAACAATGGTTAGGGATCCAGTCTGCAATTGGAACTGATGGTTGCACCTAATGTAGACACGTTTGAGGACTTTCAACTGCATCTTTCATGCCATGAGAGAGTCTATTGTATGCCAATGTTTTTGTCCTTCATTAACTGGCCTCAAGTATATACATGCAATGTTCAATGGAAATTCACTTCTCTGGGAGATCTTCAACAACCCTTTTTCCAACTTTCGTAAAACCATCCATCTTTATGCATACAGTAACACTATTTATGTCATGGGAAGATTAATGCCCAAGGTTATTTGCCCTTTTTTTATCTTGGGGATCTTGATCCATTAAGGACCATATTTACTCACTAGCCAATCAGAGGGGTGGTGTCCATGTTAACGTAATATAAGAGACATCTTCTTTGTTTTTCGTGTCTTCTTGCAGGTTTTTCTAGTGATGTAAACTATTAAAAAATTTGAGCTCCTTTGATAAAATGGCATGAATTCTCCATTGCTATGAAATCCCACATTGGTGTAAGGGACATAATTATACTACCTAGATAGGGCACTAATTTGGAAAGAATGACCCCTAAAGACACTTTATATGGAAGCGGTCCTAATAAGGAACTGCAAGAAATCAAGAAAATCCAATGGGATGATTTCCATGAGAATCTGAGGGTCACAATTGTGGATCGAAAATTTGACAGACTAAAAATAAATATTAAATATCTTCAAAAGATGACATGGGAGAGTGCATATTTCGAGAACATTGAGGTCGTTTATATGGAGGGTATGGATGTTGAAGGGAAGGTGTGGTTTATGGAATTATTGATGTTTAATTCAGTATGGATGGCATCAGAATGATGAATGGGATTTTTCTTCCAGAAGGAGGCGTGGTCGTGCATGTTTGTTCATATGGATGCAAAGAATATGTGTCCATCAAAGGAGTGGATTTTGATCGATTGTGAGCTACAAACCATGGTATATTTATTCATTACAAGCCTAGGGATAAAATCAGTACCATATTTCCCAAAAATATTCACAAGGTGCCATAGCTTGTTTTCAATCATAGTTCAACCATTGGCTATAAGTATCCCTTAATCTGGAAGCAGGATACTTTCATCAATTCAATGGCCTATCGATGCATTTTGGACACTTTACACTAGCTCTTGCATGGGATTCCAATCAATTTGTCATTGATTCTTGCTTGCACTCATACAATTTTCACTTGAAATTAGATTATGCCCTTTCTTGTCTCATTCCCTAAGTCAAATTGGATGGAATGGGGAATCATATTATATTTCTCATAGATTCGTGGTTGCACCTATTATTTCACATGTGCATGCATTCTCTTATACAAAATAACATAGATTTTTGTGTGGATCAAACTACCATAGATGGACAATTATAAGGTTGGGTCAATTGCGAAGAATAATTCACCCCTTTGCTATGAAATTTAGTGAGAGGATATTTAGGAGACGATTACTATGGTTTTTAGGTATGGGCTTTGTAGTAGAAGTTGTTTTCCATGGATAAATTAGTGTTTCCATGGATTTGTCGTGGAATTATGTTCATACCATTATCTGCATCGCGAGGGAAGGTTAAACTTTTAAAATTTAGTAATGTAGGTGCTCTTAATCTAAAACATTCTTAACATTTATTCTATTTACAAATACATAAAGAATATTTAAATTTTATTTTATTCAAACACCAGATTTGACGAGCTAGCTTATCATTTGAATCCACACTCACTCATATAATCCTCTGGGGCATGATTCTCTTAATATACTCTTTCAAAGTATTTAGAAAAGGGGCATGAGGCCATCCAAATGACATAAGAACCCCAAACATTTTAGCATATCCAATAGCCATATATGCTCTAAACTCCCTCGAATACTTTGATATCGTCAAAGCCAACAAATATTTTTGTGACAACATTAACATCATTTGCATTTGCATTCCCAGTGAAATCAAAGTAATCCCAAACCTCCCCTTCGGTTTTACGATACTGGACTACAACCTTGAAGTAGTGTTGACTAGACTAGTGGAATCTCACATGAGAACTTGTTGTGTGGCCTAGGGAATGATTCACTACTCTCTAGGACCTCGATGGAGATCAATCTTGTGGCCCAGTGGAAATATAGGATTTGTTGGGGAAAGGTTCGTCAACACTTTGTGCTCAAGCATATGTTGCGAGCAATGGGATCGCCTCGGGGAACTTACATTGAAGAGTTTGAAAGACCTTATGTGCATGCATTCAGTTGTAGGTTTTTTTCATGGCGAGATGATCTTCCCAAATCTTATACTATTTCAGTGTATATGTGCACCTTTAAGGGAAATTTCTAGTTATACCATTGCTTCAATGAGTGAAAAATGAAAATTAGATAAAACAAATTCCCAACTAATCTCACTGACCACACATTTATATCATTGCTTTAGTGAGTGCAAAATGAAAATTAGGAAAAACAACTGAAACAATCTCACTTACCATGTGTTCTATCGAATTTATTAAAATGTTCGACCACAAACTAAAAATAAATTTTCCAAAACCATTATCACTTCATTTTTTGGTGTCTGAAGTAATCTTATGGTGTGTATTAGAGTTTGATGGATTGTGGCATTAAAAATATGGACAAATCAATAAGTTACAAATGAATCCAAATCAAAGGCTCCAATATTGACTATATTTGGCGTGTATGTATTTGTGACAATTAGTACTGAAATAAAGGGTTAATTTTGTATCTTTTTTAATCCCTTAAAATTTACAGTGAGTATTCCTTCATAAAAAATGCCCAATGTTTCATTAAAGGGAAAGTTCTAATTAGTAGGTTTCCAACTAGAAATAGATGTTGTGTCAAAAAAATTAAGCGAATTATAGCATGCTCGTGAAAACAATCAGAATCAATACATTTCTCACATTGTAAAACAATGGGATCTACAAACAAATGAAAATGTGCTAGTACTAGATTTGAAAATAATTTAAGTGAGCACTAGCTACCATTTCTACTAACCATGTTAAATATTTCTGAGTTTTGATTCAAAAATCATAATTTTTCTTGAGACCCAAGAAACTAAATTTGAGAAGATACAATGTGCAAAATAAAGTTTAGTGTAGTCAAGGGTTACAATGGTTCGAGAGGAAAATTTTAGCATAGGATATGGGGTTTAATTATTTGCATTTGGGTTTATTACCAGATCTATTTCTGAATAAACGATGAAAGGATATTGCAAGGTCTCTTGCAGGCATAATGCCTTAAAACCCGAGTCCAAGTGCATGCAACGATTAGTCACTTATTAGTCAATCCGTGAAGGGAAAATTGACTAAGAGGGTCTGTGGATCGGGTTGCACAAGGTTGGATTGGTTCGTTATGAATTTGGATCAGGAATAGAGTTTCAAGAGCAGTATATTCTCAGTGTAGCTAAAAATAATGAATGGAATTGGTCTCTCAATGTGGTGAATCGAGCCATAGATTTGAAGGGGAAGCGGGCTTATGTGTTGAGCATGGAGATGGAGTGTTGACATAGAAATGGTCGTAGGTATGGTGGAGAAAATGACTGAGATACCACGTGTCAAATTTTTATAACAGTGAGGCAAACGAAAATGATGTCTTGCGATTGGTTGGGGTGAACAGTGCCTACCCTCCCCAACCCCGCAGAGAAACACCTATAGGTGTAATTAAAGGAAAAGGGGAAACCAACTCAAGTAATATTGTATAAATATTTTTTAGATAAGTTCGAGGTTGATTGGACCATAGGGAGGTGGAGTTTCTTTGGAGGAAATAAACCTTCCCTATAAAACAACATCCAAAATAATAATGCGAGGGATTTTTTTACAAAAATTTAGACAAAGGGGGGAGTTGGTAATTTTGGAGAGAGACTTTGTGAATTGGGGGAAAATTGGGGGATGAGCCTTGGGTCTCATGATTTTTATTATAAACCTATGATATTTTATCTATGTTCTTGGATTTTTGGCCACGAGAGTTAGAAGACTTCTATCTGAGAGTCTTCTGGGTCTAGGAGTCAAAGACTCTTGTCCCCAGATTGGTTGTGTGGAATAAATTAGTTTGGAAGCAGGAGCTCGAGACTTAAATTCAACAACAAATTGATGTTTTCTGAGGATCAAAAATCAACCAAAAGAAACAAAGTATATGGATATGTTCAATTTGGTATATTTTAGAAATAAAATTGAATGTGAATGAAATTTTCTTTATATAAATGAAGTCTTAGTTCTAGGTATTATAGCTACTTATAGTTATGTTGATCTCTTCGTCATCTACCTTCTCATAGAACTATATATTCACTAAAATATCCACTCTCTTCACATTTATGGGGATTCTCAAGTGGTCATAAATTGGATGAAAGGATCCTACAAATTGAGAAATTATTCACTCTACCATTTTATCAAGAGATTATTCAAAAACTCCCTTTTTTTCTCAATTCACTTTTGATCACATCAAAATTTAAGGAAACATGCTTTCTAACTCGCTCTCAAATGTTGGTCTAAACAAAAAAAAGGGAACAAGGAAAATCTTTGAAGAGAAGGAAGGTAAGATGACATATTTTATTCTTTACCCTTGGGGATAAAAATATGTTTTTATAATTTTTCAGCTCTCTTATATGATAATTTCCAAGCTTATATAATCTAGTTTGAAATTTTTGAAGAAGTACCTAGTTCTCTATCAATCTATGTCATCATTTTTTGATAAATTAATTATCACTTTACAAATTGTTTGATGGATATAAAATTGTTTATTATGTACCATTTGAATCTGGTATTTTTTATATGGAAAAAAATAGAATTTTTAGAGCAAAAATGCTCAATTTTGTGAGGACATGTAGCCACATGAATTCTCACAGGCATATACGAATGTGTTTTTTATTTTTGTAAGCTAACGTTGACATTACCTTCAAAATTCAAATTACATCACTAATAATTACATTGTCCAAAATATTACTATCCTTAATCCACCACCTTGGAAACTATATATGTTGGTTGGTAATTTAAAAAGAGTAGAATCAAAATGGAGTAGTTGTAACCTGCCATAATAAAATACTATCCTCCATAGGACTACATGATAAAACAAAATAGTTGTAGTGTAACATAATCTGAAATCATGAATCAGAAGAAGTCATTGTAGTTGGATCCTATGCACTTGTACCAGCTATAGGAGGTTCCTTAAGATCGCATTGAAGATGACTCTCTAGATGGACTAGGCATGCATCCAATCACTCCAAGTAGGAATGTTGATAGCATTGCACCCTCTAGATCATGTTCAAGGATAAGATAATATCATTCCCTTCTTCATGTTTCTTTTTTAGGACTCGACCCAAAAGAATCTTCATATGCAGGTGAATGGTGATGGAATGGAGGTATTGATTCCATATTCCCTTGGTGTGACCAGGGTCAGGAAACCAATTAGAAGCCTCCTCGAGAATTTATGAATATGAATATCTGCCAATCATGAGATGCATAATTTTCCAACTGATAGATATCCTCCTAAATCCCCGGAGAAGTCACTAAGTCAAAAATGGAAACCACTTCTTGTGCCTGACCCTAGGCATATGGTCGACCTTGATGGTCATGACCACCCGCACCCTTGTAGCTATGCATTCTTTGGCGCAACATTGAAATCTCGTTGAATTTAAAATATACAAGATACTTGAGCCCCAATTGACTCGACTAGAAATAACTAACATTGACTCAGTGAGAACTAAAAGAGGCTCTTCCACTATAGTACAAGAAAACCCTTCCATACCACCTCAAATAAATTAACCGGAATGCTCCTAACTCATATACCCCTAAAATATTCCTCGTAAATCCATGGCACCATAGGACTTAGGATGTTGAGGATGTCAAGAACATATAACATAAAGCCAACAACTATGGGTGAAACTAACTTAGAGGGATGGGGAGAAGAAACAAGAGGCAAGAGACACCAAAGAGCCACTAGAGTCTCAACATACATTCAACTCGGAGTATAGAGCTCCTCCATAAACAAACAAACAAAAAGACAGCCAAAATTAAGCTCCATCTAGATACATAAAGACTTACAATAATTAGGGCACAAAAGAGAAATCGGTACCTTGAAGTCGCATTCCTAATTCATCGAAGCTAGCGTGAAATCTCATACAAGCAATTGAATTACAACATCGGGCTCCTCCTGCTACAAATTCACCTGGCCCAACGTAGTCACATGCCGCCACGACATAAAGGTTCAAACTTCTGGTTGAGGATCTCCTTCCAGTATCCAAGCTTCCAGAGTAAGCAACTAGGTCTACAAGAGGGAATATATAACATGAATGCATGGATCTCTATTATAACATCAACATAGGTACACAACTTCTGCTCTATAAATATCCAAAGGTCACACCATCTCACAGTCAACTGACCACCAATTACATACTCATATGTGAAAATCAAGCATGAGAATAATCCCACGAGCGATAGGGGAGGAGATTGAACATATCATAATGTGAAACCTAGGCCTGAAACATAGTAAGAGGGAACACCTATGGGAGATGAACCATATTGAAGTGTGTAGTAATGTGTCACATGCGTGATGCATGGGAGGGGCAGGCCACGCTACCCCCCTCTTAATTACAGCAAGAGGTGGTAGGGTGGTGTGCACCCCTTCCAACCTTCGTTGATGCATTTCCATTCACCCCAATCAGGGGAAATAAAAATAAATAAAGAATAAAAAGTATAGTAAATACAAGTTACAGTTTTTTTTTTCATTTCAAAAATTTAATAAATATATTTAAAAACTATTTTCAAGGAAAAGAATCCTCTCTCTCACTTGGAGGGTGAGAGTGAGGGTCAATACAAAAATATTCATAGGCACATAGTAATTACAACAATATTCTTCATCATCATGTCACTCACGGGAAATTGAACCTAGGTGGGGGAGATAACAACCATTTTTCTCAACCACGAGATAACCCCAATTGAAAATTGTTTTTAAAAACTCTGTGTAACATATATAAAATTAAAGAAACTAATACAAATCTAGATCCATCTTAAACCCATATCTATTATACATTTTCAGAGGATATATTTCTTAATATATAAATTTCTTAAGAAAACTAACACATTAGAAAATTTGGTTCCTCTCGTACCTAATAGATTTGGGCTTAAAATGGATATCAGTTAGTTCAATTTTCTTAAGTGTTATCTCATAAGTAAATACATATGTAGTTATTTATTTTTAATATTTTAAGTTATTTATTTAAATGTAACATTATGTGACAACATCTCCCATATTAGATTTTAAAGCATTTTTCTACTCGCAATTAATGAAAGAAAAGCACCTTAATTTCCTAGTGAAAGGTGAAGCATCTAATCTAGCAATGATATGACTTTACAAAAACTTAAACATTAAAAATTGGTGAATGAGACATAAACCTCACCTCGCAAGAAGTAGAAACTGACTAAAAAGAATTTTTTGTAGATCCAAGACTAACTTGGATATTAAATAAACATAGTCTATAACATAAAATATAAAATAGTTCTATATTTAGAGTGTGTGTTTCCACAGTCAAGAACATGTTGATGAGAGCTTCTGGAATCCTGTGTATTCTTATCTAAGGGCCCTTAGATAAGAATACACAGGAATCCAGAAGCTCTCATCAACAAGATCTATATTTGCTATTGTTGTGTCTTGAATACTAAGGGATATGTACTATTTATAATAATAACTTTAGTAAAGAATAGTTATCATAGATGGGTAAATAATTTTTTTATATAAATCTACGCTTAACATTAATTAGAATATTGGCCACTACGTCCACGAAATATTTGTACTAGGAAAATCCACCCAAAGGGATGACTTATTGTCCATGGCCCTCAGAGTGTTAAGAGAATTGAACATATGACCTCTTAATAACAAAGGGCCAATTGAACTAACCCTCGGGACTATATTGAAAATTAATGTTAACAATCTTTTTAAATAAATATAAATTTATCACAAATATTATTAATCCCTAATGAAAGAGAGACTATAACAAACACTTGTAGATTCAATTGTTGCTGTTTCAGATTATAATATTTATTTTTGTATTTAGCAAAATAAAGCAAATAATTTGTAAAATTTTACTTTTATATCATTGTGTATTATTAAAAATTTATTAAAAAAAAAATTTGAGGCCCAAAAAAGTAAAAATAAAATAAAAAAAACTAAAAAACAAAATTAATAGAAAAACCAAAAAAAACTTCTAATTAATAAAAAAACTTTTACAATTTTATCTTGTTTTTGCTTTAAACTTTTAATAAAATTAAAAAAAAAAAAAATAGCAACAAATATATATAAAAATATAAAACGTAAATATATAATATATATTTATTTTACATTTTACCAATTGCATAATATTAATAACTAATGTATAGAATATGTTTAACATTAATAATTAATACATAGAATATAGTATGACTATCTAATTTATAATTCATTATTGTTTATTTATCTTTTAGAACAAATGGTCAAATATTACTTTATAAGTTTTATGAGTAAATAATGTTAATATTATTTTATAAGTTGCATGAGTAAATAATGTTTTATTTAATTATTTTTAAATAAGAAAAGTATTTTTTAATGATTTTTAAATAAAGAACACTTGTTATTAGTGCATTTAATCATATTGAATTTGATTTTGAATTATTAAGTTAATAGACATGTCTATTTTGGAATAGGGTTTTCACAATTTTAATTTAATTATTAAGTGGATGGTATGAATTTAACTTCCATAGAATATTTTAGAATATTCTTGGTAGTATAGGCAAATTAAACGCTAATTTATTTCCAAAGTAGTTATGCAATTTTTGTCCATTTAGTTAAATTCATTAACTCAAAGAAGTATCATATGAAATGAGTTATGACTTTTTTGGGCATGTGGTATTGATGAGCCATGGTATTGGCCCATGGTATTATAACAAAGCATATTTACATATTAAAAATCTCCATGATAAAGTGGGGTTGAATCTTCATGCTTAAGAATCTTATTGCATTTTTTCTTAAATGTATGTATATTTAATTTTTATATTAATTATTTTTATCATTAACAATAATTGTTATTTCCCGGGATTCTAGTGATAGCGCCACAAATGAAGAGGGGAAATTGTCGCATGCTAGCTCTATATGAGAACTTAATGGGAATGGTTGGGTGGCACATGTTCCATGAACTCACCACAGACCACATTCATTGTAGTTAGTCGATGGAGGTTCAGACGAGCACAAAGAAATTACGCTTTGAGTGTGATATGAATTTTTCCGTCACTATGGATTCTGACATTCATTCCCTCATATTCTTTGCTCTGTGATTTGATGGTCGTTGGGGGTTGGGAAAGGCAATGACACTCAGGTGGTTTTAGGTCATAGGTAGAGATTTCATAGGATTGTTTATCATGGTGAGGGAAAAGTATCGAGATGGATGAGGTGGCAGAGGTCCTGGGCCTAAACCTCTCCCCCCTGGCATGGTTAGAGCGAAGAAAAATTTGATGAGGACATGCCAATGCATATCCGTCATCTCATTGTTGCCATGGAGACTCGAGAGAGAAGGAACACAGCTAATGGACATTGGGCCATCTAGAATTTACTAGAAAGACAACTCTAGGAGCAAGAACAAGCCAGGGAAAGAGCCAAAGGAAGAATCGTTAAACTCAACATATTCCTAGTTCGCACCTGCACGACCTTAAGAATTTTTTCTAGAGCGATGGGAATTCCCTTTCCCCTTCCTCCCCCTCCTCTAGCGTCCTCCAATTCGAATACAGGGACTACAACATCGGAATCCTCCCATCAAGGGAAAAGACACTAGTCTGGCTCACTCATAACCTCAAGCTAAGAAATAAAAGGTGGTTGGTTGTCACAAATCTCCTGAACAAATAGGGAAAGCGATGAAATTAGCTATCGAAGTTGCCATTGAGGGCCTAACCAAAGGAGAACCCTCATAGAGGGAGGCAGAAACCTGCATTGGGAAAGCATTCATCAAATGGAAGTGTCCCATTGGCTTCCTGAAGGATACGATGACCCCTTACTCTAGCTAGATTAGCAAGAACATGCTAGGAAGCAAAAGGCTCTACAAGGCAAGGTTCCAATGGAAACAAGTGCATCTCACCTAGACCAAGGCCGATGAGTACAAGGAAAAACCAAAATAAGCATTTTAAATTCCCAGACCAAACATTCTCAATTTTACATGTTATTTAGTCTCTCCTGTCTACATAGTTTCAATTATGTTTACTTTGTTTTGGTGTCATTCCATCACCATTATGGTGCAAAACTCTTTGGGAGACCAACTAGTCTCTCTCTCATAGGCAGATGGTTTCCTTAACTCTCTCCTCATATTACACATGTTTTTTTTGTCTACAAACAATTCTGGGATACAGACTATTTCTTGCCTCTATGATTGTATCTTATGTAGTTTTTTGAAAATATAAATATTTTGGCTTACTTACAAGAAATAAATTATTTTTATTACTATTATTATTATTTTAAATAAAATCATAATTTAATTAATTTTTATGAATTTTTTTTTTAGTAAATTGAGGTATGTGTATTGATGGTTATTATAAATTGATATTTATCAATATTTACCAACTATTTAATTTACATGGTTGCACTAGTATATTTTTACATCATAAGATGTTATTCTTTAAGTGAAATCGATTTATTAAAATAACCTCTTAGCACATTGTGTTCATTGATTTTGTGTGATGACTATGTAATCAGTGTTAGTTGTCTATTTGTTAGTATGGGATCCAATGTTAGTTGTATATTTCTTAGTATTGGATCCAACGTTGGCTTCATATAGCATTTTCATTAAGTATGCATCTAATCCACAACAATGGTGTCTCGGCTCACTCATACATTGTTAACCCTCCTTCAATGTAGTCTGTATTTCAGCAACTCCATCTAGGTCATATTTTGACAATGATGTGGCTTCGACCAGGTACCTTATCTCCAATGGTTGGTGTGAGGAAATAGTAATCATCAAATGAATTACAAATCAAACCATTCTTGAGAACAAATGAGGACATCACTTGAGGCAAGACTCCCTTCACATTTTACGTGATCCATTAGAATATGTGCACTCTGAACACAATTTGACAATGGAAGTGGTTTGCAAAGACTTTGTGAGGTTCTCGCTTCCCATGTGGTCGGTCCTCCATAGTGCTCATGATTGTGGGTTGTTGGATCATTGATAAGATCTAATGACATGGAGCATTATTGATTCCTTCCACTACCAAAATAAATATATTTTTTTTATAAATAATTTTCTAGGTGGTTTTAGCCAATGTCCATAAAATTTCTTATTCGTATTTTTTAAATTTCAAATTATCTATCACTAATGTAGCCACATAAATTAAAATTAAATGGTTGGTAAATTTCAATAAACACCAATTCATAATAAACATCAAAACACTTACTTCGTGATACATTTCACATTATGAAAATCATTCAATTGTAACTTTATTTTATTATTATTAATTTTTAAAATAATTAATATTTTTTTTTTACAAAGTCAGGTGCTATATTATATTCGAAAAAAGGAAGGAGATGTTTCCTTGTTACAATCCGATGTTTTTGTGGACAAACAAGGAGGGTTTCAAAAACAAAATGTCGAGCCTCTGTTGTCTCAACTGTTCAAGTTATACTGCATTACAGATTCAGGATATATTCTAACAAACTGAGAAAGCAAGAAAGCAAATTTAAAAGATATATGCAGAAAAGAGAGAGGAGGAATGAGGATCATTTGATGCTAATTGGTCATCTGGTTGAAGCATCAGTGTTGTCTTCAGGACCAAAATTTCTCACATTGTTTGAGTTGGAGCTTGGAGCTGATCGTTTCTCTAAAATTTATTTCAAAATCTGAAGAGATTATTCCACATGCGAACAGTGATTAGTGAGCTCATTGAGTTGATTCTGAAAGGATGGAGTCCTGTGCTAAAGGAGGGTCATATCCACTTGCTTCTTTTCATCTAGGATCCTCTGTTGAGCATGGATCTGCTCCATTTCTACCTGCAGTTTTGCACAATGGAAGCAGTCTTCACTATGCGCCATGAAGGATGATAACGAGGCAGGGGCAGTCGAAACTACTGAAGGGGAATAAAAAGAGCAGGGAGGGAACGCACGGATGTGAACTTGAAGGGAAGAGGGTGGGGGAAGCAGACAGGTGGTGGGAAGAAAATGGCAGAGAGGGAGATATGAAACAATTCTGAGGGCAGCAACAAAGAGGAAGGATATTAGAACAGGGAAAAGCATGGCGGAGGTAGAAGGAGAGGCGCACTTATGAACAAGTATGAAGTAGAGCAGGAGAGAGAGATCAGAAATATGATGAGGCGATGCAAGGGGGAGGGAGGAATAAATAGCATGAATTGGGAGGAGGAGGGAGTCGAGGCTGAGAGATCGAGGAGATAAGGTCACGGGAGGGGAGATGTTGTAAGGATGGGAAAATCTCATTAGTTAAGACATATTCTTCCAAAGAATCCAACAAAATAGATATGTTGGCAGAAATAAGATCATGGAAAAGGTGAGAGAGATAGGCCATCATGACTATGCATTTGACCGGCTGGTCTACTGCAGGCTTTGTTAGCCAAATTATCCGCAAGATTATTGTTGGCTCTGAGGATGTGGTGAAAGGAGATATCCTTCATATCTTTAATCAATGTGCCACATCTGCTGATGATCCTATGAAGAGCTATGTTTTTTATTGGAGAGACCTTTAACATCATGTTGATAATAATAGTTGAGTCCCCAAACACCATTGCATTTGCAACATTGTATCTCTTTATCAATTGGAGACCTTTGTGGAGAGCGTAGGCTTCGGCTTTGTTGTTAGACCGAGAGCCAAGACCCCATTTAAAGGAGAAAAAAATGCTACCATTTTCATCCCTTATGAGGCCTCCAACCCTAGCAATACCCGGATTCGATTTAGAAGCTCCATCAAAGAAAAGGGCTAGTCTTTTGAAACTATCGAGCCATTCGATAAATTATTTTTCTTTAAGTATTATCTTCCAGTTTTCTTTTTGATAGGTTTGAGTAACTAGAGGTTTGAAAAAGTCGAGACTGTCCAAGACTCTCCCCAAAAAAATTCTTTCAACTTGAAGATCGCTGAAATTGATATTGCCAGTGCTTTTTGATAGAATAGTTTCAATGGTGGGACTCCAAGTCTTGTTGCAAACTTTCCTTAGAGATGGTTTTTTATTGTTGAAGGTCATCTTATTTCTTGCCAACCAGATGTTCCATAGAAGCACATAAGGAAGGGTATCCCATACCCTTTTGGTTATGTTCTTGCTCTTTTTCCCCCAAGGGTATTTTTTTTCCCAATTTGTTATCAAGTCTGGAGTAGAGTTGGTGGAGTTTAAATCAATCTAGGAGAAATAAGTGAGATCTTTCCAGCACTGGATAGCAAAAGGGAATTTCACAAAGAGATGAAATGCAGTCTCTTCTGTGCATTAACAGTTGGGACATATGGATGGGCCATAAACACCTCTTTTTTTAAAATTTTCTGAGTTTAAGATCTTACCTTTGAGGAGAGTCCATATAATTTTTTTTATCTTTGGTATGGCTTTAGACTTCTAGATGAGCCTCTACATAGGCCATTGAGGAGATGGGAACCGCTCTTTTAGAAGTTGACAATAAGCTACTTTGATAGAGTATGAGTACTCGGAGGGATCCCATCGAAGACTGTCTTCACTGCCTTTCAACAAAGGTGCTGCACCATGAAGCATTACTTTAAGATTTGTCAAATCGGCCTCAAGATGAGGGAGGACGAGAGGAAAATCCCAACCGATATAGGCATTTTTATGCTCATCCCACCTTGAAATATGAGCTAAGGTGTTGATATCAATATTACAAAGGTGGATTTGAATTCGATGGATACTCGGGCTATCTTTAAGAGGAGCATGCCCCATAATTCGATCATTCTAGATGTTTGCGTTGCTTCCCCCTTAAGGAAATTTGGAAATATTTATGTTGATAAAATGGATGGCTTTCTTGCATAATGCCCAGATTATAAAACAAGGCCTGCTTGGGATGTCATAATCAAGAAGATTTTGTTTGGGTGAGTTGAGATATTTGGATTCCAAAACTTGTTTCCACCATAAGTGTTGTCCACTGATCAGGCGCCACACAATCTTTCCCCCAAATGCATTGTTCAAGAGTTTTTAGATATGAATATTGAGCCCACCATTTTCTTGATTTTGTGTAACTTGTCTCCATTTGACTAAGTTGTATTTCTTCTTCTCGCTTTTTCGTCCTTGCCAAAGAAATTGCCTTAAAACTGCTTCAATTTTTAGATGGATGTTGGTAGGTGCATTGATCAAAGTGAAGTGATATAGAGGCAGAGAAGAGAGGACAGATTTTAGGAGGATTAAATGCCCAGCCATGTTAAGCCAGGAATATTCCCACTGCTGCACTCTTTTTTTCATTTTGTCGATTGTGATGTTCCATACCTCAAACTTCAAAGGTCCAACACTGACTGGCATCCCAAAATAATTGAAATAGGCCCAATTCAGTTTGTAGGAGACTCCGAATATTTGTGCAATGCTATGGATGGTGTGATTTGTAGCATTCCATCCATAAATATAGCTTTTGTGATAATTTATCACCCCTCCTAAGTAAAGCATAAATTTGTCAAGAAGAGATTTCAATCTTTGAGCAATAATGCAAGTGCACCGCCCATCAGAAGGGTGTCATTTAAAAATTGAGAGTGGTTCATATTCTTGACTCCATTTCTGAATTTGACTCCAGTGATGAGGCCAACTTTGCACTTGTGGTCTAAGGGCTTGCTGAAGGATTCAGCCATAAGAATAAAGAGAAAGTGAGAGAGTGGACAGCCTTTTCTGAGACCTCGGGAAGATTGAAAGGAATTTGTTGGCTTGTCGTTGATTAGGGGAGAGATCCAGGGGTTTGAAATATAGGCATTGATGAAGGAAATTAAATCGTTGTCAAAACCCATTTTTTGGAGGACAGAGATGAGAAAGGAATGTCTCACCCTATCAAAGGCGTTGGCAAGGTTGAGCTTCAGGATGAAACCTTTCTCATCTCACATCATACTCGAGCGAATGGCTTATTGAACAAGGAGAATGGAGTTTGAAATTTGTCTTTGATAAAAAATCCTCCTTCATTTTTAGAGATGAGGTTGGGGAGATGGGGTTTAAGGCGAGTGGCAAGGATTTTAGTGATGATTTTGTATGAGGAGTTGCATAGGGAGATAGGTTTGAACCTATAAAAGAATGAGGGATGGTTTTCTTTGGGTATAAGGGCGAGGTAGGTGGAATTGGTAAAGCCTCAAATATTCTTCTTCCTTTGAGCCCACTAAATCATTTTGATTAAATCCTTTCTAACTAGGTCCCAATAGTTCCTAAAAAAGCTGCTGGAGAAGCCATCCAGACCCAGATACTTATCTGGATGCAAGGACCATATAGCATTATGAATTTCGGCCTCCTCTATATCTCTTTTAAGGGTGTTTTTTATCTCCTCCGTGATTAGCTTCGGCAAGTGACTTAAGAGTTCCGAATAATCCTCAGGCGTACTTGGTTCAGTGAGTAGGTTCTTATAGTGATTAAAAGCAGCAACCTTTATACATTCCTGATCTGTCTGAATTATTCCTTCATTATCTATGATGGATGAGATGTTATTCCTTGTCTTTCTAACCATAGCTTGTTTGTGAAAGAAAGAAGTGTTTTGGTCACCTACCTGGAGCCACAGGTTTCTAGATTTTATCCTCCACTTCTCCTCTTCTTTCCTATTGAATTTATACAAATTCCAATAAAGATCTCTCTCTTGATCTGAATTTTCTTAGTTCGCTGCATGTGTATCAATTTCATTGTGAATAGCTTCCAACTTAACTTTGATTTCTATTCTGGCTTTTTCGGGTTCCTTGTAGCGAAGCTTGGCCCAATCTTTAAGAGCCATTCTAACATTCTTAAACTTTGTTTCCCAAATGTGCGAAGGAGACCCCTCGACATGATGTTTCCAAGTATAATACACAATGTGTCTTGCATCATGGATATCACTCCATAGGGGGTTGTATTTAAAAGGGAGGGGGCCGAGGGAGGGTTGGTCACCGAGGGAGAGGGTTACAGCGTAGTGATATGAGGCTGAGAAGGAGAGGATACAAGATGAGGCTACAAAGAATTAAGAAAGGAGAGGTACAGCCACTATGAATCGATCATGTCATTCCATAATGTTTCCCACTCCAATTATGCGATTACTCCAAGTGAATTTGCAGTTTGGGATGAAATCAACCAAATCATGATCTTGGATGATGATTTCAAGCTGGTCTCTAGATGGATCCGAGTTGATGCTTCCACCCATTTTTTCATTAGCATGAAAGATCAAGTTAAGATCCCCGCCAACTGTTGTCCTCATTGTCTATATTTGTTTTCATTGTATTCAAATAAGCTTCTTTATCCCTATAATGATTAGGCCCATATATATTATATACAATGATCTCAATGTTCTCTTTAGTACTCTGAAGATTTACTTTGATCCAGTTTTGAGTTTTGACAACTCTATTTTTCTCCAAAGCGTTCTGATTCCAAATGGTGGCTATTCCTCCCGAGGCACCCCTGGATTCCATATCTTGAATCTCCTTGTTTAGTTTCTTGAAGGAGAATGATGTTAGGTTTTTCTCGATTCATAAGGTCTCTTAGAGCTGATATTTTTGATGGGTGCCCTAAGCCCTTGCAGTTCTGAGAAAGGGCTTTCATCATTTTAGGAATACAGCATGTGGACCTGACTTCCCTCCTTGCTCATTCTGACTTGCTTCTTTGTTATTTTTCCCTAGAATGAAGGATTCTATAGGGTGTTGAGTTCCAAGGGCTATATATTTTTGGGCTGCTTCATCTCTGTGATCTTTGGAGGACTTCCTTTCGAGGACAGTTTTTTTAATAATTTCTAAGGTGACCCCATGTTCTTTTGTTGTGTTTCTAGTGATCGGGGCATAATATGGTTCTGAAGAGGAGGTGGGGGGGGAATATTTGAAAGGGGAGAAAGGAGATGAAAGATGAGTGGGGATGGAGGATAGAGGAGGGTAATCTTCAGAGAGGGCAAGGGAGGAAAAGGGATTGGTGGAAGCAAGGGAGGGGATGGAGGGAGGGTTAAGGGGGGGGGTCAGAGGGTTGCTGAGGGGAAGGGGAGGGATTGGACAAGGATTCTTTGAGGGGAGGGGTAGAATGCACTGAAGGATTACCAGTGTTCCTAGGGTTCAAAGCAGTCTTCTTCTTTTTTATAATTTCTCATTGGGTTTCTAGATCTGGGTTTTCAATATCAATGACTTTGGAACATATATTAGCAAAGTGACTGTATTTGTGACATACCTTGCACTTGAATGGGATTTTCTCATAGTCTATTTGTTGTATGTGGGTCCAGTTGTCAAATTTAAGCTTGATCGCTTCAGGAAGGCCTTTACTTAGATCCACTTCAACACAGATCTTGGAAAAAGCTTGCATGTTGTCCTTCGTCTCACTTCGTTCGATGAATTTTCCTACTACGTTTCCAATAGCTTGAATGGAATCATCACCCCAACAGTGTAAGGGGAGATGAGGAAGCCGGACCCAAACTGGAACAACATTGGGCACGTCGAGTTCAGGATCAAAGTCTAGAGTCCATTTGTTGAGGTAGAGCCCTCTGGTGTCTATGAAGTATGGTCCATTCCTAAATATCAAATCCTTATCTTCTTTAGTTTCAAAATGAAAAGTGAAATAGCCTCTGCCACAAAAACTAATTGAAAATTTTCCACTGATCTTGTCCACCCAGTTGCGCTCGACCCATTTTTGAACATTCTTCGGAGAGGGCCATAGGCCAGTGAACTTCTCGATGAGACCCTTCTCAACAAGAGAGATAGAAGTCATAAGCGGGAAAGCCGGAGGAAGAGAGACTTCCTGAATGCCTTTAAGTTTCTTGACAAACTTTGCGATTTTTGGTCTAGGGCGAGGAGGATTTAATGAACTGGTCAAAGCCAAAAAATCTTGGGCATGATCAGGCAGAGGGGCCGCCTCCAGGATGGCCTCCGGAGGGGCCATGCATACAAGAGCAGATAGCAGCAGGGCAGGTCAGCGTCAACTTCAGCTAGGTCACAGCCGCGGCACCTGCAGAGCAAAAAAAAAATTAAAATAATTAATATTATAAACTAAATATATATATACATTAAAAAAAAATATATGTAAAAAATTTATTAACCATGAAAATTAGGCTTTTTTTAACTACCATGGCTTATTAATACTACATGCTCAACAAAGCATAACTAGTTTCATATGACATGTTTTTTCTATTTTTTTAAGATGGGAAACTAGCAACCTCCTTGGATTTATGCAATAGCTTGCAAGACACATATATCAAAAACTCATTCTTGAGCCTAGGACCAAGACATCTAGAGACCACCAGAAACTAGAGCCAAAATCCCAGAATCCAATGAGATGCCTATCCTTTCACTTTACTATGACATGCCATGTCGCCCGAGACTTGAACTTGGGTGGATGGATGGCAAACCACCATCACAACCACTCAAGCTAAGAACCATTGACAACATTTTTTTCTAATTTATCGATTTAATTAAAAGTATATAAAGGGCATAACAACACTTAAAAATATTCTTAACCTTTGATTTGTGACTACTACTAAGAATATTCTAAAATATTCTAGGGAGGTTAAATCTCTAGCATCCATCTAATAATTATTGATAATTAAAATAAAATTTTGGAAGCCCTATTCCAAAATAGACATGCCTATCGGCTTAAAATTTCCACAATTTGTCTTTTAGTGGTCTTTTATTTTCTACATTTTATATAATGAAACATTAAATTTTACTCTTATTAATATAACTTTTAAAATATATAAATTTAGACTATATGATCAATATTTTAATGTATTAAGGAAATAATTTTATTTATTCTTTATTTTTAAAACTCTCTTTGAATAAAATTTTGTTTATGCTAATATAATTTAAAAATATATATTGTCAATTGCGATTATCTTTAGTGGTTGGGTAGAATGTTTGTTATCTCCCCCATTTCACTAGTTTAATTCCATGTAAGTGACACTGGTTTAATTCCATGTAAGTGACATGATGATGAGAATTATTGTTGTAATGGCTACCTGCCTATGAATATTGTTTTATTGACCCTCAGTCTCGCCTTTGGGATAAGAGAAAGGATGATATCCCTTAAATATATATATATATATATATATAGATATGATTTTTTACTCAATTTAATTTTGTGCAAAAGAAATACTTTTTATTTTTATTTTGAAAGTAGATAAATTTTAATAAGTTATTCTCAAAATGCACACACACATATTTAATAATTGAGAGAATTGTAAGATCTACATTTCAATCGTTCGAGTTATTTCCCCTTAAAATATAAATACGTTATTATTGAGAATAACATAATGGAAATTCACAAGGGTAGTAGACTTCTATTTTTATGAAATGGATAAATGTAGATTCTAATAATAGGAGATGTGAAACTAATATTTTATATGTGGAAAAGGATATTCTATAGTGTTAAGAGTGCACTATAATAACCACTTAAACATTGAAAGAGAAGAAATAAGAATTGGAAGAATAAAGCAATAATTTTGACTAAAAAATGATTATATGCACATAATCACTAGGGAAAGTGATAATGGTATCCATATGAATTTGATAATGTTTAATCATAATGATCTAAAAGGAAGTGCTTCCATATTATATAAGAATTGTTGGTTTGCACTATAGGTGTGTGTGTTTGGTTGTTAAAAATGCCATGGCCATATATTATTAAAGTAAATCATTTAACTTTTGAATTTGCATAAAATAGAAGATAAAATTTTGAGTTCATTTTCTATGGAACAAGTTTCTAGGTTATTGAAATCCACTTTGACAATGGGTGTCCCTTTGATGACTTCATGAAAGATGACATAAACAAGGATGACTTGAATGAAGAGATAGATGAGGTGACTTGTAATAAGTTTCAAAGTTTTCCAGATCCATTATGGCATTGAGAATAGCTATCGGGTATGTAGATCATTTGATATGTATTAGACGACCATTATAGGTGTCTCCATTATTGATCATCTTTTCATGTAGTCTATCTGCACTCTATGTCATAATGGGACATTAAGAAGCCATTGTGGCCATTGAATTTTGTTATATTTTCATTCAAATAGTGTGCATCATCCACTCGTCTACCTCCTCCTTTAATTATAGTGTTATCGTTAGTGGGATTAGTTCCTGGTGCACATAACTAGATAGACCATTACCATGATCTCCAAGCTCTAGCACAACAACATTTCAATATCCCATATCTTACAATATGTGACTGATCGTGAGAGCATCAAAGGTCATTGTCAGGTTCACATGGCAACCAAATGTGATGATTATGACTGTCGCAACTATGAACAAGGAAACTGGTTTCCCAAGAGCCACCGTCAACAAAGCATATGGGGTGGTGATCTTTTCCATAAAAATAAGAAATAATAAACCACATTATGATCATATATGGAATAAGCTATGAAAAATAAAGGTTTCAACTTTCTTGCTCAGGCCTCCACCCTAACATCTTGATGCATTACTTACATCATATTGCTTTTGTAATGATCATCATCATGGTTCTCAATGAGGTGGAAAAATATGTTGTCCATTGTAATGAATGCCACTTATTCCACCATCATGAATGCTTTTTATGTCCTCCACCACACTCCATCACACACCTCCTCTTCTTTCTTACTCATCTTCCTCAATTAGACTCTATTATGATATTCTAGCTTTCTATCTTTCCATATAGGATGACATCAATGCTTCAATTACTAAGAAACATGGCTCATCCTACGCAATTATCACCATCACACACTACAAGGAAACGACCTTCTAGTGGAATTTTTTTGATCTAGTGATCAAAATTTAGCTCAAAAATAAAATTGCTTGAAATATTTCAAAACCGGCATCAAGTTGAAGTGTTCATCATTATGATTCCAACGACACTTTTTTCACCTCAATATGATGTCTTATGACAAAGTTATGATGTTCTGATCGTTTGGCCCAAAATTTAAAAAATTAGCAAGGTTGCTGACTGGACTGCTCATTGGGTAGTCGTACCGCTGACATTAGCAAGTCTACTGGGTAGGTACGTACCAATGAGGGTCTTCCAAGTGGTAGACTCATACAGGGCAAGATGGCTTGATTTGATTAGTTCAGTTAGTTTGTGGTGGCCTAATGACGGTATGCCACAAGGCCAAACCAGACGCTGCCACATGGCACCCCCTAGTTAGGAAATATTTAGTTGAGGGTTGGACAGCCTCAGTCAGGTTCGAACACAGGACCTTCGTCAACCAAGTCCAACGCCTTGCCATTGCTCCATGCGGGTGGTGCTTACCCATCAAGCTCTATGACGCTATTTAAATTTTATGTAACACATGTTTTGGGAGGAGGAGTCAGGAAGTAAGCCCCAATCCTTGGACACCTGCACATAAACATGACCACGATACAAATTAATTGGAGCTCGGGACCTAGCTCGGCCCCCAGACACAAAGGCAGAGTGTAGCACTCAACGGGATGGGGCTTAAGGATTAGCCCTGGCCCCAGTCACTTGGAACCTGCACGAAATCGTCGGCACACCAGATTACAGCGCTTCAGTGGATGGAGAGGTGGTAAGACCTAGCCCTGGGCATATGGGCACCCACATTACCTTGGCAGATCAGAAAGGATGATTCAGCGGTAAGGATAGGTCGTTGGACTGTCCATCGGCCTCATAAGTGTCGATAGTACCACATGCCCAATGGTTAAGGGCCTATGTTGGTGAGGCGAGCGGTTAGGACCAACCCATGGCCTTATGGGCCCAGATGGCCATAATATTCCGCTCACGGGATTATTGGGAAATTTAATTATCCAACAAATTGCACCTTCGACGAGTAAAATTGTCACCTTTGTAGTGGAAATAGGGTAGATTTGTATCTCTAATAGACAGTTTATCCATTTTATAGGACAGATAATAGAATAAATGGGGAAGAGCTTGTTTGAGCCATAACTTTGTGATTTTTTGGCTTTTTAGATCTCAATAAGAGTCCAGATTAGGATTTTTGGACATTTTGGATCTAATGGAGACCTATGTTTGTTGATTGGAGCACATATGAAGAGACTTTTTACAGGTTTGAGTCCATGGGTGTCATGATCAATCAGTGTTTTGGAGCAGTTCTTGAAGGTTTTTTAGCATGGAGAGGACCTTGTAGGGTTTTTCTTTCCTTCATATGTTTACTGCAGCAACTGTGCTTGTAGGGTGCAGCTCATGTTTTCATTTCTCATTATGTCTTATTAAGGAAAGCTCTCTTTTTTTTCTTCAATGTGGAATTGTAGTACTTGTATGCTCATGTGTGCTCATTTTCAGATGGAGTATAGGGTCTTTGTATTTGAACCCTTTTCTCATTTATGGTTTCATGATTGATTGTAGGTTGTCATGATTTATAGAGTGAAAGTTATTTGCAGGAGAATGTTTCCTTTAAGGGTAAACAAGCCACTTGTTTTGTCAACAAACATTATGTACTCTTTTACACTGAATATATGGACCATTCTAGTTGTGTTACCAGGCCTGGAGATGTAGCCCAAGAGGGGTGAACACTGTCACCAAATTCTTTTTTGTTTCTCTTGATGAATGCTTATATGAGTTAAATGTTGAGATTTTGCTTATGTTTTAATTTTACATGAAAAACTAACTCATATTCCTTGAAGAGACATTAAAAGCTTGTTTCATCATGAGACCCATTTTTCATTACAAAGCATCATAGGATGATCATTTTAGGAACGAGAAGTTCTCCTTCATTTTCAGATCAAGTGGTATCAAAGCTAGTTCTGACCAAGTTGCAAGAATGGGCAAGAAGAGTCTCCAAGAGCTAGAGGAGATGAATTTGTCTCTTCAAATGGAGAATATTGAATTGAGAAGAATGCTTGAAATTGTTGAAGAGGAGAAGAGGCATATGCACCTTCAATTGTGGCATGTTCTTGATGAACATGTTGGTGAGAGTTCCACGCCAGTGATAGCAAAGGAAACCTGCAAAGTGAAGCCAATATGTTAGCATGGTTCAAATCGAGTTTATGGACCTTATGAGGAAAATGATGCATGTGCATTTTGTCAGCATCTCAAAGATTCTCATCATATGCTTGTTGGTAAACGTGGGTGGCTTGAGTCATCTGAAAATTTTTCATCATTGTCTGAAGCAGAAAATATGGATGGCAAGTTCAAGGAGGTAATTAGTATATCAAATTCAAATCCTTCAGTTTATGTTCATAACACCTCTTTTGCAGCATTTGAATAGCATACCAAGCATTGGTATGAAGTTGCTATCTCGGATGGGTTATGAAGGATGAGGCCTCATAATCAATGGCCAAGGAATCACAAATCCTATCAGGGTGCAAGAGAGACCAAGATATCAAGGATTGGGATATGCTCAAAGAGGGTTTGGAGAATTCTCTAAATGGTTTGAGGCAAATCAATCGTCAAAGGATGATATGTCACACCAAAATGGTGGTGATAATGTCAATTTGTCTACCAATATAGATGAATGCTTTAAATGACCTTGCATGTCATCGCTCAGTCCACATTGTCAAAGTTGCAGCCCAAGGGACAGGTATAAATCTCATGGGAGTTTTCCAAATGTTGGTAATTTTGACTATTTGTGGGACATGTATCCTTTCACTTTTTGTGATGAAGTTGACCATTGTGTCACTTTTTGTGAGAAACGCATGGTAATGGTCAAAATAATGGAACATATTCTTAGCATCAAGCATGATGAATATCCTTCACATTTTAAGACTTCCTTGTCGGTGAGAAAGAGAAAGTACTTGTGTACCCATTGCAACATGCATGGGCATGGAAAAGAAAGATGTTGCAAACTACATCCAGAGCTTCGTGCCAAGAAGGATAAAGAGGTTATGCAAACCAATGTGAGGGAAGCAAGAGGTGGAAAAGAGGACCCACATTGTTCCTAAGGCAACCTTCAAAGCAAAGTATATGCAAATAGAGAACCCATAAGCCTAGGAGAGGCAAAGATTAGGTAGATTGTTTGTATAGTTTGTTGCTTTGTAAATTGTAAATGCTTTTTGTTGTTGTTACATGTTTTGGGTACTTTTCTAAAGTGAACAAGAATAATAATTATGTGCAACAAGTATGTTTTTAACTGACATGTTATGTTGATTGGATTGTTTATGAGTCCAAATGTATGAGTACTTTTTGGATGTACAGTGTTTGTCGTCCAAGTTTGTCTACATTTTTTCATGTACTCATTGCTACAAGTGTTCAAGATGAAGCTCGTTATGAATAGAATATTGGTTAAATATTGTACAAGATATGACTATGTTTTTGTAGGAAAATCCAATTGTATCATTGAATATTTTCATCCAGATTACTTTTACATACAAGCACAGTTTGAGGACAGAAAAGCAAGTTTGAATTGGTGCATGGTGGGAATTAGATTGCTTTTGATTTCCAAGTTGGAAATTCAAGTTTGTCTTCAATAATGGAACTTCAAGATGAAGTTGTTTGAGTCGTGAAATATGGCTTTAAAGATAATGTTCAGATTCCACTCATCAATTTTTTTGTTCCTGCATGGTGATAAATTTTTGGCTCGATTCTTGACAAGATAGTAAGGTCTTCACGAAGAAGATAAGTGGAGTACCTTGATTGGAGCTTGAAGGGCACCAATTGACAACATAACATTAAGGATTGAGTTTTTAGTAAGTTTTTGAGTTTCAGCCTCATTTTATTTACTAGGAGAAGTAACTTTTTGCAGCCCAAAAGTTCCTGGTGGGGAGGTATGATCCGGTGATCAAAATTTAGCTCAAAAATGAAAGTGCCCAGAATATTTAGAAACTAGCGTCAAGTGAAAGTGTTTGTCGTTTTGATCCCAACGACACTTGTTTCACAACAATACGATGTCGTATGACAAAGTTATGATGTTTTGATCGTTTGGCCCAACAACTAAAAAATTAGCAGGGTTGCTGGCTGAAGTGTTGATTGGGAAGTCATACTGCTGACATCAATAGGTCTACTGGCCAAGTACAGACCAATGAGGATTTTCCAAGTGGAAGCCTCTTATATGGAAGGATGGCTTTATTTGATTGGTTTAGTTAGTTTGTGGTGGCCAAGTGGCACCCCGTGGTTGGGAAAAAATTGGTTAAGGGTTGGACAACCTCAGTCGGGTTCAAACGTAAGACCTTCATCGACCAATTCCAGTGCCTCTCCACTTGCACCATTCGGGTAGTTCTTACCCGTAAATCTCTCTCGCATTATTTAAATTTTATGTGGTGCATGTTTTGGGAGGAGGGGTTGAGCGGTCAACCCTGGCCCCTAGTAACCTGCACATACACATGACCATTGCGCAAAGGAATTGGGGCTCAGGACCTAGCCCGACCCCTGGTCACAAATGCTCCCATAAGACCATAACTCAGGTGGAGTCCAATGCTTAGCGGGAAGGGGCTTCAGGATTAGCACTCGACTCATCCACTTGGAACCTGCACAGGACCGTTGGCACATTTGAGTACAATGCTTCGGTGAAGGGAGCAGTAATAAGACCTAGCCCTGGGCATATGGTCACCCACATGACCTCGATTGATCAACGAAGGGGATTTTGTGGTAAGGGTGAGCCATTGGCCTAGCCCTCAGCCCCATGGGCATAGATAAGACCACAGGCCTAACAGTTAAGGGCTTAGGCTGACGAGGCACGATAGTTAGGCCCAACCCATGACCTTATGGGCCCATGTGGCCATAATATTTCACTCACAGAGTTATTGGGCAATTTAATTATCCAACAACGTACACCTTCGGCAGGCAAAATTTTCACTTCTGTAGTGGAAAATAGGGCTTATGTGTAGCTCTGTTAGACAGCTTATCCATTTTGTAGGACGGATAACTTTAGAACTGCGGAAGAGATTTTTTGAGCCATAACTTTGTGATTTTTTGGCCTTTTGGAGCTCAAGAAGAGTCCAAATAGGGGTTTTTGGACATTTTGGATCCAATGGAGACCTTTGTTTATTGATTGGAGCACATCTAAAGAGACTTTTTGTAGGTTTGATTCCATGGGTGTCATGATCAATTAGTGTTTTAGAGAAATCTTGAACGTTTTTTAGCATGGAGAGGACCTTGTAGGGTTTTTCTTGGCTTCAGATGTTTACTACAACAGTTGTGACTTGTAGGATATAGCCCATGTTTTCTTTTCTCACTATCTCTTGTTGAGGAAAGCTCTCTTTTTGTACTTCAATGTGGAATTTTAGTACTTGTATGCTCCTGTATGCTCATTTTCAGATGGATTATAGGGTCTTTGTAGGAGAACCCTTTACTTATTGATGGTTTCATCTTGACTGTAGGTTTTCATGCTTTATAGAGTGAGAGTTCTTCTTAGGAGAACGTTTCCTTGAAGGGGAAACAAGCCACTTGCTTTGTCATAAAACTTTATGTACTCTTTTACACTGAATATATGGAGCATTCTAGCTATGTTGGTAGGCCCAGAGATGTAGCCCAGGAGGGGTGAACTCCATGACCAAATTATTTTTTGTTTCTCTTTATGAATGCCTATATGAGTTAAATGTTGAGATGTTAGTTATGTTTTAAATTTACATGAAAAAATGACTCATATTCCTTGAAAATACCTTAAAAACATGTTTAGTCATAAGACCAATTTTTCCTTATAAAGCGTAAGAAGATGATCATTTTTAGGAACAATAAGTTCTCCTCCATTTTTAGATCATTTTTGTGGAAGCCCCTATAAAAATAGCCCAAAAATATGTTTGTAGCAGAGGTCACTAGCAAAGGTGGGTAGGCATATGTTTTTTTGATGGTGCGTCTAAAATATACAAACGCATCGGTGCTTCACTATCCATATACACACCAGCACCAAATATAACATGGTGCATCATGGTAGATTTATTTATTTTAATAAATGAATAAATAAATGGTGCGCTAAATCACAAAGAGCATTGACAGCTTAGGAGGTGTATGAATCTTGCCGGCCCTGTTTACAGCTGCTCACTGGGTATTTTTCTCCCTTCTGGCATTTAAATCTGTTGTTTACTGCTCGCCTTTGACTTCCTGGGCCCCCACTGTCCATTTCCAGGGTCTGTTATTGTTTTTTGTGGGCGGTCACCTGTTATTATCGCTTGGGACGCGTAGCTGCATTTGTCCGGGGCTTACAAATACTCTTGGAACTAGATCCTGGGCCCCCACTGTCCATTTTCCGGAGTCTGCTATATTATTTTGTGTGAGCTGCCATTTGTATTGCTTGGGACGCGTAACGACGTATTGTCCGAGGTATTCTACATCTCTTGGCAGCTGATACCGGGGTTTCATACTTGGTGTGGGGATGCTCCTGCACTGCAATCTTGTCCGGCCCTGCTAGACCCAACAACGAGACCGGCATTACTTGCACCTGCTCTGACCTCTGGCATCAAAGCCACAGTTTGTCAGGTGAACTACACATCATTTCACCCTTGCATTTTTATGAAGGCATCTATCTTCTCCAGCGGTCATTACGTGGCTTGAAGGGCTATCCATTCACTATGAGCTCCTACGAGGACGAGGTGGACTATTCGGAGGACCCCCTGGAAGGGGTCGACATTTGGGGGTTAGCTACACCTGATGAGGTGGAGGCGATGTTAGATTTGGATCCATTACCTGGCGCGGATTTGCCTGCTCAGCCCACACAATCCACCGTGGAGGGGTGCACCTCACCCATGGGGGACCTTGAACACTTGACTTTTGGCTCGCCCTCGAATGAGGAGATTGGTCTCTGGGCCTTCACACAAGACACATTGGCAAGTGCAGCCATAGGAAGCTCCGCACTATTCTCGAAGGCGGACTTTCCAGAGATCGGTGACACAGCTCGTTTCTTGACGAATCGACACAATGATGGCCTTCACACATCTGGGGTTTGCCCGAAATGCCCTTCTGAACATAATGTTGCAACACATGTCGGTTCGGACCCCATTACAACAGAGCCGGCCTCTGGGGTCTTCACCAACATTCCAGAGGACCTAATCGACCGGGAGAAGATTTGTACTCCGCTCGCATCTGCCAACTCTGTTGAGCCGGAACTGGGGGTTTGTAAGAGCAGCAATTCGCATAAGGTCACAAAGAGCAGGTTAAACTACCTCACAAATTTTGGAAGCGAGAGTGGTATGGAAGATTGGAGCATGGTTGCTGCCAAGACCTTGGTTGGGAAGATCCGTGGCCGGAAATACACATCATCGAGACTCCAACGGTGGACAAGCGAGATCTGGAGTGATTCCCTTGACTCCCTCCCGGTGGTCGGGGCCATGACCAAAGGCTAGTTCTCTCTCACTTTCGCCCGTCCTGAACACTCTGATTGGGTCCTCAAGCAATTCTGGCACCTGGAACTGCATCCAGTCCATCTCAAACGATGGGTGCCCCTTTTTGATCCAAAAAAAGAGAACGCAGGTGCAGGCCCCATCTGGATGAGGTTGCCTGGACTGCCTCTGCACTTCTAGAATGAGACTGCGCTTCGAAATATTGGGGGCCACTTCGGTCGGTACCTGGACCATGATCGATCCTACCTCGCCACGGGCAACAGAGCAGTGGCTCGGATCCTAATCTTTCTCGCCACAAGGGACGGATTATATGAGAACTTTATCATGATGTTTGATGGGTTGGAGTGGCAGCAACCTCTAGACTATGAGGGCGTGCCCTTCCGCTGCAGGAAATGCCAGGAGGTTGGTCATCTATACAAATCATGTCCAAGGAAGGGGGCTGGCAGGATGCACGCTAAGAAAACATGCTCCATTGGCATACAAACTGAGTCAAACCCCAGCATCTTGCCGGACAGTGCGGGCTTGCAGCCGCGGGCTGCTAAGCTTCCTGGAGATGGCGGGTCGAGCTCTGCGACTTTGCCCACTTGGACTACCACGTAGCCCAGATCCAGGCCACTGGTCTCAACGGTGACTCCCCAGCATGATCTGATCATTCCGGGTACTGCTTCTTCTGGTCCTTTTACTTCTGACTTTGCAGCTATTTCTCCATCCATTACTTTGCCATATAATGTATCTGTTATTGAGAAGCACCTGTCATCTGCTTTCACCCCTCATTGTTTATCATCGCGTATGTCTCATTCATCTTTAAATCTCCCATCGGTTTGTTGCACCATCGCCTCGGCCAACCCTACGTTTTCCCCTATCATACATCATTCATCTGCTTTGCCCTCCCCTTGGCCTTTACGCCACCTCTTCGGAGACTCACTCTTCGAAGCACAACTATTTTCTTAGATCCTTAACAAACCCTCAATGCGGAGAGGTTTTTGGCATTGGGCAGTACGGGTAGCTTACCCTCCAAATCTCGTCGAGACCTACTGCCCTAGCAAAAGGCCATCAAACGGGCTAACTTTGAAGTGGAAGACGAGGCACACAATCTTCTCTTATGCGGGTCCTTAGAGCACGAAGACCCTTGACGGACTGTTACATCATGATTTGTCTCTCCTACAAGCTGACGGTAGCCAACCCGATAAGAGATTAGCCCTCGGAGAGCTGGTAACACAAAAGCCCTTTGATATACTATTTTTTCGCAAGAAAACGCTAAGGGGGGTTTCGGAGGTAGGCTGAAACATTATCATCCTTCCTTCTACGATTGGTCCTTCATCACTCTTGATGCTCGTGGTAGATACGGAGGAAGCGCTCTTGGCATCAACAACAAAACCACCGAATGTTAAGCTTGTTGGGGCCGATCGGGGGGTCCTTGCGATGAATGTTTTGTTTGGTAGCTACGAGATTGTGTTTACCCTAGTAAACGTTTATGGGCTACTGCTCGACGGAGCACCTCGGCACTCACTTTTGACTTTGTTCACTCATTCATTTTGTCCCCAATCTCATTTTTGGGCGGAGATCTGAATTTCTCCTTGGGCATTCTTTGAATCTTGGGGACCACTAGCCTCCCGGGACCCTTTGGTGAATATTTTAACTCGGCGCTCGATGCATCTCACCTTGTTGACATTCGGACTACCAGGGCGCAACCTACCGGCGGAGCAGGGAGGAGCGAGTAGCGCGCAGCATTGGCCACGCGGACTTGACAGATTTCTTGTTAAACGAGGACCTCCTCATTGTATTGTCTCATGCACGTCAATGGGTTGGATCGGTGGAAAAATCCGATCACTCGCCCATCGTCTGGAGTTTGAATGTGGTCCTAATAGAGCCCATCCCCCCATACAAATTCAACTCCCGGTGGTTGCGAGATCACGATTATAACCGGTGGTCACTCGGACTAGCGGCACTATAGACCTACATTGGATGATGACCACGGTAGGGTTATCAATGAAAACCTTCTACGATTAAAGACCCTTACCATACGGTGGGTACGAAATAAAACGAAACGAGGGAAAGGGAGGCTACTGCACGGTATTGAGGTCAAAATTGGCTCTCTCAACAATGGTGATCCGTTGGGATACGGTAATGAAGAGCGGGGGCTCAACTTTTCGCACTTGAGGCAGAAAAAGGCCAAGCTGAAAGCGAAGGAGGAAGATTGGAGACTCAAAAGTTGGGCCATATGGATACAAGCGGTGGACGAAAACACAAAAAAAATTCAGCGACATGCAAATGGTCGCAAAGTAGCTAACACCATTTGGGAATTGACGGATCGAAATGGCTGCTTGCAGGACGCATGATCGGCTATACTATGTTAGGATCCGGACACTTCACCAATGTCTGTATAGGGCTTCTTCTAGTATTAATCTCCCGGAGATCTAGCATTACTCAAAACTTTAAACTCTTCGTGGAACGGGAGCGACGGGATGATCTCAATTCCCCGGTGACCATGGGCGAACTTGAAGGGGGGTTTTTGAAATGGTTCAAACGGGGACAAAGAGCCGGGGCACGATGGGCTAGCCCCATTGAATTTTTTCATTCACTTCTTTGATCTCATATCAACGGACACAGCATATGATTGAAGATAGCGGGGTGCGGGGCGGGATATATGATGGATTTAACACCACTTTTTATTGCACTTATTCCAAAATCGGACAAACCTACCCGGCTTCAATGATTTCGGACCCATTTCGCACTGTATGCTTGTATTTACAAGATCATTTTCTAAAAATTATTGCAAATCGCATCAAGCCTTTCTGTCCAGATCATATTGAAAAGGAACAATTTGCATTTTCGAATCATAGGCAAATTCATGAGGCCATTAGTGCGCACTTAGGAGGCCCCTTCACTCCATTAAATCTCTCGATTGAAATCGACTATTCTCAAGATTGATCTCACTAAAGCTTTTGATCAGGGTGGTAGAGTTACCTACACCTCCATCCTTATCCACTCTGGGTTTCCTCATACCCTTATCAAATTTGGATTATGGGCTGCATTTGTCACGCTACCTTCAACATTCGATCAATGGTATCGCGCTTCTTGATTTTTTTCCATGCGGGGAGGGGGTCTCGAGTCAGAGCTTTGTCCCCTTTCACCATTACTATTTGTCTCTCGTCATGGAGGGCCTCTCTCGTAGCTTATCAACAATGCAAAAGAAAGGGGGGACACTACGGGGGAGCTCAGGATCATTGATAATTTATATCTTACACACCTTTTTATTTGTTGACGATGTTCTCATATTTCTTAATGGCACTAGACAAGACTACGTTCAATTTGATCTGCTCTTGAAATGGTTTTGCGGGGGCCACGGTATGACTCCAAATTGTACCAAATCCTCTATCATCATGACGGGTTGCACGAGACGAGGCAAGGACACCTCCGGGAATCTATTTGACTATATGCACTGATATAAATGGCGGACTCAAATATTTAGGGTATCTCATCAAACCAAATGACTATAAGATCAGGGCTTGAGTCCCGGATCATAGCAAAAAGTGGTGTAGAATCAACGTTTGGTACAATCGATGGTTAACCGAGTACAGTAGACTCATCCTCATAAAAGATACATCTTGGAGGCCATTCGGTCTATTGGATGACCACGGCACTGGATTTAGATTGGCATAACTAACAGGATAAAATGAATCTGCCAGAGACAATTCCTCTGGCGCAACCAAGGTAAGGCATCCACATTTGCTTTAGATAGCATGGGATCGTATCAATTTGCCCAAAAAAATGGGGTGGGCGGGGGTTAAAAGATCTTCACCTCTTTTCCGAGACCCTCGCGACTAAGATGGGGGCCTGGCACTTAATTACGGGTCGAGCTTATAGAAGGAGGTTATGGTGGCCAAATATATATCTCCACAAAGCCCACTCGAGTGGATCCGTGGCTGCATCACTCTGTAATCGGGGCTTCAATTATTTGGAGGGCTATTACAAGGGCGGCACACACTCTGACAGGCGGTTTATCTTGGCAAATTGGTTCGGGATCGCGGTTCGTATAGGCTCTGACTCTTGGTCGGGGGGTGGAGAATATCACAAGCTGCCGGCATTTATCACTTTGAACACCTCGCCCACGGGAACGTCACATATTTGGCACGCAGTTGTCGATTGGGCACACACCTAATGGCGGGAACAAGCACAGCTACGGTGGGAGACCTTGGGATCCCCTCGGAGGGCATCGCAGATCGCAGCGACAATTCATCTGGGCATTGAAAGCCACTAATATCTGCATCTCGATAGTGAGGACAATCTGATTTGGGTTGTATCAAAAGATGGGCATTATTCTCCAAAGCTTGGTTACCTCGAACTCATCCAAAACACAAGGAACCCCCCCATTAAGAATCGGTGGTGGAGTACCATTTGGAAATTAAAATCCCCGCACAAGCACGGACTTTTGTTCGGTGCATGCTCGGAGATTGCATTCCTACCTCGGGAATTCCTTCACGGAAGGGACACTACGGGAGGGCATCTAGATGTTGTTCTTGTCTAAATGACGGTGAGGACGCCCACCATTTATTCTGCATTGCAACATTATCCTAAACATCCGGTCTCGGATTATAATTGATTTGGGTTGCGGATTTAATTGGGGGGGGGGTGCCACATTATTAGAAGCCTGGTCCATTTGGTGGCGGCGCTACGCACACTGAGTCCTAAACTCATAACCTCCCATTAATCGTGACTTGGGAAATTTGGATTGGGCGAAACCAAAAGATCTTCAATGAGATTCCAATTGGCTGTGATCGGATACAGTAAGGCATCTATTGCCACCTTCGGCTCATACACGAGGGACGGTATAAGTTGCAAGCCACCTCATGAGAATCCGAAATCATCGATCACGACGAGGCGTGGGCATACTTTGATGGTGCGTCCAACGCTCATGGGTGTGGGGAGCGTCGTTCTCTATTTGAATGACCATCACTTTTTCGACATCGGGAATGGGATTAGGACTGGAACCAACAACTTCGCCGAGACTACGAGCCTCGGACTCCTTCTCACATTTGCTCGGGACATTCATTTTGTGCATCCATCCAGGATCTTTGGTGATTCTCTACTTGTGACCAATTGGTTTAACAATCTAGCTCATTGTCACTCACACACCTGTATGCACTTTCTCTGCGTGAGGTACCATCTCGGAAGTACTATTTGATTTCATTACGGTGACTCATATATACGGGTCTCGGAGCAGGTTGTCGATCAGCTTGTCTAAAGAAGCTTCGGAGGCGACTTGGGGTACTCGGCACATCCTTTGAACATAATGTTGGATAGATCTACGGATACTATCACTCGACCTTTTATCGAGGAGGCTCCTCCTATTTTGGTCATGTAGCGATCGCTTTATCTTTGGGAGGATTTTGTTTAATACACCCCTTTACATTTATTCGAGCATGTATTTATTTTCATATTTACTTTTTTCCCTACGGGAGAGTTAGTAAGTTATGCACGAACTTGCTATATGACTTGTTTCATGCTTGATGAATCATGGTTTGGAAATTTGTATGCCTACGAGTTTTTGATTGTGTGGTATTGTTTTTGATTTAGGATTGATCGGTAGTTTTATACTACAGACATTATGTAACATGTGAGCGATCGATAATTGAAAGGTTACAAACTTTTTTCTCGTGAAAAAAAACATATAAACCCACGAGCGTCAGGTGCTTTTCTTGTAGTAAAACGCTATGGTGCGTACTTAGAAGGAGGCAAGCTCTAAGTTTTAATTTTTTTTTAAATGTGGTGCTATATTTCAACGAAGCACCAACGTTGTTCACATATTAAAATGCCTTAGTGTGTATTCTAAAGAGAAGCTGCTAGGCGAGTTTTTAATTTTTTAAAATGCGGTGTTATAGTCCAACAAAGCATTGGTGCGGTAAATGTAGTTGAACGCCCGGAGGCATGATTAACAAAAAACACCATTATAGGATTTTTTAACTTTTAAAAAAATTAGTGGTGCTCTTGGATATCGGATACACCGGTGCATATAATAACTCTCGAGGAAGAGGGTTAAATAAAAAAATAAAATAAAATATATAAATAAATAACTTATGGTTTTCAAACACAGTGGTTATTGTTTAATGAAGAGATCTCCCGGATTATCCACGAGTGTGATCAAACAACGGTCGACATTTCAAATCCCTTCATCAGCTTGTCCTGAAAGATGGATCCCAGTTGAGATTCAGAAGTCATCGAGTCCTTTGCATCCTTTTTTTCACTTTTCATTCATCGGCCTTGTCCTGAAGATGGATCCCTCGTTGGGATGTGAAACGTCGGCAGTTGTTTGATCACACGGTGGATAATCCGAGAGATCTCTTCATTAAATAAATAACTCTCGACCATAAATTATATTTTTACCATCTACGGTATTGTAGAGCTATGAAACACCAGTGCCACTCTTGCCTCATGCTAATTCCCTAAGCGTCAATTCTTCTCTTTCTCACCATCCTTTCTTACCGTGCTCGGTGCGTGGCTTTCCAATTTTCTCAAATGGTGGTGAAATTTGTTTTTCTCAATTACGTGTCAACAATACCTCCTTGATGAGAAAATGTCCGGGTAATGTTTATGTTTCTCTCTAATTTATGTTTTGGCTTGATTAGAATTGAAAATTATCTCAAAAATTCAACTATTAGAAGAAAAAAACAAATTGTGTGGTGCTCTCAACGGCTTTGGCTTGCATCGATAGCAAGGTGCACCTATAAATTTACGGGGGTATCGTCCCTTAGTGTGTGAATCTAACGCACCGCTATTTTGCGGTGTGTTTAGTAAATGAAAGCACTGAGAAAGCTATAAAGTGTACATCATTGCATACATTTTTAGGTTATGCCGGTGCATCTAAATTTACCAAACGCACTTTGCAAAAATAAAATTTAAAAATATAGATCGGTGCATTAGATAACCTGGACATTTTTTTACATGTGCGAAAAGGTTATATGTGTGCACTAATGCTCGGTTTGAGATGCATAATGATAGAAAAAATTAAATATGTTAACCAAAAAGTGGTGCCTCATATGTATGTGCTGTCGATGTATCCAGATGTGGTTGTGTTTTATAGTGCACCGAGCCGATGTGCATTCTTGTTTTTGGGCACACCATGGTTTTCTTTTTTAATTGAAAGTTATGTTTCAATATTTATAAATACATTTTTTAGTTAATAAAACAAAAAATTTTATTTTATGTATGAGAGCTGATGTATTTTATATGTCAATCATGTAGCGAGAGACATCGGTAGTGGGAGCAAGAGAAAATGGTGGATCAATTCAATGTGGTCGACCATGGGAGGCCCACAAGAGGGAGAGGGAATTATACCACACCCTATTAGCATTGCAACTCAAGTGCTCTTGAGGAATGTATGCCTCCTCAGAGTACTACAAGGAGGCTACATCCTTGAAAGGTGAACTCCATCTTATTTGTGCATCTAATTTGTTGGTGGAGTGTCCACGAGAAGGGTTTCCATCTCGGTCTCGAGGTGTGGTATAGGCCCTATGAGGAGGAAATTTATTTTATCCTTTGGGGCTATACGGGAGAGGAGAGGATTTTCCCTATTTCCTTGATGTCCCCCATGGGATTGCGACAAAGGCATGTGTCCTACTCTCATAGATATGTTGGGCCTCATGCGGCCATCGTGCAGATTTTTCGGGCGCATGGTGGACGATTAAAGACATTCTTTTGTTGCACGGGAGGTTACATGCCTCTCATTATTAGTCACCACCATTGCACACTTTACTAGTGATGGGAAGTGCACTAGTTGCCCTCTTTTGTATTATGTCGATTCTTTGATTCGGGCACCACGATGTATCGGATGGTATGCCATTTTTTTTAGGCAAATTTGTATGGATTTAGATAGATTTCATGTGATGATACATGGGAGGACTAGCTTCCCTTTTTGCTTCAAAGATTTTTTGTTTTTTTTAGAGGTTTCTAGAGGCAGAGGCCCTACATTTGAACATCACCCTCCTGGGACGATGATTGAGGTCGAGAGGCATATGTGGGGGTCGAGATGATGCCCCGAGAGGGGGCGTGTTAGAATATCCAACCGGGATTTCTGCGCACGCATCCGTGCTACTGTGACAGTGAGTTTTACCATGTTTTTATCTTGTTGTTGCTTCCATACACAAGTATTGATTGGAGATAGTGTCTCGACATCCTCTTCACCCCGGATGAGCCTACGGATGATAGAGGTAATATCATTGTTTTCTTTAAATTAATCTAGCTTAATTTTATGGTATTAATTAATTAGAATAAAATTTATTCTAGCACATTATTTAACTTTTTTTTTATTAAATTATTTAATGAAACTATCTATTTATTGTTTGTACTATATATTTTTGTAGACATTGGCACATTCTTTGGGGGACATGCCTCCTCCATCGTTGGATCGGGGGAGAAAAATGAGGAGATGGGCAAGGCCCAAGAGGGTGAGGAACATCCTCGGGGGGCATGGGCATATAGGATCATAGAGTCGAGTATGAGATTTAGGATGGACTACTATGACAAATTGTCCAAATTTTGGTTGAGGAGGGAATCGCCTCTCAAGGGCTCGAGAAATCGGCGCGGATCCTGGGTTCATGGATCTCTACGGGGGACTTCTCGCATGAGATGATGAATCATATTTCTCATATTTTCGGAGCTAGTAGGCTAGTGGAAACGATGAGGGATGCGGAGACATGCAACGCCAAATCATGTCAAATGAGTCTTCACGCAATGCTACTGTCGAATCATGATGATGAGGTTGGTGATCATGATGCTTCTAGTAGTACTACCCCATATGATCATGGTCAAGGTGTCAATGATCCTTTTGGTAGTACACTTCCTCATCATCCACTTGATGATCATATACGAGGCTAAAGGATATGCCTCATGTTTCCCCCTAACAAAGTAGACTAGCCACCTCCTCCTCCACCTCATAGTTTGACGGGAATATAGGTAGTAGTTGACCATCCATTGTTTTCTACTACTGGACCAACCACCTCCTCCTCCACCTCAAAGTTAGACATACATTGAGGCGGTAGTTTACCATCCATCGTCTTTTATGCTACGGACCGAGGGCTAGCACTACTACGTCTGTTGTATCTTATATTTGATTACGAGTTATTTGACTTGTTGATATATATATATATATATATATATATATATATATATATATATATATATATATATATATATATGATGATGCATTTTCTTTATTCATTTTTATGTACTTAATTTATATGTTAGTGTTGATGTCTCATATTGTTAGGTCATGTTAGATATGTTCATTTAATGTGATTGCATATAGTGTGTATGTGATAGCAATTATTTGAGATGAGATGTATATTAAATTGATGATGTGTGTGGTGATTATGTTAGATGACAGGTGTTTTTGTTTTGTTAGATGTGATCACGATGTGAGAGCTACTGTTAAATTATTAGATTTTTGTGCTAGCTAATGACATTTATATGTGTTAGAGGTATATATAATTAGATGATGGTAGTGAATTTGAATGTGTATCTTTATGTTTGTTAGATGGTTATCATTGATGGGCCTCTAAATTAGACATAAAATCGGGCCCATCTAACCTTTCTTAGGCCAGATATAACCTTCCTTATGCACATAAAAGATATATTAAATCTCTCCTTATACACTTAATAATGTTTTCTTATGAATTCATATTTTCTTAGGAAGTTTTTAAAGGTAATTGCATATTTGTGCCTAATATTGGTTATTTTGTAGAATATTGTGAGAATATTGGGCGGATTATGCAAATTTGGAGAAGGAGATAACTTAGGGACTTGCTCCCTCCCCGCTGTGGAAGATCAATATTGAAGAATAAATGAGCATAATGTTAGGAAAGTATGGAGAAATATTGGATATATTCAAGGGTTTGTCCACCCTCCTTAACTATCAAAGGCAACCAAGCAAACTAAGGACGAAGTGCACTCAATCTATGGTTTACTTGGAGTCAAAATGGACTCAATCACTATTTTCTAGCGAGACATTGGTAGGCTGCCCTATAGAATAAATATATTGGAGCTAGAGCTATGATTCAATTCCATTGGGAACTTTGTTGCAATCTATTGAGCTTTTGATTATTGTACTCAACGATTAAACTTTGATAAATGTACGAGACTATTCTTTCATGAAATGAAGCGGTACGATTTCATTTTTCTTGATTTAAGTTTTTAGAGAGTTAGGCATGTGGTTTAGGACCTAATCCATGTGCCTCAACCTCTTTGTTATACTCGTTCACTTGCTTTTCGACCATTCGATTAGTTAAAGTTTACGATAGTTTCATCGTTGCTTAGTTTTTTGCTTTCGGTGTGATGTTGTAGGTTTCATTTTCTTACGAGTAATAGAATAGAGGAGAAAAATCTAAAAGATGTGAATCAAGATCTCCATTCTCATCTCTGTCAATAGAGCTCGAGGAGGGTGAACCTTCCCACAAACCCAAAAATTGATTCTTGTTCACTATTTATAATATTAGAGTAGAGTTGCATTACCATTTTCGGTCTTCCTTTTGTATTGTATTTTCATGCATTTGTTTGTTTCTTTGTGCATAAGTTGGTAGGGTTGATTGTAGGAATTAGTGTTAAATCCCCGAGCATCTCAGTGGTGCCTTCCCCCTTCATTTTCCATCTATGTATTCACAACTCGAGCACCTGCTATTATGCCCTCCATTCCCTCCTTTTCCTCTTTTTTTTACGGTCGTCGCCCTTCTCATTCCCAAAAACAATTACAAATGCATTAAAATGGACTCAATGACTCGTTTTATAGAGAGTTGTTCGTAGTTTCCCTATAAAATAAATATATCACGGCTAGAGCTAGGATTCGATTCCATTGGGAACTTTGCTACAAGCTATTAAGCTTTTTGATTATTGTACTCGGCGATTAAACTTTGAGAAATGTACGAGACTATTCTTTCATGAAATGAACCGGTCGATTTCATTTCTTGATTTAAGTTTGAGCTAGGTGTGTGGGTTAGGTCCCAATCCATGTGCCTCAACCTCTCTGTTGTACTTGTTCTCTGCTTTCTACCATTCGATTAGTTCTACTTTTGATAGTTTCATCGCTACTTAGTTGTTGGTTTTTTTTTCATTAACCAATGTGTTGTTGTGGGTTTCATTTTCTTATGAGTAATAGAATAGAGAGAAAACTCTAAAATTATTGGATCGAAGACCTCCTTCTCATCTTTGTCAATTGAGATCGAGGAGGGTGAACCTTCCCACGGACCCAAAAAGTGATTTATGTTCCTTTGTTCCACGAGATTAGAGTAGAGTTGCATTACCATTTTCGACCTTCCTTTTTGTATTGTATTTTCACGCATTATTTTTGTTTCTTTGTGCATAGGAGTTAGCAAGGTTGATTGCAAGAATTAGTGTTAAATCTGAGCGACTCCGTGGTGCCTTCCCACTTCATCTTCCATTTATGTATTCACAACCTAAGCACTATTATTTACACCCTCCATTCCCTCCTTTTCCTCTTGTTTGTCAATCGTTTCCCTTCTAATTCCAAAAAACACTTACAAATGCATTAAAATTTGAACTTTTTCCCTTTAAACCTCGAAACTCACAGCTACCGTACTTTGCTCTATCGAAAATCGCAAATCCTTGTTTCACTTGGTCTTTGTTAACACTTACCACTCCCAACCATCGATTGCGACCTTCCCAGTCAGCACTCCACCACGTCATCCCTATCGCATAATTGCATTTCGCGAGTTTCTATCTCCATCACATATCACATTTATCTCTAGCCGTTACTTACCGCTCCCAACCTCCGATTGCGACATTACTATAGCACTCTACCATGTCATCCCTATCGCAAATCGCATTTCGCAGTTTTTTATCCCCATCGCATTTCACTCCCCGCTCTTTAACAACACTTCCTCTACTCCTCTAGCTTTACGATTTTGCGGGATGCGATATCGCATATCTCATATCGCACTTCTATCCTCCCATTGCAATTATGCCATCACACATTTTAAAGCCTCCCTCTCCAAAGAATTTTTGTGATATCATAAGGTTTAGTGATTCTAAACCCCCTCTTTCACCTCTAAGCCTTGTCACATATGTTAAGCCTTCCATTAACATCTTTAGCCCTTTTTTCTCCAAGCGCAAGACAATGCTTTTTCAATTTTAATTAGGTCATGAATAGTTGCATAGATAGGAGCATGATAAATAGAGCGAGCGTGTTTAGCCGATTGGCCAAGTTAAGTGAAAATTAAATTAGTTTCATTTCTATCATTTCCTTTACGCAAATTAAATTAGTTTCATTTCTGCCATTTCCTTTACGCAAATTAAATTAGTTTTTATTTACGCTGATTTCCTTTTCACGAAATTTAAGTTAGTTTCCTTTCTGTACATTTCCTTCCAGCAATTTACTTCCCCGGATCTTATCATAGTTTAATAAATAGCACCCTTTCGTAAATCGAGAAGAGGATGACATGAGAAAAATGCATATGTTGTGTATATACCACTATCACCTCCAATTTTGTACGAACCTTGGGTTGATAAAGTAAAGTAGGAAAGGCCCAGAGAGTTGCGGCACTCTTGGTATAATACCCGGGGCTCACCACTTTTTTTGGCGTTGTTGCTTGGGGAGGTGTCTAGTAGATGCTTTGATTCTATTTTAGCATAATTTTTTTCCTTTCCCTTTTCATGTTGTTTCCGAAATATTAAAAAATACAAAAAATTTGATTTTCATGCCTCATAGGAGTAGGGATACTCAGATTTTTTTTTTAAAATACTTCTCCAATACCAACCCCCCCCACTTGACCACATGGTGTAGTAAGAACCACATCACCATTCACTTTTGAAGGTAGAAGATATGGATGGATATGATGACAATGAAGAAGATCTTATTGGGTTTCCCATTCAAGATATGGACATCAGTGTACATATGAAGAACATCCCTCCATCTTTCCTTCCTAACTTCCATGGTATGAGGACGAGAGGATCAGAAACATTTCTCTTTGAATTTGAGATACTTTGTAGATCTTATGGCTACTTATCACACACTCAAAAAGCGAGATTGTTTCCTACAACATTGAAGGATAAAGCTCTTAAATGGTTCATGAGTCTAGGTACTAATTCAATAAGATCATGGAATGATATACAAAAATATATTTCTAGGAAAATATAAAAACCATGATCTTAAAGAAGAAAATTTTAGAATGAATCAAAAAAAGAGGATGAGAGCCTTGAGAATCTCATAAATAGGTTCATTTTTAATGTTAAGAGGGACAAATTTCATCATTCGGGATTTGACACACTAAAAACCCTCTTACTTAGAACAATTAGGGATGAGTGGATTGATATCCTTAATCTCGTGAGTGGAGGAGATGTATACCAATTTTCATTTGAAGAAATTTGTGAAACATGCAAGTGCATATCAAGAGGAAGGGAAAGATTAAGTAAATCCACCTCAACATTGATAAGGCAAGATAAACTTGAAATTTGCTTGACAACTTTAAACAGAAATTCTTAGCAATCTAAGTGAACAAGTAGAAATGTTAAGAATGCAAAATAGAAAAAAAGAAGATGTTGATATTTTTTGTTATCCATGCAAAATCATATGCTACTAAATGTTGTCCATCATTCCCCGCATTTAAAGAAGTTTACCGGAAGACAATGTTGGCAATATGATGCAGAGTGTTGTCCTTGATGGCAACCCAGCGAATGAAGATGAAGACATGAGATTGTTGGCATGTGTTGTCCTTGATGGCAATGCACTGATGAAGTTACTCTTGACTTAATGGGACTTGGTAAACGATGTAAATCTGATGTGAAATGATGTTAGTTAGCAACATGATGCTAAGTGTTGTCATTGAATGGCAACCAACTTGATGAAGAAGATGGCAACTTACTTGATGAAGTTGTGCTTGATAGAATATGTTTTTCATGAAGTAAATGCTGATGTATACGACGGTGTCGTACGAGAAGGGAATGAAGAAAGGAATTCGGCATGTGCTAGATCTATGATGAAAAGAGTATGTCTCAAGGCATACGCGGATACTGTCTAAGGGAAGTCGCGTATGCACGCGGGAAACAACGTTCCAAGTAGCGTATGGGCAAAAGCGCTCATAAAGTGGGGCACGTGGTATTGAAGTCTCATGGTATTGATTTGGCTCGTGGTATTGAAGGCTCATGGTATTGCTTTGGCCCGTGGTATTGAAGGCTCATGGTATTGCTTTGGCTGAGTGGTATTGAAAAAGGATAAACCTATATAAGGAGAAGAATTTCATTGTGCAAATCATGAGTGTGGGTGCAAGATGTCAGAGCTTGAATGAATACTTCTCTCACGAAGTATATACGAATGGAAAGGGTTACACTTGAATGATAAATCTGAAATATGATGCACCAATGATGAAGAAGGGGATCTAGATGCGAATTGCACTTGTATTTGCTAGATCCGATTATGGAAGGCTTAGAGTCCGTGATGAGGCGAACATCTAGGCGAACATCAGCATGCCGAAGTAAAGGGTAAATACTGAGCGAATATACGATACGGAAAGAAGTATCTTTTCTCGCGTAATGATTGAAGATCTATATGCTACTTCGCGCGAGAGGGAGCGCGTATATACGCGGCTTCGGCCGAAGAGAAAAGCGCGTATCGCGCAATCCAACATACGATGACGTATATACGATTTGGTACGTGTGGACGGAAGTGCGTATATACGCGCGACATCGAGTGAAAGGAAAAGCGCGTATGCAAACTAGGGTTTCTTTCGAAGCATGGGGTATGAAACATCTCGATACATTGCACCGTGTGCGCTATACGATCTGTGTTATACGAATTGGTATGTATACGTGTAGTGATGTATGTTTGAGCTTAAAAAGTATGGAAAGGGTCCAGTACGAAAAATATGATGAAATGTGATGCGCAAGTTGTGTTCTATTGAAGTTGTTGAAAATTGATGAAACGTGGTCCAAGGTGGTCTTTGAAGGTTGTAGCCTTCGGTCGGGGGGTTGTAGCTCCCTTCCGAGTGAGGGCTGGTAAAGCGAGATCGAGTCGTAGCTCCCTTCCGGGAGAGAGCTGGTAAACGAGTCGGGGGGTCGTAGCTCCCTTCCGGGAGAGAGGCTGGTAAACGAGCGCGGTGGGTGCCTGCATGTTGGTCAAGTGCGCGCCGGCGCATATTTATGTTGTAAGATGTTTTCTCTATAATAAAATATTGAAGGCGAGCAACTACGGCGGTGGTTTTCTCCCGATTTGCGTTTCCACCTAAAATTCACCGGTGTTTATGTGTGATGCTTTGTGTGATGGTTTTATTACATTTCTTCTTTGTACTTTCTTTACAGTTTTATTGAGCACACGATGAATGAATGATGGAATAATATAAGTAAAGGTTTAATGGCTGATCTAGATCTCCGTATATACGCTAGTTTCATAAAGGGGATCGCAGCTGTATACGCTAGTTCTTGAAGGAAAGTAGCGTATGGAATGAAAAAAAGTAAAAAGATTTGATTATGCGGTAAATGCGATTCACTCTCGGTATTTTTCCCAACAATTGGTATCGGAAGGAGGTCCTTGTGCGGAAACGATACGCTTAAAGGAGATACGTCGCAATGGGAAGTCAAGAAGGAGTAATGTCTACAAAGCCACCTCTATTCAATGGAAGCAATCTGATATTACGGAAGGTACGTACAAAATCATATACGCAAAGTCTTGGTGCGGGGATGTATGGGCAATCGTGGAAGAAGGTTATCGATACCAGGCAAGTATTCCCCTGCGATGCGACAGGAAAAGGAAGAAGTATGAAACCAATGCCAAAAGCGGAGTAAATGTCTTGCTAGGAAGCATGTACGAATCGAGAATTTGCTAAAGTGATGCGGCTACATTCAACAAAAGATATATGGGACAAAATCATTCGAGCTATGAAGGAGACACAAAGGTAAAAAGTGCAAAACTCCAAACTCTTAGAATTGAATATGAAAATTTGAAGATGCATAGTGATGAGAGTGTTGCTAGTTTCTTTCTTCGTACGGGATGATATTGTAAATCGAATGAGAAATTTGGGTGAAACCATAACTGATACTACTACGGTAGAAAAGGTCTTAAGATCCTTGACTTCAAAATTTGACTCTAAAGTTTCGGCCATTGAAGAAAGGCAAGATGCGCAACGCTTATTATTGTTCAATTACATGGTACTCACACTGCGTTTGGGGAAATGAGACAAGGGAGGTCCTTCTCAAATAAGAGAAGTTTGCTTTTAAGGCATCTACAAAAGGAAGAGGAAAAGGAAGTTGTCAAAGAATCCGGCTATATATCTGATGAAGAAGAAGCAAATTTCGTAAGAAAGCTCCAACTAGGTCTTGGAAGATTCAAAGGTAAGCTTCCCTTCAAATGTTTTGAGTGTGGAAAAAGTTGGTCATTATCTTGCAAAATGTCCTTATAAAGGAAAAGAAGTAGTAAGAAGAAATAAGAACCGATCTAGCTCTAAGAAAAGTTACTATACTAATGAAGATAGTGATGGGTCATCTAATAGTGAGGAAGAATGTGAAGAAGATCTTAGACTTCTCATGGCATTTGAACAAAAAAGAAGAAAAGGATACTTTTATGGATGCTCTAGAGGAAAACGATTTTCTTGAAGAAAATAATCAACTCAAACTTCGCTTAGAAGATTACAAAATTCTCTTAGAAGAACAAAAGATAATCGAGAGAGACCATTGAAAAGCGGCTTGAAGAAGCAAAAGAAACATATTGAAAAACTAGAGTGTGAGAGTGGTAAGTCGAAAGAAAAGAAGTTGAGAAAGCAAAAACCTTGAATCTTAGATTTGCTAAAGGATCCGAAACCTTAGATGAGATCATCGAGGTACAACGTTCTCCTACGATAAAGACGAGGTCTTGGATATACTGGGAGAATCTTCTCAAACTTCGACACCAAACTATCTAAAAGCGATTACGGAGTGGTTTACATCATTCGGCCACTCAGCAAGGGGAATAAAGGATCACTACGGGGAAATCGGGACCATCCCATCTCAATTCGAACACTAACGGGGGATAGCTTTGAAAGACACTTCAGCCAGGTAAAATTCAAATAGAAGATTCCATGATCGCGAGAAATTTCTACTTCAATGGGCAATGTTTCACTTTTCACAATTTTGGTCATAAAGCTTTGTTCAATGTGTTGCATATAAAACCATCATGACAAGAGAAGCAAGAAAGAAAAGGTTGGATACTTGAACCAAAGAAGAATACCTATAACAATTTTTCTCCTCTTCAAAGTGAAGTTGAATGTACTTATTGTAATAACTTTGGCCATGAAGAATGCGAATGCGGGAGACAAGATCCGGCCCAAAAGAACATGTTCCCTCAAGCTCTAAAGTGTGGAAAAAGAAAGAACCACCGAGTTGAAAATTGTGGGATAGCATTATTTGACGAAGGTGAAGAAAATCAATGGTACATCGATAGTGGGTGCTCAAGACACATGACGGAGTGACAAAAGCAAACTTCATACTTATAATGCTCTAGAAAAGGAAAAGAAAAGTTACATTTGGAAATGATACTCTGCTGCGTAATTAAAGGAAAAGGTCGGTATTTCTAAAAAGAAAAAGTGAAGGCTAAAGATGTCATGTATGTGGATGGATTAAGGCATAACTTTGTTAGAGTGTTAGTCAAATGTGTGATCAAGGAGCGAAGTGGTCTTCGAGTTCCAAAGAATGTGTGGTTCGTGATCTTGATACGGGTAAAATCATTATAAAGGAAAAAAAGAAATCCAAGCAACCTATATGTACTAAACGGCATAGATCAATGTTACTTAAGCAAGTCTTCGAAAAATTGGTTATGGCATAGAAGGCAGGGCATCTAAGTTTCTCTCAAATCAACAAAGCAAGCGAGACTTCAAAGTTTGTTCGTGATCTTCCCAAGGTCGGTCTTCGGAAAATACCATATGCAAATCTTGTCAATTTGGTAAACGGACAGATATGATTTAATGCCAAAGAAGGATCATCAAGTAAGCCTCTTGAACTCATTCACACTTGATATTTGTGGACCTATGAGGAAAAAAGTCATTACGTGGGGAAGAATACTATATCTTATTTATTGATGACTACTCTAGAATGTGTTGGATCGGGTTCATTAAACACAAAGATCAAGCACTTGAAAAATTCCAGAACTTCAAAAGCATTGCTGTGAGAAAATGAATTAGATCTAAAAATCAAGTGTCTTAGATCCGATCGAGGAGGAGAATATTCATCAAATGAATTCTTTGAATTTTGTGAACAACATGGCATTAAAAGAGCGAGTTCTCGGTAGCGAGGCACTCCACAACAAAATGGTGTAGCGGAAAAGAATGAATAGAACAATTGTTCAAATGGCTAGAGCTATGCTTCGTTTGATTCCCGATGTTCACGACATGTTACGGGAGTGAAGCGACACATACGACGATTAACATTCTCAATAAGGCTCATGTTCGGGTAAATAGTGACAAAACTCCATATGAACTACGGTATGGCAATTCTCCCACGTGAGGCATTTTAAGGTTTTTGGAAGTAAATGCTTTATCAAAAATAATGATGAAAAAGCTTGGCAAATTTGAACCTAGATCGGATAGAAGGGATATTTCTTGGTTACTCATCGTCAAGCAAAGCATTCACATGTTACAATAAAAGGCTTCGAAAGGTTATTGAATGCATTGATGTTGTTATTGATGAGTCTCCCTGCTGACTCCTAAAGAAGAAAAAAACAAACAACAAAAAGAAGATGATAGCGACATATGGCCTTCTACATCGAGATAGCAATGATATAGGCAGTGGATCCAATGAAGAACACTGAAGATGATCTATACTGAAAAGCTACATCCCGAGATATGTTCAAAAGAATCATCTGAATCTCAAATTTTGGGTGACGAGGAATGCGAGAACGCAAGGAGAACTCTTGTGGGATCTTCTAATCATTTGGCACTCATATCCACAATTGAACCACCCAATGTCAATCAAGCAAAACGCAAAGATGAATGTTGGAGGCAATCCATGAATGAAGAACTTGATCAAATTGAAAATAATGACACTTGGGAATTGGTACCAAGACCACATGATAAAAATGTCATTGGAACTAAATGGATCTTCAAGAACAAGCTAAATGAGAATGGGGATGTTGTAAGAAACAAAGCTAGATTGGTTTGCAAAGGATATACTCAACAAGAAGGGATAGACTTTGAAGAAACTTTTGCTCTGTCAGCTAGACTTGAAGCCATAAGAATGTTTCTTGCTTTTTCAAGTTATCAACAAATCAAAGTTTATCAAATGGATGTTAAATATGCTTTTCTTAATGGTGATCTAGAAGAAGAAGTATATATAGAACAACTAGGAAGGATTCATTTTGGGAAATGATGCAAATCTTGTTTGTAGACTTAAAAAGGCTACATATGGTCTCAAACAAGCTCAAGAGGGCTTGGTACTATCGTCTTGACAAATATCTTCATCAACAAGGATTTTCAAAGGGGAATGCAAGCGATAGCAACTTATACACAAAAGTTGAAAATGATAAACTATTGATTGTGGTTGTATATGTTGATGATATCATTTTTGGGAGTAACGAAGAATCTATGAGTCGAAATTTGCTTAAAGTGCATGCGACGAGAATTTGAAATGTCTTTACTTGGGGAACTAACATTCTTTCTTGGCTTGCAAGTGCATCAATCTACGGATGGTATATTCCTATCACAAGCAAAATATCTTAAGCAAATTCGAAGAAGTATGGCATGGAAGATTGCAAAACCGTAAGTACTCCAATGATAATCTTAGGATGCAATCTCGGTTCTCATGATGATTCTCCCACGGTGAATCAACGGATTCTGAGATCAATGATAGGAAGTCTACTTTATCTCACGCTGGGACTAGACCCAGGACATTATGCATGCGGTTGGGGATTGTTGGATGATTCCAAGCTAATCCAAAAGAGTCTCACCTTCGATGTGAAAAGAATTTTCAAATATCTACAAGGAACTCAAGACTTTGGTCTATGGTATCCAAAGAATGTTGATGCTTACTCTTCATGCTTACAACGATGCAGATTGAGGTCGGAAGTGTTGATGATCGGAAAAAGCACTAGTGGTGGTGCATTCTATATGGGACCCCGGTTAGTATCATGGTTCAGCAAGAAGCAAAATTCTATTGCTTTATCTACGACGAAAGCGAGCATATGTGTCGCGCATGTTGTTGCACTCAACTCCTTTGGATGATGCAAACCTTACAGAGATTTTTCAAATCAAGTGTACACCACTGTCCCCATTATGTACGACAATACAAGTGCCATCGGTATTTCAAAGAATCATGTTATGCATTCGAAGACCAAGCACATTCCCATCGAGTATCACTTCTTACGTGAACAAGTGCTTGAACAAAAGGTGAAGTTGGAGTATGTTCCCTCCGAAGAACAAGTTGTCTGATATTTTTACCAAACCTCGCGCGAGGGAAGCGTTTGAGTATCTAAGACGAAGGCTGGGAGTATTCTCGCTGATCAAAAAGAACAAATCTGCATAATTTTAGAAGATGGCTTGGGATACGCGGTTTCTGAAACACGATCGCGTATATACGCGAGTTCATGCACGAAAATCGCGTATGTCGATTGGCGACAAATTTTTGGTTGGAGTCGGCTCTTTTCGCGGCAGTCTGCGGTGATGTTTGGTATCTACGATCTTGTTTGGTATCTCTGGTGGTGTTCAGTTCTCATAATTCTTTTTCTAATGATTTGATGAAGATGCCTTGATGATTTGTTGGTGAAAGTGTTCAGGGGATGCACAAACTAAGGGGGAGCCTTAGTCATATGGAAATGATGCTTGGATGCACTGATTCGGGGGAGCATTAGCGTTCTTGAGTATAATGCATTGTTGGCATTTTGGTGGTTACGAAATATGTTCTCTTTCTTGAGGACTTTGTGGTGTTGGTCTTAAATGGTCATTTTGTAATTTGTTGAAAAGGTCTTTATGAGACCCATGATGTAAAATTGTAATATTCGGTCATGTAAGGACTTGTCAAATTTGTAAACCCACTTGGTTGGGTAGTTGAGTCAAATTTTGTAAACCCAATTGGTTGGGTAAAGTTTGAGTCAAATTTGTAAACCCACTTAGTTGGGTAGTTGAGTCTCTTATGTAAATCCACTTGGATGGATCTTTGATGTAAGTATGAGTCTTGGTGATAGGAAGTTCATAGAGTCATGTACTTCTTTAAAAAAAATATGTTTGAAGATTCAGCATGAACTCGGGGGGAGCTTGGTCACTTCGGTACATATCGAGATCTGCCCGACGCTTCTTCCACATGAGGATAAAAGGGGGAGAGTATGTTGGTTTTTTTTGATCCGCCCTTTGCCCTTGATGTCAAAGGGGAGAGTGACATGGTGTTTGAATGAAGAGAAAGAATGGTGTCAAAAATGGAGAGAGTGACATGGTGTCATTGTATTCTTAATGTACCTATCTGTTGTGGTAACCAAACACCATCGTGGTTGCCATCGAGTCCAAAGGGGGAGATTGTTGGCAATATGATGCAGAGTGTTGTCCTTGATGGCAACCCACGAATGAAGATGAAGACATGAGATTGTTGGCATGTGTTGTCCTTGATGGCAATACACACGATGAAGTTACTCTTGACTTAATGGACTTGGTAAACGATGTAAATACGATGTGAAATGATGTTGAGTTAGCAACATGATGCTAAGTGTTGTCATTGAATGGCAACCAACTTGATGAAGAAGATGGCAACTTACTTGATGAAGTTGTGCTTGATAGAATATGTTCTTCATGCAAAGTAAATGCGATGTATCTGCCCGGGTGTGTACGAGAAGGGGAATGAAGAAAGGAATTCGAGCATGTGCTAGATCTATGATGAGAAAGAGTATGTCTCAAGGCATACGCGGATCACGTCTAAGGAAGTCGCGTATGCACGCAGGAAACAACGTTCCAAGTAGGCGTATGGGCAAGCGCTCATAAAGTGGGGCCCGTGGTATTGAAGTCTCATGGTATTGATTTGGCTCGTGGTATTGAAGGCTCATGGTATTGCTTTGGCCCGTGGTATTGAAGGCTCATGGTATTGCTTTGGCCCATGGTATTGAAAAAAGGATAAAGCCTATATAAGGAGAAGAATTTCATTGTGCAAATCATGAGTGTGGGTGCAAGATGTCGGAAGCTTGAATGAATACTTCTCTACGAAGTATATCGCGAATGGAAAGAGGGTTACACTTGAATGATAAATCTGAAATATGATGCACCAATGATGAAGAAGGGGATCTAGATGCTGAATTGCACTTGTATTTGCTAGATCTGATTATGGAAGGCTTAGATGCGTGATGAGGCGAACATCTAGCGAACATACGTACGAAGTAAAAGGGTAAATCGAAGCTGAATATCTCGATCCGAAGAAGTATGTTGCTGTAATGATTGAAGATCTATACGCTACTTCGCGCAAGAGGAAGCGCGTATATACTGTGGCTTTGACGAAGAGAAAGCGCGTATGCGCACGATAAAATACATACGAATGTATACGACGAGTACGTGTGGATGGAAGCGCGTATATACACGACATCGGGATGAAAGGAGCGCGTATGCAAACTAGGGTTTGCTTTGAAGCATGGGGTATGAAACATCCGATACGATTACCACTGTATTCTCTGCTATCGATCTGTGTTATCCGAATTGGTATGTATGCTTGTTGGTGATGTATGTTTGAGCTTAAAAAGTATGGAAAGGGTCGATCTGAAAATATGATGAAATGTGATCTACAAGTTGTGTTCTATTGAAGTTGTTGAAAATTGATGAAACGTGGTCAAGGTGGTCTTTGAAGGTTGTAGCCTTCGATCGGGGGGGTGTAGCTCCCCTTCCGAGTGAGGGCTGGTAAACGAGATCGGGGGGTTGTAGCTCCCTTCCGGGAGGGAGAGGCTGGTAAACGAGTCGGGGGTCGTAGCTCCCTTCCGGGGAGAGGTCTGGTAAACGAGCGCGGTGGGTGCACAACGTGTTGGTCGAGTCCAACGCCTGACATATGTTGTAAGATGTTTTCTCTCATAATAAAATATTGAAGGTTGAGCAAGCTGTCGGCGGTGGTTTTCTCCCGATTTGGGTTTCCACCTAAAATTCCTCGGTGTTTATGTGTGATGCTTTGTGTGATGGTTTATTCTGTTCTTACTGCACCTATTTACTTGTTTATTGAGCACATGATTAATGAATGATGGAATAATATAAGTAAAGGTTTAATGAGCGATCTAGATCTCTCTGTGTATACGCTAGTTTCATAAAGGGGATCCGCGTATATACGCTAGTTTCTTGAAGGAAAGTAGCGTATGGAATGAAAAAGTAAAAAAAGATTTGATTGTACAGTAAATGCGGATTCACTCGGTATTTTTCCCAACGAGAACAATGGAGCAAGGCAATCACCAAAGAAGCTATGTTATGTAGCTCTAAGGAGACCCTGGAAGCCTATTCAACTTGATATGATGCAAGGACCCACTTCATAATTTCAAGCTTATTCACATCCATCTCAAACAAATTGGGACACACTCCCTCCTTGGCAACCTTGGCCATCTCAACCCCAAAACCAATCTTGGCAACATAATTGGCAAGGACCTTATTGGGAAAATTCACAATATCCTCAATATTTCCCTCCATATCCTCCATAGCCAACTCCATTTTATCCCTACCATCCACATCCACCACAACCATAGCCTCAAACACATCCATCTCATATATACGCCCCCACTCAAATACCTATACCACCATTTCCAAACCCATACAATGAAGTATCTCAACTCACTTACAATGTTGAGGTACAACACTTCCAAACATCTCCTCTTGATCTAGATGTTGTTCATCTTATTTCAAGAAAGGTATTCCAAAGAAGATATTTTCTTAATGTCATTGAAGGACAACATAAAGAAGAAGAAGATCCAAATGAGGAGATCAAAAGATCAAGGGCTACACTTGATGAAGAGTCAACACCAGAATCATATGTTGAGAAAGTTTCCTCATCTTTACCATCATTTCCTCCATGTGTTCAAGAGAACATTCAGAAAAAAGAGGAAGATTTGAATGTCATAATAGAAGAGGACATCCAAGGTGATCCAACTCAGCAAGTGGACCAGAGGCATCAAGACTATATTGACATATGGTTCCAAATAGTCATTAAGTTGTAGCAACACGCTCTCCTCCAACAGTACTTGATACGATCCCAATCAACGCAATTCATCTCTCATATTCAGGTGCATGTCAAAGCATGTATTCCAAGTGTGCACATGATTTTATCTGTCATATTGGTGTGTAAATGGCTCCATTGGAAGTATTCCTCTACTTGAAAAAGGTTTTGTTTTTTCAAGTAGAGTAGGAAAGTGAAAAAACAAAAAAAGGGAAAGAATAAAATCTCAGGTGAAAAGCTATTTTGAGGCATTTGAGATTGGATCACTAATTGAAAGCCTCCATGAGGTGGTCATTGGGTTGAAAAAAAAAATATCCTAGGTGAAAACCTCCTTTGAGGCGCCTAGGGAAACCTACCAGTTGAAAACCTCATTAAGGCAGCTAGTAGGCCTTAAAAAAAATGCATTTCTCCATGTATCTCTCTTTAATGAATACAGGTGTTCTCCAACATTTGCAAGCAGAAAACAGCAAGTTGGCATAAAAATAAAATTTGGTCAAAAATTTAGTCAAAGGTAATCAAACTTGGACTTCCTCCTCATGTGCTTAGATGCTCCAAAAGGACCTCAAGCAGATCACAACATGTAGCTTCAGTAGCAGCTTCAGCAGCAGCTTCAATATCACCTGCAAAAACAAATCAATGGTAAGGCTCAGGTATGAAATCATCTAACATGTTCTTCTAATTTATTTTAGATTAAGAAAACATTAAAAAGTGTGAGAAGGACAGTTTTTTTTTATATTAACCAAAATCAGTAGCAGAGCAACCTCAACCTTATCTAGTGACTAGCCTCACTTTTTCCACCAACAAGAGGAACAAAACAAAAGTAAAAAGGACTTGAGAGAGTGGTTAGTAAACAGTTCATTGTAATGGAAGACAAGGAGTTCCAAGGGGTAACAAAGGGTGAACTCAGTTAACAGAAAAATAACTCTGAGTTTATTTTGCATGCAATAAAAAATTAAAAATAAAAATAAAAAGGAAAAAAGAGAACAAAATAGAAAAAATTAATTAAAAGGTTGACCCACCACCTCTTGGCATGCAAAATACAAATTTTCTTAAGGCATCTGAGGACCTCCATGCAGCACCCACAAGAAGAAATACAAGAAGAATAGAAAGAAGATTAGCATGAGGAGTAGCACATGGGCCAATAAATAGAAAAAGAAATAAGACAGCATGCAGGAAGAACTAGAAGGTAGGGAGGATGGATAGGTTGCTCAGAGGATGAGCAACAATTTTAGTAGGGGAGTGATGATGGGCCTCTAAATTAGACATAAAATAAGGCCCATCTAACCTTTCTTAGGCTCGTCTAACCTTCCTTATGCACATAAAATATATATTAAATCTCTCCTTCTACACTTAATAATGTTTTCTTATGCTTTAATATGTTCTTAGGAAGGTTTAAAGGTAATTGCATATGTGTGCCTAATATTGGTTATTTTTGTAGAATATTGTGAGAATATTGGGTAGATTACGTAGATTTGGAAAAGGAGATAATTTAGGGACTTGCTCCCTGCCACTGGAAGATCAAGATTAAAGAATAAATGAGCACAATGTTAGGAAATTATGGATAAATCTTGGATAGATTCAAGGGGTTTGTCCACCCCCCTTAACTATCAAAGGCATCCAAGCAAACTGAGAACAAAGTGCACTCAATCTATGGTTTACTTGGAGTCCAAATGGACTCAATCACTATTTTCTAGGGAGATGTTGGTAGCTACCCTGTAGAATAAATAGAGCAGAGCTAGAGCTAGGATTCAATTCCATTGGTAACTTTGTTGCAAGCTATTGAGGTTTTGATTATTGTACTCAATGATTAAACTTTAAGAAATGTACGAGACAATTCTTTCATGAAATGAGCAGACTGATTTCATTTTACTGATTTAAATTTCAGAGAGTTAGGTGTGTGCGTTAGAGCCCAATCCATGTGCATCAGCCTCTCTGTTGTACTTTTTCTCTGCTTTTTTCCATTCAGTTAGTTCTTCTTCTAATAGTTTCATTGTTGCTTAGTTTTTGCTTTCAGTGTGTTGTTGTAGGTTTCATTTGCTTAGGAGTAATATAATAGAGGAGAAAAATCTAAAAGATGTGGATCAAGACCTCAATTCTCATCTCTGTCAATAGAGCTCGAGGAGGGTGAACCTTCCCATGAACCCAAAAATTGATTTTTGTTCACTATTTCTAAGATTAGAGTAGAGTTGCATTACCATTTTCCGTCTTCCTTTTGTATTGTATTTTCACGCATTTTTTTGTTTCTTTGTGCATAAGTTAGCAAGGTTGATTGCATAAATTAGTGTTAAAGCCCCAGAGCATCTCCGTGGTGCCTTCCCGCTTCATTTTCCATCTTTGTCTTCACAACCTGAGCATTATTGTTACACCCTCCATTCCCTCCTTTTCCTCTTCTTTGTAGTCGTCGCCCTTCTCATTCCCAAAAACACTTACAAATGCATTAGAATTTGACCTCCGCCCTTGCTCCTCGAAACTACTGCTATCGTACTTCGCTCTATCGCAAATCGCAAATCCTTGTTCCACTGGGTCTTCGTTAACACTTACTTCTCCCAACCACTGATTGCGACATTACCATAGCACTCTGCCATGTCATCCCTATCGCAAATTGCATTTCACAATTTCTATCCCCATCACATATCGCATTTCGCTCCTGCTTCATTAACACTTACCGCTCCCAACTTCCAATTGCGAAATTATTGTAGCACTCTTCCACGTCATCTCTATCGCAAATCGCATTTCTCAATTCCTATCCCCATCGCATATCGCATTTCACTTCCGCTCCCGAACAATAGTTCCGCTACTCCTCCAGCTTTGCGATATTCCATATCGCATATCGCACTTCTGTCCTACCATTGCAATTCCACCATCGCAGTTTACAAAGCCTCCCTCCCCAAATAATTTTTGCAATATCATAAGGTTTAAGGATTTCTAAACCCCTCTATCCACCTCTAAGACTTCTCACATGTGTTAAGCCTTCCATTAGCATCTTTAGCCCTTTTTCCTCCAAACTGCAAGAAACACTTTTTCAAGTTTAATTAGGTCATGAATAGCTGCATAGATAGGAGCATGATAGATAGAGCAGGGTGTGTTTAGCCATTTGGCCAAGTTAAGTGAAAATGAAATTAGTTTCATTTCTGTCATTTCCTTTCTGCAAATTAAATTAGTTTCATTTCTTCCATTTCCTTTCTACAAATTAAATTAGTTTCATTTCAGTCATTTCCTTTCTGAAATTTAAGTTAGTTTCCTTTCTATCATTTCCTTCCAGCAATTTACTTCCAAGATCTTATCATAGTTTAATAAATAGCACCCTTTTGTAAAGAAGAAGAGGATGACATGAGCAAAATGCATCTGTTATGTATATAGCACTGTCACCTCCAAGTTTGTACGAACCCCGAGTTGATAAAGTAAAGTAGGGCAGCCCCTGGGAGTTGCAGCACTCTTGATGCAATACGAGGGCTCACCAATCATCATGATGTTTATTTTTATGAAATAATATTTATTATAGATTATGTATTGGTGAACTAATATCAAAATTTTATATATGGAATTGCATGCATAACAGCGTACTTTAAAAAAAAAAATGTAAAGAAATGTATATAAATTACAAAGTTTAGTATGGTTGAAACTGTGATTGCAAAATTACGATATGTATTTTTCTACTAATTATATAGTTAATTCGTATTCATTCTAACTTAATTAGTAAAATATTTCAATACTCACAAGGAAAAAATAATTAAACGTAAAATAATATAGTTAGTTCTTAATAAGGAGAAAATGTGTAACTCATTAAATTTTTAATGTAAAATATTAATAATAATAAATTATTCAAAAATAAAATTTAACCAATGAAAAATTACACTATGGTAGATCTATATATAGAGCTACAAAGTCACTACTATAGATCCATTTTAATCAAATTTATCAATCACTAAAAGAGATTAAATCTTTTGGCATGTATAGATTTTTTCAATTTTTCCATTCTAGAAAGAGATTTTCATATAATGAGATTCAATCCCTCTCGGCTCTCGGTCGATCCATTGTTAAGATGGATCTATATTGGTTTATAAAATTCAATCTATTGTTAAATTTTAAAAACTTAAGTCAAATTTTTTTATAATTAATTTAGATTTAATATAACTTCAAAATTTATATTTTTATAAAATTTAATTTATCACTAAAGTTATGAGATTTTCAAGCAATTAAATTTAATATTATAGAAACTCTTACCCATTTAAATTAGAAATTTCTCTTTCTAAAGTTGAGGATCAAGAAATGTAAAATAAGGCTTGTGAAGTTACTTGTAGTTGGGGATTTGCTCTATTGGAAGTTCTTCTTTAGGCTCTTTATTTGCTATTGTACTGGTTTAAATTTAACTCTTTTTAATAATAAATATGAGTTAAATAATAATAATAATAAAACAAAAAACAAAAAAACATACTATATTAGATTTAAACTTTTGACAAATAATATATTTGATTATTTCTTAGTGAACAACTCAAGAAATATTATTTTTTCCACATACTTATCATGAGATAGTCACTAAAATTCATGTTTTCAAATTTCTCCTACCTAATATTACATCATGTTCACAATGATAAAGACATGCCTACTTTAAATCATTTACTTATAAATACATAAAAATAGATATTTATTTTACATAATCTAAATAGGAAAGAAAAATGTATCACCAAGTCTATTAGAAAGTCAAACAAATGCCTCTTAATCACCATCACATTATCATTTAATTCTTAGCCATAAAATATTTATTAAGTTAACTTTTATTTATAATTTCCATTGAAAATAAAAGTCAAAATTGTTTCATTATCCATGACGAAAAAATTAAAACCTCTCATGCATCCATGTAAGCCCATGTGTTTCTCTTATGGTCCATAAAAAGATGTAATCAACATTTTATACATGCATAAGACCTTCTTTTAGTTTACATAATGTTGCAATAATTGCAATTTAAATATATTAAACATGACTTTACCTCTCATGTCGAGAATTTAATCTTACATATTAATACACAATTTTTTCATTGTTAAAGTCCTCATAGAGTTATCACTACATGATTTTTTTGACACTACGACAATTACCCTCCAAAATTTGGTCTACACTTGAAATTTGGAGCCTACCATGGATCTTGCGATCGTTATTCCATAGTCCCTTTATGTTTGATCGATAACTGTCAAGGGTACATGCTCAGTCTACAACAAGTTCATGAGCACACTCTTTTATGCAAGCTTGAACAGGCATAGCATAAGTCTATCAAGATAGTGTTTGTGCAATGTTCAACCTATGTCGACAGTCAGTACACACTTTCATCGACAGTCTCTCCCTTTTGGTTGCAATTAGTCTTCTGTTTCAGTGAGTTTTCCCAATTGTTGCTCTTGCGCACCTTCACTTTTGTAAGCATTGATTTCATGTTTACAACCATTGATTTTACTTGTTTTCATTGTAATAAGTGTTGCAAATGTCGTCTTTTAGCATAGCAAGCATCAGACATCGCACAAATGTAGTTTTGGTTTGTTTCGAAGGGTAAATTTGGTGCTAATGAGTCATTCTTATCATGTAAACATGTATCACACTCATTGCCAAAGTTTCAAGCACTGTCGCACAAGTGTCCTCACTGTCGTCACAAAGTGTACCTTTAGTGTCGCACTTGGGGAAATTTGTAGCAATGTCGTCGCATTGGGAGCATTATGTTGTTCAAGTATTCAGAGTGATCAATGTTGCGTCACTGACTATTTTATATGTGTGATCATACTTAAGTTTTATCATTGTTCACTTTGGTCTCACTAATCCCACACTTAGCCAAATCTGGAAAAGTTCTCGCTCGATCAACTTAGCCTTACTCAGCCTTCCTGAACTACACACTGCACTGTCACAGTCCTCAAGCCTCAACCTTGCCTCTTGGCACTACACAATGTGAAGTTATTTCCTCCCAGATATTTTCACTATATTGCAATCTCAATGCTCAGTCCTAAACCTTGAGCTCCAGAACATCGCAAAACATGCCTTTAGTCAGCCTCCTTTATGTTGTGCAGTCTCAAGAATCAAACCTCAACCTTGAGCCCTTGAATTGTGCAACTGTGAAATCCCTTGGCCTCTATCCCTCCATAAATACCTAGTTATAAACCTCAAGTCTCAACTCTCAAGCCTAACCCCTTGAGCCCCTCAACTACACAGTTATCTTGCCCTGGTCTTTTTGAACTGCGCATTGTCCAGTATCAAGGCTCAATCCTAGCCCTTAACCACTTGAGTTGTGCAACTACGCAATCTCTTGGGATTTTTCCCGCCATAACTGCGCATTGGGAAATCTCAAGCCCCAATCCCTCAGCTTGAGACCTTGAGCCCCTCAACTGTGCAAATGTTTATCCTTAGCCTTCCTGAACTGCACATTGCACAGTCTCAAGGCTCAGTTCTAGCCCTCGACCTCCTGAGTTGTTCAACTATGAAATTCTTGAGCTTGTCTCCCAACCTATATCCCAGTTATAGCTAAGTCAGTGGATGCCATGAATCATGTTAAAATAGGGTTTTATTGGATTTATATCATCTTGCTAGGAGTAGATTTCAGATACACGTATTCTATCATGTTATGACATGATGATGATGAAGGATATAAATAAGGAGACCCTGCTAGAAGACAAATTTGTAGCTACAAAGATAAGTGGATCAATCAAGAAATACAAAGGGGCACCAGATTATGACAACAGCTGTAAATCAAGATCACATTGAAGACTCCCTACCTTCAAGCCTTATGGAGGAGGAGTAAGAATAACATATTCCATCTTTCAGGAGACACAAAGGAAACAATAGCGAAGAATGACTTGATACGGCCACATCATCATGTAGTCCATGTCATCATTGTCATGCCATGTCCTGTCACGTGTCATCATTTTCCACATCATTTGTGGCTTATGTAAATTTAATATTGGAGAAATGTAATGTAAAGTGGAAGTCCAAGAGACATGTATAGAATGTGAAAAGTCATGTAGGAGCCTAAAGGTCGTAGAGAAGTTAAACTGTCACGAGGGTTGTCCAAGAGTCACAAGGGAGGTGAATGATCACCCCATTTATTATATATACACCCTCATTAATCATGTAAATGAATTTTTCACCTTGGCTCCTCCTACCAAACATTAGAGAGGAAAATAGTTATTTTGGAGGAGCAAGTGGTTGCTCTAATACTCCACTATTGGAGTTAGTGGTGTTCTTTATACTGATATATCTTGGAACTTTTTCTTAATTACGAATCTCATTGAGCCATTACACTTTCATGCATATGTCATAAATATTGTAAGACTATTATTTGAATGTTTGCAATGTATGTTGTTTTCATCTGTACTAAGGAAATTCAACTATTTTGATGGCTTTGGTACTTATCTTATTAAAGGTGTGTTGGCTCACTTTTCTCTCCCATTTTGGTAGAAAAACCTGGATACACTCCACAACTGAACATTCCACAAGGCATACTCATTTTCTAATTCGAAAGTACCTTTGAATCACTCTATTATGCTAAACTTTGTAGTCAAGGAAAATTTATAAGAATACATGGCAGTCGGTCCTTGATTCCGGATGGGCTCCCACACCAAATGGTGTGAAGTCTAAATTGGGACTTTTCATTGAGGAGACCCACTTGGTTGACATATTTCCAGCACCATCAACATATTTATATTTATTTTGAACTAAACAAGAATAAAAAACATGTGAACTAATTAATAAATCAGTAAGTATCTAAATCGAGAATAAATATTCAATGTTGTTTCTAAAGAAAAAAATACATACAACAATAGTATAAATGATGAAATAACACAAGCACATATCACTCTTCATTGTCATCACCCCGGTTATCTTCCTCGCTTGACATGATAACACTGTTGTTCTCAAAAATATGTTTTGATCTAGGGTCGTGTCTTGATACGAACCACCAATCCCTATCAAACACATCTCGATTAAAAAACACCTAGTTGCAGTGTTTTGGGAAAACATGAGGCTCCTTAGATTCATGCCACATTTTTCTAGAGTTTATAGATATCATCCCACAATCATGATCTTCCTTTAAATTATTTCTATCAAAAGTGTCATGCCACTTGCACCTAAAAATAACACATTGGAACGAAGAGAAGTCCACCTGAATGATATTTCCAATGTAGCCTAATGTCCCCTGCATTAGGTTTTGATAGCAGTGGCTAGCACAACTATATTGGTTGAACTCTACTTCCACTCCATAGTCTTGTGTCGTTTGTCCATCACCGACATCCTCCGTGTGAAAAATGATGTCCATATTCCACATAGACGGAAACAAATGCACCTATAAAAAAAAGTGAAAAAATCACAATGTCATGTGCCCAATAACCTATTGAAAGGTACAGTATGAAGTTAAAAATGTACATAAAGATATTACAATCACTGAGTTACTGCAACCAATACCTATGTTTAATGCATCCTCTTCAACACACAGGTAACAACCAAATGCAAGGTATTTCTCTCTAACTTGATCAGAAACCCAACTGTAAGGGCATGTCATTGGCATATTTTCTTTTAAATGATCAAGATAAGGCACACTTCTACCATTCAACCATTTGAATTATTTCTTGTCACTGTCCCATTTCCTCCTCTTCTGCTTTTACAATGTGACCCACAGTTGTGTCTCTTCCATATGGTAAAGAATGAAATTGTTGATGGCTTCAATTTCTAAATTCATTGATAAAATCAAACCAACATATATAGTATGTATGAGATCAAAATATGCATTAATATGAATTTTAGTGTGAATAGTTATTGTGTAGAAATTTGACAAATGATAATCCACTTACTCTTTATCATACACATCTTTCCATTCGTTTCAAGAATCTCCCCTTCTCCTTTGTCTTCATCCATTTCATCGTCCCAAATCACTGCACCTGGTGTGTTGTCTAACTTCTTGATGTAATCACTGGCATAATAGAAAGAATTATATGATATATACTCCTCTGCCATATACGCCTCGGGTTTTGCCCTTTGTCAAACAAAACCTTTCAATTTCTTCATGTGCATCTCTAAGAAGAATATCCAACAACAAGAAACCACCCTAACTAATTCAACCTCGTCTACTAGGTGAATTAGAAGATGAAACTACAAGTCCATGAAACTTGTCGATGGTTCCTTCTCAAACATACAAAGAATCTAACTTGTCTCTTGACACCATGGTGGAATGCTAGCCATATGAATCTCCTTTTATGTGATCCAACGTACCAATTCAGACAATTTAGATATGGCATGTTGTAGGTCTTGGGGGAAGTCAAGGTTCACACACCCACGCACAAGAAGAGAATAATGACACTGCACAAAAAATAGTAAAATATACAAAAATTAATTATAAAATATCTCATTGCATAAAAATAAAAAATAAAAATCATGTTTTTGACATATGTGCTCTTAGAAGGTTCAAATGGTACGTGATTTCAACCCCGATAAATGATCTTCCAAAATAAAGCAGTGCCATAGTGAAGACCCATATAAAGAAATCACCCTCACACTCATTATAACTTCCTTTGCCAAAGAAAGATCGTATTTCTTTAAAATCCATGGGACATTTCCTTCTTTGAAATACCAAGAGGGACCAACATCTCCTCTGTTTTCTTATCTTAGCCAATGTTTCTTTTTATTTTTTTAAGAAATAAGATCTCTCCTAATAGCCATTGTTTCATTTTCTTTCGATGATATGTGCCTCTATAAAGAAGATGAAACATTTTTAAATATATGCATTGGATCTAGTAAGTGGGCAATCTTAAGGTGCTCCCAATATGGGAGATCATAAAAGAAAATTTTCCTTTTCATCCCAATGGGAAATTTCTCAACATAGGTGTCAAAGAATTATGGATCATTAGACATAGGCTCCCCATTTGAATCGAACATTTCTATAAACTCCTCCTTCTCTCTCCCATATGCTCTAAGCCATTCAGTTGGTATCATTATTGCAAGCCTTTGGGTTCTCTTTGGTTTACCATTGAAAATAGATGTTTCTCTTCTGTAAGGGTGTTTTCTAGTAGGAATACCCTGGAGTAGTCATACACTGGCTTTTGTAGGTGGTCAGACCACATAGCCTTCATAGAAGGTCCACAACATTTACATCCATGATACCCTTTTGTTACAAGACTTATGGAATTATTGTATATAGGTCGACACGTTAGCTACCATGAATATCATAACAATTGCAATGAATTAAATTAAATATATGTGAAATAATATTGTTATGTATATAAACAAATAAATAAATATGTAATTTACTAGAGAAAACTCCTAATCCTATATAATCATGTATGGTGTAAGCACATATTCCACAAAACGTAAAACTCCTCTCTGTTGTGATGGGTCTTGATACATCATACACATGTATCCCTTCCCATAATTCCTTCAATTCATCTACCAATGGTTGTAAGTAGACATCCATATTATTCACTTGTCTTCTACCAGGGACTATGAGATCCAACATAAGATGTTTATTATTCACAGACAACCATGGGGGGATATTGTTATTGATCACTACTACATGCCAAACATAATAGTTGGTGTTTCGAGGGAATATGGTTTAACGCCATCCATGGCTATGTTGAGTCTTAGAATTCGTACTTCCTCCTTGAATTTTCTACACCACGTATCCTCTATATGCTTCATGGTTATTGAATCTATTGGGATTTGCATAACTCCTAACTCACTTCTATGTGAGGCATTCCATCCCTACCATATAGCTAATTCTTTGCAATGAAAGAGACTTTGAATCATTGGTATTATAGGCATGTGACTCAACATATTATAAGGAGGACCATGTGATTTACCCTCTCTTTTTTTTAATTGCGGTACCTGTCATGCCTAAATTTCGAACATATCTCTTTGTCTGCATATTCTCCTCTATATAGAATACAATCATTCGAACATACATGATATGATATGTACTTAACGCCAAACATTTTCAAAAACTTCTTTACCTCTTCACAGCTACCCAGCAAGACATTATCACTCAAAAGAACCTTATATTTGAATAACCTGCAATTGGTGGGGAATATAATTGTACAATGTCAATATTTAACGTTCATAAAATCGATCATTTTTAATGTTGATTGTGTGACAAGATTTCTTAAAATACAAGGGACTTGATCGATCATGCAAGTGAATTACCTCAATATTGTCAAGAAACATGCATTTGAGATGCCAAACTTTGCTTTCAAGTCGTACAACAACATCGTTGTCCCCAGCTGAGTAGACTTTGACTTGTCGCTGAGTCCAAAGAGAGGGGTGGTGGAAGCAGATTTCAATCTTTCGAATAAGGTATCAGTGATATGAGCATCAACCCCTAGCTCATCATTCTATAATGAATCTAAATACATAGCATCCATGGCAGTCGTAACTCATATGTAATCATCCATACCAACCTCTATTTGATTGCCTCCATTTCCATCTTGTGATGAAGAACTATTATTTCCATAGTCATTCCTAATTGGTGAATATGGACATAATGGGAATTGAATAGGAGGTTGATTCAACCATTCTTTGTATGCTTCCTCTCTGAGTCTTTCTCTTAATGAAACCTTTTCTTGAGTTGGCATTATAATAGGGTGCACCGGAAGATGGTAGGTGGGTCACTCATCATCACTAGAATCTTAATTTCAAAAAATATTAAACATCATTAGTACAATATAAATGTTATTAATAAGCACATCATGATGCAATTGGTTTGTTGAAATTACATTATACAAAACAATTTTTACCATCGGTGATCCAGGATTGTGGTTGGAAGATGCCATGTTCCAATTGGCAAGGTGAAGAGGTTGTCCATTTTCATCTATGAACAGCTTGTGATATATTTCTCATGATAAGAGCTTCTGTTGTTTTTGAAATGGAGGAATATTTTCTACATCGGAACTCGATTCTGAATCATGATCCTGCAATTTTGATACATTTTTATTCAAATTGACATAGATTAAAAAAAAAATCAATTAGATAATCGAAATATAAATAAAATCTGAACTTACCGGAGTTGGAAATGGAAACTTTGCGAAGGGATTTGTTCAACAATATGGAACAAGCTAGAATTTGAAGAATTGGTTATTGGGATTCTATCCTTGCATTTCAGAAAAATGTAAAAAAAAAATTGTGTGCATATCTCAAATTAATTTCGAGAACCATATAACCACAATTTGAACTTAAATATAATGTTCAAACTATTTTTCAACCATAAGGCGGCTTTAAGCAGAAAATGTATATTATAAACTACTGTAATTTATGTGGATGCATCCTAAATGATAATTTTGAGATTACTATGCCATTTTATGTGAAAATAAAATTTCAGATAGCTTATAAACCCCATCGGTGTGCTTATAATAACAAATTGCACCGATGTGTTTAAATCATAACAGCACAGGGCATTCAAATAATACCCAGATCGATTTTTCGGCATTCTAAAAAATATAAAATATGTTATCATATCGGTGCTCTTGTACAAAACGCATTGATGCGTTTAAATAAAAACAACACCAATACGCACCTTTTTCTAGGATTTTGAAAATAAAAATGAATTCTACCATGTCAGTCCTCTTATAAAAATTACAACACTGATGCATTTAAATACAAACTGCATTGTTGCGTTAAATATTAATCGCACCATTTTAGGATTTCGAAAAAATAAAATAATTGTGTCATGTCAGTGCATTGAAAAAATTGGTGCCCCGACAATGTCGGTGCGCTTTGCTTGGAAATGCACCGGTGTTCTTTATTATCGAAGACACTGATGTTCATATTAGGTGGAAAAAAAATGAATTTTATTTATTTATTTATTTTAATTAAAAAATTAGTGGCAATTGATTTTTCGAAATCTAATTTCATAAATTCTTTTAAATAGCAAAAATTTATTCACTATTTCATTATTTTTCCCAAATTTTCAAGGAAGTGATTTGCAAGAGAGATATACCAAGAGCATTGTGCAGCAACAGAACACTTTGAACCAATAGAACTATTCAGAAGATCAGAAGCTGAAAGGTATGGTGATTCACTCAAAACCCTACATAGTAAAATTTTTAAATTTTATTGTTGATTTTACTAATAAAAAAACAATTTTTGTTTGGTTTTAATTAAAATATAGATCATTTGCAAGAGAGACATACTAGGAGCACTATGGAGCAGCAAAATATTTTGGAACCGCAGAAAGATCAGAATTTGAAAGGTATGATGATTCATTCAAAACCTTGCATAGCAAAAATTTTAAGTTTTACAATTTTTGTAAGATTTTACTAGTAAATTTTAAGTTTTACAATTTTTGTATAGATTTTATTAGTAAATTTTTTTGTGATCTTTGTTCCTATTTAAATTTAATTAAAAATCACAAAAAAAAAAAATCAATACTTACCTTAAACCCTTGTTTCTTCTTGCTTATGTGACTGAAAAATTTTACCTTAGGGTTTAACTCTCTCTACAACTTCACAATTAAGGCTTTTAATTTTAGGAATTTTAGATTTAATGGGCTTGTGTAATTACTATACATAAGGTGTTTGACATGTAAAGTAAGGAGAACACTTATTGAATTAGATCGAAACCTTCTCAGCCTTGTCCGTTCTTTTTTTTCAAACAATGTATGTTTCGTGGTGCGCTAATGTAGCATAACGCATCGCTACACCCTATGTAATACAATGCACTAGTGTATTATAATTGTTTCAGATTTTTCCAATTTGTTCATCAGTGCTCCTAGTGTTATATAACGCACCAGCATACCTCTGAAAAATAGCACCGTTAAGTCATTGTGTGTTTATCGTTAAAAATCGCATCATCATAATTTAAAATTATTTTAAAATTTTAATTTTCGTTGACAGTGCTGAACAATTAAATGCCACCAGTACGTTTATTCAACTAAACACACTGGTTACCAGAGCTCTTTTTTGCTAAAAATTTATTTGATTTATGTATAAAATATAGTTAATGGCTTATTTTTTGAATGGTACAGGTTGCATATTGATTAAAAAAAAAACCTGAGAAGTTGTTAAGTAACAAAAATACTAATTGACACAATGATAGCACATTGAAAAAAGCAGAGAAGGAAAGTAATATGTTTGAACTATATGTAAGTTTAACAAATATGTATTGGTTAGTGTGTCATGGAGAGCCACAAAATTATAAAGGTCGATAAAATTATTTCTAATCTAAGTGCAGAAGAGCGTAAAATTCTATTGAAAAAATTGCAGAATGATGAATCATGTGAATGAAAAATACTATTCAATATAAGTTTTTTTTTTTAATTTTCATAAATAATATACTTAAGAATATTAGATAACATGTTTCAAACAATCTATTACTTCATATATGTTTAATTTTCTACAGGGAGCAACAACAAATGAAAAGATCAATGTCGTTCTAAGAAAAGAAAAAGTATAGAACATGTAAATGATGATGAATTAGCCTTGAGCTCATCTGGAGTGTTGCTGGAGGTTAATGAAAGGGGGGGACTTTTTACAAAACTATGAGGGATCTAGAGGAATGAATGTATAGATGTACTTTCCACTTACAATACAAAAATCAATCCTATGATTCCAAGAACCAAATTATATCTAAACTACAGGAAGTGTTTCGAGAGTAATGCTCAATGAGACATGTGAGACTTGCAATAGAAAAAACATACAAAAACAAAAAAGAGTCATTCAAAAGGTAATATTCCTAATTAAAATGATTTTCTAGAATTATATGTATATATTACTACAAACCATTCATTATATTTTTATGTTTAGTTTTCATTTATCAATATAAAAATAGTTTATTACTTTTTTTCAGAAATATTGTGCAAATCTCAAATGATCAACGAGCTTATATGTGAAACCTACCAGTAGGAATGTCCAAACAAATGTACCAGGATATGGTCAAAGAAATAGACATAAATGCATCACAGGAGGAGTCATCTCAACAACAATGTGCTTCACATGTATGTATTTATGATTGAATTTGTACATATAAAAATAATAATTTGACATTATATATTAATTTTCAAGTATTTTCTTGTAGAAATGAAAACAAAATGGAACTCATTCAACGCATTAAACAGGACGACAAGGAAGAAAATGGTTGATATCAAACTTTGTGACTAATTTTTAATATTTCCTTATAACAACTCAAGGTTTCATTTTTGTATATTTTAAGTTGTTTTACACCAAATATCCTTGAATTTCTTCAAATAACTACTAACATACAAAGAAGAGCCATCACAATAATTGATTGACATTGGGTTGAATATGGGTTGTGAGTATAATTTGGCATATTAAAAAGTAATTGTGGAATTTGTAAGTATATGTGTTGTTTTATTTCTTTGAGTTTATAATTAATAGAATAAAAAAATCCTTCATATTAAATCTATGATTTATAATGGGGTCAAAAACATGCAGGAAACAAAGTATGGAACTACGTCAGCAGATGACTTGTTGCAACGAGGCATGAGACTTGGTTTTTAAACAATGCGTAGAGTTTATGAGTCACATCTTGCTATGGTACATTGTTATTCGATTTACATTGATGTATATTATTTATTTCAATTTTCATTATTCCCGCCAATGTAGATACACTCATTACACTTTATTTGTATGTTTGCAGGTGGAATAAGATCAATAATACAAAAACAATTTGTGCAATCAACAAACCATTCGTCCGAATAACCCAAGACATATAAATATTAATGCCCCAAGTCATATAAATATTAATGCCCGTGAAAGAAGATCATAAAAGGATTGTTGAAAAAATAATCAAACTGTGAGAATGAAAAGATGCAACACTTGCAATAGGAATAGAAGAAATTTTCAAAGATGAAGCAGACAATGATGAGAATCTATAGGAGGAACATGTAGTATTTACCTATACCTCCCAGATGAATGGAATTGAAGAATTATATTTATAGTGGGGATAAAGGTAAAATGATATAAGACATATATGCTTGATTTAAAACTAGATACGGGGAAATGAATTTATGTGCAAAGCACAATGCAACTATTTCTTACTACTAGAAGCTAACAAATATGAAATTCAAAGCTATGAATTAAACATTGATAGGCATTAAAGTTATTACTCCTAACTTTCCTGTATTGCTAAATGGAGCCTTAACTTATGTAAATTTTTACAACTTTGACACAAGCAATGATTTGTTGTTAGCTCGGGATTTTTTTAGAAGGCATATGCCATTAATCGTAAAACCAAATTGTGTGGCATTGTGTGTACAGGGAAAAGCAATTAAACTAGCTAGTAAGACTAGTTATGTTACAAGAGATACAGACATAGAACATGACATTGTAGATATTTCTTTGTAAAGGCTAAGCAAAATCAATAAGATAATCTAGTATGTTGAGTTATATAGCCTAGAGTATATATATAATATCAAGGAGAAGTTTGAAAAGAACTGCATATTTTAATATCCTAATGCTTTCTAGACAAGAGAGCATTATTTTGTTGATTTTCATTACAAAGAGAATTATGCACGAACACCCCAAAAATATTCAACCAACCAACTATCTCCATGAGAGATAGAAATGTGCAATAATGAAATATCAAAATTGCTAAAAAGGAAATTAATAGACCCAAGCAAGAGTCCTTGGGCATGCCTTGCTTTGTATGTCAACAAACATTATGAACAGAAGAGGGGTAAACCTAGATTAATGATGAATTGCAGAGCCTTGAATGAAACTTTAATGTCAATTAGGTATCCTTTACCAAGTAAAGAAGCCATTTTCCAAAAAAAAGTAATAATAACATATTCAACAAGTTTGACCTTAATAATGGTTTCTGGCAGATTGGTCTAAAGGCCAATAATAGATATAAGATCGGGTTTGTTCTCCCACATGGTTAATATGAGTGGTAGATATTACCTTTTGGACTCATGAATGATTCTTCTGAGCTCAAAAAGAGGATGGAAGATATATTTAGAGATATTGATTTCATTATTATCTACACTAATGATCTCTTGGTTTTCTCATATGATTTAAATCAAACAAGGTTCATCTCTAAATTGTTTATGAAAAAATATTTTAGCATGGAATTGTGCTTAGTAAGACAAAACTTGAATTTGCCCGCACTAGGATTGAATATATTGGCTTAATCTTGTTCCAAGGCTGAGTTGAATTACAGGATCATGTTTTGAAAGCATTGTCAGAATTTCATGATAAAATAAATGACAAAAGGAAACTGCAAATATTTCTAGGAAGCCTCAACTATATTCGGAATTCTACAAAAATCAGGCCAAGGATGTGAAAATATTGCAGAATAAACTTAAAGAAGGGATAGTATGTACATATGCATTTTCCAAGCCTCACACTTCCTCAACGAGATTTTCCATATTTCCTTGAAACAGATGCATCATATGAAGTTTGGGTTGGGGTATTACTACATAAGCATATTTGTAGAGAAGAAGTGTTTATGTATGTTGCAGGATGCTTTAAGGGTGTATAACTCAAATATCCCTCATCACACAAAAATATTCTAACCGCTAAGAATGGGATAAAACATTTCAGGCTATTTTTAAAACTAGTCAAGTTTACAATTAGAACAACTTTAAAGCATATGCCTAGTATGTTGTCAAACCAAAGATTGCTTGAACAAGGAAACAATAGAAAAATGTGATGGAGTTTATGGCTATATGGATTTGACTTCATTATTGAATATTAAAGAGGGGAGGATAATTGTTTGGTTGATATCCTTACTAGAGAAGCGCCTCCTAAGAAGGAGATAAAAATGATAACATAGAGCTCTAAAGCATGTTCTACACCACGTTATTATCCTCCACTTGGATTTCATTGGATTCATGTTTGTAATAATTGTATAGTCAAATATTATTTTGATTATGTAATAGATTCTATCAATGTCAGTCCAACCTATGAGAATATCTTATTACAATGGATCAATGGTATGTATAGTCATATAATTAATGTGTGGTGTTTTAGAGAGTTTCCAAAAATTTATCAAGCAGTCATTATATTTTCACCCCACGAGGGACAAAGGTAGATATCTTTGTATGAGTCATGGATTACTTATAGGGAATATTGTCATATATTCTAGTATGTCAAATATGCCAGAGATGTCTGGATCATGTTTGAATGTTCGTCAATGTGCAACCCATACATGCCATGGTCTCCCTATCGTTAGTTTTTGTAGCTTGGATAGGTGTTCTAGTCTCATGTGGTGTCTATGAGGCTAGGAACACAAGTGGATTAATTATATCCAATACCCAAAAAATATTTCTAAGTGAAATGTCTTTATTGTATTTAATTAGCCAGTTTAAATTATTTTCCTAACTTAGGGAAATGGATTAATTAATCCGGATTAATTGAGACAAATCGATTTCGTTCTAAATACTTCTAGAAAAGTAATTTTAGAATTCAAGATGATCTTAGCCATCAATTGGAGTTAGATCGTGGTAATTGATTCACCAATGAGATATTATAAGAGGAGATCGATGGGGCTTTTGGAGATCAATATGAACAAGCATAATTGTAGTGATAGCAAGGGTGCAATGATAGTGTGGGAGACACTAATAGTAGGGATCAACAATGATTGATATCATCTTCTTGGAGAGGGATTATTCACAATGATTTCTAGATTCTCAGTGACAGAGAGAGATTTATTTATCTGCAAAAGTCAACTTTTTCAAGCCATTGTGAATTCATTCAGTGAGGCTGAGTTGTCAAAGCAAGTGTGAATTTTCCAATGTGACCGATTTGCACAAGAGAAGATGATTTTCAAATGAAGTTTGAAATTCTAGTGGAGGCCGAGTTATTTTCTTAGTTAATGCAAGTTTCCATAGAGATCAGATTATTTACCGAAAACTCACTAGTTGGATCGATTCAGGGTCACAAAGATAGGATGAATTGATTTATAGGGGTCGAGTTGCTTCCAAAAGGTCGAGTCAGCTTGCAAAAGTGAAGAAATTAATTTGTCAGAGGTTTGTCATTTGACGAAAAAAAATAAAAATAAAAATAAAAAAAATAAAAAAATAAAAATAAAAATAAAAATAAAAAAATAAAAAATAAAAAATAAAAAATTTATGTAAAATTTCAATTATAGATTTGTTAAAGGAATAAAATAAACCCTCATTTGCAGAACTAGTTTTCCCTTTGGGGTTTATCTAGGGATTATTTTGCCCAAAAATATCGGTGTCCAATTTCTATGTGTTGTTATTTTCTCAATTCCTGTGATTATTTTTTGGTGAAATCACAGTTTTGTTTTTATTCAGTATTTGTCGTAAATTAATTTTTAGAAGACAAATATTATGCAAAGATAGAGGAAGCATAGCCAGTAACTACAATATAATTTTCACATGGTATCAAAGCAACTCAGTGAAGCACAAATTTTAGGGTAGAAGAGACTCAACACATGACACATGAAGATAAATTAAGGGTTTATAAAACCCAGATTGACTTCTTTAGATTTATTTGGGTTTGTCTAATTTCCAAGGGCTTTCAAAAATGGCTTAAGCAAGATTGAGAGATCAAGACAGATTGGATGGAGCTTCTAACTTTGGTGTTTGGAAAGCCATAATTCCATTGTTTTTAGAAGAGAATGGTCTCAAAGACATCTCAAATAATATGTGACAAGTGTTGTAGTCAAACCAACATATCCAACACAACTCCTAGCATATAAGAAGGAAGATGTCAAGGCGAAGATAATAATACTTGACGGGGTTAAGAATCATATTGTTCCACATATCGTAGATTTAGACACAACAAAGAAGATGCAGGATTCCATTAAAAATTTGTTCCAAGATGCTACCATAAAAAGGAAGGTTATTCTCAAAGAGAAACTGAGAAATACCCAGATGAATAAGGGCGAAAATGTTGTTAGTTACCTCACCAAAGTTTGACTTGTCAAGGATGAGTTAACAACTGTCGGAGATCAATTAACTTATGATGAGATTGTGAGAATGGCCTTGAATGGGTTCTCAAAGCAGTGGGATGTATTCGTTCAAGTGATCAATGGATGAGATACACTACTGATTTGGGATCATTTGTGGAACGATTTCACTCAGTTGGAGCGTAGACTAAGTCTTGTTAGTGGCAGCAACAATAGTATAACCAAAAAATGTGAAGATGACGAGAACATATCCCTAGTAGGAAAGACAAAGCTAAGAAGGGCTATAACAAAGGGTCTAACACCAAGGAGAGAAGAAGAAAAATGACTTGAGTAACATTGAGTGTTTTGGATGTGATCAGCAATGACATTATGTAAGTCAATGTTTGAATAGAAATAAGGGTGATAAGAAGAAGAAGCAACATACACTAGCTTCAACAAATATTGAAGAGTTATCCTCAAGACTTAAGGATGAGTTCACTCTCATAGCTTGCTTATATATCTCTACCTCCACAGGGGTCTAGTATATTGATAATGGAGTGTAATGTCATATGACAGGGGTTAGAGAATAATTTTCTAGTTACTAGGAAGAGGAGATTGGATTCCATGTTTAGGTGGGCAATAAGTCCAAGTTCACTTTAGTTGGGAGATGAAAATTAACCTTTAAAAGGGATTTAGGCAAGAGTACTCATGTTACAAATGTGCTACATGTGTTAGGCTTAAACATGAACTAGATTTTAGTTTCACCTCTTTACAATATGGGATATTATTTCTAATTTTTAAGGTTGAAGGTGTACATAAAGCACCAGGATTGGAAGTCATTAAAATAGATTGCGGTGATAAGCAGTAAGTTAGATAGGTTACAGTTGGATGCTCTGAAGAAACTAGTGAGCAGCGGTAGTAGTTGTTATCAAGATAAATCACCTCTATGGACAAAGGCGATATCTCTAGCCCTAGAGTGGGTCTAGAAACTTGAGATACTTTCTAATGTAAAGCTTTCTTAGCTAATATTCAAAATGTGACAAGAAAGGAGATAGAGGTACCTTTTCCTGATGCCATGTTCAAACCCGTTGATGATGACCTTGATACACAATCCTTTTAGGCTCGCTCCTCGCTACTAGTGGCACATGAATACCTGCGGATGATCAAGAGGTGACAACAAACGTAATCCAATACATAATAATCATTAAACATTAGCTATCTATGAGATCAAGGAGAACCAGAATATTTGCATAACATATTAGAAAAATGTAGAAAGCAAACTTCAGATGTTTTATTAATGAATATAAAAGAGAGAGCTTACAACTTGGGCCTTGATGTCGGAGGCCTCCCTTTGGTGAAAATATGAGTCCTTCACCGAAGCTCTAAAGCATTCCTTCTCCTGAACAAATTAGGCATTATCACAGTGCAAGAATGTAAAGGGAACGAGATCTCAGACCAACCCAACATTGACCAACCAGTAGTGGAAGGATGGGGACAAATTTATAGAAAGGAAGAAGAGGTTGGGAGCCCATGAAAGGAGGAGGAAGGTCCACCTTCTAAGGGATAAACCCCCATCGATGAGATCAAAGCTCTAAAATCAGAGAGCTTGACTCTATCACCACCATTTAACAACCAACTCGTCAACATGGAACTTCTAGAGGTCAAAGCTTCTCCTCCATTTGAGGAAACACTGCCAGAAAGGGATCAGCATGGTTTTCCAATAAATAAGGGTGTTGGTAGCGCTAAGCCAAAATTGTCAACTTGATATCAGTGCGGTCATGAAACTAGAAAATGTGTTGGCCCTAAAAACTGGGGTTTTGATTGATTTCCTTCAGTAATCTTCCAAGGAAGTTTTCTTTGAGTCTTCAGGGGATCTCTTTACGTATTTTTCCATGGTGGAAACATTGCACAGGGTTTGTCACAGGGCACTTCAGGATCAGGGATGGGAAGTAAGCATAGTGACAAATTATTGTGTAATAGATGCCCCCTAAAGCATGAAGGCAGAACGGGGAGTGATGGCTGAAATGCTTTATGAACCAAGGCAAAGAACTCATATCACCACTAGGAAACTTGCCAAATCAAACATAGTACAATATATGACATCTATGGTATGAATATGCCTAACCACATAACTCTACACTAGGCATAAAATAACACATGAACCCATGGCATGGTCACATCCATCTATATAAAGAGATCATAGAAATGGATCTAGGGCATGGACGCATCCATCTGTATAAATAGGATCATGTATACAATCATGAATACTCAATAACTCCCTGTAGCCTAAATCAGAATCAAAAGCAATCCAGGGTCTTCACCACGATCTCAATCAACCCAATCTACGAATCTAGCCATGCAAATAAATGTGCTGACATCAAACATGGTATAAACCACCTAATTACCATCCCATAATGAAATTTGTTAATAGGCACGAGAGAAACCACTAATAATGACGATGGCCCTCAAGGTACAACAACACAGTCTACAAGTGTGAATGAATGTGTTGAAGTCAAAAACTTGTAGAATCATTTGATCGAAGGCCAATGACGTGAACCTGTCGTCGAACACAAATAATTTTCCATTGAGGCATGCAAGCTCCAAGGTACTAAAAAGAAGTTTCTAAACCACCTTCCCGGATAATGAGCTAAAGTCAACAGGAAGTGATTCGTCGAAGTAGGGCCATAATGATTCCCACATCATCGACACGAAACAACAGATATCTCAAGATGATAGGAGTGATTCAGGATTGTAATAGAGGAGGTTAGATTTGCAAAGGATGTTTGACAAAAAGGAATTCTCTTGAACATTTGTGACATGACTTTAGAGTGTGGAAACATTTGACTCGAATGGGATCAAAGGTCATGATGAAAAAAAATGGTGATCGGATAGGAGACAAATGGATTTCCCAAACCCACGGAGGCAAAATGATGAATGAAGGATATCCCCTACCCGAAACGAACTGCAAATGAGTATCATGTTCAAGAGCGACAAGCTACCCAAAATACACATAATATGTTCACTTTCAATTTTCCCCCATTATTGCTAACGAGTACCTCTTTATTTTGATAACTAGCGTGAAGAGGATAACATATGTTGAGCATATAAGTTTGTTATTCAAATTAATCCACCCTACTAATTTTAACAAGCCCTAGGAAGGAGGAACTTGGTCTCGTCATGGTGAAGGGTCTTTCACCGTTTAATCTTTAATGAGTCCAACAAAAGGGTAACTCGGTAACTTTTCATGTTTAAGGAGTTTGAAAAGAAACGAAAAGAAAACTCCATCATGTCCCTTTTCGTAATTCGTCTCTCAAATCTAAAAATGTAGAAAACAATACCCGAGAGAACCTCTTGACCATGTTCGATCAAGGTATTCCTTTTTCGTAAATAGTGAATCTCAGCCCGAAAAAGGGGTAAACGTATACTGAGACTACATCAATTCATTTACCAAGACGAGTTCAAAATGACAAGTACTCAACAATCTTTTCATTTTTCGAGAGTCAGAAAAGAGCTAAAATTTGACTCTATGGGGGTTCCTTTTTCATTTATTTTTATCGAGTCCGAAAAAGAGATAAAATGAAACTCGTTTGCATCATAAATAATCACCAACAGTGTAAAATCTTTTTACTGCACAAAAACGACAAATATCACTGATATCGAGGCGAAAATATTTTCAAAAATCTATAAATAGACAAAAAGTAAATTCATTTTCACTTTTCTATTTTGAGTAAATTGTAGAAGTGCATTTTACCCATTTTCCCTCTGAACTTTAGATCAGTGGTGCAGCCGATCCAGGACACCATTCGATGATTTTTCAGTTACAGGTAAGAGCTCAAACTCTCCTCTTCATTTTAATTCCATTCTTTAGGTGTTTAGCTTTATAAATTTAGAGACGGGGGGAGGATTTAAAAATTCAAAATCACCCGCGATCAGCGTGGATTTGAGCTATCGGACCTGCGCTAGTCACGCTTAGCCCGTTAGGGTAGCGCGCCGCCAACTCTGAATTAATTCAGACAGTCACGCTAGCCGCGGGGAATATTTTGAAATGATAAATCCATCCATTTCCAATGGATCATTTCAAAAACTACTTCGATGAAAGCTCCTAAAATTTCATTTGAACATGTTTTGAAGGTGATTTCAGCAGAAATGGTCATCGAATGGAAAGAAAGAGGCCACAAGGTGGAATACCACCAAGCACTACAAGACCAAAATTGTGTAAATTCATTGTGTAATTGTGGATTGTTGAAGTTCTTCCAAACACCAGGGTTAAGAGCTCAACTAGAGCTACTTCAATATTTGATTGTACTATGGGACGTAGATCGCTAGATATTCATAATTGGAGACTATGAACTTGAATTAGATGTCATGGAAATCTATTTCATTATAGGATTGTCCAGGATATGGGAGAGGATCCAACCTTCTAGAGATCGTGCATGAGGTGAGAGTACTAGTATGCTTATTCAGAGACATTGTCCTGGGACTATGAAGAATGAGAGAGGGAATATAGAAATATCCTCTATCATATTTCTTCCCTTGTGCACAATCCCACACTGCCTGACTCGAGTAGATGGAGCCCAGGCATTGCATGAGGCAACTAAATCCCAATTCTAGTATGTGGTGGACTGGTTGGCCCCTACTATGTTGAACTAGTGTGAGGGGTTATTGGATAACATGAAGAGCCAATTGACCAAGTGAAAAACAGGTCGCCGGAAATAGTTTGGGTATGGGTCCATCTTGGTTATCTTTTTCCTGAAGAGGGTACCTTTGTTTCAGTATCAACAGTTGGAGATCCATGATCTAGACCTGAGAGACCCGAGGTTTATCATGTGTTGTAAGATCATGCCCCGTCAAGGCAGGGGTCAACAGATGCATTTCTCGATAGCGTTTTGCAGGTGGTTGCATTGTCAACTCATCGTGGTTGAGGACTATGCATAAGCAGGCATCGACTTCAGGGGAGATCATGATCTACCCATTCTTCCATGCACACAATTGATTGATGCAGGTAAAAATTGTTTTTAACACTTTTTACTTTTTGAATGTTTTTGTCATGTATTATGAGATCTAAACTTATGATGTTTTTGCAGATATGGGTCCTCACCAGGCATGTCACTGATCACGAGGAGGTTAGCTCACCCGTTGGAGGATTTTCCCTATGAGGAGGGAGCAAACCCATTAGCTGAGATAGAGCAGAACTTGGTAGGCCTCACAAGGGGCATCCCAAAGTATGCTACCTTTGATGATATTCCTCTCCGCTTTCGGAGGCATACGGTTGTTGTTCCAGGTTGACTACGTCGCTTACTCTAGCGATTGATCCGAGCAGTCAACTGCTATCACGAGCACCATGTGGGCAGATAGCAGTCCTTTGTTTACATTTTTGTACTGATGTAGGCTCAAAGAACCATTTTTGTCATAGAACACATATTTTTTGAGATTTGGATGTAACACACTTGACAGACTCAATAAATATATATAGATATGCATGTTTCTATGACTACTTGTGTATCATAATGATATATTGGTTTTTACATATTGCACAGATGTCTATCTAATACATGATTTGCTAATGTATCTGTTAATGTGTTTAAACGTCTTAGAATATGTTGATATGTAATAAAATCAAAATGCCTTTCCAATAATTGAACACACAAATACATACGCAAAATTTGAGGATTTTGCAAAGAATAATGGCTATTTAACTGTAACACAACGAAATTTGAGTCTAATTTAACATCCAAATCTCTAATCCCGAGATCAATTACATCCTATAATAGCTCGATAACCGCACTATATTCGGCAATATTGTTAGTTATTTTACCCAAAAAATACCTTGTAAATTAATCAACTAGCGATCAGAGGCAAAGAGTTCCCATGCTGCGGAAGGCAAGTTTCATGTGCTATGGCAAGCGCCATCAGCAAAACTAACGTAATTATTCAATGACATCTGCAAACCAAGTAGAACACAAGGTGAGGAGAGGACACATGTCTGCAAAGAAAACAATCACACCAAAAATCCAATCAAAGCACACGAAAGAATAAAACAATAATGTACAGAGCATCACACTCATGATCAAGCATAATACTTATTCAAATGGAGCCCATTTTGAGGCTCAACCAATTGGTTTCCGTCATAATCTTCCAGCTCATAGGCTCCTCTTTCCAATACTTGTTGAATGATATAGGGCTCGTGCCACATTGGCTTAAGTTTCCCAACACCCAATTTGTTGTGGGCTTGGTCGTAAAGCAGGACCAAGTCATCCTCATAGAAAATGTGAGGATTGACAGATTTGTCATATTGAGCCTTAAATCGTATTTTTTGTGCTTCAATGACTAAAGCAGCAAGTCTTCGGGTCTCATCGCGACTTTCAAGGTAAAGCAAATGTTCCTCTTTTAGCGAAGAACCAAGAAGTAGTTCAACGTCTAGCTTCAAGGAAGGAATTTCACACTCGATCGAGAGTGTAGCCTCTAGACCATACACCAATTGGAATGGTTTGAATCTAGTGGCAGTCTTAGCGGAAGTTTTGTAAGCCCACAAAACTGAGAAGAGCTTGAGATTCCAATCTCATTTTTGTTTCCCATTGGTTCGTTGAAGCATGGTCAACAAAACTTTGTTAATGGCTTCAACCTAGCCATTAGCATGTGGATAATAAGGAGTGGAGCTATCATGTTGTAGCCCCAACTGAGCAGTGATCTCTGTCATCATATGATTTCAAAAATGAGAGCCATGATCAATGACAATCGCTTTCGAGACACTGAACCAAGCTATGATATGATTAAACAGGAATTGCGCCACAATTGAACCTTCAGTATCATATGTAGTCATTGCTTTGGCCCATTTAGTGAAATAATTGACAACAACGATAATATAACCATGCCCCCCGCCTGAGTGAGGGTTACATGTCATGAAATCTATGCCCCATTTCTCAAATGGTCCGATGGCCACAACTGGGTGCAAGGGTGAGGGTGGGGCGCGCTCTTTTCGAGAGTAGATTTGGTAGTCATGGCACTTTTGGATTGAAACAATGAAATCTTTAAAGATAGATAGCCAAAAATATCTTGCGCGAAGGATTTTTTGGATGATAGCATAACTTGACATGTGACCAACCACAGGCCTCGGAGTGGTAGTCATTGAGAAATTTCTCAGCTTCCTCGAGAATCAAACACCGACACAGGACGGAGTCAACACCATTGTGATATAAAGTGTCTCCAAAGATATAGTAGGGTTAGGACTAGTAACGAATTTTCCATAGCTCAGAGTGTGCTATCTTTGGCTGAAAATTTTGGGTCTAGAGATAAATGATGATGCCTCCATACCATGGATCAAGAGTACTGATGAGAAAGAGTTATTCATCTGGAATCGACTCTTCAAAAGGAGTGGGATCAACCGTAGTGGGAATATCGCAAATAAACTTAGCAAAGACAAGGGATTTCTTATACTTAGCGGCAACGAATTCTAAGTCAAACTCTTGAAGGATGACAATCCATTTCAAGTACTTTCCCCCAAGAAACTAACGCGTGATAATGTGAGTCATGGGGTTACAATCATAAATCGCCATTTTTTACGCAAGAGAATGTAATGATGAAAACGTTGAACAACATGGACAATAGCCAGCTGGAGTTTCTCTCCATGAGCATAGTGGGTCTCAGCATCAAATATATTTTCCTCCTGTAGTACACTACATGCTCTTGACTGTCGTCATCGTCCTAAACCAACACCATAGCAATAGTGTTGTGTGTGGCAGCCAAATACAGAAAGTAGTCGCGATGATAATTGGGAGGATACAATAGAGGAGCACTGATGAGAGCTCGTTTCAAAGCATCGAAAGATCTTTGAGAAATTTCATCCCAAATGAATGGGATTCCCTTTTTCAATAAGCGAGTAAAACCTTTGGCAAGCTCAGCATAATTCAATATGAAACGACGAAAGAAATTGGATTTCCCTTGCAAGATTTGCAGTTGATGAATAAAGGAGGAAGGAGGTAAATTGATGATTGCCTCTACTTTAAGAGGATCAATGTGAATTCCTTCTTTAGACACTTACAGCCCCAATAGTCAATCGACTCCGACGTTGTAAGACACACTTATGAGGGTTCAACCTAATATTATAGTGTCGACAGTGAAGAAATATGGCTCTGAGGTGTTCCGGGTGATCTTGACCTTTTGTGGAATGAGTAGGAAGGTTATCGAGGTATGGTTGAACTATGTGCTTGATTTCATGAAAAGCATGCGATATAGTCGTTGGAAGGTGGCCTCGGCATTCTTTAAGCCAAAAGGGAGATTTTTGTAGGGAAAGGTTACCCATGGACAGATAAATGTCGTTTTGTGTTGGTCAATTGGAGTAATGTTGATCTGATTATAGCCAGAAAAATTGTCCATAAAGGAAAAAATCTCACTCCTGACGCAGTCGTCAATGATTTGGTCGATAAAGGGAGTGGGGTAGTTATCATGAGGACACCCTCGATGTATATCACGGTAATCAACACAAACTCGAATGGTCCCTGTATCTTAGTAACGGGAACAATATTGGAGACCCAATCTGTCAATGGTATGGGATAAAGAAAATCGGCTTTGAGAAGTTTTTGAACTTCACCCTTTATGGTAGCAACCTTTCTTGGGTGCACAGGATGAAGCTGTTAGTGACTGGGCTTCGAATCCGGATAGGTAAGGATCTCATGCATGAAAATACTCAGAACAATGTCAGGCATCTCTTCGTATTACCATGCTAAGACATCGTGGCATTCCTGAAAAAGCTCGGTGTAGATCTTGATCTCGTCAGGAGAACAAGATGCCAATCAGAATGGTTGGAGTAATAATTCCCATGTTCCCTTTAGACAACACTCCATGAATCAAGATGGGATTTTGAAATGGGTCAGTCAGTACAGACGAAGCATGGGATTCCAGGCAAACGGTGATGTCCCCTAGGTTTGGGAGAAACGAGGAACGATGATGTCCATCATCCCATGGGGTTTCTTCAAGATACATTACCTCCATGATACTTTCGTCGGTGGGGAAAGTCTCCTTCAAGGGATAATCGGATTCCCAAGAAACAAACCAAGGAGACTACGCATAAGTATCCAGAGAATAAACAAATCAATCGTTGGTTTCAGAGGCACCCTCAGAAGCCATAAGAATACTCTGATACATTTTTTTAGCAGGGCTTAAAGGAATAACGTCACCAAAGCTTTCAAGTTGGTCAAGACTGGGAACCATCCATGGATCGTGACCAGATGATATCATATTGATAGTGGCTACATTCGGTGGTGGGAGTGGAAAAATTCCCATAAGGGATGATTCTTTGAATAGACCTAACCCGATGTTCTCATAGGGGGTATTGGTATTCCCAACATATGGAAGGTTTATTGTTGAAGAATATGAGGAAAAGAAAGCTAACTGGTCAACAATCACTATTTTTCCTTGATGAGGAAAGCGAAGAACACAGAAAAGAGTGGAGACCATGCAAACCATGGCATGCGTCCAACTCCGTCCAAGAAGGAGGTTATAATACAAGTTGGCGTCTACTACTTCAAATTCTAAATTTACCATCTTTCCTTCCAACAGGATGGGCAAATATTTTAGAATACCATATGGCCGAGAACATATACCATTAAAAGCTTCCAAAGTATTTGGGGACTGGCTCAATGGAGGAGATCCAATGGCTTTCCAACAAGCGATAGACATGAATGATGTAGGTCAAAGTGCCTTCATCAACAACAATCCTATGAATGGTTTTCCCCATCATAGTAACTTGAATCATAAAAGCTTCCTGAGATGGCAGGTGAGGAACGAAGTTCTCAAGATCTAAATTAATAAGATTGGAATCTATTGGATCAATCCCTCCAAAAGCGGACAATAGTGTTTTCCATTGTGATGGACATGACTGAAGGACTTCCAAATCCAACATCGTCGAAGGTGATAGAGCTAGGTCCTCTACAATATTGTATTGTTGCGCAGCACTCGCATTCGGATCATAAGACGATTTCCGAAGAACATCCTTTGCGGGTGGTCAGACGATGGACTCACTACTAGGTCTCTCGATCTAGAGAGAACCAGAACTAGGAGGTGTGGAAAAGGGAGGGTGATATGTGACTTCCGGTTCCATAGGATATTTGGATGGACTGGGGTAGTATTTCGATCTCGTGGTAATAGAGATAGGTTCTATGTCAGCCATGAAAACTTGAGAGTTTCTATATGATTGGGGTTCATCTACCATGTGCGTCTACTGAGAAGGGAAAGGATCTTTCAAGACAATCGGAGTCCTAGGGGCGCCCTTCATAAGACGAGCAACTTCGGCACACCAAGGACAATCCTTGGTGCAATTATCATGATCACATATTAGACAAGGATATTTGGGCTTGCGCGTCGAATAATCGTCAGCAGATGACTTTTCGAATCATGTTTAGGGTTGTCCGATTTGGATTTTCCTTTACCCCTTTTTTTACATTTCGAGGAATTTTCTGCTACAGTATATTGGATAGCATTTACCTCAAAGGTTTTACCAAGATTCTTCTAGTTACTGTAAGGAGTGGAGGGTGCAGCGGCAGTAGTGGACTGAGATTTCAAGGAAGCTTTGGGTGCACTACTATCAGCATGGGCCACTGCCCCGATAACACCATCAACTAAAGGCATAGTAGGAGACTGAGATGATGTCGGATCAGTTAAAGGCTGTGGCGCTTCAGATAGGAGCTCGTATAGAGTTCCAGATTGGGAATAAACCAAATCGAGGTATTGATCTTTGGAAATGACATCCTCTTTCATGACACATCCACACATTGAAATAACTTTAGCAGTATTTCGAACGAATGATTTCGTAAACCATTCAATCAAAATCTGATCAGGGATATCGAATTTTATGAGGTGACGCTGACGCCGCCATTCGTGAATGTGATCTGAAATGTGAGTAGCAGTTGACTGTTGTAATGAGGTGAGGAGGTGGGTGTCGGTTTCTTACCAAACATGTAACTATAAGTGAGTAAGGAAAGCCATAGTCAAGGATTTAAAATCAAATAAAACACCTCGAGGGAGATCAATATACCACTTGGCTGCAGTACTCGTCAGACTATGCTGGAAAATACAAAGACGAATTAAATCGTTGACCCAAGAGTTAGAAGAGCACCACAAGTGGTATGTCATGACATGGGTTTGGGGGTCTTCCCCGGACTTGCCTTCAAATTTAGGACAATATCCCAGGATTTCGGTCGGAACTGGCGACCAATGAAAGTGATGTTGGATGGGGTCATTTGTAAGCTTTGATACATCCAGCAGTTCCAACATAGCCAAAAATGGTAGGGAGGTGATGAGGATAAAAAGGGTGAGGGTTCCAACCTAGTTGATATGGATTCTACCCCCAATAGGGTGGATTTTTTCCTGGATACGCATACCTCCCCCATTACTGGTAAGGACCTCGTTGTAGTTGTTGCTAAGCATAGGGGCCTTGTTGGGGCTGTTGATAAGGCCCCAACTAGATTTGGGGTTGCGGACCCTTCTGGATATAGGGTCCAAGGTGAAGTCCTTGTTGAACATGAGGTCCAGAATGTGGTCCTTACTAAACATGGGGTTCAGCCTATGGTCCTTATTGAATTAGGGTCCAGCCTGAGGTCCCAATTGGGCCTGTTGGTACTAAGGAATCTGCTGATATTGAGCACCAGGGTGAGGCCCAAGCTGGGGTTGATGCTACTGACCATGAGGAAGCGGCTGGTACTGAGTACTAGGTTGATTGGGGTGAGGACCAGATTGACCCAGAGGGAGATTCAGACTAGTTTGGGTGTAAGGACCAAACTGAGGGTTAGTCGCAACAGCACCTTCGGGAAGCTAGGGCTGTTGGACGTACTGCTGAGAGGCATTTGGTCGAGGAACATCCTAATATTGTACATTCAGCTGTTGAACATATTGATGAGGGATTTTGGGTTGATGAACATACGAATATGATATGTTTGGTTGTTGGAGATGTTGTTGAACATGATAGAAAAATGTGGGGCTACTGATAGAAAAATGCGGTTGAAGTAGGATGACCACTCAAAGGAATGGTTCCTACGAAAGTGTTCGTCGGTTGTGAAAAAAATGTTCCACTTAGACTAGCATTAGGTTGTCCCGCCCCTGGAATGGGTACAAAGTTCAGCGGCCCTCCACCCGAGAGGGGAGGCACGTAAAGAGGATTAGACTACCCTGAGGCACAGACAAAACCATAGATTGTCCACTCAATAGTGGAATCGCAGTAATCGTAGATGGCGAGAAGGGGGTAGAGGATCCTATCGAAATTGTCATCTGACCAATAGTGACTATAGGTCGAACAACACGTTGAGACATGGCAACCACATTCGAGATGAATGGGTCGGAAGATGGGGGGATGCCCGTTGACTAAATGAGACCCGAAAATAAAGATGTGGCTTCGAAAGCTCTTGAAACAAGGGTTCCCAAAGATATATACCCTTGTGGAAGTGAAGATGCAACCTGAATAAAGGGTTTTTCGGTTCCATTACCTGAATATTGAGGTGTGGGGCCAGAAAGTTCACCTTCATAGGGAAACACAGATGAAGTGGCTTCCGGAATGTAGGTGCCAATGGTTTCCTATAGATTACTCTAAGGAGCACTCACAAATGGGAATATCATTCGATTCCATTTCGTAGAGAAATAATTGATGGACAGTAAAGCGAGATGCTACTAGAGAATCAAGAATGGAAACACCGAGTTGATAAAAAGGACTATAATCTTGTTGAGACGCGAACACAATCGGATCAAAGAGCAGATTCTCAAGAAAGACCGTAAACTGTGAAGGCGGTTCAGGGTTTTCTGGCTCAGAGTCTTCCGATGTTGTCCAAGAAGAATTGTCAGGCAGTTGCCAAGATGAAATGGGTTGTACACTTATGAAAATCCCGAGTTCGACACCTTGAGCTTCGAGGGTTCCAACTGGAAACTAGGGGACCTCAGGAGGAGGCTCTTGAGATCCTTCATAGGATGGACGAGGTGAATCTGACGAGTCAGCCACGATGACCTTTCAAGACAAGATCAAGGAAGGAGGAGATGAAAATATTAGTATCCACAATTTACCAAGTGATGATGAGGCTAGAGAACTGCACAAGTAAGATGTTTTCGTGGGCAGTTATTTTTAGAATTAAACAAAAAATAAATCAAAAAGTTTGTACTAAGCATAAAGGTTTACCAAGTAGTAGTGAAGTGTAATATACACTTTGGTGATAAATTACAGAAAAAATGACCGAGGACTTAATGTACTACAGTTGATCTCCCTGAATGTTGTGTTCAGTGTATCATGTTTACAAGGCGGCCGACTCGACTACCTATGGTAGGCTTGCAACCTAATGGTGTCTCCCAAAATATACGCGAGAGAATACGTGGGAGTCCAGTCTGTAGTAGTGTTGTCTAATGTGTAACCGTTCGATGAGAGCACCCCAATTATACTTATCATACATCAATATACTTCCATACGTGGGACGGGATATTACCCCCAAGTTGTAACGTAGACCGTTAGTGATAGCTCCTATGTTTAACGACGTTGTAACACCTCTCGAACCTAGACCTCTAAATGTTTTCATTAGTTCCAAATGCTCCTTAAGGTAAATTGGGTAAAATTTTAATGTTGATCTTGAGTTAAGTTTCAGTTTTTGGCTCAAAATCGATGTCAACTGGATCCTATAATGCAGGCTAAATGCAAAAGGAAAATCTTTCCATTTCAATGAACTCTAAAATATTGAGGGAAGAGATGCAAACAAAAGTGCAATCAATGTAGCAAAAAACGATCCCCCCCAAAACTAGTTCAAAATTATGAAATGCAATTCTTTCAAATCGAATTCACTTTTCCCAAAATGCAACTTACTGAAAAAATGAAAACATTTCTCTTTTCCACTAAGATGCAAAAAATATTTATTTATTTTTTCCACTAAAATTCAAAAAATAATTTTTTTCCCACTAAAATGCAAAAAACGAATTTTTTTTCCACTAAAATACAAAAAACGATTTTTTTTTTTTTGAAATGCAATCAAAAGTAAAATGAACGAAACGAATGAAGAAATACAAAAACACACTTTTCAATTTTCTTTCAATCGAATGGAAATCAAAATCACTTTAAAAATACATGAATGAAATACAATTCACTCTCTTTTCAAAACGATAAAGACAATCCAAATCAAACAATGTGTGATCTAATGTTTGACGCTAAATTGAAGGTAAGATCAAAATGCAGTGATGACCAGTGCATGCGACAAACAACTCCAAACCAAGTTTGAAGAAATGCGGAAAATGGTGTTTGAAATGGTAAAAAATCCTCCAACTTCACAAGCAAGTCAAAGAAACTAAAACACTTGTTCAAACAAGTCAAACAAGTCAAACACATAGGCAAGAGGTCAATGAGACTCAACAGACATTCTTCAGGGGCCAGGACACACTGGAAAAACAAGGGGAAACCTCAACTTTTCCTAGGTCTAAGATCAACACTTATGTGATGAGAAGAAGGGTGCTAAAAGACAAATCAACGTGGTTGTTCTATATTGAATAGCGCTACTGTGAAAACAAAAAATGCGTTGGGCACTAAAACAAGGAAAAAAAAGTGTTTCACACCAGTACCAGACTTGACACAGTGAAATGAATATCAAACCCTATTCAAATTAACAGAGACCTAAGAAAGCTTAGATTTCAGTGATCGGTCAAACTGATCAGAGATCAATTGGGAAAGAAAGGCTAAGAGGCTAAGCTCCCCAACGAAGTCGCCAATTTTATTGTCAAGATAAATCCCCTTTGCGGACAGAGGCGATATCTCTAGCCCTATAGTAGTTCTAGCAACTTGATATACTTTCTAATGAAAATATTTCTTCGCTAATATTCAAGATGCGACAAGAAAGGAGATAGAGGTTCCTTTTCCTGATGTTATGTTTCAACCCGTTGATGATGACCTTGATCCACGATCCTTTTAAGCTCGCTCCTCGCTACTGGTGGCACACGAATACCCGCGAATGATCAAGAGGCAACAGCAAACGTAATCCAATACATAATAATCATTAAACATTATATATCTAGTAGATCAAGGAGTACCAGAATATTTGCATAAAATATTAGACAAATATAGAAAGCAAACATCATATGTTTTATTAATGAATATAAAAGAGAGAGCTTACAACCCAGGCCTTGGTGTCGGAGGGCTCCCTTTGGTGAAAATATGAGTCCTTCACCGAAGCTCTAAAACATTCCTCCTCCCGAACAACTTAGGCATTATCACAGTGCAAGAATGTAAATGGAACGAGAGTTCAGACCAGCCCAACAATGACCAACCAGTAGTGGAAGGATGGGGACCAATTTATAGGAAGGTATAAGAGGTTGGGATCCCATGAAAGGAGGAGGAAGGTCAACTTTCTAAGGGATAAACCCTGATGGATGAGATCAAAGTTCTAATATCAGAGAGCTCAAATGTATAACCATCGTTTAACAACCAACTCGCTGCCCTGGAACTTTTAGAGGTTGAAGCTTCTAATCCATTTGAGGAAACACTGCCAAAAAGGGATCAACGTGGTTTTCCAAGAAATAAGGGCATTGTCAGCGCTAAGCCAGAACTGTCAACCTGATATCAACGCGGTCATGAAACTAGAAAATGTGTTGGCCCAGAAAACTAGGGTTTTGATTGAGTTCCTTCAGTAATCTTCCAAGGAAGTTTTCTTTGAGTCTTCAGGGGATGCCTTTACATATTTTTCCATGGTGGAAACATTGCACATGTTTTGTCATGGGGCACTTCAAGATTAGGGACGGGAAGTGAGCATAGTGAAAAAATAATGTGTAATAGTAGCAGAGACAAGGGAGAATTATCACATAGGAGGATGGGACATATCCATCATGGAACACTCAGATTTCTCAGGGAGACCATGATAAGAGTTCTGTAAATTAACACGGAACATGATGATGTGTGCAAAGGGTGCATTCTTGGGAAGTGATGAGCCCCGATATTACAACAAAAATGTTGCAACTCCTGAGGCTATCAACTTAAATTATCAACCTAGGGTTTGTACAAACTCAAGAGGTGTCAACACTATATGTGCATCATGCAATGTGTCCTTATTTTGTTGATATGATGCAACGAAGTGAATGCCATGAAATCCAAGCCTAAACTAATTGCGGAATTGGAAAAGTTACTCTAATTGCAGAAAGGAAACCTACTTACTTTTGCAGAGAGGAAATAATATTTACTTTTGCAGAAGGAAAGGCTATTCTACTCTGCATAAATATAAATTTTAATCCTATTTGTAAAAATGTAAACATTAACCTATTTGCAGAGTGTAAATGGTACATCAAAAGGAAGCATAGTCTATGCAATAGAAATAGAAATGTTGGAAATGGAAACCATAGCTTAATATGTATGAAACAAAATGAAATCATTCTTCAATCAGTGCATTCAAGATAGATTTTGTGAATAGAGTTCACAAGGTGCTTCATAAAGTAATCATGAAAATCATCATTATGATCTTCAAGTCATGAATATGTCCACTAATCCAAACTGCATAGGTGAATTGAAATGGAGAAAAGGCAAGCCTTAAGAGGTATTTTGGTCTTACTCAATCACGGATTCAGAGCCTAGGGGTCACGACTGAAGCCTAAGAGACAAAAACCAAACTTTTGGAGCAAATCTGTTCAAGTTTACACGTGCTACAAGAGTGCTATAGGAGGTGCTACAGGATACCCTGTTTTGCTACAGGAGTGAGGTAACTTGTTGAATGGCCAAGTAAATAAAATGCAAATGAGATGGGATTTTTTTTTTATTAATTAGGATTTCCTAAGACTCCATTCTAAGTGGAATCACTCCAAAATACCCATGTTAACACGTGCTAAAAAATAGAAGAAACTTGCTACTCTAAAAACCGGAAATTCAAGAACTAGTGAGCTAGTTAACCTACCAGATGTCTAACCTAATCAACTATAAATGCTATGGGGTAAATTTTGGTATTAACTTGAATGTTTTTATGACCCAATACAAGTGGAATAAACTCAAATTAAGCTCATTAACATGTTCTAAAAAAAAAAAAATTACTACTATTTTGCTATAAGAGACTTCCAAAAATTCTAGATTTGTGAACTAGTAAACCAATCCAAGTAGCTCAATGATGAATATGACTTTTCAAAGTTGTTCTAAGGATGCATCATTCTTGTGACTCTGTAAATAACCTCCAACACAAATCACTTCAGTGTTTTAACCAATATGACCTACAACAAACGAAGCATGAATAGTAAATGCATAAATAAGAGATGCAAGTGAAAAATATATTCAAAGGAAATAAAGAAATTGTACAAGAGGGATTTGAGGTTCCTGGTATGGAAAAGCCCAAGGATAATCAGATTCCTATGAATGAAACCAAGCTTTAGAAGCTAAAAATGGCACCAAACTTCATTATTTGAATCAATCAAAGTACATCCCTGTTGGAAATGAAAGTGGAGTTACTAACTAACAAGTGTTCTCCACAAGTAGACTCAGAAATACATTCCCCTAGAGGCCAATTCGAATTGGTACTTATAAAAAGTGATGAGGAAGCATTCACCTTGAAAGGAGGAAGCTTTATCCTCCAAAATCCCTCAAATAGTGGATCTGGTTTCCACCACTAGGATTTTGCATTAAATGACGAGGAGCACATTCCTAGATTTTCTCAACCACTGGAGCTCTAGAATCTATGCAACAATTTCATAATATCTTTTTCATTTATTATACAATCTTGGTCCTCTTGTAGCAAGGAGAAAGTTCGTAGATTATCTCCTCCCACCAATATTCATAATTTGCCCAATTTTCTCACAATATTCTACAAAAATAAAACAATATTAGGCACAAATATGAAATTATCTCTAAACCTTCCTAATGAACATATTAAAGTTAAAAATATGTCATCTAATGCAAAAATAGAGGTTTAATTTGTTGAAGGATGGATATATGGGCCTTAATTTGTGTCTAATTTGGAGGCCCATTAAGAATTTCATGAAAGCAATGTTTCCAAGGAGTGACAATAGAGCCAAGGGTGTGTTAGACCTGATACATTCTGATATATGTGGCCCGTTGTCTATGAAATCTCTCAGGGGTTATGATTATTTTGTGACCTTCATTAATGACTTCTCCAGGAACACCTGGATATACTTCACGAAGATAAGGGATGAATTCTTCAGTTTCTTCCAATAGTTTAAGGCTCTTGTGGAGGACATGATAGGGAGGAAGATAAAGGTTTTTCATACAAATAATGAAGGCGAGTACATTGAGAAGACCTTCAAGGATTTTTTTGAGAATGAGGGCATCAAGAGAGAGTGGACAACTCCATACAACCCGCAACAAAATCAGGTCATGGAAAGGAAGAATAGGATGATAGTTGGAGTAGCGAGGGTGATGCTATATTACTAGAACATGCCTATATTTCTTTGGGCAAAGGCATGTAGTGCAATAGTATACATTCAAAATAGGGTCCCACACAAATTGTTGGGGAAGATTACACCTGAGGAGGAATTTACAGGAAATAAGCTAGAAGTCTGACACTTCAAGATTTCTGGCAGCATAGTGTATTGTCACATTCCATATGATAAACTTACCAAGTTGGATACGACTGCAGAGAAGGGATATTTCGTTGGCTACATCGAAACTTCCAACACATATAATATCTATATTCCAGGTATTATGAATGTTATTGTAAGATGGAATGTAAAGTTCCAAGAGGAGAAAGCATTCAGGAGATCTCACAAGTTGCTAGTAGTTGATTAGAGTGAGCCAGCAAAAGTTCCAAGGGATGAATAGGGATCTCTAGCTCAGGGCACTAGTATGAGTATAATGAATAGTACAGGCGTAGGTACAAGTGTAGACGAGAGTTTTCAACAAGTAGAGCAACAATATCTAGATGAGGAGCATGAAGCTCCACCTAACACTAGTGTGAGAAGGAACACATAAGTTCTTCAGACATTGAGAGATGCATAAGAGTATGTGGAAGTTCCTATATTGAGCACTAGGGAAAGGATACCTCCAGAAAGGTATTCAGGGTATAAGGAATTGATGGACGAACTCATTAACAGTGATTCGTCCAGTTATCAAGAGGCTACATAGCATCAGATGTGGCAGGATGCAGTGGTGGAGGAGTAAAACTCCATCATGCTGAATGAAGTGTGGGAGGTTGTACCTAGACTATTGGATAAGGCAATGGTTGGTTCCTCTTGGATCTACAAGATCAAACACATTGCATACGACAGAGTAGAGAAGTACATGACTAGGTTCATGGCTAAGGGTTTTACTAAGAAGGAGGACATAAACTATGAGGATACTTTCGATCTAATGGATAGATACACTTCCATCAAATTCGTGATCTCTCTAGAAGCACAAATGGGATGGAAAATTCATCAGATGGATGTCAAGATGACTTTTTTGAATGGATTAATTGAAGAGGAGGTCTACATTAAATAGCTAGAGTTATTTGAGATGCATGGGACGAAAACCCATGTATGCAGGTTAAAGAGAGTGTTATATAAACTCAAGAAAGCTCCTAGAGCATGGTATGGTTGGATTGAAAATCACTTGCAGCAGATGGGCTTTCTAAGGAGTGATACAGACTCGAACCTCCACTCTTTGATGGTAGGAGGTGATCCTGTCATTCTCATGTTATATATGGATGATATGTTTCTGATTGGATCACCGGGGCTCATAGAGGACTGCAAGAGGGAGTTGGCAACAGAGTTTGAGATGAAGTATTTGGGGTTGATGCATTATTTCCTAGGTTTGGAGGTTTAGCAGACATATGGGGAGATCTTCCTTAGTCAAGGGAGATATGTTATGGATATCTTGAAGAAATTGAAGATGTTGTACTGTAGGCCCATGTATACTCCTATGATTACAAATTATAGGAATATGTATGTGTCAGAGCATGAGGAAATGATCCTCACCTTGTATAGACAACTCATTAGCTCTCTTACGTATCTAGTCAACACAAGGCCAAACATTTTCTTTGCATTAAACACTCTTAGTTAGTTCATTTTTGAACTGAAGAGGGCGCATTGGACAACAATGAAGCATGTGTTGCGATATCTATGAGGTTCAATCAAATATGGATTAAGGTTTACTTGAGGTGATGGTGTCATGTTGATAGGGTATATAGATGCAGACCATGTAGGTAGTGCAATGGAACTAAAATCACCTCAGGGTGTTGCTTCAATATTGGATCAAGGGTTGTCTCTTGGTACAATAGGAAGCAAAATTTTGTGGCACTGACTTTTGTAGAAGCAAAACACATGGAAGTGAGCATGGCTACATGTGAGGCCATATGGCTTCAAACGTTGCTAGTGGCACTATTTGGTCAGAGGATGGAGTTGGCCAAATTATACTATGATAATTAGAATTGCATCAAGCTCTATAAGAATCTAGTGTTTCATGATAGGTTAAAACACATCACCATCATATACCACTTCATTAAGGATTGTGTACAACTTGGACCAATTCAACTACAATATGTTTCCACATATTAGTAGGTTGCAGATATTTTGACGAAGGCCTTGGGTAAAGAAAAATTTGTTTTCTTTAGGTATAAGATGGTAGTTGTGGAGAACACCTTCCTCGCTAAGGGGGAGTGTTCATTTTTGTAGCTCAGATAGGTGTTCTAGTCTCAAGTGGTGTCTATGAGGCTAAGAACACAAGTGACTTAATTATCTCCAATGCCTAGAAAAAAATTCTAAGTAAAATGCCTTAATTAAATTTAATTGGCCAATTTTAATTATTTTCCTAACTTACGGAAATGGGTTAACAAACTAGGATTAATCGAGACAAAATAATTTTTCTCTTGAGACTTCTAGAAAAGTAATTTTTATAATTTGAGATGATCTTAGCCATCGATTAGAGTTAGATTTTGTGGTTGATTCATCAATGAGAGATTATAAGATGTGATCAATGGGGCTTTTGTAGATCAATTTGAACAAGCATAATTGCAGTGATAGCAAGGGTGCATTCATAACATGGTAGACACCAACAATAGGGATCAACGATGATTTAGATAGTTCCTAGAGAGGGATTCTTCACAATGATTTCCAAATTCTTAGTGATAGAGGGAGATCAATATATCTGCAGAGGAACAAGCGTGAATCGATTCAGTGAGGTTGATATGTTGGTGCAAGTGTGAATTTTCCATTGTGATAGATTTGCACAAGAGAAACGAAGTTTACTAGTGATGTTCGGAATTCTAGTGGACGTTGAGTTATTTTCCCAGTCAGTGAGAGTTTCTAGAGGGGTCAAGTTCTTTGCCAGAAACGCACCAATTGGATCGATTCAAGGTCACAAAGAGAGGCCAAATTAATTTAGGGGGGTCGAATTTCTTTCAGGAAGTCGAGTCATCTTGTAGAAGTGAATAAATTGATTTGCTATAGGTTTTCTATTTTACAACAAACAATTTATGTAAAATTTCAATTACAAATTTGTTGAAGGAATAAAATAAACCTTCATCTGCATAATTGGTTTTCCCTTTAGGGCCTTTCCAGGGACTATTTGTCCAAAAATATCAGTGTCCAATTTGTGTGTGTGTGTGTGTTATTTTCTCAGTTCCTGATTAATTTTTGGTGAAATTTTAGTTGTGTTTTTATTTAATATTTGTCATGAACTAATTTCCAAAATACAAATCATCTCCAAAGGTAGAAGAATAATAACCCATAACTATAATATAATTTTCTCACCTCCAAAGGTCGAGTTATTATTACATGATGGGTGTCCGAGAGATGCATATTTCAACCATATTAAACATCATGAGTTTATCGACTACCTTCAAGAAGATGCTAGAATTGTAGCACAATCTGAAGCTTGGTTTTATTTCAAATTGGAATATATATTCGGAGTGTTGAAAATGATCAAATATGAACCACATTATTTGCCTATATATCAAGAGAAGACACCATTTTATGGAACTTTCTGCAACTCAATTGATGAACATGTTCCAAGTATGTTCAAGTCTCCTTTCTTCCCTTGTTACAACTATATGCCACCACATGTTGAAGACCATGTTTCTCCAGACCCTATATCTTTGTATTATTATAGTGATGATTAATAAGTGGAAGCATAATCGACTAATATATGTACTTAGTACATATGATTGTTTCCACGGGATTATGACAAATATCCATTGTGTAAGCATTCCCAATCCTCTAAAAATAGACGTGTCCCCATATGTAATCATGACTCTAAGTTGTTAGCACTCCACTAGTTCTCCGAAGGATGAGAGGAGACCAGCAAAGGTAACCACAGACTGCTTTGACCTAGTAGCTAGCCCTACTAGGCTGAGAGGGCTCTCTCAATGATATCACAACCAAATTGAATGGATTGTGGAGATTTTAGGTTAGGTATAATAGGCTCTAGGATTTTGGTTGATTTGGATTTTTGTGCTGGATGAAAATGGACCTTTAGAGCTAGGCTTGAAACTCTGGTAGGGTTATAAGAGAAAAAATTGCATGGGAATAAAGGGGAAAGGTAGGCAAGATTGAATGACCCTTTAGGCTTTATGGTTATGGTGTAGGATGAACAAAGAGATTAGGAACAGGCATAGAAGTACAAATTCATTCATTAAGAATAAAATAAACACAACATCATCATCTTATCAAAACAGGGCATGTATTCCTCATGAATTCTGCTTAAAACCTTTAAAGACAATGAGTAAAAGCAGTAGATATGTAATGGAAAGAGAAATCATTCAATGGAGTGACTTAAAAAAGAGAAACATAGCCAAACAAGCTCACCACATGAATCCCTAAATTTAAGCTGCAACTTTTCTCTGTATTCATTGTATTATTTTGTCAAAATGAAATACACTAGCTCAATGTCCAATCCAAGACTCCAACCCTTGAAAATGATTAAAAAAGGCCTCATATATCTACTGAGGTTGAAATCCTCCCTTGGAGGTCGAATTTTCCAGCAAGAAAGTCAAGTACATGTATCTATCTGAAGTCTACTACACACTAGGGAGGTTACACAACAAATTCCTCCTTTATATAACCATCAAGAGACATATCATTCATCTAATTTCACTTTTTTACTTTTACGAAAGTCAAACTAGAAATTGGAGAAAATTACAGAGTGAAAATTTTACAAAAATCTTAGAAAATTGCAGATGTACAGCTCCATCTTGGAGGCCATTTTTAGGCACCTTCCTGAAGTCAAAATTGAAATATGATAAAATGGTAAATTAGCCATTTCTGTCTAGTTTCCAAAACATCTTGAATTTTTTAAAATGACCCATGAGAAGGCCTTAAAAAACTCATTCTTCCAAGGTGTCTCCAGAAATGCAGCGCCAGTCAAAAAGAGGGGCAGAATGTTGATTTTTGACCCTTTTTTTCTCATTTTTCTCAAAATATGAGCCCTATATGAAAAATCTGAGCAAATGGGTTTTGAGAGGATGCCAAGAGATTTCTATAAATGCTAAGTTTTTTCCATTTGGAGCCCTGAGTAAAAAGCACAGCGCCTTTTTAGACCTAGTGAAATTTCTGAATTTGCACCAAATTTCACCAGAAAACAAAAATTGCTCCAAATCTTCCCAAAATTGGTCTAGAAGTGATAAATGAGGTGTAATATGGTATCATGGAGGTATAAACAAGCAAATCAAGTTTACCCTTCTCCTTTTGGCTAATTAGTTTTTCCTTAAGCTTGTCTTACAATTGTTTGATTTTGATTTGTGCAATTTGATTCCTTGTTTGGTAGCAGGAAGTCATGCATTTATGTATATTATCATCTCTATTTTCCTTGTCAAGGATCTTTTCTAATTGATTATTGACCCTTTCTAGCCAAAATTATCTGTCCTCGTTGATCTCATTTGTAATACTCTCTTCAAAATTGAGTTCTTCATCTATGGTGTTTTGTTCTCTTTCTTTCTGCAATGCCTTTCTTAGACCCATGGTTCTTGGCCTCTTCCTCTTCACCTGTTGTTAATGCTCCGCCACTCCTTTTCCTTTCTTATCATTTTTGCTTGCCTCAAACAACCTTTTCTCTAAAATCAATTATTTTGTCTTCAGTTGTTGGTTTTCTTGCTCTAGAAATGAAATGACAAAGTTTGTCATTTCCAAGCTGTCTTTGAGCTCTTTGATCTAAGAATCCTTGTCTTTGATTACCCCCTCTATTTTCTCATGCTCATCAATATCTTCCAAGTCTACTAGGTCAAAATCATGTTCCTCCTCATCATGCATGGATGTCTCATGTTGTGCTGATGGTGATCCCTGTTATGGTGAAGTAGGCTTGGCCCCTTCCTCATTCTGAGGAGAAAACATAAGCCTCCTGCCTCTCTAATAGGTGAGAGTAACCTCAAGCCTAGGTCTCTTTGAAACTTCAACAAGTTTGCTTGATGATCCAACCTCCTACATGGTAGGTGAGATCTCTTGTTGTTGATTTGGTGTAATAGTTGTGTGCATTTGCAAGGCTACCTCAATGAAGGTATCCCATGCCATGTTCTTCACTTCCAATTGATGGAGAACTACGACTTTCACCAAGAAATGGTGAAAGAGGCTAGGGTAATGTTCAGTGTTTTTGACTTGCACCTTTTCATCCATCTTGCTCACACTCCTATACAAGAAATTGCATAAATTAAGGGACTTCACTGCTGTGAAGTGCATGAGTAGTCTAACGTGATATTGGTACAATCTGGACAACTTGCCCTAACATGTGAAAAAATTCATCACAACCTTCATCAATGGTGCATACCTCTCCAGCAAATATCTGAATGGAAGAATATGTGAATGAGCCTCCTTGTACTGTGATTTTATGTAGGGTTTGTACTACTCAAGGTCCAAGTTCATGCCTTTGAACCAATATTCACCATGATTTGGTATCCATGTAGCAAGAGAGATGGCATCAACTGAAAATGTGAAATCAATCCCTGCAATGGTTGCCTTTTCTCCCTTCAAATTGGTGGCAAACAAATCTGTAAGTTTCTCATGGAAACCTACCTCCTCCACTCTTTGACAAAACCCTAGGTTGTTGACATCTTCAAAGCATTTTCTAATGAATGGCGAGGAAGTGATTTCACTACAATTTGAGGGCTCATACCTCAGTATCTTCCCCCCTTTGTGATTTTTTCTTTTCTCTGATGGTGAAGAATCTCCTTCCATGATTGAAACCCTAGATGATAGGAGGGGGGGGGGAACAGGGAAAAGTGAGTAAAGGGATGAAATGAGGGAGTTAGGGAAGGGAGATGGGAGTAGGAAAATTTAGGTAGATGGGCAGGGGTCTTATGGATCTTTAGGGATTGAAATGAAGGGAAATGAGTGAGGGAAATGGGCTAGTAAATTTAAACACAATCCTAGCTAGGGAAATTGCCCAAGTTGGTAGAATAGGGCTAGGGTTTATAGGGAAGATAAGAAAAATGATGGGAAATGGCTTTGTGATGGATGGAGGTGATGTATAAGTTTCAAACAGAGGTGTAGGGACAATGATACTAGGGTTTTAAAGCATCAATTCATCATTTGAAAACCAAGGCCATGAAACTCATACAAAACCCTAAGAGACTAAGCTTATGATTATTTCTTGGTTTGCAAAGGAAGATAGGGCATGAAAATGAATACACTTACTTGTTATGAAGTTTAGAGGGTGAAAAATCTAGAATGGAGTTTTAAAAACTTTATTTTGGTGATGAAATGGAAAATTTGGGCAACTTTGCCTCGTGCGAAGCGCAAGCCACTAGTGTGCGGCGCCTATGCGCAGTGCCTTCCTCCATAAGTGCAGTGCAGTGTTTGTATGCGCAACATCCTCAAATTTTCTCCAGTTTGAGCAAAAAAATGTGTTTTTGTCACCAAATGAGGGATGAGCTCGATGATGAGAGGAAATGAGAGTGAAAATGAAATGTATTTGTGACTTTTTGAAACTTTTATAAATATGAGATGACTCCGAGTGATGATGGGCCCCACAAGACTTTTTGTAGCATGTCTTTCATTCTTTTGAACTTTGTAACCTTTGACATTGTAACTTGAACTTTTCGTATCTTCTTTAGAACATTGAATCTCTTTGGAGCTTTGAAATTTTTCAAAACTTGAACTGCAGCTTTAGTAACATAAAGTGCTTATTACATATAGAAACATAAAATTACATTTTGAAATCAAAATTTATTAAAAAAACTTGCTTTATTACCACTCCTCCAATTGCCGGATTTTATGAATGAAATGACAATTTTTATGACCTTGAAACCCTAATGACCTAATGAAGACACTTAAATGAATGAAATCATGGTAATGATGACTGAAATGATGATGACAATCTTTGAATAATGATACACTCAGTTGAGTGGTGACATGGACCAGCAATTTAAAAAATTTAGAAGGAGTGGAAACAATCCTAGACCTAATGCCAAGTGACCAATTTTTTGCTTTGAAGACTTGATGAAATGACAAAAAATTGGCTATGGGATCCTCACAAGACATGATAAGATTCCATTTGATCACTGGTGAAAGGATACAAAGACTGACACTAACACAAGTGAAGTGATAATATCATAATCTTTTCTGATACCCCATATTGTTTATGAGGAAATGGAATCTACTTTTATCAGCATATATCACTCTATTTCACCAACTTTACCTATTATAAGTCCACAAATACTATGTCCTTCTCTAGTTAGAGGCATTCGAAAAGAGAAGGTTTTGAGTCATAACATGTTTGAGTCACAATGAGTCTTTGCAATCGAAGGAGTTTAAAGTCTGTAAGAGTATGGTGTATGATTTATACCTTGCAGCACAATCTAATATGGGTATACTAAAAGCCATTCTCATGTGTTTTATTGAGACTACAAATTTCTTATATGGACATATTTTTTATGCCCTACAATTTAATTGAACTTGGCATATAATAAAATTGATAAGAAATTATGTAATTATGATATAAGGTTGGTCCTGTAAGTTTGTGAGTAAAATTTCCAAGAGAAATTTGGTATTAGATCCAAAATTGTGTCCCATCTATAATGATCTTAGTTTTTTGAACCAATAAAATTTATTAACAAGTTTCCAAAAGTGTATATTTCTACAGTTATTGATATTGAGAGAATTTTTTCGGATGAAACTGTGTGGAGGATTTTAAATCCTTTCCAATTTTTCAGGTGGACACTCCACCCATCGTTAAAAATCTAAGTTCACAACAAGGGGGATACCCACCCAGTCTGGACCTTAGTTAGCAGCTCCTTTTCCGTTTGGTGTAGTGGGTCCGACTGGGGATAATGGGACCAGTTTCCCAATATGTGTGTGTGTGTTGAGAATTGATATTTCTTTTCTAAAAGTTCCTAATTGAAATGCTTTTATTCTATTTCTGATCTAATAACATGCAAATTGTATTCTAATTTAAACAAAAATATCTAATTCTAAACTAACCCGGGATGTAATCTTTCTATTTATGCGATCTAAAATGATTTCAAATAACAATTGATAATAAATATCATTCAACTGTTATAAGAAAATAATTCAATAAAGATAAACCACTTCATATAAAAAGTTAGATGAAACAGTTGTGAAAAACATATCGCATAATAAGCTATTCATACATTAAGCATAAATAAATAGCTATCACCGTACAAAAGTGCCAAATGATAACTTAAGCATTCAAGCATCAATATATAAATAACTAAACATGAATATCACTTTAACACAAAGGCAGAAATAGTTAAGAGATAAAAGTACCATTTATAACTAGTTCTACTCATGAGCTTCAAGCAATAATGACTTATCTCTTCTTAATCCAATATCCACTAAGAGTACAAAAGTGCAACATCAGTAGTAGATATTAAACGCAGATATCAATAAATCATGTTCCATTCATTCATCAAAACCTCCTCGGAGGGTGCAAAAGTGCATGTTCTGAGGACAAGTTTTTGACAAATTTCAAGACCCTTCTCTAAATGCATGAGAAGGGTTTAAATACTACTAACTAAATCTAAAAATAATTTATTACAAAAATGTAGGATACAGTTTAAATGACCGTCCTCTTTTTAGGCAAAAATAAAGCAAAACTAGTACTAAATCTAAAATTAAAATTTAACAACTAACTAATTGTGAATCTGTTCTTTGGAATTGCAAGCGTTCAACATTGATCTAAGAAGAATAGGCTGGCTGACTTCAGACTTTAACTGTCTTGTGAAAACATAATTGGCGAGAGCTGGCACCATCTTCTCGGCAAAATTAATGATAGACTTGAGAGTTATACACTAGCTGTGTGGTTTTACCAGACATGTCTAGTAAGAATCCCAATTTAACTTTGTTAATCCTTTAATCAATTCTGCCTTTTCTTGGGCTTTCTATTTCCAGTCTGTCTATAGTTGTTGTGCTTTTGGTAGGTACCCTGGAGTAGTTTCAGAGATCAGATTTGCCTCGTGTAAATTTTCATTTATACAATCAATAATATTTCTAGCTGTTGTGGCTGCTTGTTTTGCTGCTTGCTCTGCCTTCTTGATCTGTGCATCCCAATTATTAAAAAGTATTTCTTTGTGATTTTCATTGATTATACATGCACCTGCTCTTTTCCCCTCCTCTGTTTCTTGCCAAGCCAAATAGTTGGTAACTCTTTTTTCAGTTAAATCATAATCATGTCGTAAATCTATGACATGATTAGTGATTTTATCACTTTCTTCACAATAAGAGTTCCATTCTGATATTCTTTGGCATAATATTTCTTGTTGTTGCAGTAGTTGGTCATTTAAGGAAATAGACTCTGTGATAAATTCTGTGAGCTTGGGATCATCTTTGTGCATTTCTTGCATAACCTGTAGCTGTTTCTCTTTTTCGGCCAAACTGTTCTGATATCCAATCTACATTTGTTGAAAATCTTGCTGTAATTTTTCAAGTTGTTTTTGAGCTTCACTGTTAGCATTGGCTTCTTGCAGCTTTTGTTGCAAGACCTGTATCTGATCCTCTTTCTCATTCAATAATTGTCGTACCTCAGATGCTTTGTCAATGGATGCAAAGGCATAAGCTTCTGTGATCTGAGACAATTTAGTGAGATTTTCAGTTGGATCAGTAGTAGGATATTGCCATAGAACATCTAGGTGTTCTGCATCATGAGAGAGCACATTTTCTAATTTCCTTTTCTTCCTTTGTCTTCTTACCACTGCCTTATGTTGTGGACTATAGAATACATCAAGAGGAGGAATTTCCTCTATCTTGAGCATGAGTTCAGAGGATGGGGTTATAGGAATATGTTCTGTTTCTGGGACATTGGTAGTTACTCCTGTGACTATATTTATTGTTGTCTGTACATTGCTCACAGGTGTCTGTGTGTTTTGTGCTTCAATATTAATCAAATCATTGAATGTTTCCCATTCCTTATCCAATTCAGTTCTGACTGATGATTGTTGTACAATGAGAGGGGGAATATTTAACTGTGGAGAGGTTGAAATCTGTTGCTGTGAGAGTTTTTTAGACTGGGCAGTATCTTTTACTGACCCTTCACTCTTAGAGTGTTCAAAGGTTTCTTTTTCGGACTTTGACTTAGACCTGTTGGTACTTGAACTTCTACTGAGACTGACACTAGGAGTTGGTTCCCTCACAGGTTCCAATCGCAATTTATCCAAAGGGATGGTAGTTAACCTTCTTTCTCTATATATTTTGAATTCTTGAAACTCTGCTAGAGGAAACTGTATTTGAGCCAAATGTATAATCTCTTTAAGTGTGCCTTTTTCTTGGAACATGTCATCAAACAAATCTTATTCTTTAGAAAACATTCTTATCTTGACTGCAGTAGTGAAATTTTTAACAACATCATATGGGTCGAATGGTCTTCTTGGAAACTTGAACAAATGTAAACATTTAATATTGTTTACTTCTTTAAATGCATGACCAACATCAAATAATGAAAATGCTTCGCAGGCCACAGGAAATTGAGGTCAGATAGCCTTCTTCTTGTCTTTCAACTCTTTAGTAAAACCTCCTTCTCCACAGGTTTGATAAGAAATTTCTCATGCAATGAGTTTTTCAGGAAGATACAATGGTAAAACATGAGGATAAGGAAAACTTCCAAAAACCCTAACATATGTAAATAATTCTTCTCCAAACCATCTCGCAACAGGTAGAATGTCCACCTCTGTTTCAGGAGAAAACCTTGGAGCATCTTTATTATACAATATTCTATACAGGGGCAACATGATGCCATGGCAAATCTTGTAAAAATAGGGAATGAACTCTGAATCCCATAATTCTTTGTGATAAACATGAATGGGCAAGGGATCTTGAATTGTCCATTTCCCACCCATTGTCAGAAACTTAGAAACAAAACAGATTGAATCCATCACATAAGCAGATAAATAAAAAGGAGGATAAATCCTCTGAGAAATAGTTCTCTTAGACCAATAATTAAAAATAGTCGTGGCCAAATTATCAGACAATATCTTGGCCCAATCCATAATAGTAGCGTTAACAGCAGCATTCAATAACGATAGCCATTTGGGTGAAAAATTATTAATGTCAGGCTTTCGAAAAAGCCTACAAAGCATAGCAGCAGCAAAGCAATATGGAGAAGTGAGAGAACCAGTGCTATACATACCGTGTTTATCTTTCTTCAGTGGTTCGTCTCTTCTTGACCAGTCCTTGGTGCATTCTGCCAAGTTTTCATTTTCTTTGGAAAACTTCTCCATAAACTGTTTGTTATAAGTTGCTTGTGGTTCTGGCAAATGACACATGAGTCTCAAATCTTGTGGAGTAAATGAGCCAATGAGCTCTTGACCCTGAGTCTTAAACTGTCTGTCTGTAATATCAGTGCTATCCAGCACCCATTTAATCATACCTATATATGGAAGAATTCTAGGTCTCGCTGCTATTCGGTGCAAGAATGAACAAGCTAGCTCTATAAGAGATGCTTTAGAAGACCCATGTGATCCCGCAGTAGCCGTAACCTCCATTACTCCGGGGTTCTCTTCTTCAAATAGATTATACATGCCCTCCCAAGTAGTGATACCAGCGTCTTTATTACAGGCAGTTTCTGTGTATAAGGTCGTCATCTCTTTGTCCTCAGAACTTAGAACTTTGTCTTTCTTTCCCATAATACTCTGAATACTGCTTTGTATAGTTCTCAGTTCTTTGCTCCTGCAGTTTACGAATTAAGTGAGAATAATGATATGAAAAAGGTGACGGGAAAGTTTTAAATGCTGAAGATGTATCAAATATACTACCTTACGTGAAATAACCCTTTGATTAGAATGAAACCATTTCTCATTAATGAATGACAACCAATTCATTAATTTAAAATTAAAGCGCATAACGGGGTCTCGATTTATGAAAATATTTCTTCGTGTAATGAGCCTTTAAAGATCTGCAATAAGGCGATCTGTGATTTGCTTTGCAATGCTGCAAAATCGCAATATCGTAGATCGCAATCTCGTGGAATCAAAATAGTGCAATATTGTAACATTGTGAAATCGCTATATCGCAATATCGCAAATCACAAGACATAACATATGACAAACATCCGTTAACATATTTTCTACGACATGCGATTTGCGATCTATGTTATCGGTCATTGGTGTTTTGAAGTTTTCATCATAAGATATAACATTCTAAGCACGCGATGCGATAAATGTAGTTTCGCATCGCGATCTCGCTATTTTTGTGTTCCGCTCATAAAGAAGCCTTCATTGCCTTTTTGCGACACGATATTCCTCAAAGAATGATTTTATTCTAAACTATCATAAAACTTAAGTTTTTTTAGATTTTTCAAGGAATTTTCTCCTAAGTTTGTGATAGTAAGTTTTATTGAAAAAAGGAAAAACAAGTTCGAACAAGAAAATATATTTTTTAATTTTTGAATAAGGGTCCCCATTTATTGAGTATTAGTGATAATGCTAAAATAAAAAGGGGGGTTGTTATTTCGGCCCACCCCGCCCCGTTAGGACCTGAGAATTGAATTGAATGGAGTGTAGTGTCCACCTGAAACGTCAGACAAGAGTAAACACCCTCCACATAGTTTCATCCAAAAAAAATCTCTCAAGTTTCAGAAAATTGGATTATCTTTCAATCCACCTGCTTTATTAGCTTAATAGGTGAGATGTGCTTAGTAGCAATAAGAAGAAGTGCATAATATTTTGTAGCATTTGTTGGTAGCCATTTTGAATCTCTTGCTAGTGGCATAAAGTGATTTGTGTTTACATTCCAATTACTCAGGTGCACATATTATACCTTATTGCATTGCTATGTTTGCTTATCTATGTAACACTAAGTAGAGACTTGCAATATAAATGACATCTTCTTCATATGGTTATCTGCTAATTCTAAAGATTCTAAGAAAATTTCATGGCTATCTAAAGTGTTAAACAAGACAAAACCATATCATTTATATGATGGATGTTTAACAGTTCAAGAGTTTACTCCTGATGCTTATTAGGAAATTCTTGAAATACTTGGACATAAAATCTATGATCTCCCTATGTCTAGGTTTAGGCCATACAACCTCATTCATTATATATTTGTGAATGTTCCTATTAGTTTTTCCAAGCCTATTTGTCAAATACCCATGTTACAACAAAATAAGGTTAATTGGGGACTTGAACATGGTTATAAATATTTACATCTTGGACTTATACAATTTGGTATTTTACAACTGTCCACTTTGGTCTTACTATTTCTCATTTGACTTGTGTTATCGATTCTCGCCACAAGAAATTTCAACATGCTTTATTAGGAGGCTTTGAAGCACCATTGCATAATGGTCTTGTATGGTCATCGATACTCCTAAGCTAACAAGTATCTCTCACAAACCCTCACATTAATGAATTACTGTAGGCCCATATTCAACTACCAGGCTTTGATATGTCTTCCCATTCCAATATTTCCCAACTACATACATTGCATGTCTCCAATTTGTTTCTACTACCCTTCCTACTCTCAACCCTCATCTTGCGCAAAGAGCCACAAATGAAGGTGCGGTGATTGGCCTAGGAAATATCACTTCTACTACCCTTATAGTTTTAGCATTAATAGTTACTAATGAATGGAAGGATGGAAACCATCCACTCAATCATAAATATTTACCACCTTCATAACCAAAAAGGATTTTAGTCTCAAAATCTTCTATGGGCCCTATAACCAGATAAAATTCCTAAAATAAATCACTAGATTTACGAAGTTCTTCAGGTTTATAATTGCCTAAGTCCAAGTCATCTAGATTTTAGGAGCCTAATGACTTAGAAAAGCATTTAGCAAAGCATACTAAGGTCTCATCTCCACAATGTGAATTCGTCTAAGCTACTGAGAGTCCAACAAAAATTTCGCTCAAGTTTTAAGCGACATGAGAAATTTAGGCATCCTTAGCTACAAAGTCTTGAAGATCATATGAGACAACAAGTTGAATGCCAAAAATGCCTAAAGATAGTTGAAGATATTTAAATGCTTAGATATGACTTTCCTTGGGAAAAGTCAAAGGATTTGAGCAATAGGATATTATTTCCAAAAAGGATGTTGAGTCTATGCAATTATTCCCCCGAGTTCAAAGATGGAAATTTAGTTGTTGATATAGGTTTTTTGCAATATAGAAAAATAACAAATGAAAATCCCCAATAAGTAGTTAGACTACAAAATTATTCAAATTATCACACTAAGTGTCTTGCACAAAATATATATGACATTGGACAAGACATCTTGAAGGCCTAGTCTCATGTTACTGACCTACGTGAATTAGATCAACTTGCTTAAAACTTTGAAGAGAAAGAGAGTGGTCTTAAGGAAGAACCAAACACTTCTTAATTTTCATCACAACTAAAAACATTGATACTTCTTCCACTTGAAAGCTGCTGATGAGAGTGCCCAAGAAGGCATTATTCAACTATGATTTGATGTGGTGTTCATTTCCCCGAAGGTATTCCCGGGTCATTTTTTCTTGGTTGAATCTACACAATGCACTTAGAAGAGAATTTAACACATCTATAACCTACCAGTATTCATACCACTCCATCATCTCAAACATCAACCTCGCCTCACTAACCAGATCAACTTGCATATAATTTTCGAACACGGAGAAAATGATTTCCATGGACGATCCCCTTGTCTCCATTCCCCCACATTGCATAAAAAAAGTTCCCTTTTTCAAGAAAATCTATGCACAAATTCGTAGTGAGGGGTTTCAACTAATTGTCAATCTTCTTGTGGGCCCAATGTAAAAAATTCAAGGCTTCCATGGTATTTTCATAACACATTTTGAACACATCTTCCACAAATTACACTAAGACCCAAGCCCTAAATTGTTCAATGCAGTTTCATAGGTTGTTGAGATGACTAAGTTAAAGAGCCTCCATTAGCTAGTCATAAGCATGAATTCTTATAATGGTAGGATTCCAGAGATCATTGATGATATTAAGGAGGTAGCGATATTGGATTTGGATGACAACAAAAATGAGCACTATCTAAGATGATATGATCATATGTGTAGAAGAAAAGGGAGATATTTATCCATAATTACTAGTTTGCCATCAAGAAAACAATCTCCAAGAGTGTTAAGGCCTCATTGTGAGAGGCCAAGGTGATTGCATAGACAATGTGCCAAGAAAATACTTTGATGCTTCTTTGGCATTGGGGTTGAATAAAATCTATTGTTGTAGTGTGGGAAACATGGAGATAGAATTATTAAGCAAATGCAAGATGCTGTACAAAGAAAAACTTTGTGTGAAATTATTATGTTGCATTATGACATCCTTACTTGTTATGTTGCAATATGAAATTCATCTTGGTTGACTCATGTCATATTACTACATGCCTCAATGGTTATGTTGCATTCTAATGTTCATTAGGGGATTGTGTCACATTTTGAAGTTCCTCTAGGGTTTTGGTAGATTGCAATGTTCTTCAATGGTTATTTTGCATTATGATGTTCATCATAGTTGAATTATATTAAATTGTTACATTCCTCAATGGTTATCTTACATTATGAAACTAATCAAGGGTTACTTCACGTTGAACAGTTATTTGACTTAAGTCGCATTGTGATGTCCATCAATGATTATGTTGCACTGTGACATTCATCAAATGTTATGTAAAAGAAAATGAGCCAAAGTTAACCACATATTGTAGTCAACGATAGTTAATCAAACTAAATCAAATTCAACCACATGTTATAGTCAAGCACTACCAATTTAATTTAACTAATAGCTAATCATTATAATCTCTACTCAACCAAATTCCGCCATCATACTCAACCATAGTCACTTTTACTTAACAATAGTTAATCTTTGACACTCAAACATGTTTGACAGTAGTTAAACACTTCCAACCATAATCACTTGTAATCAACCAAAGATAATTATATTCAATCAATAATCAACCATAATTGACAATTAAGAACCATAATGAACCATAGACAACTATTGTCAAAATCAAACAAAATCAATAATAGTTAACTATAGTCAACAATCATCAACCCTATAAACATGGTATACTATAGTCAACCATTGTTAACTAAAGTCAACCTATAGTCAATCATAGTTAACCATTATGATATCTACTTGACTAAATTTAACCATTTTACTCAACCATAATCACTTTTAGTTAACAATAGTTAGTTTGTGATACACTAAAAATATTTAACCACAGTGAAATGCTATTAACCGATCAACTATAATCAACCAAGATCATTATGCTCATTTACAATCCACCATAGTTAACCATTAAGAATTGTAATAAACCAAATTCAATTATTTGTCAAAAATAGTTAACTATCATCTACCCTATCAACATGGTCTACTATAGTCAATCATATTATACCATTGCCAACTGTAGTCAACCATTGTTAACCAAGTTAACCAAAGTCAACCTATAATCAACCATAATTAATGAGTATGATTTCTACTCAACCATAGTTAGTTTTATCTAACAATAGTTAATCTTTGATACCCTTAAACATGTTTAACCAACCACGACAGTTCTATGCTAACATGTAATACAAGGGAAATGAAAAATTATGGATGTGAGGAGTGACATTAAATGGTTATAAATCCAACATATACAAGAGAAATGAGCCTAAGCATTCTTCCTTTTTTTTAATTCTTTCAAGTCCTTTGAATTTGCACATACAAGTGCAATGAGATTATTGATTTTATTTTATATTTAAAATATTAGCTTTCAAAAATTTGGTCCTCATCAGCACACTAGGAACTTTGTTTTATGTCCCTACTATAGATTTTGGAAGGATGCACACTTCCTTTGGCCAGTTATATCCAAACTACCCAATGGGAACTTTAGCTATGACCATAAAATATTGGTAGATTGGCTATTAATATATATAAGGCAAGATATAGAATCTAAAATCACGAGAGGAGCCTCTTTTGCAATAATGTTTTCACTCAAATACATTGAAGTCAGGAACTCCTTTACACTCTATAACCTTTCAAAACTAGATTGAATAAGTACACTCACCCAACTTCTTGGACCATCAATATTTATATTGTCCACGATTCATCTTGAACTCGATGATTGTGGTTGTCTAAAAACTTCCACTGATCTTACTGTTTGTTGGATAAAAAAATGGTCATGGTTTCATTTTAAAATATTATGTTTTCCTCTCATTATTAAAACCACTTTACACAATGCCCTTTTAAAAAATTTAGCTTTTTCATAGCGAAGTAATGTTTCAGGAAGCATAATGTCACACATAAACAAATTTTTCCTTAAAGTGATATGTCATGACAAAGGAAAATTTGAAGCAATGTGATATGTCACGACCAAAATCATTTTAGATATGATGAAAATTGTATCAAGATGAAATAAAGTACAAGAAAGTGAAATATGTTTCATGAAAATAAATTTCAACTTGATAATTTTTTCATAACAAAGGAATGTTCAGAGCAATGTGATATGTCGCAATGAAGGTTTTTGAAAGTGTGATGTGCCACATAGAAATGGACCTTTCCACATTGCAATATGTCATGAAAAAGGAAAGTTTAGAGCAATGTGATACGTCATAGCCAAAGGAATATTATGTGTGATACACACTACGTCATGATAGAGGAAATTTTGAGAAAGTTTGATATGTCACATGGAAATAGTCTTTAACACTATGCGAAATGTTGTAACCAAAGTTGTTTTATGTTAGTTTTTGAGTTTGGTAGTAACGAACATGTGTTCTAGTCTCATATGATGTCTAAGAGGATAAGGAACACGAGATCTCCAAAACCCTAAAAAGGTTTCACGAGATAAGACTTGGAGAAGCCTTAATCAAATTAATTAGCCATAATTTAATTATTTCCTAAGTTTAACTTAGGAAAAGTGGTTAATTAAAGTTAATTAATTAAGGAAGTTCAATTTTGCTCTAGAGGCTTCTATTGATGGAGTCAAATTGATCTTAGCCATCGGTTGAGATGTAATCGTTGTCGTTAAGACTCCAATGAGAGATTATAAGAGAAATTCAAAGGAATTGGAGATGACATTAGTTATGAGGTGAGCAGTTTGACTACTGAGTTGCATGTATTCAACAAGGGCGCAATTGAAGCTAGGGGAAGCATCATAGTGAGGGATAAGCAAAGATTTGGGAGCAGAGGTTTCAATGGAATATTTTCTCAGTATTTCCAGTGTCCAGGAGACAGGAAATAGGGAGGCTGAATTATCTGCAGAGGAGGTCGAATACAATAGTGCGAGTTAGCCAATTTGCCCATGCAAGTTGCCAAAAGGGACACATTCTAGTTTCCAGTTGCCGGATCAGGGTCCCAGAGTTAGAGCGAGTTGATTTCAAAGGCACAGGAGGCTAGATGTCTCACTTGGAGGAATTTATGGGGCTATACGAATTTATCTATTTAGGAAATGTACATTTCTGGACTACAGAGTGAGTAACAGGGGCGTGCAAGTTTGCTAGAGACGGCTAGATTAGTTGTAGAGGGAGACAAGGAGGTCTTCCAGTATATTTTTCCAGTATAAGATTGTAGGAGCCTTGCTAGTTTGGCAAATAGATTACTGTACTCCTAAATTTGTTGAAGAAATAATAAAACCCTCATATGCTGCACTAGTTTTCCCTTCGGGGTTTTTCTAAGGGACATTTGTCCAAAAACAACGGTGTTAATTTTGTGTGTGTGTGTGCATCTATTTCTCAGTTATGTATTCTATATTTCTGCAAAAATTTTATTGTGAAGAATGCAATTATGAAATTATCATTATTTGTAGAATATAATTTTAGAAGACAAATAAATTGCTAGTAGTCAGAAGATAAATATCTAGTTGGTTGCATTCAAGGAAATTTTCACATGGTATTAGTGCAGAAGATCATATCATAGAGGTTCTGGGAAAAAGGAAGAGAGATTTGTGCATATTCAAAGGGAGATATGAAGCACACATTCTAGCTCTGTGAAGGCCATCCAGGTAGTGCGAATTACAGGAAGGAAAAAATTCAATTTCTAGTCCAGATTGGAGGAGAAGGTTCGATTTTCCTCAGGAGCAATAGCAACAGGTGGTAGGATTTCCAGAGAGGGTTTTCAGTGAGCATATCGTTTGATTCACAAAGCAGGATCTAGTGCAATGATTTTGAAACAAGGGTTTTTATAACAACAGATCCACGTAGGGAAAGGAAGATAAAAGCACAGAAAGAGAATTTCTAGAAATTCTCAAAGGGTTTCAAGTTTTCTAGTAGGAGGAATGAATGTCATAATTTCCAATAGAAGAAGGTCGTATCAGGAAAAGAAATTTGACAGTGCAATCTTGCCAGTCCAGTCAATGCGTGCTTTAGGGTCAACAGTACGTGTGCTAGTACCAAAGAAGGACATCAGAAGGAAAAATAAGTTACCCACGAGTGAAGTACTAGGAAATGCAAGTTTCAGGAAGGAGTCTAGAGGCAAGTACAAATTTCCAAGGAGTACAACTGTGCATTCCAGAAGGAGTGCGAGTAGCAGGGAGACGACCAAGTTAGTTGCAATAAGGAGAAGGTGATTTCATATTTTATTTCTCCAGTTTTGAGTTTCATAGAGATGGTCGTAGCAGGACTCAGAGATCAAGACAAGTTGGATGGAGCCTCCAACTTTGACATTAGGAAGGCCAAGATGCAATTCCTATTGGATGAGCATAGTCTAAAGGATTTCATGGTAACAATTGTTTTGAACCAACAAATATTATCTAGTACCACAAGTACAAGAAGGATATGGCCAAAGCCAAGAGAATGGTCCTCGACAGAGTTTGAGATCATATCATCCCATATATTGTAGATAAGACAACAACAAAGGACTTGTGGGATGTTGCGTGAAGTCGTACTAGGATCCATCTGAGAATTGGAAAATGATTCTTAAGGAGAAGTTGAGGATCGTCAAAATGCAGAAGGGAAAGAGCATTACACCATATATCACCAGGATTTAGGGTTTCAGAGATGATCTTGCAGCTATAGGAGAGAAACCATCATATAGTGAGTTGGTGTGCACAACCCTCAACGAGTTTACCAAGGAGTGGCGTACATTCGTCCAAGTGATTTCTGGGTGAGACACACTTGGTAAGTGAAGAAGGGTCCCAGTTAGGGACAATATTCTAAAGGAGAGAAGAATAAAAAGGACCTGTTAAAGGTTAAGTTCTTCAGTTTTTGTGAGTTTGGTCACTACATCACCCAGTGCTCGAAAAGGAAGAAGGATAAGAAGGGGAAGCAGACAACAACTTTGATAATGATTGATGGCTTGTCCTCAATATTAGAGGATGAGTTCACTATGCTTGCAATATTATCCTCAGATGAGGAAGGGGTATTATACTTTGGTATGTCAGAACATGCAAGGTTCGTGGAAGAGTAGCAGGAGGTCTAGATCTAGCCACGAAAGGCTTGATCAATAGATCAAATCCAAATGTTGTGTATTCTTCACATGGAAAGGCTTGATCAATAGATCAAATCCAATTGTTGTGTATTCTTCACATGGACTAGTACCTCTGCTATGGGATCCAATGTATTTTCTGTAGGAGGAGGAAAAAAGTGTTAGTAAAGCATAGACAGATACTTGAGCGACAATGCAGGACCAGGGTGGTGCATTTAAAGACTCAAGGGACAGGTGTAGAGCTAGTTGTGGAGCACAGTAGATCAATGAGAGTTTGAGACTCATAAGCAGTCTAACTTCGGAGGGAGATGCCCTATTGAAGTTTGATTTTAAAGCTCTGAGAGATTAATACGCACATGTGTAATGATGACTTCAGTTCAGAGGCATCAACAATGTGATATAAGAGTATGCGCAGTAGCATGGCGGATAGTGACTATTAGTTGTTGTTATTCACAATGATTTTCAATGACAGGGAGTCATATTAGTTTGAAGATGTGAAAAAAGGAGTTATCACAGATGTCAGACATCAAAAATATGGAGTATTTCAGCTACAACATGTTCCCATAGACCAGCAGGTGGCTGATATACTCACAAAGGCTCTAGGGAGAGCAAAGTTCATCTATTTCAGAGAACATATGGATATAGTGGAGAACACCATCCTCGCTAGGAGGGAATGTTAGTTTTTGAGTTTGGTAGTAGCAGACATGTTTTCTAGTCTCAGATGATGTCTAATACTCTAAAGAACACGAGCTCCAAAACCCATAAAAGGTTTCACGAGATAAGACTTAGAGACGCCTTAATTAAATTAATTAGACATAATTTAATTATTTCCTAGGTCTAACTTAGGAAAAGTGGTTAATTAAAGTTAATTAATTAAGGAAGTTTGATTTTGCTCTAGAGGCTTCTATTAACGAAGTCAAATTAATCTTAATTGTCAGTTGAGATGTAATTTTGATCATTGAGACTCCAACGAGATATTATAAAAGCAACTCGAAGGGCTTGGAGATGGCATCCATTTTATAGTGAGCACTTCGACTACCCAATTGCAGGTATTCAACAAGGGCATAGTTGAAGCTAGGGAGAGCATCTGAGTGAAGGATCGACAAAGATTTGGGAGAAAATATTTTGGAGGAAAACTTCCTCAATATTTCTAGTGTCCGAGAGACAAGAAAAGGGAGGTCGAATTATTAGTAGAGCAGGCTAAATACAACAGTGTGAGTTAGCCAATTTACCTGCATGAGTTTCCGAAAGAGACAGGTTTCAGTTTCCAGTTGTCGGATCAAGATCCTAGAGGCAAAGTGAGTTGATTTCAGAGGCAGAGGGAGGCTAGATGTCTCACATGGAGGCATTTTTAGAGATGTACGAGTTTATCTGCGTAGGTAATGCCCATTTATGGACTTGACACCGAGCAACCGAGAAGTGCGAGTTTGCCAGAGAGGGATACATCAATTACAGAGGGAGATAAGGAGGTCTTCTAGTATATTTTTCCAGTAGAATATTGCCTATGCTGCACTGGTTTTCCTTTCAGGGCTTTTCTAGGGACAATTATCCAAAAACAACAGTGTTAATTTTGTGTGTGCCTGTGTGTGTATCTATTTTTCAGTTCCATATTTTATATTTCCGCAACATTTTTATTGTGAAGAATGCAATTGTGAATTTATCGTTATTTGCCGAATATAATTCAGAAGACAAATAAGCTGCTAACACTTAGAAGATCAATATCCAGTTGGTTGCATTTAAGGAAATTTTCACATTTTAGGTGTGACATGTGTTATCTTGAATATGGAAATTCTGAGAAAGTGTGATGTGTCACATGAAAATAAATTTTGACATGATATGATATATCACTAATAAAGAAATTTTTGAGCAATGCAATATGTTGCAACCAAAAAAAGTTTGCATTTGATATTGTGAAAGCAAGCAAATTTTTGGATGATGCAAAAAGCAATTTTCAAGCAATGCAATATAGTGTGGTGCATTGTATTGCAAATATAGAAAGTTTGAGAAGATGTGATAGATTGGAAGGAAAATAAACTTTATACTTTGCAATATATCATCCCAAAGAAAAGTTTGGATTGATGCGAGATACCATGGCCAAAAGCATTTTAGGTGCATTATGTACACTTGTCTTTCTATGCCCCCTTTAAAAAATGTTATTTTCTTTATGTACCACATGGAGCAAAACGTTAGTGCGATATGATGTGTTTGAGAGATATAAAGTTTTAGGAGATGTAATATATCACAATGGAGTTCTTTTAGATATCTTCCTTCTATCACAGTGAAGGAAAGTTTGAGACTCTGCAATGTGTCACATGGGAAAAAAGATGATGCAATGTGACATGTTGCAAGAAAGGAATGTTTTGAGAAATCTCATATGCCACATTGTCTTGTGAAAGAAACAAAGTTTATATTTCCAAAGAAATAACAACATGACAAAAAAAATTATATTTCCATGCAATACGTTGCATGAAAACAAATTTTACACCATCTTGACATGTTGCACCAAAACTTTGGATACACAATGACATAAAACACAATTTAATGGCGCAAATAAAAAATAACTTATTGAATTAGCATGTCACACCCAAATTCAAAAGAGTTCTAAACACATGAAACCAGAGCTCCTTTTAATGTGATGTGCCTAAGCCAAATTTTCTTTAAAAAATTATATGAAAAACAAATGTTTTCTTATGTCATCCCATAAGACAAAGATTTTAGGCTATTTTTTTTTCTAAATGTTACAGATAATGTCTCCACCTACTTTGACCATGATATAGTGTTTTTGTTCATGATAAATCATATCACATACTTTGACCATGATATAAAGTTTTTGTTCGTGATAAATCATATCACATCTTATCTATATGACACATTGCACTTTTTTAAACATTGTTTCATTAAGGAAAAGGTAAATCCCCAAATTTTCCTTCACATCATCTTAGTATATTTGGCCAATTTCAAAAATAAAATATTTCAACCTTTTTAATTTATAACTATGTACTTTTGAGAGAAATAATTACTTCTGGTTTAAATTTTGTAGTGAGCACTAAACTTACCCTATAACATTTTTTTCTTATTATTTGCTTTAATGAAATATATAATCTTTTAATCATTACTTTTTATTTGTTTTTATAGCCAATACAACTATATAAATTAAAATATAAATTAAACACAATTATATAAATTAAACAATTAATAAATATAAATATAAATTAAATAAGTAATAAACATGAATAAGTATAAAGAAATAAATTAAATGATTGTTTTATTTTTTTCATTTCTTTTATAGCCAACACAATTAATAAGTATAAATAAAACACAATGATATAAACTAAATCATTAATAAGCATGAATAAGTATAAATATAAATTAAATAATTAATAAACCTGAATGGGTATAAAAATAGCTGATTGTAATTTGGAATGTTGAGAATTAATATTGAGAATCCGTAACGTCAATAAGAATGAAATGAAAAACGTATTTCATTCAAAAATAAAATTCTTAAATCATTAAAATCAAAATCATTCATTAATTTTATTTTTAAAAAATTGAAAAATTCCAGAAGCCGTGTTCCGAAATAGACCACGCATGGACGTGAAAATGTTGCGAGGGTCATTTTGTACGTCCTTGCAGTTTCTCGGAATCCACGCAATTTATGCAGAGAAATTTAATTCAGACAATCCCTCAATTTTCACGCCTACTGGGTTCCCGTTTAATGGGCCAGTCGCTCGTTTAAACCCACACAGTCTATCTTTCCTGGACCTTACGGAGCCATTCATAAAGAGCAGAGGAATCAATTTCACGAAGATGCTCATTATGAGAGCTGAGAAGAATAAAATCTTAACGGGGAGTGGACCAAAGAGCTCTACACCGTCCTGAAAATGGGTATTTGGTTGCTGAACTTACGGAAGCCCCCCATGAAATGTATCAGACATTAATCACAATTCGTCATGGTGTCAAGCTTCCCAGATTATTATTGGAACATACGTTCAGGTATGAAGCATACAATTCTGTTTTTTTCTCCCCCAATTTTCCGTTTCAACCATCTATAACTCTGGATCCCAATTCGTATTGCCTGTTGAAAGTAACAAAGGGGCTTTTGTTTTTATCGTGGAATTGAAAACTATGAAATTTATTCATGAATAATTTCATTTCTATTAGTACACATATATCCAAAAGCGAAACCCCAAGGATATCATTTCGGTTTACAAAACATTATTTTGGGGGAAGTTTTGAACAGGTAAAAAATATTCAAAAGACATGCTCATCGTTCTCGTGTTTGCAAAACCTGATAATGCGATTTTGGCGTATAAAACATTATTTACCCGGTGAGTTTGAACAGAAAAGAACTCATTAACATATATATCCAATTTTGTTTTGGTATGTTGACTCTGTTGATAGGTGATTTAGAATTTTGACTAGGAAACTTTCCGCTGTAGTTTTGCAGAAATTACGCCCCTCCCAAGCCCCTTCGGGGATTTAGGTGGTGGCTATATTTTCCTAAAATGCTAATATTTTCAATTATTGGAACTTGGAACCATCCTTTTCAAGATTTAAGAGGACAATCAACACATGTACATATATCATATTAATCTGTGTTTGTGCAGGTTTTGTCCAGAAGCGCATATTGGCCATCAGGTTTATGAGCCGAGAACTTGCAAGGACCTCAAGAGTTGCTCAAGGAATGCCCTTCATGTCTGGACAAGGGGGTTTGTTGTTCATTTTGTGGCACCCATTGATTGCTTTCGTCGCTTTCATCTATAGGATATGGTTGAAAATCCCTTACTGACCCACAATGATAGCCTTAAGATTCCTAGGATACCTGCTTTGCTAGAGTATTGTATACAAGAGGGATTCGACCTGAAGGAGATTGGAATGCTTGACAAGGCGAAGGGTTTACCCTATATACATGGTTGGATGGCAGACCACAGAACTTAAGCTATTGAGCCCTCCTGATGTTAAGGATTTGCAATTGTCCAGTGTCCATATAAAGAACACGAGACTAAGGATGTTGCTCTGTTGTCAAATGCGTGGGATGAGAAATGGGTGAGTGGACACTTGAGACATGGGAGAGAATGAAGCTGGGAACAAGGGTAACCATTAAATGCGGACTGAAAACCTGTGGGTATTTCTCAGAGGTTCAAGTGGGTCCAAACAGCACAACGTGAGAATATGTAAGGTTCCACGGCAGCAATTTTCTGATGGGAAGCATGTTTGAAAGAAAACCACACTTGATGATTAGATTCCTCCAATTTATGTATGGCATGCGTGGGATCCAAATGATTTTTCATTGAAGAATGAACTTTGAAAGTACTATGGTAAGGCACTTGCATTGGTAAAATTGTGTGTTCAGGCAGAAGCAGCTGTGCTGAAAGAATATCAGTCAATGAGGAGACTGCCAGCTTTGGAGGAAGTAGAAACTGTTGCTTGGATGCCACCATGAACTATCTTGATGGGTGGGATTATAATAATTTCTCAGTGACATGCTTAGAGAATGTCAGTTTATCTAGATTGACAGTCATTGCGTGAATATGGAAAGCTGGCTAAACAAATCGGAAGGAAGTGCGGTTCTCTTTAAAGCTCCTTATGACCGTATAATATATGCTATTGTGTCTGAAGATAAGTAACATCTTTTAATGGATCTGGTTATATTTGGATCCAAAACTCTTGTCCCACAAAGATGCCTTTATGGGTTTTAGGCATGAAAATTAGTATTGTATTCGAACTCAATCTTACAAAGAGAAATAATATGAAATGTGAAGCTACATGAGTGATTCTATCAGCGGGGTATAGATCCAATCAGTTTGATAGTAGATCTTGTCCATAGTAGGTTTGATCAAGTGGGTGCATCGTGACATGGTGCATGCAAATTGCTTTCGTTGAGACATAGAGGAAAAGGCGTTATTGAAAAGAGGCAAAGTGGACCACATGTCTGTTCTAAGTTTTGGCATACAAACTGTTAAAGGAATCACAGAAAATAGGCTTCTGTTCTAAGTTTTGACATCCAATTTGTTAAAGGAATTACAGAAAATAGGTTTCTGGAAACAGCCACTTCTTTATCTTGTGAGTTGACTGTACAAGAATGTTCATTCCTTAGAATCCCTCAATCTGCTTATTTATCCAAAAAAGACAAGGTAGAGTAACTGTATTTACCTTGCGAATGAAAGAGTTTCTGTATACTGATCCTTGTACGAACTTATGGTGAAGGAGAAAATTTGTCATGTTAGTTGACTAATCAGTTTTTCTCAACTTCATCAAGTGTGTGTACTGCTATTATGGTTTTTTGATTTTTAAGCATTTAATAAAATTCTATCACTTGATGCCTACCATTTTGTATGTTACATTACTAATGGAACCATGGCCCGACATGGAGCTTTGCAACAATAATGTTTTTTCGCTCTATTTTGCTTTTTGTATGTTACATCACCGATGGAACCATGGCTCAACATGGAGCTTTGCAACAATGATGTTTTTCACTCTATTTTGCTTCTTATGCGAGGCTTCCCTCAGTTATCTTTCATTATTTGATGCAAGCAAATAACATAGCAGAGAATTAGTTTTAAAATATGGTTGAAGCTGTTGGCATACATGTAATTGTGCATCCCTTTGCTGTGATCATCAACCTTATATTTGACATGAGTTCTTAGATTAACTTTTTAGACAGTTGATCTGATAAGAAAGAATGACTAAGAGTTAATTGACATATTGCGGGGAATTGTTTGAACACGAATGTGCATATTGCACTGATTACTACGACTACATAGGAAGTGTTAAATTATAAATGCATATATTTTTTTAGGTTGAAAATGCAGTGTATGTTTCATAAAAATTCAGTAAACATGTGCATCAAGGTTGACATATTTAGGATGGTGCAGTCCCCGGCTTACATAAGCTAGGAGTGCCAACATATTCACTTTGGCTCCAAGTGGAAGATAATCAATATCCCTTCTGAACATGTGAATCCTGGTTGAAAGCTTGAGAGTCAAATCAGATTGGACTACAGATACTTCCCTCAAACTGAACAATGACTGTACCTTGTGAAATGTTGTGTGATAGGCTATAGCGACATCACTTCACACAATATCCATCAGTAAGACAACAATGATGTAACCAATTCTTGATTGTGAGACTACTTTGGATGGTCAACCACCTCGATATACCTGAGGATCCCCGTTTGCCTAAGAATAATTGACACTTGATTTCATATTTCAGAAAAAGTGTCCCTTAAGACCATGGTCATCTTGGTCATGAGCCAAGGACTTTTAAGCGCCCCAAGAGTGGTTCAGGGAATGTGTAATGTCCTAGGGTAATTTTGCCCTTAGGGATTCCCTTTCATCAACAAATCATCGCATTTGTAAACAGTGTGTATGAACGTATACAAAAAATTTCATCAACCAGATAATGTTTGGCTAGGGTTTGGTTTTCTTCCATAAATTAGAAAAGGTTTCACAACAGTAGTACACTCTCATTAATCCCTTTAACAGTAAGTATCACTGAATAAAACAGCAGTAAATATCTCCACAGCAATATGATTTTTAACAAGATAGTGAGTTAGGGCTAACTGCCCAAGATGATAATCCACCAGTATAATTCAGTGCCAATATTTAGTAAGCTAGTACTGTAATTCACAGTAATATCATTCAATTCTACTGTGCTATATGATTATAACTCACTGTCTACTTGTTTGCTTATTAAGGGAAGCCTGTGATAGTCCGGACCAATGCAGCATTCAACAGTCCTTTATTATACGGACCAGAGCAACATTTTAATCCCTGGAGGAGCAATCTGCAACCTCGTAGACTTCCGCAGCTCTGTTTTGTTTACTAGAAGCTCTGTAATATATTAGGGTGATTTTGCCCTAGGTTTCGTGCACATTCAGGGTTTTACTGACAATTTTCTTTCCAGTTTGCAAAATAAAAAATTACAGCACAGAATGTAACTTTAGTATCCTATTATCCACAGTAACAATATAGCAGAGTATTACAGTTCAGCCAAACAAATAGTATTAATTGCATTTACTGTTCAAATAAGTCCACCAGTCCAGCACCACTTTTAGTTCCCAAAGTTTAGAATTCAGCTGGAGAAAGTAATGAATCTGTCAATACAACAGCACTCGGAAAACAGTCTAACTATACTAAACTAATTGCCCTAGCTTGCCTCAGTTCTGAGCCTTCTGTTCTAACTTCTATCTACTTCACTTGTTGGTTAAGGTCTGTTGCAATGTAAGACCCACACAGACCTAAGCACACCTTGAACAGAGATTACATTGCTTTAAGTCCAAATTTTCGGGCCCCTGTGGTTCTGTTGCAGATTCATTCAGGATTGCGTTGTACCAGGATAGTGTAACATTCACTGTCCTGCTACAGTGAGGGTTCTTGATGGTTCTTTCAGCTCCCAAGTAGGCCACAATCCACAACGAGGGTCTCTGATGCTTCCATTCAGCCTCCAAAACGCTGTTCCCAGCTACAGCGACGGTATATGGGTCCTTCATTCCACTTCTGTGCACAGTGACAGCTTCGGGTTTCTTAGAAAAGACCAGAACAGAGTCTTCCGAAACCCTAGGTATGATCCGCTCCTTCAGAAAGGGCAATTCCTTGTTAGAGGAAGCCCATGCGAAGGCATGTAATAAGCTCAGACTTCACGAGTATAATTTCTAGCTACAGGATGCCTTGCGTGGTTGCCGTACAGAACTTCGTTCAATCCCCAAAAAACACCCACCGAAATTGCTGTACTGTCTCCAGAGCATAAACAAACTGTCACAGAGCTGCTACAAATTTCGCTGCCTTTGATAGAATGGTTTTCCTGTGGCCAGAACAAGAGACAAACAAGAATAAAACTTCGCTGCCTTTCCAGATGGTGCTCCTGTGCCAGAACAGAATGAAGAAAGATAGAAATGTGTCAAATATGGTGGAATCTTTCACCACCGAAATTGACAAGAGAGAAAGGGGTCTTAAACCCTCAGCTAATGCTCAAGAAACAAATTAAATGATCCAGTTATTACTCCCAAAATGAGTTCAACCCTCTTATATTTATAGATTTCCTACAAGGGTCTCTTCTTAATTGATTGAACAAATTTAACTCCAAACCCCAATTTTGGGTTTCTTCGCCCGACAGCCCCAAAACTTGCCCAGATGTTAGGTATTTTGTGTTTTTTCCCCTTTATGGAGGACTATAGACTATGGGGATTGATATGCTATTTCATCCTATAGGCAATCAATTTCCTGGGAACATTACAGTTCCCCCTTCCCGACATTGCTTGTCCTGAAGCAATGGAAAATTACACCATTCTCCAGCAGTTTGCTTTGAGTAAAACCAATCCCTACTGCATTCCACAGGTGGGATTGAATCTTCTCTGTCAGATAGGTGCTCAAAGCCGTCCTCATTAAGCTTTGCATCAGCAGGCCTGTCTACAATGTCAAACAAACGATTAATATCAAGCACAGGAATTTGAAATCAGTCTTTTCTTTAATTTCCTGTTGGTTGCCTCGCTACTTTGATGTCCATCTCTAGCCTCTAATGCATCACTTCCAGCATGTTGCATATCCATAATCTCTGAATCACCATGTTTGAAGACATCCACTACTGTATAATTTGTTCCTTGTATTTTCTCTTCTGCTCAAGGTTTTAGGTGCTTGTCGAAAATTTTCCTTACTATCCTGGTAAGCAGTTAATGCATCTGATCAACAATAGCCTCTAGGATAGCATGAACCTGTTTATTATTTCTCACATGGCTGATAAACCCTGGATTCAGCTCAGCAAGGAAACCACTTGGAGCAGTGACTCTTAAAACCTTGGGCACTTGTTCTTTCTTGTCACCTTCCTTTTTCTGTTTCAAGGGCTCATGTTTAAGCCTTTTAACTTGGATGGGAAATCTTCTAGCACGTTTCTGTCCTCATGGTAACAGTAGTGTGTCTCGTAAAGGCATAGAAAGATCAGAAAAATGCTTGTAGAGCTTTGCAGTGCCTGTTTGATTAACAAGATCCTTTTTACCTGCATCTTTATGGTCCAAACAATCATCTGGAATCAACAAATCAGTAGTAAGACAACAGATTGATGCCTCGCTTTCGGGTTGAGATTGATCAAGGTCTTGCTTCCCAATTTCTTCATTCTTGTCTAGATATGTAGCAATATTTTCGGGTTCCAAAACTTGAGATACTACTAATATGTCATCTGTTTCATCTTGTTTTAGTGGAAGGTTTTCGATAGAGGGCATCTCAACAGTCTCAGCTACAGAAAGTTTTATATAAACTTCTTTGAGGTGTGGGATCTTCTCAAACACTGGAAACTCGTCCACCGCGAAAACATCTTCATTATTAACTTAGCGTTATTGTGATCCCCAGGCAAATCTTCTACAATTTCCGTTGGAAGCCCAAGGGTAAGATCGGGAGCAATATTTGGTGAAGATTCTTTCACAATTCCACAAGATGTGGAATAATCTGTAGAAGAGGAACAGTTATCGGTACCAATGTATGGTGCATGTCCTTTACTTTCATTCTTTGAACTGTCAATCTTGGGATGAGAGTGATTCAATCTGATAGCAGACCTGCAAAGATTTTCATCTAAGCTCAAACTTAGAAAGATAGCTGCCACCAAAATGGACAACCCATTGTCATTGCCCTTGGGAGTTACCTCTTCTGGATATTTAAGGAATCCAAAGTCTCAAACAATGGCAGAGCACTCACCTCATTCAAAACAAAGTCGGAGCTTCTCTGGTTATCATCAAGAGAAATAAGAATCGATGCTGAAGATAATTCAATAACAGTGCATTCCTTGAAATCATTTTTAAGCCTTATCATACCATTATCTGTACTGGAGCCATTCTTTTCCTTCCTGTCAGATTTTCCACTGCCAGCTGTCATATTTCTTGAGACATAGCGAACCAAAGCTGCAATAACTATAACTGCCCTAACATAACCATGTGTATTCTTCAAAATACATTCAAGATCAACAGCTTTAGCAAACTTCATATCCTTTGTGTGGCTGCGAAGAACCTCCAGTCGGCCAACCTCATCTGGAACCCCATTGTCAATTTCACAATCAAACCTACCAAACTGTCTAATTGCTGGGCCATTGCTATTAGGCCTATTGGATGCTCTCATGACTATCACACGAGATTGAGATTTTAGACCATCCATCAATGTCAATAGTTGAGATACAATGCACCTCTCTACTTCACCATTTGTTTGCCTCGTAGGTGTGGTTGCAGAAAAGCAACTTGCAGGTGTCGCAGATGCCTTAAGATGTGACCGACGCCTCCCTTCATCTGAAAGTGTGTACTGAAGTTTCTGTTGTAGGTATTGAACCTTTTTATTCAGCTGTAACGTTATAGGCGAAGCTTTTCAGATTGTTGAGAGCTTAGTTCAACAGCATTATCAAGTAACCCATTTGATATAAGTCTATCTATCATCTCTCGTAAATGTACTGCTGCTTCTGCTCAGAGAGTTACCTGCACACCATGACTGCAAATATAATTTTGTTCATCTTGTATTGGATTGCTTGAACCATGCGCACTAGTTTCCATAAAATATGACTGTTTTCTAGTACTGGAAGGAGTTACACTAGGGCCTGTGCTTGGAAAGTCGAAAACTGGAGTCTTCTGTGTAGAGCTCGACTGATAGTGCATGGAAACAATCTGTTCAATAATGATGAACTGCAAGATATCCTCATCATCTCCTAATTCCATGAATGTTTGCTCTATCTCAGATGAGCTTTGCCTACCCGATACACTCCGATAGCTAGAGGCCACTTTCTTGTGACAGGAGGTAGAAGCAACATTTGCTCTCACTTCTTGTAATGTGCACCTCCTTTCTCTATGCAACAAAAAATTAGAAGTGCTTGGACCATTCATGCAGCTCAATTCTGTTCCTTGTATGGAGTTGTTCACATGAGTGACAAAACTCTCACCTGGCAAGGTTTGTAAAACATGAAAATCTCGGAAGGTTTGACCTTTGTCATTAAATTTACTCTTTTCAAAATCATTTCTATCTTGTTGAAAATTTTATCGAATGTCTTTCTTGGATTGGCACTTGGCAATATTTTTAGTGCAGGAGGAAAACTCTTCCAAATGTTGGCATTCTGCTTCATTTTAGCTTGCATCCTGCTTCTGTCTGGGCTCCATTGAATCTGCCATGGTATCCTGGACAAATGCCCCAGTCTCAAATTTTTCTTTTGGATTTTCTGTTAAACGATCCTGATCTTTCTTCCACAGCTGTTCATCAACCGCATCTTCATTTCTTTCAAATAAGTCTGGCTGATTGCCTACCTCCTCTTTAGGGGGATACAGGCATGTTCATGCTTTGGTCTTTGCTTCAACTTTTTTTACACTTTGTTTTTCAGGCCTGGGCTTATGATCAGTATCACTTGGTTTGTTTTTCTGGCCACTATTTCAGAAGTCGTCCCATATTTTCTCTCTTAGATGCTGTGGCGTTTTGTTATGTTCTTCTAATCTTCTATTCCATTCTCATAGCCTGTTGATATTTTTTGCTCGCTGCCCTTCCATCTTCCTCAGATTCTCTGCTTGCTGTTCTTCCAGCTTTCTCCAAGACTCTGCATGCCTTTGCCAAAAATTTTCTTTCGGTGTTTCAACTTTCCATTTTTAATTACCATCCAGGTTGGCATGATTTCTGCTTTGATATCACTGTAATGTACTGGGGTGATTTTGCCCTAGGTTTTGTGCACATTCAGGGTTATACTCACAATTTTCTTTCCTGTTTGCAAAATAAACAATTCCAGCACAGAATGTGACTTTAGTATCCACAATAACAATATAGCAGAGTATTACATTTCAGCTGTGACAGCCCTGATTACCCCTTTTACTTTTTAATTTAGATTAAATAAATTAAATTTCGGCTGAGTGAAAGGGACAATTAATTCCATGGCTGAGGTGGACATGCTGCCTGGGACAGATGGCAAGCAAGGGGAAAAAGGCCAAATGGCATGGGCATCATTGGCCTACCAGACTGACCAGTGATGACTAGGCCAACCCCCACAAAAATCAGTGGGCAAAGAACAGTTGGAGTAATGTTGATTGGCCAAAGGAAATGAGGCCAGACTGGAAAAAAAACAACCACCGAAAAACAGATTCGGGAGGGGAGACTGGTGGAGATAATTTTTTAAAACGGGGCAGCAGTCACGGGAGGGAGGCAGTAGAACTTGGTTGCAAAGAGTACACTGCTAAAAGCATGGTGTGAGTGCACACACATATTATATTTTTTCTGGTAGCCATCTTGCAGCCCCGTAGAGCTTGGACTGTGTTCTTGAGTGGTCCCCTCATGCCCTGGAGTTTGGCTCAGGGGTGGCAGGCTGGCAGCTGCATGAGAGTGTTTTACCTGCAATCTGCCTAAGGTTGGGAGGAGAACTTTCATCCCTGAGTCAGTCGCCCTTTCTCATTTGAGATAAGTGCCTCTTGCTGTATTTGTTGTGACATTCTTTCCTATTCTAATCGAACTGAACTAATACCATTGGGGTGCTGTTCGTATTACCTATTGTGACTCCTTTTGTATGGTGAATCGTGGTTGTTGGCTGTAATGTACTGCACATGTTTCATATTGGTGTGTGCACACAATAAACCTCCTGTAAATACATATTAAACTTGAACAGAATTGAATTTCCGGGTGATAGATCTTGTTTGCTTAGGTGTACATTCTTGTGTTGAGGAAATGGCTACAGGCCTGTAGGCCTAATTCCTAAGAACACCTAGACACGAAGTTGCCCATCCCAGTACTCATTCACTCGGAAGTTGGATTTACCGGTGATAAACACACAATAAATCCATTACTAACTGCGATGCCCTATGAAGCATATAAATGAACTGGCCTGTAATATATTCAGACAAAAAGCGATGTGTATGCCAAGAGCACATTCACCTTCGTTCATATTGATTGTGAATACTTTTGGAGAAGCCGGGAGACTATCTCCATTTGGCATTTCCTCTACTACATATGATGTTTAAACAAGTTGCTTTGGAGCATGAAGCGAACGTGATATTGTCGTCTGGGCCACGGTGGCTTATGATGTTCAAGATCACTGCAACCAAAGACAACAAGAATACCATCGCCCTTGGTCCTTGGGGACATCGATTTGTTAAAGACTAAAGTTGACTTACAATCGCTAAAAGCCACTGGAACAGTCTCTGTCCATGTGGGTATTTGATCTCTAACTTTATGCGTAATAGATAGACAAATATAGAATAGCCTTTGTCCATGTGTCATGTTCCCAATTAATTTTCTTTTTTCAAGGAAATTCACAATTTTGGCGATGAATATAGTATTAGATAAATAAAACTTAGGAGAAATAAGTTGTGGAGGTATTAAATAAATTTTGGAGAAAAGGCAAAGGTTGGACTTAGGAAAAGAAGAAAAAATTAAAGTGAAGATAAGTTGTGGTGATCACCAAAAAGGGAAACCGAACTCCCTAGGAGAAAATTGAACCACATGAAGAAGGGAAAACAAGGGGGTTGAATTAGTGGAGTCCACACGAAGATTGAGCAGCAATTATAAAAGGAAGGCTAGAGCTTCATTTTGATCATTCTATTTTGGCATTTCATTTCCGATCTTGGAGGTTTTGCTTGAGCTGCTGAGCCAAGTCAACCAGTGTTGCTTAGCACAAGGATTTCCAAGCGGCAAATCCCAACTCTCTTTCGGTGAACCACGAGTGTCACCCTAGGAGAGAAATTTAGAGCTGGTTGGAGATTTCATTCCCTGAATTTTGTGAGCCATTTCATCTCTGCAACAAGTGGTGTGAATTTTTCTAGGAGGACGCAGTAGCAGAAATAGTTGCTTGGAGGTGGAAATTGCCGAGGAGATTTGCCTCAAGAATTTGCAGGAATTCTGCTTGGAGGAGGACCAATTTCCTCAAGGAGTTTCGAAGCCGGAAGTGATTGCATTTGTGAGGGCCAAAATATTTTCTCTAGGGCCTGTATATGGGTTTTATTGGGCCGTTATGCTGAAGCAATTGTTTTTTTTTTTTTGTTATATCTGAATAAGTTTAATCTATTAGTATACAAAAAGGTTACATGGAGGCCAGGGCCTCAGAAGTTCTGGCCCATGGTATGGGCACTCTAATACAGCAGACATGTTCAACATTTATCAGGCGAATCAACAAGAGAGTGCCGCCCTCATAGGGGAAACCGGTCATGAAGCTCCGACAGTTTATCAACACACAATAACTAAGAGAAATTATGCATACAAAATTGTTCCTAGTCAAAAAACACAGCCGCTCGCAAAGGGGAAACCGGCGACTTGACAAACTGTAAATCTGAAAGTGACCAAGCAGTGGCAGCGAGCAAGTAACAGTGACAAACTTGGGTTGTCGTCCATCCAAAATCGTGCAAAAATGGAGATTAGCCATTAATTACCTTGAGAGGAGGGGGGAGGTTCGACCACGCGACAGGCATAGGCGTAAGGGTCGTCCTCGTCCTGCTTATCATCTTTAGCACTGGAGCAGCCTTGCTTGGTGTCGTCCTCGTCCTGCTTATCATCTTTAGCACTGGAGCAACCTCGTTTGGTGTCGCCCGAACCAACATCAACTCTGAGATCCTGCGAAGTGCTACACTCGATCGCTTTTCTTTTTTGACCGCCTCTGGAGGGAGAGCTAGGTATTTCAGCATCCTTATGCGCCAGATCAATTCTCGGAAGCTCGGTACTCATTTCAGGGGGCTCCTCTTTAAAATCAATGGTAATGGTGGTTGTTATAGTCGACATGTTGAGCAAACAAGGGAAACGGAATTGGGTGGTATGCTGTTGACCGGGGATAAGACTGGAAATGCCTCTTGCAGGCTGAGAAATCCCACGACCAACACTGATGCCACGACCACTTCTGGTCTCAGGGTAACGTCCCAATGAGTTTTCCGTGGAAGGAGACGAGGAGCTCGGAGAGGTGGAGGGAGGGTGGCGGGGTGGACAACCACGGCTCGAGCCGCGACAACACTGCATCCTCTGACGCAGACGAGGCATTGGACACAGTTGAGAATGACTGAGCGGGACAAAGCAAGATTCGAAGGGCGGGGAATGCACGGGCGGACCAATGCAAAGCTCAGAAGGTAGAGAATGGGCAAACGGACCAGGGAAAGAGTCAGAGTGAAACCAGAGTCCCTGAGAACAATGGGAGCTCTGCGTTACATGAAAACCCGGGATGAAGTCAATGCAACAGAAAATTGAACATCTATGCCCAGTGCTGGTTCTGGAGCTATGCTCTGAGACAGCCGAGGAGCAGAAAGAGCGCAGAGGCAACAAAGCAGGCGTGAAGCTTCCAGAGGAAGCCATATTACTGAAGAATGGGCGCGAGCACGGGAGACTGTGCTGCATAAATGCAGTGGGGCGGTTGGCAGTCTCGTCGTAAATGCAATTAATGAGGACGAGGACAAGAGGAAGGGTGGCAGTGGTAGAATTCCACACGCATGCTCAAATCCTCTGCCACATATCATTCCCTTTGATCACCTGCATCCGGGGTGCTGAAGCAATTGTTAGCAGCCTTTGTGCCAGGAAATAGCTGGAATCTCACTCTACTATTTCAATGCTATTTTTTCAGAGGTTTCTTAGTTATTTTGGTGGAGGATTTTGGGTGGAGTAGTTGTAGATTTTTTGGCGGGACTCAGAGGTGGGCAATGTGTGAATTCACATAATTTTGGGTAATTCCGGGCAGTTGGGAAGCATTTTCCTAATTTTTCAGAATTTTAGTAGATTTGAGATCCCAAATATCACTTCGTCTCCAGCAACAACAACATAAAAATTTCTGGGTAGAGCGTACAACCATTGAGCCTATTTCAGCGTGGAGTTTCCTTCATTCTCACCTGGGTTTTGCATGCTTGCTTAGCAAGCCCAAATGCATTCATTCCATTACATTTTGTATTAAGATTATCATTGGATATTCAATAAAATGGATCAACTCTATTGTTTCTGCTCAACAATGTTCTAAATTTGTTGTTCTTGTTGAGAATTTATAGGGCTGGTGATTAATTCAAATTCTATTCTTGATAATTACTTGTGTGCTTACTTGAGTTACTTATGTCTTCTCTTCCTTAGCTTATTTAGTCTTTCATCAAGTCAATTACTAAAATACAAAAGACAAAAAGTTAGGCTCTTCGAGCCAGGGCAAAACCTCTCGCTCTTGGAGAGGAAAACTCGTAAGGAATTCTTCTTATAGATCATCAAATGACAAGTATCATGACCAAGACTCAGACCCTTGACCTATGAATGCCTCCAAGACCTTGCCACTGCTTCTTTATTTGCCTCCAACGCTGATCATTCATTTCTGCACCAACTTGCACTGATCTACACCAATATTAGAGAACTCGATCTCTAACTTAATCTTCCTTTATTCTTCGCTTATCAAATCATTCCTTCTTCCTTGATATTCACTTGAGATATATCACTGTCTTTTGAGTATTGAAGATAGGAAGGTAAATCTCTGATTTACCTTCCTTCTATTCTCTTACTTTCACACTGTGATATCCACACTCTTTTTCATCCTTAATCCGCACTGTTATCCTGATCTGAGGTCCGCACTTAAAGTTCAGACTTGACTGTAGCTTCCGCACTTCTTTTGCTTCAGGATGCATTACAAAACAGATCCTAGCTCACCGCTTCAACTCGCATTTAACCCATTGTCACGCTGTTGCTATCACAATTCTGCCCACATTTATGTCCTTCTAGAAATCTGCACAGATCACTGATGTATCAACAATTTACTTTAGTGCTGTCCGAATTGTTGTCTTCTTACTAATCCGCATTTACTGTGATAATATGGTTCCCAAAACAGAGCTGCATCTATTCCTTTTAACTCGGGTATATACAGATCTTTCTTTATGCTGTGATACCTTAGAACCATATGCAATTTTGTTACTCCAAATGAGCCACAACACATCACTATATATAGTGCTCATGTCTTTTGTTTTAGGCCGACCATACAGTCAGCTAGTAAGCTGACTTCATCACTGTGTATTAGGCCAACATGTAGTGCATTTATTCCAGCGTCTAGTGAGGGTGGACATGAGCCATTCTTTCACTATTTATGACAAGGTCTTGGAGCATTCTCTAGCTGCTTCATATACATGACACTTGATTATATTTATGACCAGAAGACAACCCTAATAGACATCAAGAAGAAGTCTATTGACCTATAATAAAATCTTGCTCATGAAACCCATGAAGCAAGTACAACAAAAATACATTTTATTATCTTGTCTTCTTCTTTACATAAATACATAATTACATGGTCAATATGAAGACCGATCCTAGTTACACTTTTCAACAGTTCTTGTGGAGATTTCAAATTGCATGCTTATTTGTTTCGCTGTAGCTAGTTCATGTTTTGATATTTCATTGTATTTCTCTAGTTAGATTATTACAGTGGTATCAGAGCATATTCTTGGCCGGCTGTGGGCTCAAGAGGATGTCATGACAGGGCCGTTTGGTGGAGTTGTTTATTGTCCTAGAGGCAGAGGCAGAGGTAGAGGAAGGGGTCGTGATAGAGAGGACGAGCTTGAGCATTTTTTCTGATATAGAGTTTGAGAATGTCAGAGACTACATGGGGGACAATGGTGAAGAGCAAACTAGGCAGGGTTGGCGTGAGCCACTACTGGAGGAGTTGGCAAGATCGAACCAACAAATGATGGAGATGATGAGGTAGATGATGGCTCTACAATTGCAAAATATGCCAGGATGACCTCAAGGTGGTGGAGGAGGAAACAATGAAGAAGAAGGAGGTTTTGGGATAGGAGAAGGGAGCCATATACATCCACGCAAAAACCATACATATGGTCAGACTCCTATGTTGAGAATTTGGAGGGGCGGATATTAATTCAAATTCTATTCTTGATAATTACTTGTGAGCTTACTTGATTTACTTATGTCTTCTCTTCTTAGCTTATTTAGTCTTCCATCAAGTCAATTACCAAAATACAAGAGACACAAATTTAGGCTCTTTGAGCCAGGGAAAAACCTCTCCCTCTTGGAGAGGAAAACCCAAGAGAAATTCTTCTTATAGACTTTCAAATGACAAGTACCATGACCAAGACTTAGACCCTTGACCTATGTATACCTCCAAGACCTTGTCACTGCTTCTTTGTCGACCTCCAACGCTGATCCTTCTTTTCTGCACCAACCTGCACTATCCTGCACCAACACTAGAGAAGTGAGTCTCTACGTTTATCTTCAAACACTCCTTGTTTATTCAGTTATTGAAGACAAGATCATTCAATATCTTATCTTTCACTTCACATATCCTTGAATCTGGAGATATATTAATTTATTTTATAAATTGTGATTAGGAAGGTAAGTCACAGATTTACCTTCCTCCTTTTCTCGCACTGTAATTTAGAGTTTACTTATCATAACACTTAGACTTCTCATCAACCTTATTACAATGTAGAATATCATCCGAATGATTCTTCTCTTCAGACTAGGCACAGTCCTTACAACGCATAGGGTACAAACTTTATTCTGCTTTTTGTTGCAGGTGTATTCATCACAGGTTTGACTGCCCTCTTGTCTGCAACTTTTTCTCATTGATCCACATTCACTGCATTAGAACAATACACAAAACAAATCTGTACCTTATACTTGAACACTGCCTTTAACTTGCATCTAAACCAGATTTTATCACGCTGTAAATATCTCAGAGGTATCCGCAATATTTTTCACTAAATGAACCGCAACTCCCTGATATATAGGATAAATTACTTATGTTTTTAGGCCGACCCTACAACATGTTTGTAGGCCGACTTCATCACTATATATAGACCAACATGGAGAGCACATCTTCCAGCGTTAATGAGGTTAATATGAGGGCTATCTTGAGTCATTGCTTCACAGCTATATGACAAGGTCTTTGGAGCATATCCTTATGTCAAGACACTTCATATATATGACTCTTGAGTACATTTACAATCAGAAGACAAAACCTAATAAACATCAAGAAGAAGTCTATTGACCTATAATAAAAATCTTGCTCATGAAACCCATGAAGCAAGCATAACAAAAATACATATGATTATCTTTGTCTTCTTCTTTACATAAATACATAATTACATAGTCAATATTAAGGCTGATCTTAGTTATACTGTTTAACACTCCCTCTTAGCTAGGGAGGTATTCATATAGGTACATGGTCACTTTTAAACTGAAGAATCTCATAAGAAGAATCGGATTGGTAATTGCATCTGTATAGCATCATATCAACCAACATTGTCCTAGTGCAAGGCCTTAACTAACAGCCCCATCTCTCAACGAGACAATGGGCTACAATGCTGGCGAGACACATGACTTATAAACACCATAGTCATTATCTCTCCAAGGTATATACTCCACCCAGGTGTTCCCAGAATATGACCTTCTTGGACTATTCTTCTCTTGGGTAGCCAACCCTCAAGAATATCGGTCCCTGACTACTCTTATCTTGAATGTCCTATAACATTCTCAAAGAGTATCAAATGCCAGATGATTACCCAATCCTCCATTCTGTCTTCCAGGTGAAGACCAGAATGATGTGTTTATCCATTCTCTCCACATGGCCTTCACTGAGACTTACGACTGTTAGTCTTGGTCTAGTGTATGACACATGTATTAGAGAATCATATATGTCACTCCCTCTTGACTTACGAAGGACATACTTCAAGTTTCTTCCGAGTAAGAAACTTATCACTTGGCTCCCTCTTAATCAGGGACTTGCAGCAGCAATGGTGAGACACCCAACTGCTCATGAAGTATTCCTCCTCTCAATGTCATGGATTTTGACATTAAGGAATCTTCAACCTTTGTTTTCATAGGGCACATATCATCCATCACTTTCATCCACGAGTCATGTCATCTATTAGAAAGTGATTCATCGAACTTCTTTATCTGCTTCCTATCATACTATTTTACAACCGACAGAAATCACTTAAAGAGGAAGATGATCTCAATCATAGTAGAGATCTTTCGCTTCTTCTTTCTTAGATTTCTTTGCATCAGGTTCTTCCCTGACTTTTGTGACATGGGCTTCTTCCTTTTTCCTCTTGTCCTTTTCAAATTTAGGACAATCCCTTTTATAATGCTTAAGTTCATTACATCCAAAGCATCGTATTTTGTTCTTTATTTCTTCTTTTACTCTGAGGACCAAATTTTCTGAATCTTCCTTTCTTCCTGGATATGGCTGCAAAGGCTTGATTCCCTTCACTTGATCTTGTATCATCTTTGGCTCTCAATCTTGATTCCTCTATTTTGCATAGAGACCATAGATCGTGGAATGTTGTTGCTTCTTTCTTCCCATATAAACTTGAAGTGAAGTTTCCCCATTCTTTCGGTAGGGCATTCAACACCACCATAGTCATTTCATTATCGGACATTACTTCTCCCAATTCCTGCAATTGGTCTCTTATTTTAGAAATCCTCATAAAGTATGAAGTGATACCTTCCTCTCTTGACAATTTCATTTTGCATAGCTCTTGTCTCAAAGAGATTGCTTCTCCTGCAGTACTCACAGAGAATAGTTCCACCAGTTTCTCATACATTTCTTTGGCAGATTTCAATTTTGATACATAGGGTATGAGTGAGTCCTTAATGGATTCTATGAGAATCCTCTGGGCTCTGATTTCTCCTTTCATGTACCTGGCATGAGTTGGAGCATCTTCTTTTGAGGGTTGAATTGTAGATCCTTCGATGTAGTCCATAACTTCGTCTTCAATTAGATTCAAATTTCTTGCATGCACTAAAGTTTGATGACCCAACCAATTTTTTGCTCTCTTTACAATAAGTAATCTTGACAGATTTAAATAAGGTCATAGATACTTACTTGAGTAGATTCACTTGCAGTTTCCTTGATGATGATGAACATGAAGTCAGGAGCTTTTTCTTAGATTGAATTCTCCAATGTAGATGTTCTTGGATCCTTGATGATAAAGAATGTCTCCAAAAGGTGATGTCTCTTTCAATAATGTCTTGAAAATAAATCTTTAATGGCAAAGATTATTTTTTTGATGAGTTGATCCTTTGAATGAGATTGAAGATCTTTCTCGAAATAGCTTGAGAATCTTCCTTGCAAATTGATTTGACTTTTCAGCGCAAACTTTGACCTTGACTTTGATTTTTGCTTCCTTGAGTGCCTCGCTAAGTAGCCCTTGCCTTTTAGCACCTTAGCTTTGATACAATGTTGAGAATTTGGAGGGGCGGTGATTAATTCAAATGCTCTTCTTGATAATTACTTGATTTACTTATGTCTTCTCTTCTTAGCTTATTTAGTCTTTCATCAAGTCAATTACCAAAATACAAGAGACACAAATTTAGGCTCTTTGAGCCAGGGCAAAACCTCTCCCTCTTGGAGAGAAAAACCCACAAGAAATTCTTTTTATAGACTTTCAGATGACAAGTACCATGACCAAGACTCAGACCCTTGACCTATGTATTCCTCCAAGACCTTGTCATTGCTTCTTTGTCGACCTCCAACACTGATCCTTCTTTTCTGCACCAACCTGCACTGTCCTGCACCAACACTAGAGAACTCGGTCTCTAAGTTTATCTTCAAACATCCTTGTTTATTCAGTTATTGAAGACATGATCATTCGAGATCTTATCATTCACTTCACATATCCTTGAATCTGGAGATATATTACTTTCTTTTATAAATTATGATTAGGAAGGTAAGTCACAGATTTACCTTCCTCCTTTTCTCGCACTGCAATTTAGAGTTTACTTATCATAACACTTAGATTGCTCATCAACTTTATTACAATGTAGAATATCATCCGAATGATTGTTCTCTTCAGACCAGGCACAATCCTTACAACGCATAGGGTACAAACTTTATTCTGCTTTTGGTTGCAGGTGTATTCATCACAGGTTTGACTACACTCTTGTTTGCAGCTTCTTCTCATTGATTCGCATTCATTGCATTAGAAAAATACGCAAAATAGATTCGCACCTTATACTTGAACACTGCCTTTAACTCACATTTATACCAGATTTTATCATGCTGTAAATATCTCAAAGGTATCTGCAATATTTTTCACTAAATGAACCGCAACTCCCTTATATATAAGATACATTACTTCTGTTTTTAGGCCGACCCTACAACATGCTTGTAGGCCGATTTCATCACTGTATATAGGCCGACATGGAGAGCACATCTTCTAGCGTTAATGAGGTTAATATGAGGGATGTCTTCAGTCATTGCTTCACAACTATATGACAAGGTCTTTGGAGCATATCCTTATGACTAGACACTTCATATATATGACTCTTGAGTACATTTACAATCAGAAGACAAAACCTAATAGACATCAAGAAGAAGTCTATTGACCTATAATAACAATCTTGCTCATGAAACCCATGAAGCAAGCATAACAAAAATACATTTTATTATCTTTGTCTTTTTCTTTACATAAATACATAATTACATAGTCAATATGAAGACCGATCCTAGTTATACTTTTCAACACTCCCTCTTAACTAGGGAGGTATTCATATAGGTACATGGTCACTTTCAAACTGAATAATATCATAAGAAGAATTGGATTGGTAATCACATATGTATAGCATCATATCAACCAACATTGTCCTATTGCAAGGCCTTGACTAACAACCCCATCTCTCAATGAGACAATGGGCTACAATGCTGGCAAGACACATGACTTATAGACACCATAGTCATTGTCTCTCCAAGGTATATACTCCACCCAGGTGTTCCCAGAGTATGACCTTCTTGGACTATTCTTCTCTTGGGTAGCTAGCCCTCAAAGAATATCGGTCCCCGACTACTCTTATCTTGAATATCCTATAACATTCTCAAAGAGTATCGAATGCCAGATGATTACCCAATCCTCCATTCTGTCTTCCAGGTGAAGACTAGACTGATGTGTCTATCCATTCTCTCCACATGGCCTTCACTGAGACTTAAGGCTGTTAGTCCTGGTCTAGTGTATGACACATGTATTAGAGAATCATATATGTCAATTCCTCTTAACTTAGGAAGGACATACTTCAAGTTTCTTCCAAGTAAGAAACTTATCACCTGGCTCCCTCTCAATCAGGGACTTGCAACAGCAATGGTGAGACACCCAACTGCTCATGAAGTATTCCTCCTCTCGATGTCATGGATTTTGACATTGAGGAATCTTCAACCTTTGGCTTCATAGGGCATATATTGTCCATCACTTTCATCCACGAGTCATGTCAGCTATCAGAAAGTGATTCATTAGACTTATTTATCTGGTCCACCTTTATGCCATGCTGCTTTTCTTCGAACCATCTCCCAAGGATTTTACATCCTTTCACATGATTGGTAGCCCTGCGTAAACTCATCCAGATAAATATATACATATGAACTTTAAATCAAAAGTTATCTCAGTGATGATCTTTCACCATGACATCTTCCTGTAGGCATCGACATCCTTTATTTAGATTGACACATCTCCTAAAGATATGTTTTGTCAGGGTCTTCTTGTTTACCGGACTTCTATCAGAGTCTACATATCCTCCCAGGAGATCTCCTAGTCACATCTTCTTGGCTTCCGAATGATAACCGCCTCTTAACACAGTTGCACTTCATGATCTCTTCCATTCTTTCTCCACACATCTTCATTCCCAGGAACTTCCAATTTCCAGTTCCTTGATTGTATACAACCACCTCATATTTGCTGCCACTATGGACACTTTGATTTCTTGGTGATGCCCTTTGAGCTAACCAACACACCAACCACGTTTCAGTCTTGCATGGACCATGTGTTCCGCAAGCAGTTACGACGATGTGTCTTGGTATTCTTTGATGACATTTTAATATATAACAGGACATGGGAGGAGCACCTCCAACACTTGGAGGAGGTCCTGCGCATACTAGAGGAGCAACAATTGTATGCGAAAATGTCCAGGTGTGAGTTCCTATTGATGAAGATGTTATACCTTGGGCATGTGATTGGGGAGGATGGAGTACGGGTGCACCAGGAGAAGATTATGGCCATCCTGGATTAGCCTACACCCAAGAATGTGACAGAGTTGAGGGGATTCGTGAAGGGGTTTTCCCAGCTAGTAGCACCCCTCACGGATTTGACGAAGAAAGGGGCTTTTGAGTGGATTGATGGGGCGCAAGAGGCTTTTGAGTGCCTCAAGAGGGTGATGAGTAGTTGTCTTGTTTTGGCCCTTCTAGATTTTTCACGCCCATTTGTCTTGGAGTGCGATCCATTAGGGGAGGGCATTGGAGCAGTTTTGTCGCAGGGAGGTCACCCCATAGCATTTGAGAGCCGAAAACTTCAACCACATGAGGGGTTATATCCCATATATGATAAAGAGATGCTAGCAATCATGCAATTGTTGGCTAAGTTTCAACAATATTTAGTGGGGAACAAGTTCAAGGTTAAGACTGACCACAACAGTGTTCGAATTTTCTTGGAGCAGCAGGACCTGCAGGAGAGACAACAAAAATGGGTTAGTAAGATCCATGCATATGTTTTTAAGATTGAGTATGTCAAGGGCAAGCAAAACATAGTAGCTGACGCATTATCACGGAGGCTCGTGACCCTCTCTTTGATGGATATCACGTAGGATTGGAGGGCACAACTTTTGGTGGAGTACTCCAAGGATTGATAGGCATGTGAGACATTGGATGGTACTCATGGGGATGACAGGTACTGGGTGATGGATGATGTCATCTATTACAAATACAAGATTTATTTGGTGCCAAGTTCACAGTTGAGGGAGAAGATCCTACGCGTAGCTCATGACTCACCTTTGGCAGGGCATTGGGGGTTCTACAAGACATACAGGGCCATTAGGGAGTGTTTCACTTGGCGGGGTCTCAAGGAAGATTTTATGAAGCATGTCAGGGATTGTGATGCATGCCAAGGAACAAGGGAGAGCACATGCATTCGACTGGATTACTACAACCTATTCCTATTCCTAAGAGGAAGCGCGAGAGCATATCGATGGACTTTATTACAGGGTTTCCGACAATGCACGTGAGAGATTGCATCTATGTGGTTGTTGACAGGCTAACAAAGTTTGCACACTTTTTTGCCATTCTAGCTCGATACTTAGCCTCACAGGTGGTTGAGTGTTTTTTTTGTTTTTTGTTTTTTTTTATTATGTTTTGTCTTTAGTTCTCTTCTCTCTCTCCGGGAGATATTTAGGTTGCATGGGTTGCCTAAGACAATTGTCGGTGACATGGATGCCAAATTTATGGGAGGATTTTGGCAGTAGTTGTTTCACCTAGTGTGCATGAAGCTTACACCCAGTACTAGCTACCATCCTCAGATAGATGGATAAACAAAGATAGTGAATAAGTGGCTGGAGGGATATTTGCGCAACTATGTGACTGGGAAACAAAGAGCATGGGTGAAGTGGTTGTACCTTGGGGAGTATTGCTACAATACCACATATCATATGTCCATAGGTATGACACCCTTTCATGCTTTGTATGGATATGTTGCACTAACTTCACATATATGGTTTTTGGAGATAACAGGGCTCCGGGGGCCAAAGATTGGATACAGGAGAGCTTCACTTTGATCATTTTATTTTGGCATTTCATTTTTGATCTTGGAGGTTTTGCTTGAGTTTCTGAGCCAAGTCAACCAGTGCTGCTTAGCACAGGGATTTCCAAGTAGAAAATCCCAACTCTTTTTCGGTGAACCAAGAGTGCCACCCTAGGAGAGAAATTTGGAGTTGATCGGAGATTTCTTTTCCTGAATTTTGTGAGTCTTTTCATCTCTGCAACAGGTGGTGTGAATTTTTCAAGGAGGACGCAGTAGCAAAAATAGAGTTGCTTGGAAGTGGAAATTGCCGAGGAGATTTGCCTCAAGAATTTGTAGGAATTCCGCTTGGAGGACCAATTTCCTTGAGGAGTTTCAAAGCTGGAAGTGATTGCATTTGTGAGTGATGTTTTACTCTACCGATAGTGAGAGAGTTCTCTTAACTATAGCTACGTTGAAGAGATTGCCCTGAAAATGTTTTTCTACCCCGAGCACCAACGATGGCCTTCTTCGCATGATCTTAACTAAGCTCATTCATTTAGACAAAACTATGTATGAGATTATTTTCTTACGACTCCTGAGACTTGTCTCTTTAAGATGGAACTCCATGGATTAGGGCCGTTTTGAAATATTGGAGATGGCATAGTTAGAACCCTTCTACATCTATGTAACAGAGGACCCTTATGGTGTCAATTGACATTTTATCAGCCATCTTATCATGTGTGAACAAATGTTGGGTTGTGAGGGATCCTCAAGCACATTAGGTAAGGAACTGCTCATCCATATGGAAATCTGACTAATCTTTGAAGTGCAAAGAAGAGTTGTGCGTTATGTTTTACCATCACCAAGGCTTGGCTCTCAAGACTAGACCTTCATAAAGTTGGTATTATGAATGTTACATGCTTTGTGGTAAGGGATGATACAATTGAGCATATAGTTTGGAGATGCCCATTTGCTAAGAGCTTACAATTTTGCCTTATTGGAAAGTTCCCTTCCTAGGGGACACTTGAGTAAAGAGGGGTAACCTATCTTGATGGCATATAGTTCGACTGTCTTCCAATGTATCTTTGTATGAATATTAGTGTAATAGTATAACCCTGTTATCAGGTTTCTCTATGTCTCTCTAGTCCATGATGCAATTTTTTAAAGTTACATAGGATGCATTTCTCAACATAAAAAAGGAGAAAATGCTTACCCCGTTCTTGTAACTGTAACCTAAGAGTCAGGTAACCTAGTGACCACCTCCGGTTAGACAAGGGGGTGTGTCACAAGTGGTATCAGAACCCCCAGGTTCAACACTCGGACCTAATGAGCTCTATCGTGAAAGGAATGAAATTCTAAATATGTAACCCTAGGATTTTGGGGACAAAGTGAATACCCTATCTCAAAATTAAATAAGTAGAAAGTTCCAAGTCTAAACTCTTAGAGATGAGCCAGACTCTAGCTCTCTGAGTACTATGGCTGACTATGAAGGATATGATAGCCATGTTTGAAGAGTTTGGTTCCTCAAGGGAGCTGATGATTCCTCGTTAGCTGTGGCTTAATGGTTGGGAAAAGGCATTTCCATGCAAACAGCCTAGGTTCAAACCAAAACACATATGAGGCCCCTTGGGTGTGCCGTGTGTGTTGATCTCCTAGATTTGGTTCCTTTGTCATCAAAGGGATTTGACGCATGAAGCCAAATCCACTCTAGTGGACCTTTTATCCTTGGTAATATTTTCCACCATTAAGAATATTCCATACACATTCCCAACTCAAAATTGGTCCACATCACATGATACCAACACTATTAGCAGTATTAGTACTAGAATGCACCGAGGTGTTATCATTTCAATATGGGGACTTGCACCCTAAGGCCATCCAAATTAAGGATCTAACTAGGAAGCATTGATTGCTTGTAATAAATCAGGTTTACAACCCTTACCATATGAAATTCTTGTGTTGTAATATGTTAATTTCCAGGCCAATTGTAATTATTTAATTCCGGCATCAAGAGGAGACAACACTGCTAAGTGCAAGCACACCCATGAACTCATTGCAATTAAATTGCCTCCCTGAACATGATTTTTGTGTATGTTAGGTTTTACAAACTTGTGAATTGTAACTGAGATAGATGCTAGTTTTGTAGTATCACAGGTTGGTTGTTACACCAGTTTGGGATATTGCTTGCATAATGTGCAAAAATATACATCTCAGTAGGTTAAGAACAATAAAAAATATGTCAGAGTTCGTTTCTTTTAGAGGAAGAAGATTAAGAACTTGTTGGCACTGCAACAGAGGAACTAATAAAAGAGATATTTCAAAAGTTGTGAGATCAATTATGGGGTTACAACCCTATGAGATGCACTTAGAATATGTTAGGGTCCTAGGTTGTGTCATCAAATGCATTTTCCTTGTCCATTTATTTTTAGTTTTTGAAGCAGTTGAGCCTAAGACTACTGGCACTGTCATAGCCCCAAAGGTCACTGCCCAACATCGTCGAATTTCTGCCATAAAGGGTTCAGTCAAAGCATGAAAGAGTGTCAAGTCAGTGGGATTCATGAGGTCACACATGTTTATATAGTCAAGTCAAAAAGGGGTTGTGTGTCAGTCATTCGTCGATCAAAACCATTCGAAATGAAGTTGTGTCAGTCTAAAGTTCTGATGGTCATGAGGTTTAATCAATAAATATGTTCTATATCTTTATCCCCATGATTTCCTTTTTCACACCCTATTTTCCCCATTTCCCTTTCATTCATACCCCTTCATATATAACTTACATCCTATCCCCTTCTCACATATCATTCACTTATCATTCACATTACATTTCCTTCCCCCCCCTTTATTCTAAACCTATCCCCCATAACACTACTACCACTTTCCAACACTCATACCATGACGCAAGCGTCATGCCTTATCTCTCACACTTACATCATACCGTTTGGGAGTTACACGTGTCGCTTTGAGGCTCATTTTCACAGTTTTTGTTGACAAAATTATGAAATTTTTGGATTTTGGTTTGAAAATGTGGGAATTTATGGATTTTTCAGGTTGTCAGTTGTCATGGAACATGTGGAAGGGTCCATTGCCTACTCAGAAGCCCACTCAACGCCCATTCATCGGCCAAGTTGTCCTCCAACACACAAAAAGCATGCATACGTGGAACTGCTGCGCATTGCTACACAACACAGTTTGAAGCTGCTCTTCCTATTTTCATTATCAGTTCGAGAGTTTTCATGACTGAGAGTTTTCAATGATAGGATAAGGATCTTGTCGGATATGTTTATTATTTAGATAGGCTTGAAAGAATAAAATTAAAGTAGTTTTTCTTGCATTTTTTCCCTAAAAACAATGATGCTATTTAGAGTTGCTTTGTCTATTTTTGATAAGAAAAACAATGAGTTGCTAATTGTGGGTGACTTGATCCATTTTGAATGGATAGATCGGACATTGGACCTGGTCATGAGATGTTTTTATGATGTAAATGTATAAGAACTCATAGTGGGAAAGGTTGGTTAGTGTGTGGAGAAAAGACTCCTTTTTGTACTCATCAGAATTTTCAGTGAAATACAAGTTTGGTTTGATTAGCAAGGATTCATGTGACAGTCTCTATTGGTAATGTGTTTCCTCATGTGTTAAATTTATTTTTCTATTTTTCCATGCTATTTTACACAAATATCATGTTTGGTTTAACTAGTAATTGATTCAGAATTCACATGGTTGTGCTCTGCATCTTATTAACCAAGCAATTTATGTATTTCTTCCAAGTCCTCCTTCACCCTAATCTACAACGAATTTAAATCAAGATATCAACATGCTGTCTAACTTGCCCTTGTTTAGATATGACCATCCTTGTCCTTTTTCACTGAATACTATCCCTAATGTGACTCCATGCCCAATAATTTCCCACACCTACCTGCAACTCAGTCAAATCAACTTGTTTCATTGATTAACATAACTAGCCTTAGATCTTTTGGAGTCAACTCATTCATTTATTGAGAATATTGAGTGAGAGAGCCCTCTCCAAGGCTAAGAGGGCTAGATCTTAGCCTAAAAGTGGTTTGTGGTTACCTTTGTAGCCCTTTTTTCAGCCTAAAGGGATTTACGGAGTGCTAAAATAGTGGCGTCGTTGTCAGGGAACGAACGATTTCATATTCCCCGGGAAAGATCATCAGAGTTTAGATCTGATCGCTGATGGTTGACAATATTCAAACACATATGAAGGCTGAGCCATTCACCTGATGAAGCCAATCAAGTTTCAACATGATCTGAAGACTCCACTGGCAACAGGATCCAGGAATCAAGATGTGTTCTCAATCTAGATGAATCGAGTTCACATTCCAGGTTTTCCAAATTGCATGCCTCATGTAGATTGGCAAACTTATTTGCCAAATTTCAGAGATCAGGTAGGAGATGATGCTGCTCTTCATTTGGTCACATTTCACATGCATGTACAAGGGCTCAAGGTTAAATTTCAACAGGATTTCCTAATGAAGATGTTCATGGTATCATTGGAAGGAAATGCACAATCACGTTATGAAAGCTTTTCAAATGGTTGCTTATATTCTCTTAGAGATTTTCTTGTTGTATTTTATGAGAGGTACAAAAAATGTCATCCTTGTTGCTGGTCAAAGATTGTTGTAGACATTTTGAAAAGTTTATTTAGCATTTGGAAAGTTTTTATGAAGATGATCAGTTTATGGCTGATGATGTTATCGAGGCCTTTCATGAGAACCCTTTTAACCAGGAAGAAGATGTAGACACTGGATGCTATGACACTCAAGAAAATTTTCAGCAAGTAGTTATTTCTCCCTTGGCTGAAAATGAAACAAATCTGCATTTCAATGATGTGTTTTCTCCTGAACTTGTGGATGACATTCAACAACCTTTAGACATTTAAGAAGAACAAGAGAACAATCAACTCAGTTATAATGAAGAATCAATGCTTACGTATGACATTCATGTTCCATCCTCTAAGTTTGATGAACATTTGCAGCAGTCTTGTCAGTTTGAAAGGGTTGTTGATGAAAATGAAGACTTTATTCAGACAAATCGGCTTCTTGAAGTAACAAACACAAAATGTTTTGAAGATCAAGGTCATATTTTTACTGAAGCACGTGAAAGGTTAACTCTTGACACTCCCGTTATACATGATGCAGTTGTTCCATTTGCAGTTCCTCAAGAAAATTTAACTTTTTTTATTGTGAATGAGAAGAATGAGAACACAGGAAAAGTCATTCAAGGTTTAGAAAATGAGGAGTATAATGAAGAAGAACAATTGGTCATCATATTTGAAGAAAGTTGCCTTCTTTTTGTTGATCATCAAGAGCATTTAACCTTTCATGATTTTCAAGATCCTCTTACCAATTTGTTACAACCATCAATGAAGGTAGATTTTGCAGCATTTCTACACCAAGAATATCAATCTCAGTTACAGTTTGAGTTGCCATTCTCTCATTTTTTCTGTTTGCTCAAGAAAAGTGTGAGAAAAATTTCAGTGAATGACCATCTCCTTGCTTGGCTTCTTTGGAAATTCTCTATTGCTTGAGTGAGCAGGTAATTCAACAGTTAGTGTAGATAGCAATATGAATAAGCTCAATGATTTGAGCATCTTTTTCAGCAGTGTTCCAATTTCTATTTCAGTATTGCAAGTGTGGGTAATCGCCATTGGAATTTGAAGCCCGAGGAGAAGGCCCTGAGGTTTTAGTGATTTGCCGCCATCTGTAAGGTCAAAGTTAAGTCAGCTAGTCAGTTAATTTTCAGTTTTTTATCTTTTACTACAGTGTCCAATGGTCTTAGTAGGCTACTAGTCTGCGATTTCTGTTCTTGGCACCTTGCTCGGAGGCTGCCATCCCCATTGGAGCCAATGTTAGGGTCCTAGGTTTTGTGTCATCAAATGCATTTTCCTTGTCCATTTATGCCAATGACTACTGTTGCTGTCATAGCCTCAAAGGTTGCTGTCCAACATCGTCGAATTTCCGCCATAAACGGTTTAGTCAAAGCATGAAAGAGTGTCAAGTTGGTGGGATTCACGAGGTCACGCGTGTTTATACAGTCAAAGTCAAAAAGGGGTTGTGTCTCAGTCATTCGTCGATCACAACCATTCGAAATGAAGTTGTGTCAGTCTAAAGTTTTGATGGTCATGAGGTTTAGTCATTAAATATGTTCTATATCTTTATCCCCTATTCGTATCTACCAATTGCTTCCCTTTTTCACACCCTATTTTCCCCATTTCCCTTTCATTCATACCCCTTTATATATAACTTACATCCTATCCCCTTCCCACATATCATTCACCTATCATTCACATTACATTTCCTTCCCCCTTCCCCCTTCATTCTAAACCTATCCCCCATAACACTACTACCACTTTCCAACACTCATACCATGACACAAACCTCATGCCTAATCGCTCACACTTACATCATACCCCTAAGCTCTAATTATTACCCATAATCCTCGCACTCATGCCAAGATTGCGCTAATAAGAGCACATAGCATCCATATAGGAGACCACAGATTGATTCTCAACTGATAATTGACAAGAAACAAGGCTGCACTCACTGTGGGAAATTCGCTGCGCACAAGTGCTACCCAACTTGTTCATTGCGCAAAATACTTTGTTTTAGACATCATTTTGAAACGCTGTTTCTGATCACATGCAAGCAAATTTTTGGAAATTGAAAGAGGTTTTTTTCAAGCACGGACCAAAGCACAATAACCTCCTTCAGTTTTTGCACAAGTGTCATAGATAGGGAGTTTCAAGTGCATCTTCAAGGCCTATTTTTTGGACTCTGTAATTTCCTGTTTTAGTCATTGTTTTGCATAGCAGTTTCTGAGAAGTTGAGGAAGAGTTTGAAGAAACTGAACGAGGTTTTTGTAGAGAATGGACGAAAGAACAAAAACCTATCTAAGATTTTACACATGTGCTACTGTTTGGGACTTACATGTGTTGCTTGGAGGCTCATTTTCACAGTTTTTGTTGACATAATTATGAAATTTTTGGATTTCAGTTTGAAAATGTGGAAATTTATGGATGTTTTGAGGTTTCCAATTGTCATGGAATGTGTGGAAGGGTCCATTGCCTACTCAGAGGCCCACTCATCACCCATTCATCGGCCAAGTTGTCCTCCAACACATAAAAAGCATGCATACGTGGAACTGATGCGCAGTGCTGCGCAACACAATCTGAAGCTTCTCTTCCTATTTTCATTATCAGTTTGAGAGTTTTCATGAACGAGAGTTTTCAATGATAGGATAAGGATTTTGTGGGATAAGTTTATTATTTAGAGAGGCTTGAAAGAATATAATTAAAGTAGTTTTTCTTGCATTTTTTCCCAAAAACAATGATACTATTTAGAGCTGCTTTGTCTAATTTTGATAAGAAAAACAACGAGTTGCTAATTGTGGGTGACTTGATCCATTTTGAATGGATAGAACGTACATTGAAATTGGTAATGAGATGTTTTTATGATGTAAATGTATAAGAACTCATAATGGGCAAGGAAGTTGAGGTTGGTTAGTGTGTGGAGAAAAGACTCCTTTTTGTACTCCTTATCATAATTTTCAGTGAAATACAGGGAAGGTTGGTTTGATTAACAAATATTCATGTGATAGTCTCTGTTGGTAATGTGTTTTCTCGTGTGTTGAATTTCTTTTTCTATTTTTCCATGCTATTTTACACAAATCTCATGTTTGGTTTATCTAGTAATTGATTCAGAATTCACATGGTTGTGCTTTGCATCTTATTAACCACATAGTTAATGTATTTCTTCGAAGTCCTCCTTCACCCTACTCTACAATGAATTTAAATCAAGATATCATCATGTTGTTTAACTTGCCCTTGTTTAGATATAACCATCCATGTCCTTTTTCACTGAAGACTATCCCTAAGGTGATTCCATGCCCAATAATTTCCCACGCCTACCTGCAACTCAATCAGATCAACTTGTTTCACTGATTAACATAACTAGCCTAAGATCTTTTGGAGTCAACCCATTCATTTATTGAGAATCTTGAGTGAGAGAGCCCTCTCCAAGTCTAAGAGGGCTAGATCTTAGCCTAAAAGTTGTTTGTGGTTACATCTGTGGCCCTTTTCTCCGTCTGAAGGGATTTACAGTGTGCTAACAAAATATATGAGTTTTACTTACATATAGTAAGCATATCTATTTTTGTGATTGATTAAACAAATTAGTGGAGTTCACTTCTCTTTTGTTTTATGTTTGAGCTGCAAATAGGGAGGAATTATAATTAATTTCAGCAAGCCAAGCATAGTTACCCTAACAAAATAATTTTATGAGAAGTTTAAATTTGAGTGTCATTGGGAGATTTTGATAACCCACTTGATTTTGAATCTATGGTACTAGAGTATGATTTTGTCTAAGGCTTATGGTAGCTATTGTTGAAACAACAGTTGGAAAAGCTACAAAACATGAAAGACTTCAAATGTTGAAGGACATTAGCAAATGATAAGAATGATAAAGTAAATGGAGGAAGAAAAAGAAAAATTGCAAACCAATATGACTGGGCAATTAAAAATCCTCATTAAGTTAATGGAGAAGTTGGAGGACTGTTAATAGAAACCATTCTCAGTAGAATGGACAACCTTGGGGAGCAAATATTTTAAGTCATTATGCAGTTACATCAATATTTCTTTGCAAAAGGAGTCTGAGCCATGTTACCGCTCAAACTAGCAGGGGTCCTAAGAGGGGTTCCTATAGAGCAACTACTAGGTCAAGGGGCAATAACGGAGCAATAGCCCACTGCCACCTCAGCTATAGCTCCTTGCTCTTTACGAACTTTCACCGATGGGAGGAGACTCGATGCAAGAAGAATCACTTGGATGAATAAATCAAGGAATGCATGGGGGGTGATTCCTAAAGCCTATTCACAAGATAGACTCAATTATATGGCTTTCTTACTTAAGAAGCAAGGTGATGGACTCTCTAGGAAAGGCTAAGAGGATACTTAGGCCTAGGTTTGGGAAATGCCTCTTGACAAGAGGCTTCCTAGATCTAAGAATCCTTGTGAGGAAATGGCTTCTATGCAATCCTTGCGGAATTTGAGTTGTAAAGTTGTGGGACCACAAAGAGCCAAAGCGGACCCAAACCAGGTCAAGGATGTGGAGTTGATCAACACTAGAGGGGCTTGACCTGTTTAGGGAGGAGAATAGGATCAAAGGACTAATTTTCTTTTGAAATTGAATGCAATGATCCAAATGAGGACACTAACCCAAATAAACCTAGGGAGAGAAATGATCCTTGAGCTAGGGCTTGCGATATCACAGGATTCCACCGTCGGATCATGCTCAAATTTGGAGGACCCCTTGAGAAGATCCCAACGCAGTTGTGGACCAATTTTCAAGGTGTTTGGATGGCTACAATTCAATTCGTGTGATGCCTTAGGTGACCTTCTAGGGTTAGGCCTAGAATTTGGAAGAGTGAAGAAAAGAAAGATAAATTTGACCACCAAGAGGATGCGCAAGTCAATGCCTTTCTTAGGGGGCTTAATGGAGTCAAGATACACCTAATTCAAGGAATTTCGTGTGCTAAGGAGCCCGAATTAACCTTTGCTAACGTATTCAAGGGCAACAACTAGGTAATTAGAGATTTATACTTCAAATTTGCTGAAGAGATGAAGTTTCAAGGTCTTTCAAGCTTAAGAGGTGCCTCTAGGAACATTCAACCAATCCCTCAAAGACCAACGCATGCATAAATCATTTATTCAAGGTCTTAGAAGAATTTCACATTACATTAACCCATACAAGAATAATGATAACAATATACATGCATTTGACAAGTACGATAACAAGAATAGTATTAAAATTTGACTTACATGAGAGAGAGAGCATATCCATTCATCAACTTTTCATTAGAAAGAAGCTCCAAAGACAATAGCGAAAATCCAAACATCATAGGGCATCAAGAAACTCCAAAAAGTTCACCCTAGCAAAAAGTGCAAAAATCTCTCCAAAGATGCTAATCCAATCCAAGTGATGGTGAGAGAAATGAATCACCTCTTATCTATTTATACCAATTTTGCACGACTCGTACTTGTATAAGACTCGTCTGGCTATTGACTCATCGACTCATATAAGACTCGGGAATGACCAGTATAAAACTTGTATAAGACTCGGGAACAACCCGCATAAAACTCGAATAAGACTCGTCAAAATGCAAAAAACCTTAAAATATGGTAAATTTTAAGCACAATAAAGAAACTAATGACAATTCCAATCCTTATAAGTTACAAATACCACAATATATGCAATAATTCATAACATCATCTCATATCTATAAAAGTACAACATAACGTATTCGATTTTTGTAAGCAAAACATTTAGATACTGAATAAGAAAAGGATTCATGTTTCCATAATTAAAATAAATATGTCAGGAAGTTCAAAATTCAAATACATATGTCACAAATGATAAATGATTGTCTCATAGCAATCTTGAGTCTCATCACTCATGGACGACCACGCCTACAGTAAGCCCTCGTGGAGCTCATGCTAGCATCGGAAGGTCGAAGCAACTGTGAGGCAGGTGTATTTAGAGTCTCCATTTGAGATGGAAAACTAGAGAGATCCTCAGTCTCTTTATCAAGCCAACTCAATTCAGGGGATTCCTTATCCACAACCCAATTTGACTCTAAATCAATAATATCCAATAAAATTGGATCTGTATCCTTTGGTTGCACTTGTTTTGTGAGCATTCGAAGGTTGTAGTAGATGAAAACCAACTTCTCCAACCTCTCATTCTCCAACCTGTTTCTCTTTTTGCCGTGGATGTGCTCAAACGCTGACCAATTGCGCTCACAAGAAGAAGCGCTGCAGGGTTGACTCAGAACTCTGATGGCGTAATTGTGGTGCCTTAGTGCCACAATCTATCCACCAATGAGCTGTAAAAAAATAAAAACAAAGAATATCAATTTGCAATGCCAAACATATAAAAGAGAACTAGAAAAATTACAAGCTAAGTTCTAACAATTTGCACTTACAAGGCATTTTTTTGTCCTTGGGACGTTGGCTTGAGCTGAATCCAAACATTCCGGATGCTTCCTTGTACATATCTCATTGTATGTTGATTTTGTCTTGAATATCTTGATTCGGGAACATCTTCTCAATGTATATCATGACACCTCTCATCACCTCAGGATCTCTTTGAATGTTAGACCCCTCATTATAGAATAAGCTTGGATAGAGATATGCTCATGTTGCATGTAATGGTGAATGTAGTTGCCTGTCCCACCTGGAATCAATAATTTGCTATATAGGGAGATATTTAGATTCATTTCCCTTATAGAAAGTCTTGATGGCCTCTTTGGCCTTGTCCATGCCCTCATAAATATATCCCATTGAATGTTTCTCTCCATCCATCAATCTCAAGACTTTCACAAGGGGCTCAGTGAAGCTGACAATCTCAGTGACTTTGTCCCACAAACTATCAATAAAGACAAATGCTTTCATAGACAATGCTTCTGGTTTTGTGCTATCTTTCCAAAATACCCATTGCTGGCTACAAAACATTCTTCTAAAAGCTTGGTACTCATACAAAAGGCTTTGGAAGGAAAGAAAGTTTGTACCAAACCGTGTGACAGTTGGGCGACTAAGCTCACCTTGTGTGAATTCCCTCATAAGGTTCAACATCTAAGCATGATTATAAATATACTTGGTAATTTGCTTTCATTCTTGCACAACATCTTGCACCCACTCCAACTTTCCAATGTCCTCTAGTATCAAGTCTATGCAATGGGCAGTGCATGGAGTCCAAAATATGGTGGGATATTTGGCACAAAGCAACCTTCCAGCTGCCACATAATTTGTTGCATTGTCCGTGATTACTTGAACAACATTTGCAAACCCAGCTTCCTCCACCACATCAACCAACAATGTAAAAGTCAAATTTGCATCTTTTACATTTGCAGATGCATCAATGGTTTTTAGGAACATGGTTCCGTTAGGGTAAGCTACAACACAATTTATTATTGTTCTACCCCTCTGGTTTGTCCACTCATCAGACATAATTGTACAACCTGTAAATTTCCATGAGCTTTTAATGCTCTCCAATTGTTCCTTGACACACTCAAGCTCCTCATCTAACTCTTTTACCCTAAGTGCATTATAAGATGGGGCTTTGTATCCAGGGCCAACACTTGCAATGACATCCACCATGGGCTGATAAAAATATGACTTTGCATAGTTGAATGAAAGAATGTTATGGTACCAAAACCTCCCCGCTGCCATATCTGCCTCCTTCCCCTTCTTTTCATTAAAACTATTCAAGGTTGGTTGAGATCCTGGAGTTGTACGAGGAGTGAAGAAAGAAAAGGTTATACTCTTGTTTGCCACAACACTTGAAGAGGAGTTACCAATACCTGGGTTTTGAATCCGTGCTTCACTCTGAGATGAAGATCTACCTATCCCAACAATCTCATCCTTCCTTTTTGTCCTCTTAGAACTTTCTTCTTTAATGGCTTCCAAAACAGTTGCCATTTCAATAGTGACTTCATCAGAGCAATTTTGACAACATCCCACACCATTCCTAGGAATTCTAGCTAGGTGGTATTTTACCCTGTTTACGCCTGCATGCATTGTGGCATTGCAATAATTGCACTTGACATGGTGGTCGTTACCGAAAATGATTCGTTGACCATGTGCCTGTTACCCACCACTTCGTGGGTGATATCCCCATGAGAAATTTTTTCTCCATGATGGACCTCAGCGGACAGCCAGCAGCCCCTTGCAACCTTCAACTAGCTCGTTGTGCCATTTCTCCGCCACCTAAGCCAGCGATGTGGTCCCTCACCCATCTATATTGATCGTATGTTTGAAGGTGGACCTCCCGAATCCCCGAATCTAAAGGTATATCTTGTCATTTGGTAATTGAGTATTGGGTTTACATGTCATGGATACTTTTGGGCATGGATTGATGGGGGGATTTAGTGAAAAGAGTGGGCTTAGCTTGTGGTCCTATCCCTTCTCTTTTGCATGTTACCCTTGGATCTTAGTCCAATATGATCTCCTTTATTGACCATTTAGTTCTAGGGCGGTACTACTTGGGAAATCCTGAGTAGTGGGTGCGTGGTCCCGCTCCTTTATTCACATATATTACTCCCTTTCCACTCACTATACCCCCATCCATCATTTCTCCCGCCTGAGTCCACATTGCCTCTTTGGGTCCACATTGCCTAAGCCTCCCTATCCACTTGCCCCCACCTTGGGTTAGGCCTAGAATGATACCTTGGAGGTTGAAGCAGCTAAAAGAAAAATAAAAGCATAAATGACCACCATCAATAGGGAATTGTACCACAAACTGCAAAAGATGGTCGGGACAAAAAAATAATTAGCATGTGGGAAAAAGCCAATACATGAGCTGTACCCCAATACCCATGGTCATCTCCCTGGTTCCATAGGTCCTAGATGAACCTCTTTTATCATTCAGGAACCCATGATTGTCCTAACCCCTGGAGGGCAATGAACCGCCCTACCTAAGAGGGGGTAATCATACACATCATGCTCTTGTCCTATGAGCCCCGAGCGATTAATTAAAGAAAATTCATAAGAAGCAAAAGACATATAAAGAAGGGTGGAAAAATCAAGGCTTGGGAACCTCATGTACCACGCCTCCTACACATTATATACCAAGGTGTGGGCTTCCCCTTATTTAGCTACCTGTGAGCCCCAATATGTGGCATAGGACTGCCCCTCCCATTCCCTATTCCATTTCACTTCTTTATCACTTGCCACCCCCATTTGAGTGTTGAGATTTTGTGTATTTGGGGTAGCATCAGTTGTGCTCTAGGTCCCAAATTTTGAGGAAAGACTAGAGTCCACCTGATCTACAAGACCCAGAAATAGATTTGGGAAATTTCATCTAGTTTAGGAGATATTAAATTAGTTAATTATTTTAATGTATTTCCTAAGTTAAAACTTAGGAAAATAAAATAATTAAAGTAAATTTAATTAAACATGTGATGAAATTGTCTTAAGTCACACGGTTCTTTTAATCTTAGCCATTGATTCAAGATTTGATCATGGTCGTTGATTTGTCAACGAGAAAAGTATAAAGGAAAGGCTTGGGGTCATTTGTAAAGACACATAGAGGCAAAGCACTGAAGCTAAGCTGAGATTCTAGGGCAAGTTTGCTAAGAAATCTCAGAAGTGTTTCAGCTGCAGAGAGGGGAATTTAGACGAAGGGGATGATCTGATACCAGGGTCTAGAATCAGCAAGAGGCAGAGATCAGATCAGAGAGGCAGGAGAGCAGCAGCAGGGAGGGCAACACTGTGCTACGCAGGTGCTGCGCAGTCCCTCAAAAACAGCGTAATTTTCTGCAGGAAACCCTCAAGGGTTACGCAGAGACTCTAAGGGGCAACGTATGGACTGTCACCCAGTCTGGGGTAATGTAGCCCTTTTCGGAGCAGCGTTGAGGGTCAGAGGGGCTTCAGAGGTTGACGCAGAGGCTTCAGGGGCAACACTGGGGTTTCTAGGGCCTAATTTTGGTTGAGTTTTGTAAATCTCGTTTGAGGGTGTGGACCAGTCATTATTTTGGCCCTAGATCAGCCAGTGAGCTGTAGATCTATTATTTCTCTGTCGGGTTTTCCAGATCTGGAACCCAGGCTTGTTGTATTTAGAAAATTCTTAATAATAACCCTCCAGCAGCCAGAAGGCTGGTTTTCCCGCATTGGGTTTTTCCGGGGACTATTTGTCCAGAAATAACTGTGTCACTTTGTCTATGTGTGCATGAACTTGTTCTAGATCTGGATTGGTGGAGATCTGTTATGTGTTTTGCTTTGATTTTAAATTGAATTTATTCAGTTAATAACTTATCTAAGTAGGAGGAGCATAAATAGATTAATAGTAAATAATTTCTGCATAAAGTGTAAAGATTTAGAAATTTCCACATGGTATCAGAGCAATTGCAGATCTAGGAGGGTCACCAGCAAGAATCTGAAGGGTCTAGTTTAAAGGCAGGCAATGGAGCAACAGAACGTATCTAAAGGACAATCAGCTGCAGGCGCATTCACACAGAGGGAAGGGTGACGGAGTCTAACGCTGTCTCCTAGCAAGCCCACACAATTATTGCGCAAAGGCAGCTCAGAAACAACGTTGGATTAGTCTGAAGCCTGGCGGTGTGATGCAAATTTGAATCTGTCAGATCCAGAAAAGACTAAAGAAAAGTTGCAGAAATTCAGAAGGTGTTGGTGGGGTTAAATTTCTAAAGTTTTCAGATTTTTAGCCTAAGCACAAGTGACAAAGAGCAAGAGGAGGTCAACTTCTCAGAGAGTTTCTAGCCAAAGAAACTTGCAGTTTGATCAGAGGATCAAAGAGAGCTAAATCATAGTTGATTTGGCAGATTTCCAATGAGGGAAATCAGTTGTCAAAGGGAGCAGAAGGTGCCTGTTTCACCAAGGGCCTTGATCCATTTCTCTAGCAAAGAGAAAAGGAAGTTCCGAGACATTCTGAGCAGATGGCTCCTCATGACCTGCGTGATCAGGATAGGCTAGATGGCCTCTCAAACTTTTCAGTTTGGAAGGCAAGGATCTTGATAGTCCTTGAGGCATACAATCTTAGAGACCATGCAGAGCAAACTCTGGCCACACTGACAGATCCGGATCTCCTTCAGAAGCATAAGGAGGTTGCTTGGCATGCCAAGCGGCTGATTATGGACGGAATTAAGGACCATATTGTACCACACTTAGCTGAGAAGAAGACAACTAATGAGATGTGGAAGGCCTTAATCTCCCTATATGAGGGAAAATCCGTCCAAAGATGTTGTTGTAGACACAGATGAGGTCATTCATGATGACCAAGGGAGAAGACATGGAGCATTTCCTCTTCAGACTACAGTTGATCAGAGATTAGTTGACTACAACTGGTGCTAAGGTAGAAGACGATGTGATGGTTAGGATTGCCCTCAATGTAGTCACGGATGAGTGGGAAACCTTTGTCCAAATTATCTTGGGCAGAGCGCACCTCCCAGATTGGGACAACTTGTGGTCAGTTCTGCATCAAGAAAAACTCCGCAGATTCACCAAGAAGCAGTATAGCTCTGGATCAAGCAAAGTGAAGAAGGAGATGAGGAAGATGCAACCTTGGCATCGAAGAAGCAGCCAAAGAAGAAGAAGGATCTCTCAAATATCAAGTGCTTCCAGTGTAGTGAAATGGGACATTTTTCTAGCAATTGTCCTTAAAAAGAAAAAGGACAAGGAAGCATCTTCTTCCAAAGCAGCTGTGGCAGATGATGGGTCGGAAGATGATGTAACCATGCGTGCTCATGAACCACGGAGGTGGGGTGACATGGGTATGTAGAGGAGTTACATAGAAAGAGAGGCGGGATCCTTGAGTAGCTCATCTCTTGGATCATAAGCGAGTTACGACAACCTTAAGACAGTAGCGGGAGAAGTGGAGCAGAGGGTGCATAGATCATAGATGAGGCAGAGGCAGAGGCAAATGTGAAGGCTCGGAGGAGCAGTGTAGAGCAAAGCAGCAGCAGCGCAGAGGCTGATGTGAATTCAGTAGCGCAGTGCAGTGCTTCTTACGCAGTGCAGAGCTGCAGCAGCGCAGAGAGCTTCGAGGGGACAACGCACTGCAGCAACAACGTGATAGATTTCAGCACAAGGAGCTGATGTGACTTCAGTAGTGCAGAGGGAGTCTGCTTACGTAGTGCAGGGCTGTAGCTGTGCATCATCCTTCAAATGCCAGCAAAGATCTGTAGCCTATGGAGCTTCAGTGATGAGGATGCATCCCATCTAACTTGTCTGTCAAAGATTGGGCAGGAGATTCAGTGGTTTCTCTCAACAACTGAAGTTGCAGTGCAGCAGATCAGCAGTGGCAGTGCTATGAGCAGCACAGATGCAACATTTTGAGAGGGAGCTACAGTACAGAGGTTTCAGTGGTAGTCACAGAGTCATGGGCAGTAGTACAGAATGGCAACAACAGTGCAGAGTTGAGTGGTAGAAGGCCAAGCTTCAACAGCACACAACCAATACTCAAAGTCATGTAATGCTTAGTGTGATGTATTGCTAGAGCACACCCTTGATGCTAAGAGGGAGTGTTGAGATTTTGTGTATTTGGGGTAGCATCAGTTGTGCTCTAGGTCCCAAATTTTGAGGAAGGACTAGAGTCCACTTGATCTACAAGACCCAGAAATGGATTTGGGAAATTTCATCTGTTTTAAGAGATATTAAATTAATTAATTATTTTAATGTATTTCCTAAGTTAAAACTTAGGAAAATAAAATAATTAAAGTAAATTTAATTAAACATGTGATGAAATTGTCTTAAGTCACATGGATCAAGCTTTCTTTTAATCTTAGCCATTGATTCAAGATTTGATCATGGTCGTTGATTTGTCAACGAGAAAAGTATAAAGGAAAGGCTTGGGGTCATTTGTAAAGACACACAGAGGCAGAGCACTGAAGCTAAGCTGAGATTCTAGGGCGGGTTTGCTAATAAATCTCAGAAGTGTTTTAGCTGTAGAGAGGGGAATTTAAACCAAGGGGATGATCTGATACCAAGGTCTAGAATCAGCAAGAGGCAGCGCAGAGAAGTAAGAGAGCAGCAGCAGGAAGGGCAACACTGTGCTACGAAGGTGCTGCATAGTCCCTCAAAGACAACGTAATTTTTTGCAGGAAACCCTCAAGGGTTACGTAGAGACCCTAAGGGGCAGCGTATGGACTGTGTCACCCAGTCTGGGGTAACGCAGCCCTTTCTGGAGCAGCGCTGAGGATCAAAGGGGCTTCAGAGGCTGACGCAGAGGCTTCAGGGGCAGCGCTGGGGTTTCTAGGGCCTAATTTTGGTTGTTTTGTAAATCTTGTTTGAGGGTGTGGATCAGTCATTATTTTGGCTCTAGATCAGCCAGTGAGTTGTAGATCTATTATTTCTCTGTTGGGTTTTCCAGATCTTGAACCCAGGCTTGTTGTATTCAGAAAATTCGTAATAATAAAACCCTCCAGCAGCCAGAAGACCAGTTTTCTCGCATTGGGTTTTTCCGGAGATTATTTGTCCAGAAATAACTGTGTCACTTTTTCTATGTGTGCATGAACTTGTTCTAGATCTGGATTGGTGGAGATCTGTTATGTGTTTTGCTTCGATTTTAAACTGAATTTATTCAGTTAATAACTTATCTAAGTAGGAGGAGCATAACCAGATTAACATTAAATAATTTCTGCATAAAGTGTAAAGGTTCAGAAATTTCCACATTGAGTACCTTGGACATACTATCACCTCTAAGGGTAGAAACCACCTAATAAGATACCTGGCTAACCCCATTTGGAGCTTGGAGACATTAGCATATGCCAGAGGCCACTTCGGAAGGGCAGGGCATTATGAAGTGCCCTCTTTGTTGTCTATGGTTTGTAAGCTCTTTTAAACGATTACTCTAATGACTTGTTGTATTGGAAGGCTAGGGGATGCATTGGATCTTATACAGGATTGCAGATGGTGTCCATTTGGGTTTGGTCTCCCTATATGGAGTGCTAACCTCTTAGAGGGATACATTGGCACATGTAGGGTGTGTGTAGAGAGCCATGGGCCTCCACAGTAGCGGGAAACACTCATTGGATTCCCACTGATGTCCAAAGATTACCAGAGATCCAATTTTGGGACGAAGATGTTGCACTTGGTACACTATGCCCAACAGGCCCCATAAGAGCACCACCCTTGGCAGGTGTCCTAAGACTTGTACGATGACATGGCAGCATCCATTCCGTCATTTGAGCCCTTACAAATGATCTACAGGCATCTTCGACTCATATGGAGACCCATGGGGTCATTGGTGTGCCCCCACACCCATTGGGAGCACCACAGGTCTACTACTTGGAGAACAAGGGGCCACCCCCTTGTCCATCACATTTTGAGGAGTTTATTCATCATTATGGCACTTCTGGACTGGGACATTATCAGGCCTTTTGGAGGGCCCCACGACATGCACATATTATTATTTGACCTCTCGAGAGGCTTATTATTTCATTTATAAGCTTGTTTGGTGGGCTTGTCACCAAAAGTTAGGTTATTTGCACATTATTTTATGTTTAGGGGCTAATGTAAGCCCATTAGCTAAATCGAACTCCTAAAAGATGTATAAATAGGAGTTAGTTGGATTCATTTGTATCATCACTTGACTTGGGATTTCTATCTCTTAAGAGAATTTCACATTTTTTCCGTGGTGGAGATTTTTGGATGATGGATGAATTTTGATGTATGGATTTGGGCTATTTCTATCTTGGAGCTTCTTATATGCAAATGTGATGTTGGTTGGATATACTCTCTAACATTGTAAGTGTAAATTTGATGTTTTTTTTTCTTGTTGCTGTATACTATTCGATTTCGCTATAAAATTTAAATAGGGCTAATTGCTGCATGATTTAAATGTGGAATTATGTGTCTATCTAGCTTATTCTATGTACGGGCCATTGTTAAATGAATGAAATGTCCTAGATATCATTTTATCTCAATAAGCTTGCATCATTTGTATGAAGTATAAATGCTTGAAAGTCACTTTTCTTATCTTTCCCTTAACATTGGACGAAGTTGACTTTCCAGGTCTCCTTGAACAAGAAACTGAATTCTTCTTCATTATTATCCTTGACTTCATATCCCCAAGTGAATTAGGCAATTGTCCCTCACAAAAGGGTGGTCATTTTCCCCTCTTTTCACATTTTCCCCTTTTCCCCAGGTCTAGCCCCATTAGGTCACTTAGGGCATTAATTTCTCGGGAATCTAGCCACAGGAAAACTTCGATCTCCTACAGGCAACTACGTTGGTGGGTCCCCTCATTCTCCTCCGAAATTGGACCATTTATGACTGTGGAATCTCCGAACACCTCAAGCCCTAGCTCTAGGATCAAGTTTTGCTTAGGTGTTCCTAGGGCTAGTACTTATTTGGATCAATTTGACCTTTTGAAGTAAAAATTCTTGTTTGATCCTTTCCTCACCTTGTCCAGGATAAGAACATCATTGGTTGCTAAATTCCATCCCCGAACCTGCACCGGGTCCACTTGGCCTCGTGTGGTCCCATTCTTCATCAAAGCTGATTTATCAAGGACTACTCAGGAATCCAAGTTCCCAAAGGATTCTAGGGATTGAGAACCTCCTTTATAACTCTCATTCTTCTACCTTAACCCTCCAATCCTCACCCCCTCTCCCTATAAGATAAAGTCCCTTGCTTAAAAAGCAAGCAAGTCTCATTCTTCATTCTATCCTAGGGAAAGGGTTTCTAGGGTCACTTCACACTTATTCATTAATCTATACTTTGCAAGTGACTTCTTAAACTACCGAGTCTCGTTCCATCGGTGAAAGTCCGTAAAGAGCAGAGAGTCTTAGTTGTGGTGAGTCGGTGACAGTGGGCTAAGTCTCCATCGTTGCCCTTAACCTAGCAATTTTCCTCATAAAAACCTCTCTTGGGTCCCTTGCTGGTTTGAGTGGTAACAATGTCCATGTCGAATCATGAGACTTTCTAGAACCCTTTGGTGGCATTGTGTTGAAATCTGGAAGAAAAAATTAAATGTTTGAAATTTAATTGATATTTTTTTTTGTTTTTAATTTTTTTTGGTTTTTAATTTACAAATTTTTTTCGGCCCTGTTTCTCAGCCACACAGGCTGCTGTGTGGCTGAGAAACTCAACCACAGGGCCTGCAGGTTGAGGAGACAATCCTCCTCAGCCCTCCTCAACCTGCAGGCCTTGTGGCTGAGTTACTCAACCACACAGGGCCGCTGTGTGTCTGAGAAACTTTGCCACATGGCCCTGCAGGTTGAGGAGGCAGTCCTCTTCAGCCCCAAAAAAGTTGCAAATTAAAAAAAATTTGAAAGTAAAATTGAATGATTAAAAACTAAATAAAAACAACATGGAAAATAGTGAAACAAGGTTCATGAAGCCTACCTAAAGCTGGGTCTGATCTGATGAAGCCTCCTTTAGCCTCCTCCAAGAGCTCCTTCACTGTGCAATGGAGTCACTCAACACTCAGCCAAACACTCAAATGACAAGTGAATGACAAATGGAAGGGAGAGGGGTGCTTATAAAGCATTTTCTTCCCTCCAAATTCCCTCTTCCTCCACCTCATTTCCAAAAAAGAAAAGAAAAAAAAGGACAAAAAAAATTGCCTTCTAAGGGTCGACGGGTCTTATAGGGGCTCTGATGCGGGTGTTTTACAAAACCTGCAGGTCCTATACGGGTAGACGAGTTTAATACGGGTTTGCCCGGGTAAGGTCTTAAGCGCGGGTTCTATGCGAGTGACTCGACTCGCTATAGAACCCGCGAAGACCCGCTAGTCTTATGTGGGTCGTGCTTCACTGATTTATACAACTCAAAAAGGGATTCAATTTGCCTAATTTAGCTCTAAATAATAAAATAATACATAATATTGACATGATTGGTGGCAAGCCCACCAAGATAGCTCAATACTACAAAAATAAGCCTCTCAAGATGGTAGAATAATCAATATAATGAGTCGTTGGGCCATTAAGAAGGCCCGATGAAGTCCAATGTGTGCCATGTTGAAATAATGGACTCCAAACGTAATGGACAAGTGGTTGGCCCCTTGACATCCAGGCAAGTCATATGTGGTGCCCAAGTGGGTGTTGGGGGGTAATCATAGTTTTAAAAAACCGGAAACGGTTATCGGACCGATCCACCTAATAAACCAGGTTTCAAACTGGAACTGGTCATATCCCAATGAACTGGGTTTTAAAAAAATACATTAAGTAATTAATTTTTAATGAAAAATAACTATTTTTAAGATTTAAAACCATGATTCCAAGCCAATAGAGACAAAATATGCAAAGTTTGCTCATCTATATACCATGTAAAGGTGAATATATCCAAAATGGCACTGGGTGCAATACATATCATCGACAAAATACATAAGCAATGAGGTTCTAAATGACTTATAAGCTATGAGGCCATTGGCCTACTACAAGACTACAAGTCTACACATGATCAATCATCAAATTCGTCACCACTACTAGACACTGGATCATCAACAGGAGCTACATAGACATCATCTGGATCAGAGTTTGAGGATGGATCAGCCTCATATGCAACCTCAGTAGTAACACTGCCACCAATAACAATAGAAGTGGACCTAATGGAAGCATGAGTTGGTCGAGATGCACTAGTGCCTTTCATTGGTTGTTTGCCTTTGCTTGATGTGGCTACTAATTCTAGTTTTGATGGCGCTACCAAATCTGCTTCATCCCCCCTAACACTATGTCAATATCAAAGTCAACATCAAAATCATGATCTTCAATCTTCTCCACCCATTCCGATGTTGGATCAATATCTTCCAACACAATGGGATCTAGGTCACGTCTTCTGTGCATCATTGGGTTGCGCCTTAGTCGAAGGTTGCATTGCACGAAGACAAGATCATTTAACCGTTTTTGTTCCAAACAGTTTCTCTTCTTCGTGTGTATACGCTAAAAAATACACCAATTGTGCTCACAACTTGAAGCACTGCAAGTATTTAACCGTTACTTATTTACAAATTACAAGTATTTATAGATAATTTGAATTGTAAATTTGTAAACAATTTAACTTGAAAAGAAAAACAAATTGGAATTGCTTACCTGGTTGATCCACATCTCTTGCCATCTTTGCCAAGTTTTTGCCAAAGGCACTGTTGTTGCCCGGATTGTACAGGAAACACGACAACGCTCAGGACGGGGGCTGTCACTCTAATCCCAACCCACTCTGTTCTAGCTGTCTCCCAACAAAAGGCTATGGGGGGTAGTCCCTATGGAATGAAATGGAGGAAAACAAGTTGTTTGGGAGACACAGATGAGTGGCCTAACCGCTTGGTTGGATTTAAGTAAGATTATTAATTAGATTAGATTTCAAAGGATGAGACCAGTGCCTTAGTGGAGTCACAAAATTTTGCTTATTGTAAATTGAAACCAAATGACTGGATGGAGACCCGCTGCTTGAATGATTGACTAACATAAATGATATGCAAATCCTAGGATCTGTGTGAGATGCAATGATCTTATCAAATTTTAGTTAGATGCCTAGTCTAAGTGGAACCTTTCCCCTAACTATTTTGAGAAGCGATCTTCAAAGTAAGTTGTGAAATGGAAGCCAACGGGAAGCAGGCAATGCCTTGATTAATGATACCTCCCCCTGTGTTCCACTCACCTAGTGCCTTTGGCGCTGTAGAGACTGTGGCTTTGACAACTGCAAGGTCGTTGTGTTAACTGCTAGGAGAAGTTGAATCTCTCAAGCTAGTTTGAAAAGGGTTGCCCTAAATCTCTATCAACCTAGCTTATGTTGGAAAGTCAAAGTAGATATATTAGGGTTTGATTCTTCGATCTTGATAATTACTTGTGAGTGTGTTGGCTTCTTTTACTTTCTTATTATCTTATCTTTCATTAAGCAATTACCATATTATGTATGTATGAAGATCACAAAACAAGAAACACAAGATGTAGGCACTATGCCAGGGGAAAACCCCCCTCGAGGGGAAAACCTAGTCAAAATAATTCTTCCTTTCAATAGTATTCTTTGAGACTCTTTACCCTAGACATATACCAGATCTTCCCTCCACACCAAGTTAGCCTCCCAGACCCATTTCCAACAACTTCGACTAGGGAGTAGTTTCCAGCATCAAGCGGCTTCCGACATCAGCGAAACTTGGAAGACTTTGATCTCCCAATCTAGGTCATGAAACAGAGAGAAAGAGGCACTTAAAGTTCGATTTTCTTCTTCTTCGTAGACTTCCCCAAACTCGTACTTCTTTTGGCTTCCCATAAACATAGTTCGAACTTCTCCAACTACTCTTGAGATATCGAACTAGCTTGAGAGATGATGCTCCAAATGACTTGGAATAGCTTTGTATTTATAGGCTTCTTGTGGGTCGAATAGGTGTCCTTAGGCCAACTTGATCTCTTCTGGGCCTTCTTGGTGTGGAGGATACATAATCATATTTAACTCAATTCTTAAACTTTTTACATGATTCAAAAGCCCAAGAGGGTCTCTTTGAATATACAATGAATCTATAAACTCAATATTAATCCTAGGAGTCCACAATGGGGACTTTGACTAATATAATGATGAACCAAGTATGAAACCCATGCTTTAATAAGTCATTGTGACAATAATAAAAATTCTTTTCTTTATTATTTTGACAAGTACATTTCATGATGACTTAAATACATTAAATGAAGATCAAACCTAGTTACAATTTCCAACAACTTATGCTAGGAGGTGATGTTAAATTTGGCAACTAGGGCCAAACTCCATGTTGCACTGCTCATATGATGGAGATGATATTTTTGTTAGATTCCTCTTTCGAAGAGGTGCAAGATTGATCTAAAGATCATCTTGTTTGGATGAGCAGAAGTTGTATTTTGAATTTATTTTTCCACTCGTGCGATTTTTCAAGGTTGGCTAGAATTGTAATGTAGGCTCACAAGCCCCAAAAGTTGTGTTACACACCCACAATCATGGATATAAAAAGGAGAGACATGATGCTCATTTCATCATTCATTCATCTCACACATCTCTCTCTCATCTAATTGGTTCGTACAACCTTAGAGGCTTCTCTCTCCTCCACACTTGTGAAACAAGAAGCTGCAATTTTTGGATTGGTTTAGGGCTTTTCTGGACAACGTTGACTAGCATTGACTTTGGGTCAACTCTCATCCCTTGACTGCATTTTTGAGGTCAAACATTGACTTGAGCTCACTGCATTGTTGACTGCTGTTTTGGCCACAGACTTTGACTTTTGCATTGACTGGAATTGTGGATTGTTTTGGGCTGTGTTTGACTTTGAAGGAAGGTCAAGTTTGATTGAGTTTGATTGAGTTTGTTTGGAGGCTGAATTGTTGGTTTGACCAGCGAAGACTTTGCTGGCTAGGGCATCCTGTTGACTGCTGTAAAAAATATTTTCTCTCTCTCTTTGCTAAATAAGAAGAATTACAAGAATATTTGTGTCTCTTGTCTTGGCTTGTCTTTTGTCAATGTATTTTATGTTCTATCAACATTTACTTTCAATGGTTATGTGATTGCATATCTGAAATTAAATTGGGCTAATAAGAAAGATTGAAGTAAACTGCTCTAAGCATAGAACATACCACGGTTAACTAAAATTAACATGGTATCAGAGCTAAGGTGAAGACAAAGCCCAAGCAAGAGTGAGAAGAGCAATCATCGAAGTTGAATAGACAAGGTCCAGGGACAATGACTTTCTCATTCTTCAAAACTGATGACAAGTTGAATGATAAGTTTGATTACCATGCTTGGAAAATGTCTTTGGATATGACATTGGAGGATCAAGACATTATGGATTATGTGTAGGGAAAGATCACCGAGCCTCCATCAAATGCACCGGCTGCCACTAAAACAAAGTACAAGAAAGGGGAAAACAAGGCGGAGAAGATCTTCAAGGATTCTATTCATAAGCACTTGGTTGCTTATATCTCCGAGCTGGGCACATCTAAGTAGATGCATGATAAGTTGGTTAGCATGTGCAAGGCAAGCAATGCTAATCAAATTCTTTTTTTGAAGAACAAGTTGAAGAACATCAAGATGGACAAGGGAGAGTCCATCCAATCCTACTTCATGAGGATCACCGAAATCAAGAATGATCTCTTAGCTATTGGAGAGGCTATAGCTGACTGAGAGCTCACCCTCATTTCTCTTGGAGGACTTCCCTGCCCATGGTATGTATTTAATGCTCTATTCTCAATAATAATATAATTCCTGATTTTGATGAATTGTTGACAAGATGCACTAAAGAGGAGAGAAGGATGATGGAGAGAGACCATCCCTCAAATGGGAATGGAAGTGACCCTACTGCCTTCACCACTCATGCAAAGAAGAAGAACAATGTTTGTCCGAGAAATCAAAATCATGGAAGAGTGGGTCCGAAAGGAAGGAAGGGAATATGTTACAATTGTAACAAGTTTGGTAACTATGCAAGTGAGTGCCCCAATAGAAGGGACTCTCCCTGAGATGATGACTACAACAACAACAACAACTTCAGGGGGAATGATCAAACGAACAACGAGTTCAGAGGAAAGAGGAAGGCTCCCTCTGATCGAAATAGAAATGGAAATGGTCAATTTTTCAAGAGGTCAAGGGACTCCAGGTATGATGAATCCAATGTTGTTGATAATAAGAGAAATGAATATATTCTTATATCTACCCTCTCTGCTGCATCTCCTCCCGACACCTTGGATAACTGGTTGATTGATAGTGGTGCCTCAAGGCACTTCACTGGATATAAAGAGGCCCTCTCTGATTTGATTGAAAATGATACTAATTTGGAGATTATCCTTGGAGACAATGCCACCTATCTCGTGAAAGGGACAAGGACTGTGGCCCTTCATCTAAATCAAGGTCAAGTCCTCTATTTGCAAGGTGTGTTGTACATACCTGGCTTGAAGAAGAATCTAGTGTCTATCTTGGCAATGGAAGACAAAGGATTCAAGGTGGCATTCATCGATGGAAAGGTACACATTTGGAAGAGGAACTTCAAAGAAGCGTTCATTCTTGGTTTCAGGGTTGGTACACTCTATCGGGTTGGAGGAAGTCCGTTGGGGGCCATGACATGCAACACAACTCTTCAATCCGAGCTATGGCACTGGAGGTTTGCACACCTTCATTATAAAGCCCTTCCCGAAGCAAGGAAGGTGGTGACAGGTATGCCCGATTTCAAAGATGATCATGAAGGTGTATGTCAGGGTTGTGCCAAAGGAAAGCATATAAGGGGACCATTCCCCTCGAGTATCACGAAGACATCTGATATTTTACAATTGATTCATTCTGATCTATCTAGAATGCTGCCCGTAACATTCTTGGGAGGATGGTTATATTATATCACTTTTATAGATGACTTCTCCTGCAAAACTTGGATATACTTTTTGAAGAAGAAGGACGAAGCATTCAAGTGGTTCCGCACCTTCAAGGCCTTGGTTGAAAGTCAAACTGGGAAGAAGATTGAAATTTTGAGGACCGATAATGAGTCAAATGAATTCAATGACTATTGCAGCGAAGCTAACATTAAGAGGGAGACCACCACTGTGTATACTCCCGAACAAAATGGTGTTGCTGAAAGGAAGAATAGAACCATTTTGGAAGCTGCCTGTGCCATGTTTTATGACCAAGGTCTTCCAAAGTTCCTATGGGGAGAAGCTGCCAACACCGCTGTGTATGTTCAGAATAGATGCCCACATTCTACATTGGACTCTAAAACTCCTGAAGAAGTCTTCTCTGGTAAGAAGCTTGATGTCTCTCGTTTTAGAGTTTTTGGAAGTCCCATATATTTTTATGTGCCGAAAGAAAAGAGAAGCAAGTTGGATGCTTCTGGAAAGAAGGGAATGTTTGTGGGCTACAGTGAAACCTCAAAGGCATATAGAATCTATGTGCCTGGTCAAAGAGAAGTGGAGATCTGCCATGATGTCACCTTCGACGAAGATGCTGCCCTCAAGAAGGTTAGAGATCTTCCTATCTCAAAGGAAGACAAAGAAGAAGAAGAAGCTGGAAGGCAGGAAGAACCGAAAGATGAACCGATGCCCGAAGTTGAAGGTCTGATGGATCCTATAGATCCACCTTCTTCAAATAAAAGGAGACCCTCATGGCTTAGAGACACTCTCGAAGATGCTGAGAGACATATTGCTCCAAGGGGAACATTCTGTGAAGGTAAGAAGCCAAATAGGTACCAAGGGTATCTAGCAGCCATGAATACTATTGTACAATCTGAGCCTGGAACGTTTGAAGAAGCCATGAAGCATTAAGTTTGGAAGGATGCTATGCACGAGGAATATGAGTCGATCATGAAGAATGATGTTTGGGATGTGGTCCCTAGACCGAAGGACAAATTTGTTGTCACCTCAAAATGGCTCTACATGATCAAGCATGGAGCCAATGGAAGTGCTGAAAAGTTCAAGGAAAGATTTGTTGCTCAAGGCTTCTCGCAAAAAGAAGGAATAGATTATGATGAAATATTTGCACCTGTTGCCCGCTACACCACCATCCGATCAATCATTGCCCTTGCTGCATCGCAAGGATGGAGTCTACATCAGATGGATGTGAAGTCTGCCTTCTTACATGGCACAATCAAGGAAGAGGTCTATGTGGAACAACCTTTGGGGTTCGAAGTTCGAGATAGAGACACACATGTATGCTTGTTGAAGAAAGCCCTCTATGGGTTGAAGCAAGCCCCCAGGGCTTGGTATGAGAGAATCGATAGCTACTTGATGAAGCTGGGCTTTACTCGAAGTGCTGCTGATCCAAACCTTTATTTTAAGTTTGATAATGACAAGCCTCTCATTCTGGTTCTCTATGTGGATGATCTCTTCCTAACAGGTGCTGACCCTCTCATTCATCAATGTAAGAGGGAGCTAGCTTCTGAGTTCGAGATGAATGACCTAGGACTGATGCACTATTTCCTAGGCTTGGAAGTCTGGAAAAATCAAGGTGAGCTTTTCCTTTCTAAAGTAAAATATGTTGTGAAGCTGCTGGAGAGATTTGGGATGGTGGACTGCAAGTCCATGACTACTCCGATGGAACTCAACTTTAAGAAGTTGTGTGGAAGCGCTGCTGGGCCCAAGTTAGGAAATCCCATCGAGTATCGTCAACTCGTGGGGGCCTTGATGTTATTAGTGAACTCATGTCCGGACATATGTTTTGTAGTGAACACATTGAGTCAATACATGGTCGAGCCTCATCACATTCACTGGATTGGTGCCAAGAATCTCTTGAGATATCTCTGCGACACAATTAACCATGGGCTGAGATACACTGCCGGGAGTATGAAGCTCTATGGATATACCGATGCTAATTGGGCAGACAATGTGGTGGATTGTAAAAGCACATCTGGATGTTGCTTCACCCTAGATTCTGCTTCTATCTACTGGATGAGCAGGAAGCAGAAATCGATTTCTTTGAGCATCGCCGAGGCCGAATACATTGCAACAAGTATGGCTTGTTGTGAAGCTGTTTGGTTGAGAAAGCTCTTCAGTGAGCTATTGGGGCATGTGCTAGATACCACCGTGATCCTTTGTGACAACCAAAATGGGGTTCGTCATTCTAAGAATCCCGTGTTCCACGACCGATCCAAGCATATTGATATTAGGTACCACTTTGTTCGGGACACGGTACAACGAAGCGCCTTAAGGCTCCATCACATTGGGATTGATGAGCAGGTCGCAGAGATTCTCACGAAGCCCCCGAGGAAGGTCAAATTCTTATCCATGAGACGCTTGGTATCGTGGAAAAACCCTATTGTGAGGGTCCCGCTTGAGTTGGACTGTAAGCTCTGGGAGCTCCAGGGGGCTTGGGGATAACTACTTGGAGCTATAAGCAACCACAAGGCTAGGTTCGCCTTACCTTGTTGGTATGCTATTTCCCCATTGTTACGATATTGAGCTGGTTCACCCTCTCTTTGATTTATGCCCCACATGCATCCTACCCATGTAGTTTGGGACTCATGGGAAGTACCTCTCATCTGACCAATGAGTTGGGAAATGAGGATAGAGACCATAACATTACCGATGGATGCATCGTGTATTGCCGTACTCTCTATGTCTAGGATGGGATGTGTCCAACCACTTGATCTGGGATCAAGTCTGGTTGAGGTTTTTACCTCTAAAACTGACTTCAAGTCAGTGGAGAGTGATAAGGTCTTTGTGACTCACTCTTGATCATATTTTCTTATTATTTCTTCTACAACAGAGCAGAGCCAGCAACGCAGAGACCATAGGATGACACAGGATTGCATGATGATATATGATAGTATATGATGGTACTGGATGACAAGATTGCACAGGTGGACAGATGGATGGGTAGGTGGAGTTCTCCATAGTTGAGAGGGATTGTTAAATTTGAAAACTAGGGCCAAACTCCATGTTGCACTGCTCATATGATGGAGATGATAATTTTGTTGGATTCCTCTTTTGGAGAGGTGCAAGATTGATCTAAAGATCATCTTGTTTGGATGAGCAGAAGTTGTATTTTGAATTTATTTTTCCACTCGTGTGCAATTTGTCAAGGTTGGCCAGAATTGTAATGTAGGCTCAGAAGCCACAAAAGTTGTGTCACACACCCACAGTGATGGATATAAAAAGGAGAGACATGATGCTCGTTTCATCATTCATTCATCTCACACATCTCTCTTTCATCTGATTGGTTCGTACAACCTTAGAGGCTTCTCTCTCCTCCACACGTGTGAAATAGGGCGCTGCAACTTTCAGACTGGTTTAGGGCTTTTTTGGACAACGTTGACCAACATTGACTTTGGGTCAACTCTCATCCCTTGATTGCATTTTTGAGGTCAGAAATCCGATTTGGAGAGGCCGCAACTAGAGGCACAAAAACCAAGTTCAAATGTTGACTTTGACTGCATCTAACTGCAACGTTGACTGTTGTTTTGACCACAGACTTTGACTTCTGCGTTGACAAGAATTGTGAATTGTTTTGGGCTGTGTTTGAATTTGAAGGAAGGTCGAGTTTGACTGAGTTTGACTGAGTTTGTTTGGAGGCTAAATTGCTGGTTTGACCAACGAAGACTTTGCTGGCTAGGGCATCTTGTTGACTGTTGTAATAAGAAGAATTACAAGAATATTTGTGTCTCTTGTCTTGGCTTGTCTTATGTCGATTTATTTTATGTTCTATCAACATTTACTTTCAATGGTTATGTGATTGCATATCTGAAATTGAATTGGGTTAATAAGAAAAATTGAAGTAAACTGCTCTAATCATAGAACATACCATGGTTAACTAAATTTAACAGTTGAGTTATTAATGCAATCTAGACTTAGTATGCTTATGCAAGAGATTATGAGTGAGATTATCTTGAGTTAAGATTGTTTAAGATGCTTAAGTACTTTGGTGAAATTTTTTATAGCAAAAGTACTTAACATTAGTGAAATACAATCCTAGACAAGATAAATGCTTAGAGATACAAATGTAATCTTCATAATATTCCACAAGATGCCAAATAACTAATGACCTCAAGATGCCAAATACGTAAGATAAACAATCAAGGTGTCAAATTTCCAAAGATTATAACAATTATCCATTGCCAAATAGATTCCACAAGGTCAAAGACTCGGACTTAATTGAAAGAGTGCTCTTTAGTGCAAAATTCAGAAAATATTGTAAAACTTAGAGCAAGCCATAGAAGTGTTAGATCCCAATAGTCAAATCAACAGTATGAATTCAGAAAATTCAGCATTCATTAATGTTATGACAGCAGTAAGGAAATGCTGAGTTAACAATGCTTACGCTTGCCTAATATCACAAAAATATGCCCAATTGCCAAGTAAACTTAGTTGATTGAAAAATCAGATGTCTTAGGGCCTTTAAGGTATGTTTTCAACAAAATTTTCAGATTTGATATATTTATAACAACAGTAAATAAATCATAGATTAGCGAGCTAATGAGGCCCAAGGCAATTCCCAAGATGTCCAAAAATAGTAAAATTTTGCCAAACATGAAAAATCGATTTTTAGGGGTATTTAGATGACATGATTCAGAAATTTCAGATATGATCTATTTATTACAACAGTAAACAGATGACATATCAACAACCCAACAATGCACAAGACAATCCCTAATATATCAAAAAATAGTAAAATTTTGCTGGGAATTGAAAATTTAAAATTTTAAGCCTTTTTGAGTGCGAGATTCAGAAAATTGCAGATTTGATATGTTTATTACAACAGTGAAACAATGATAGATCAACAAGCTAGCCAAGCCTAAAATGATGCCCAATTATCCAAAAATAGCAAAAGTTTCACAGAAAATGAATTTAGTTTTTGACCTTAATCAAGTGTTTGCTTAAGAAAATTGCAGATCTGAACTTTTCAGTTATGCAGTAAATTGCAGCAAACATAAAAATAGATCTCGGTTAGATCTAAGGTGCCCAAGTGGCCAAAACTCATGAAAATGAAAATTTTGGAATTTTAAACAATTTTGACCATGTAGATCCCTTGGTTAGAATTCATTGAAACTTTGGGATCAAGTTTCCACCTGAATAATAGAATTTTTGAGCTTTAAAACCTGCAAAACCACCAAGTATTCAGTCCGAAAACTTCAGATGAGGGTTTTAGGTCAAGTTAGGGCAGAAAATGGCCAAGGAGAACCAACGCTAGGCCAAGGAGGGCCAATGTTTGGGGATAAAGAGGCTGGAAAGGTAGATCGAGGCTCAACAAGGCTGGAGAAGGCCACAAAAGGTCAACGCTGAGGCTTAGAGGTTGGACACTGGGAAAAAGCGCTGAAAAGCTGGGGTTTAAGAGCCAAAAATCCACGGCCAACCTAGAAGGATGTCGTCTAGGGTAAAAGAGGCAGACTGAGGCCTCCTGGGCCCACAGCTAGGCCTAAAAAGGCCTAGAACCCTTGACGCAAGGCCAAATAGGGAAGGGTGAGGCCCCTAAAGGCTACGACCAACCCTAAAAGGGCCTAAAAATGTGACGCAGGGGGCTCTAGGTATGACGCTGGCTACGAGAAAGTTGACGTTGGGCTTGGAGGGGTTGGGTCTGGTCCCGAGAGGGTTGAAGAGTAAAACCCTTGTCTCGAAATTTCTTTTCTTCCTTAGTATGAATTTTGCTACAATTTTCTTCAGTGGGTAGCCTTGAAAAATTCGCAAGAGGCTAGATCTTACCCTCAAGGGCTTAGATCCAGCTCTTCCTTCACTTGATCCGTTGATCCAACTTGCAAAAATAAAATTACAACACCCAAACCCTAGATATACACAAAATAAATCTAAAAACCCCAACCCAAGTTAGAAAAATAATTTACAAATTACAATTAAAATTACAAAATTATTTTAAAATTATACAAGGGTTTTTAAATGAATTTTGAAAAAATGATTTTTTATAATATTTATTCTTTGATGAATGGTAAAAATGCTTCAGAAAATTTATGCTCACGAGAGCTTTAGAGAAGATTTAATCCACCATGTTTTAGTGCATTTGGCACGTGGGTGTACGAAATGCATTGTGCTTGGTAGGGGAGGTTGCTTTCCTACGAGCATGTAACATGGCAAAATGAGTTGTTAGATGGTTAGTGAAACATCATAACATGTAGAAAACTAGTTATAAAACATAGCATGCCACAATAGAGGAGAAAACAAGAAACAACAAATACAAATAAAATACAATCTCAATATCGAGTTTAAACAAAGTAATAATACCAACGGAGAACTTGACGCAAAAATACTTGCAATGAATCTTTAGAGCTATGGAGCTCTAATATTTAGAGCAATGAAGGCTCCTCTCTTAAGCTTCTTGCAAGCCTCTTTCTCTCCTCGATGAGTGGTAGGATAACAAACCTTTGATGCACTTCTCCTCTCGGATTGAGATGTTGGATGGCCAACAACTGAATCCTTCCACTCCTTGCCGCTTGGACAACACAGTGATGGTTTTCCCTTAGGCAATTTGGCCAGCATAATTCCTTCTTCTCATGGTGGTCTTTTATATATAAATTCAAATTTTCCCTCCCTCTCTTGGTACAATGTGGATGTTGACACAAGAGTGGGAGGCTTGATTCCATTGTGTGCTACACTTGAGGCCTCAAGCTGACTCCAAGGCGGTTGTACCTGGCTCACTTGAGTGGGAATCTCTTTCTTCAAGTGTGCCAAGTGGTCACGGATAGTGACTTTCCGCATACCCAGGACCGCGTGGCTATTTGAGGGGTAGCCGCAGAGATCTCCGCTACTATCGAAGAAAAGGCCGCGCGGAGCACTTAGTGCCAACGATTTCTATGCGCTCCTTGATAAATTTGCCTGTTTGACCTAAGAAAAAGTCAAATTTTAAGATCTTATAATGTCTTTCTTCCTTGTAAATCCTTATCTGTACCTTCGCTTGACATTTCCTAATGTCTTTTGCTTGTACGATTTTCCAGTGATAATACACCATATAAAAACTAAGTATCTACGCATAATGATCCTTGCCCACAGTCTGTGAACTTGGAGACCAAGGATTGAGTACCTGCGAACATTATGTATCTCAAAATAATTATATAAAGCACCACATAGGAAGCCCGTAGTTAATACATACCACAAATCAACGAACAAGAGCACCTCAAGTTGCACCCCAAACTCTTTTATTATAGTAGAAAAAATAGTTCCTAGAGGGACAATAGTTTACAAAATGCTTCAACAACAATTCTAGCTAGAGATCAAGATGATTAGAGACTCAACTGACTCTCTAATTTATAGATAAATCCTCTAAGTGGAAAAATAACAACTAGTTTCTTTGATTTTTGTCAAAATAATCTTGACCATTGATAAACACTTCAAGATCTTTTAATCTTGGCCTTTGATTCTATATTTCTGAGGAATTTTCAAATTTATAATTTAATTCCATTTTAATTAGCTCAAAATTAATTATTTTGAGCTAATTTCTTCAAAAATTTGACTTTGACTTAACCACCAAGGATCCAAATTTTCTTGAAAAATACAATATTCCCTTGGTTGAGGACCTTTAAAAAATGATTCCTTTAAGACCCACAAATTTCTCCACTTGGAGAATTAAATTTCCTAAGACAAATTAACTTGAATCTAATTAATTAATTTTTTGGCTTATGATTTAATTTTCTTTTGCCAGAAAAATTAATTAATTTACACATGAGGGGATTTAATTATTTTTCCACCCTTTAATACATAAGATATTACAATTACAACCCTCAAAGGGGAAATACACATTTGGATAGACCCTCAAGGCACATAAACCATTAGCGACATAATATGATCTAGTATACCAAGTGATTTGTAATAAAATAATTAAGCCAACTAGATTAAATTATTCCCAAATCACTTTTACATTAGACTCGACTAAAAACACTAGGACTCACCTAAGATTTTTACAATAAATTTCATCTTAGCTTTGGAGGTTTGAGTTGGAGGGGAAAAACTCTTTTGATTACTCCAGGTAATTAATGAGGATAAAAAAGCTCCGAGGATGAAATTCGTTGCCAAAATCATAGGCTTTACTAGGTTATTACATATACTCAAGGTATTACTAGGATCATTTACATCATATAACTTGCAGAATGGGGTGACCATGACACCTGGACTATTGATAGGTGATCCGATCCTGTTGGAAAAAATTGGCACTTCCGTTTGCTTGGAATTTTGGCAATTTGAGTGCAACAGGTACCAACTGCCATACTGAAAAGAGTAAGTTGTTTATGTATTTCCAATTGGTCTGCATGGTTAGGGACCATGCGCTCCAAACAATCAATGCTCCAAACAATCAATCAATCCATATATGACCTCTCCAACCTGTAGATCTCCTAGCCAAGCTTTATAATGATACTTTGGGTTCAAAAAATACCCAGCTGCATGTATAGGACGATGGAGTTCATTGTTCCATTTGTTATCAATGATCTCCTATATACGACCATATTTAGCTAACTTATCCTTGTACGCTGCCAGTGTTTGCTCCTTTGCCTGATCTATAGCCTCATAAATGTAGCCCATGGCCAATTTTTCCCCATCCACCATCCTCATCACCTTAACAAGGGGCTTAATAATTTTCACAAGCTCTGCAGACATTTTCCAAAAATAATTGTCAAAAACTTTCTTTTTGGTGTCTTTGCCATCTTGTCTACGAGCCCACCGAGATTCAATCCAATCATTAAAAGAAAACATTTTTTGTAGGTTTTTTTGTTGAGAATTGAGACATTGCAATGTGAGGAAGTGAGTTGCAAATCTCGTAATTGCAGACCTAACAAGCTCTTTGCCCCCAATGTTTTTCCTCATTAGGCTCAATATTCATGAGTGGTTGTAGATGTATTTTGTAATGCACTTGGCTTGCTCTACAATGTTTTTCACCCACTCCACTTTGCCAATGTCCTCAAGCATGAGGTCTATGCAATGTGCATCACATGGAGTCCAAAATATGGTCTTATATTTGGACTCAAGCATCTTTCCAGCAAAAACATAGTTTGAGGCATTATCTATGATAACTTGCACAACATTCTGCTCCCCCACTTCATGAATAATCTCATCGAAAACCTCAAATAGAACGGTTGCATCTTTCACCTTATCAGATGCATCAATTGATCTAAAAAACATGGTTCCTCGAGGGCAAGAAACAAGGAAATTAATGATAGTGCGGTTCTTTCCATTAGTCCATCCATCTGACATGATGGAACGACCTGTATTGAGTCATGACACTCTATACTCCGCCAAATACTCATCAATGGAAGAAATCTCTTTTTGCAAAAGAGCTCCCCTCTAGTCATGCATAGTAGGGCCTTTGAAGCCCTTTCTTGCAGTGATAACAGAGTCCCACATAGCTTGGTAATAAGGTGAGAGAGCAACATTAAATGGGATATCTGCATCATACCACCATGTAGTAATGTATTGATAAGAAGATTCTTTGCATTGTTTTTTTCGATGTTCATCCAAAGTGGGTTGACGATTTGGCTGGGAGGAAATGGGATTAGTAGAGGTATTGGTGGTAGAGGATGAGAAATAATTTTGGACGTTTGTTCTCTTTGTTCCTTTAGATTGTTGGTCAAGAGCAGGAGGAACATAGTGAAAGGGGTCATCGATGGAAGGGATAGAAGATGAGTCTTGAATCTGATAATCATCATACCCACTCTCTTTCATGGCTTGTAATAATTCCCTCTTCCTTGAAATTTCTTCTTGGATGGCTTTCTCCCTAGCCTTATTCTCCTCAAACTTTTCAAACTTGGCAAGGTATTCTGCCCTAACAGGACCTAACACTTGCTTTGGTGCTTCACATGGCTTTACTTGGCCTCTTATCTCAGCCAAGTGTTGTTTCAATCTAAGAATACCCCCACCTCCAATAGATTTATTGCAAAATTTGCATATCATTTTTCCATCAATCACATCACAATGAGCCCATGAAGTGTCATTGGCTTTTGGAGCCATGTTGGCTTGAAATAATTAAAATTTGCAAAGAAATCTGCCATTTAAAAAAAAGTTGTAGTTAGAAAAATGGAAATCTCAAGATAAATTTAGGGAAAAAGATGCATATGTAGCCTACAAAATTTGATAGCATAGAATGCATAAAAAAATTTAATACATGGACAACAGTGAAATGATGATTTTTTAAAAGTGAAAATCCTTACCTGGAAATGCAAACTAGCTTTTTTAGCCTCCTCTTGAAGTTGCCGACTCTACTAATAACTCTAAACTATCTCCAAAATAGCTCCAAGTCCAACTCCAAGCCTCCAAGATGGCTAATCCAGCAAAAACTCAACACTCTCCAAGCTCCCAATCAAACTCACAAAAACTTAAAATGAGATGTGTGAGGGAAATGAGGGGGGTGAGCTTCTTTTAAAGGCTTGGAGAGGGTGTTTTTGGAGGGAAACAACCCTTACTTTCCCTCCAAAACACCCAAGAAGCTTCCAAAAAGAGTCTGTGTGGGTCTGTCACCGTCTGGTTCATGCCAACTAGTTTTTAAAACTATGGGGGTAATGTGACGTCCTCATGGGTCTCCAAATGGATCGTTAATGCTTGTAAACCATCTGTAAGGACTAGGATGATGACATAAGCCCTCCCTTGTCTCCTGCAGTGAGACACATCCTCATCTGGACCCTAGAACATCTTCCAAGTGTATGGTGTATGTGTGGAGCCGACTGGGCATGGTGAACTAGGTGTGTCATCCTCATCCAAAAGGTGGAACACGAGCAATCACTGAGTGGTGCTGGGGATCCATGAAGTAATCCCTGCTATGCTGGAGGCCCATGGCTCTCAACAATCACCCTACAAGTGCCAATGTGGCCCTCTAGAGGGCTTGGACCCTGTATAGGGAGACCGAACCCTGAATGGAGACCCACCTACAATCCTGCATAAAATGAAATGCATCCCTTTGCCCTTCAATACAACAAATCATTAGAATAATCAAGTAAAAGAGCTTAGAAATCATGGAATCAATGGGGCACTTCATGGTGGCATGCCCTTCCATAATGGGCTTTGGCATTTACAAGTGTCTCCAAGCTCAATAAGCGGGTTAACCAAGGACCCTATTAGGTGGTTTCAACCTTTAAAGGGGGGTGACAGGTCCATGGTACATTCATCAAGTGGTAGGTGGCAAATGATATAGTGATGGAACAGAGTGGGGATCAGGGGAAGGCTCCAAGCCACATGCCATGGTACAATGGTAGCTATAATATAGGAAACCCACACTTGAGTATATGAGTGTAGGAGGGAGAAAATCATGGTACATGAGTTACCTTGACCTTTGTTTTTCCACCCTTATTCATATGCCTTTTGACTTTGATTGGTTTTTCTTCATAACTGTTCGTGGCTCCAGGGGATGAGAGCATGATGTGTAGGATATAGCAGTAGGTATCCCCTTTTAAGGTGGGACATTTCATCGCCCACCAGGGGTTGGGACAATCATGGGTTCCTTGATGTAGAGGGGGTTCATCTAGGGCTCATAGGAACCAAGTTGATGGCCATAGATAAGGGGTAGAGCTCATGTTTGGCTGTTGGCCACGTGCTAAATTTGTATGTCCCGACCATCTTTTGCATTTTATGGTACATTTCTTGTTAAGAGTGGCCAAATTATGCTTTTTCTTTTCTTTTAGGCTGCATCAACCTCCGGGGCATCGTTCTAGGCCCGACTCAAGGTGTGGACGAGGGGAGGGGGAGGCTAACCCTATCTGGATTCAGTGGACACATGTGGACCCGGATGGGAAAAAAGATGAATGGGGCTAAAATGAGCAGAGGGGAGTGATGTATATGGTGTCAGGAAGCGGGACCATGCAACCAAAATCGATATTTCCCATGTAGTGCCAACCCTAAAGCTAATGGCTAGTAAAGGAGATCCCACAGGACAAGGATACAAGGCTAACCACCAAATCGGGTTGAGGAGACAAGAGTATAGACCTAGCCCACTCTTTCTACTGAATCCCCCCACCAGTCCATGCCCAAAAGTCTCCATGATAAGTAAGGAAAAATACTCAACTATACCAATGCAAAGCCATACCTTCGGGGTCGAGAGGCCCACCATCAAACATATGATCATAATAGATAGGCGAAGGACTACATCGCTGGATTAGGTGGTGGAGATAATGGCACATCGAGCTATCTGGTGGTTGCAGGGGGTTGCCGGCTACCGCTGAGGACCATCTAAGAGAAAATTTGTCTCCAATGCATACTACCCACAAGTGGTGGGTAACAGGCCAAAATTTAAGCATAATTGGAATAAGTGAAGAAGAAATTTCCAAGCAAAGAAGGTAGTTGATTTTTAAGACTCTCAAATCACCAATGAGGAAAGCACAAAAAGAACTTCACCACAAGTCCATTCTGAAATTGAAGCCATAAATTTTTTGGTTATTTTGAAAACCACACCAAGGGATAGGCTCTAAACTGTTGAAAGGAATGGACTTCAACGGTTAAGGTCATGATAAGAATGGTCAAGGGGCCAAGATTCCATAGACGACTTCTCACCATGCAATGGTGATGAGGCAACATCCTTGGAAGACTCTGGGCTAGTTGCTACCTTTCCAGAAGAGTGAGTTTGTTCATTTATTTCCTTTTCTTGATTACCACTACAACCTTTAGCTCTTCCCCACTTGATTTTGGTTGACTTGCCCTTGTAGCTCCCATCAAGATTGTTTCTGCTTCAAGAATGAGCAAGTTTATAGAAATGATGTATTAATTTTGTAGCCTCACTGAAAGATAACTTTACTGGTATGTTTACCATATCTCACTATTGTTCTGTTTCTTTCCCAGTTCACATGATATAGATCTGCATTGATGAGGTCTTGCTATTAGAGATATCTATTCAAGCATGATATTAGTCACAATTCATATGAGTCCAAAAGGTGCAATGTCAAAGGATCATATGAATTCAAAACATGTCCCTTTGTTATCAGACATTAAAGATGAAGATGCCATCATATTAGGGAGACCATATGCCAAAAGTGAAGTATTTTGATTATGAACAGCAAGACAAAGGATTTATTTGCTTAAAAGAAGGTACAGCACCTCCACCATTAGAAATCAGCAACTTGCTGTTATAAATGACAGTTTAGGACAGGATATAAATGGCATATTCTTCTCATTGATAACACTTGGAAGGTCACAAATTGTCATTATTGAGTGCACATAATTATATGTGTTATGCGTGTATATTGGACATATTTCAGCCATGAAAACCAATGATCCAAACTCAGGAAATTATGATAGCGATAGAGCAAGGTGTTGAACATTGTATACATGCTAAGTATAGCAGTGAAGTATTAACCCTTTAGATGTTTGAATGTGTGTTTTAGAAATGCTTACAATTCCAATTGCCTGCCCAATTCATAGGATTGTATACAGATCAGCAAATCTGTCTTACAATTACAGTGATAATTGTAGTCTTGATTCCGAATTGAATATGGACGCAAAGATGCTTGGAGCATGATGGAAAACTGTCATTGCATGTGTTAATTCTGGGCACTGACAACATTGCCTGTAGGATGTTGTGTACAATCCTGGTAGCGTATTAGTATTGTTGTACTGGTGGTATGCCTTAACTAGGTATGCATGCGATTAAGTATTAGTATATGAGATTATGGAAATGCTGGTGTCTCTTCTGGACATGTTTATGTATACGTGGGTGCATACATTAGATGAACAGCGAACACCATAATTGCATGATTAGAGGCACATTGTTTGGGAAGATAGTAATTGACAAATACTGGTTGGCAGATACTAGTTATAGTACTACGGTCATAGGTGGTATTCAGGTTATTTACAGGCGGAAGTGAACACTGATTTTGTCATTATTTTGTACTAACTTGAGATTTCCTGCAGGTTTTGTGATGCATTCTCCTTTTATGAATGCAAAAAATGTGATGCATGCTAACTGACTTTTTGAGCCTACAGGTACCATGACTGCTGGTCTCAGTAAGAAGGCCAAATCTCTCGAAAGTGTTTTAAAAGCTGAGCTAAATGGTAACAGTGGTCTCGGCAAAGAGGCTGATTGTGATTACCCTGTTGACACGGATCTAACATTTGCAAATGGATAATAGTTATGACCGACATGCATACGTGCTCTTGAATTTGAAAGCAAACTTAGGTAGATGTTATTTTTGATTTGCGATATATATATATATATATATATATTGCTGCTAACAATCCTATGGATGCATGAGCTGCGATTGTGGATTTTAATTTTCTTTTATGATGTTGCCTTGAGTTTGCCTCTTGCTTTTATAATTGTCCCTTGATTTACATACTTGGGGGCCTTGGGCAAGAGGGTTGGGTGGCAGGAGAGCCACAAATTTTGGGGGAAAATTGTAACATGGAACACCATGAGGCAACTTGGGATGAACATGGTAACAGACATATGCAAAAGAAAATGTAAGTGGAATGTGATATGATAGGCATGTAGGCTGGTTGAGTCCATAGAAATGATGGACAACAAAATGGTAAAATGGAGTTCTCTTAACCCTAACTTTAATTGCACATGTGTTCATATATTGTATACATGATTATGCTAATATGAAGAATGCCTTTTTGACTAATAGGTCAAGAGTCATTCTCGTGGAAGAATGATGGGTGTACGCGGTACAACGGGAAAAAAGACATAGCTGGAGCAACTGTTTTAGACTCTTGTTTTTTATCAGATGGAGCTCGAACTGAGTTTTGGATTCTTGTATTGATTTGAGGGTGGAGGTATACGCCTTTGGATGCCCTTGTTCTTGTGTATATTTGCATGTGTTGTACATGTGTAAATGTGTATACGTTTTATCGTGTCATATGTGCGTTTGTGATATGTGTACGTGGTATGGCACCACAAGTATATGTATACATGTCTGTTACTTGTTTGGGCCCGTGTATTATGTATTGTTTCTAGGTGGAGGCAGGGTAATCTCTAGATTCCCAATATTTCAGTCAACAGAGCACTACCTAGTTTGGTAGTGCCCATATTCGTGAGTGGGCTTATATATACGATCATCATTGGGTGGACGTATAAACCTCTGGAATCCCTTGATGATTCAGGGTGGAGGTGAACTTTTGGATTCCCTTGTTGCTTTAGCAACAGATCCAGCATCACTGTGGGGTGATCACCTGAGCAGTTAGCTTGGAGGGTACCTGGAGCAGCATGATTGTTGAGTTGATACCTTGACAAATAGTCTGGAGAGTGCCTAGAGCATTGGAGCAACCACTTTGGATTGACGCTTTGGCTGAGGAGGACATGTTATCGCCGTAATGCTTGCTAGGATAGGATAGGCAATCGATCCCATGTGTGGAACCATCAAATCAAGATAAGTATTATTGCTTTATTAATCTTCTGAATTTTTAAATTATGAGCATGATTTATGATAGCATGGATTTTTGAGCTAACCTGATGATATGTTTTAGTTATGATGATTTGATTTACGCACTTACTTGGTTGCTATAGGAATTATGGAAAATTTTGAGTTCACTACAACCATAGATTGCTAATGAGGTATAATTTACATTCGTTACATTTTTCTTTATGATGAGTCTCACGAGATCTATATGTCTATGATGCAGGAATAAACATGAGACTCACTTTAGATGAACAAAGATGGCCGCAAGATGGAACAACAATAGTGTGCAAAATCCAAAGACTTCAGGGACAAGGCCATTGTGGGACATCAACACCAACGGTGCCAACATATTTCCATAAGCATGCGATGATCGGTTGATAGTATTGAGGCAGGGATATGCCTTGGTTCTGAGATCCCTCCGATGCGAGGAAACACAGAAGGAGGGGTGACTGAATTTCCCGAGGGATTGGGAAGCAGATTAGGGAAGGCTGAAAAATAAATTCATTTTTGGTCATTAGCATAGCTAGTTGAAATCATAAGCACATTGGGAGTGTGCCCAATGTTGACCTTGACCCCTACACTTACCTACTAGTTAGTGAAAAAAGCCTTTAACTCCACAATGTGTGTTTGGTGGCAAGGAACTTAGAGAAGGGGCTGTCACACTAATCCCAACTCTCTCCATTTAAGCTATCTCCTAGGATAGCTATGGGGGGTGGTCCCTAAATGGAAAACTAAGTTAAAAGATGTGAGTTTCTAGGAGAGTTGTTAGAGTTAAATATATTACTTCTTAAGATTTATAAGCAAAAAGTGTTATGAGCAATAACAATCAATACATAATTTAGATAAGCAGAAAGCATATGAAAACTAGTGCCTTCAAAGTATCGCTCTTTGAAATGAAAATGTATTTGCTTAAATGAAGTGAAATGCTTTCAAATGGAAAACGAAAGTAATTTTGAAAAGTGAAACAATAAACTATTAGCATAATATATTGTAAATGTTTCCAAGATAAATAGATTTATGAATCAAGTTAAAAGATGTTAGTTTCTAGGAGAGTTGTTAGAGTTAAATAGATTACTTCTTAATATTTATAAGCAAAAAGTGTTATGAACAATAAAAATCAATATATAATTTAAATAAGCATAAAGCATATGAAAACTAGTGCCTTCAAAGTATTTCTCTTTGAAATGAAAATGTATTTGCTTAAATGAAGTGAAATGCTTTCAAATGGAAAACGAAAGTAATCTTGAAAAGTGAAACAAAAAACTGTTAGCACAATATATTGTAAATGCTTTCAAGATAAATAGATTTATGAATCAAAGCATGAGAAACTATCTTGCTCAAAAGGAGACAATTAGTGTTCTACTTGCAAAATGTAGATAAAAAAATGTTTGCCACAACAAAGTATTCAATTTCAACAATGACAAGAAGAATAAACAATTGCAAGTAAAACCATGAGGTGTATTAACATGAGATGCAATTACACTAGATTTGGATGCAATTAATTTTGGTTATTTTTAATCTAAAATGCCTAATCTAGGTGAGAAGTCCTCTTCTTGTGCTCTTACCAAGGGGTAAAAATAGGGGTGCTTGTAAGAAAGAGGGGGTGAGGACACAGGGGTGTCATTTACGACACCCGTCCCCTGAGTCTTACAAGCCAGCGTGTACCTTCGTTCTTACAAGTGGACAAACCACTTTCATAACTATTGGGTCACATGCTTTTATGTTACTTCGTACCAAATGGAAGAACTTTCCAAGATTTTTTTTTTTTTTTTTAATCTATAATTTCTATCAATCAAGCTTATGCTTGGAGGTAAAAGTTAAATATGCAACTAAGTTAGAATGCCTACTGTGATATGCAAGTGAGTTTGCAAGTGTTATGTAAAAGATAAAGATGATTTAATTAAATATGCTCCAAAACACAAGATTGCATAAGCTTCATAACACGTGAGATTGTGAAGTGAAAGTATTTGTTTTGAATTATGATAAATCGACGAGCAACTAAAAGCTTGATGCTTATGAGCAATTAATTTGCATGTAAAATAAATTCCAACTCAAGATTTGTATTCAAAATAGCTTTGCAAAAGGAACTCTTAAATTTGAGAAAATGAAAGAAAATTTGCTTGACATGGAAGTAAATGATTGCCTTGACAGATAAATTGCCCAAATACACAATGTTTCAAATATGTTTTAAAATGGGAATATTGCACAAGCAAAAAGCATAGATGATTTAGATAATAACCAAGCCAAGTATATCAAAATTTGGCAAAACAAAATAATGAAGAAGCTTGCACAAAATCAAAGTAAATTGCTTTGCAAAAATGTAATTTGAGACTTGTAGCAACGATTGTTGTAAATGGTGCAAGTTTGAAGAAATTTAGCAAACTTGAGGAAAGTAAATGAGATGTGTGACTATGTTAATTACCAATATAAGCTCACATGTAGGTGAGAGGAAATGCTAGAGTCAACAAGTCAATCCAACCACAATTCACAAAGTGGAGACAAGATTTTAGGTGAGTCCATCTAAAACAAAATAATATTTTTATTATTGTATACAATGAGATTAGTAATATTTGAGGCTAAATTGATGGTACAATAGATTTGAAACCACAAGGGAATTCCTTCAAGTATGGAGCCTCAAGAGAGATGAAGATGATTTTACAATCAAGAAATACAATCTCCTAAAGTTATACACAGCCTAATCTTCTTTAGCTAGCCCTCCTAATGCCCACAACCTCCTTCAAAATGGAACTTTGAAACTTAAGAGAACCTACAATCAACATGTTAAGGCTGCAAAACTAAAACCAAGGATAGTGTGAAAAAAAACATGCAAAATGAGTGATAATGCTACAATATAATATACAAAAAACTAAATCAAGTGATGGGAAAAGACCCCATCACTTGTCTAGATTATAAGGAGCTCTTGATTAGCTAGATAAATAGATGAAAGCACAAGAGTATAAGATGTAAATTTGATTGAAATAATTGGTTTAAGCCCAAACTATGTGAAAAAGAACCCTACAAAATCAACACTTTCGAAAGATAAGCTATTAAGATTCAAAAAACGATAGGAGCACCTTGTAAGTAATGCCAAGAGTGTGTTGGTTTCTTGAAGACTTCCCCTCATGCTTGCTAGTTGATCCAAAGGTGGCCTCTACAAAACTTCAAATGCACATTAGCTCATATGGGTTATATTAATAAACAATGACAAGAGAACTCTAGAATTTATTTGAAAATAGATAGAGTTGTCTAGCCTAGAGCATATCAAATAACCAACTGCAAATATAAGATAGCTATACATTCACAACTCTTATGAAAACATATGAGAGAATGAAATCAAAGTAAACACAAGTAGAGTAATATATCATCATTGAGCCAAGCAAAACTCCAAGAGAGAAACACCCATGAATGAACCCCGAAGACTTTTTTATTATATGAAGAATAAGTGTGCATAGGAGCAGAGCTTTCCCAAGCACAATAGCTGGTACAAATAATACAAAATGAGAGCCAAAGGCTCGTTTAAATAGAACTATGAGAGCCAATCCCAATGAATAACCAAATGCCAAGTGGAGAAGGGAGATAATCCCATTGCAAATTCGAATTTGATAAGTGGAACTCCAATGCCAAGTGTAAAAATCGAATTCTAGCAAGTGGACATCATTTTCTTCTTCCCTTGTGTGTTAAATTCGAATTTTATGATGGAATGACAAGTGTATATGGGTGGTAATCCATGTGGAGACAATTTCCCACAAAAATCTCCACCAAATATTCTTCGAAATCCTCCCAAATGTGCATTAACTTCACAAATTCGAATTTCCAAGTAAGCAACTCTCATTTAATACAAGAAATTCGATTTTATTTGAGCACATGTCCTTTCCTTGATTTGAGGAGTCCACATCATCTTGGGACTTCACTTTAATCCCTCCATAATTTGACACCTCATTGTCACCTCATTTAACATGCGTGAATATTTATTTTTCTTTATTTATTTAATTTCTGGCTTAATTAATTGCCAGATTTCCCACTAAACCTAGTAAAAGTGGGTTTTGATAGTTTAAAACACATTTTCAACGCTCTCCTTGTTTTTCACGACATGGACTAACCGCGTCTCGTGGATCCTAACTCTGGCGATTGTAGCAGAGACTAATGCTTGTGGGCTTTGGTCTAACGACAATCGTGATTCCAACAATTGGTATCAGAGCAACAGGTCTCGAGTTCGAAACTCACTCGACTCGTGTTGGGGGGAGATTGTTGGGCATTGGGTTCAACACTCTCCGTGTGTTTTGCGACATGGACTAACCGCCTCTCGTGAATCCTAACTCTGGCGATTGTAGCGGAGACTAATGCCTACAGGTTTTGGTCTAACGACAATCGTGATTCCAACATTTAACCCCTCAAAATGTGTCATAGTAGAAAGTTGAGGGTGAGAGGTGTAATTTTGATTACTCATACACAATACAACTTGTCTAGACAACACTTATTACAATTCAATTACAATTTTTATTGCAATTTTTGACCTGTGAGAAATCTAAAAAATTAAAAAATGACTACCTAGACCTAACCAAATTCCACAAAATTTTTCTTGTGATCTAGTATGGTAATATACATTGACCCTAGACACAAGGAATCACCCAAGGTCTCACCATCAAGCTGTACTCTGGCTTTGGGGTAAAATTTGGAGGAAAAACTCAATTAATTATTAAGTCCTGGTAGGGAGATGATAATTAACCAAGTGTAAAAAAACCTCCCAGATTAATACTCACTTATTGGCAAGGTCCCAAGCTACTTAGGCCTGCTACAGACTCAAAATTCATCATTATTAGCGTCACTTATTACAATTCCCCGCAGGGTGTGGAATTTGGGTACAAGAGAAAATGATGAGAAGTAGAAGTAGAGTTTAAAAACTCTGGTAATCTGATGATATCTGATGGTACAAGTGTCCTTTGGTACATCTTTGGGCATGGAGTGTTCATATAATCATCAGGTGCCACTCTAGTGGTCAACATTTGGCTCCATATGGGGATGCATGCTAGATATGAAGTGATAATGTGCAAGAACTTGGAATCTGCATCAACTGAAAACAAACATATGTCAACAGTATCCTTTCTAAATATCATCAAATGAATCAAGAAATGAAAATTTATTCTAAGAGCATAAATGACAATTTATTCATGAAATAAAACTACTTCAACAAAATTGACAAGGGATAAGGTTAGAAATATGATACAAAAAGATTCTCCATAGCATTAGATGTCCTCAATGAAGTTCATGCGGATAACATGCTTAGTTTTAGGCAGATCCATGGGTTGTTTTTCTGATGTGCCCAGTCCAATTATGAATATCTTAGGACTTTGATTTGTCCTAACATTGTGTTGTAATTGGCCATCAGATTTACCAAATCCTTTTTTCTCTTCTCTTTTCTTTTTTCTTGTCTTCTTAATAAACCATGTTGTTGATGTTGATGTAATCAAAGTAGACCTTTCTGCCCGATCTTGAAGATTCTCATATGGATAATTTGAAGCATCCAAGACTTCCGTGGCCTGCCTTTCTCCATTCTGCATCTTCTTTGACATGGTGATGGATCAATCTCATAAGTATAAAATTGATTCCCCTCAATTTCCTTGCTATTCAGGGCACCTTCAATTAGCCATTTTTCAATGGAATAAATGACCTCCTCATATTAAGATGAAGCTTGCTTTAGTGGATGGGGAGGCTTATGATCTATTTCTTTGTTCTTTTTCCATTCATCATTTGACCTAAGTTGGCATTTTTGTACCTATAATCTTTCCATTTCCTCCAACCTATTATGAAAACTGACCTGATTAGCGTTCATAAAACTTATTTCCTTGGCATGATTTGTTTTCATGGTGTTGATTATTTGTACTTGTTTTTCTTACATGGCGAGCAAACTTGTTTGAATAGAGTTCATCTGATTAGAATGATTGACTTCCATGGCTTTTATTGCTTGTGCATGATTTACCTCCATGGTCTTAATGAGTTGAGCTTAGTTGAGTTGCATATCCTTAATCATTTGAGTCAACCCCTTGATGAGATCCTTATCATTCTCATTTGCTTTGATCTTTCTTTCATCTCCATATTTTTTTTTTCAAAAGCGTCAAGGTAAGTCTATGAACCAATCCATAACATTGCCATCTAATGAAAAGATGAAAAATCTCATTTTAACATCCTCATGGTTAATATCATGGCACCATTTTCTCACACAAAGGTGGAAATTCCTAAGGTGAGTTTCGGTGGTAATGGCATTATTACCTAGAAAAATAGGCAAGTCATCAATAGCCTCAATGGCTTCATTCGGAATAAAATTCAGATAGCCTGGAATGTTAGTAAAATCATTCATAATGTCATGCTCACTTGACCTTGAAAGAGCAAATGGAAATCAGATAGAGGCTCCTGTCCAAGATTGGCAAGAAGTCTGCAAAAAAAAAGGCTTCAAGCAGAAATCCTTGCAGAAAATGAAATAAGTGGAGTCGCCACTTGAATAGGAATCTAACTCTAAAATTCAACATGCAAAAACCAAAATTTAGTCGATTTCTTAGGTACAAGAAAGTTTGTCCCCGGTAACAATGCCAAAAATGTTGACCTCACTGCCTACACCTACCTACTAGTTAGTGAGAAAAGCTGTTAACCCTAGAAGGTGTGGTTGGTGGCAAGGAACTCAGAGAAGGGGCTGTCACACTAATCCCAACTCTCTCCGTTTAAGCTATCTCTTAGGCTAGCTATGGGGGGTGGCCCCTAAATGGAAAACTAAGTTAAAAGTTGTGAGTTTCCAGGAGAGTTGTTAGAGTTAAATAGATTACTTCTTAAGATTTATAAGCAAAAAGTGTTATGAGAAATAACAATCAATACATAATTTAAATAAACATAAAGCATATAAAAACCAGTGCCTTCAAAGTATTGCTCTTTGAAATGAAAATGTATTTGTTTAAATAAAATGAAATGCTTTCAAATGGAAACCAAAAGTAATCCTGAAAAGTGAAACAAGAAACTGCTAGCACAAGATATTGTAAATGCTTTCAAGATAAATAGACTTATGAATTAAAGCATTAGAAACTATCTTGCTCAAAAGGAAACAATTAGTGTTCTACTTGCAAAATGTAGATAAAAAAATGCTTGCCACAAGAAAATATTCAATTTCAACAATGACAAGAGAAATAAACAATTGCAAATAAAACCATGAGGTGTATTAGCATGAAATGCAATTACACTAGATTTGGATGCAATTAATTTTGGTTACTTTTAATCTAAAATGCTTAATTTAGGTGAGAAGTCCTCTTCTTGTGCTCTTATCAAGGGGTAAAAATAGGGGTGAGTGTAAGAAAGAGGGGGCGAGGACACGAGGGTGTCATTAATGATACCCGTCCCCTAAGTCTTACGAGCTAGTGCATGCCTTCATTCTTACAAGGGGACAAACGACCTTCATAACTACAAGGTCACACACTTTTATCTTACTTCATACCAAACGGAAAAACTTTCAAAGAAAACCTTTTTTTCCCTATAATTTCTATCAACCAAGCTTATGCTTGGAGGTAAACTTTAAATATGCAATTAAGTTAGAATGCCTACTATGTTATGCAAGTAAATTTGCAAGTTCTATGTAAAAGATAGAGATGCTTTAATTAAACATGCTCCAAAATAAAAGATTGCATAAAATTCATAACATATGAGATTGTGAAGTGAATGTATTTTCTTTGACTTATAATAAATCGATGACCAACTAAAAGCTTGATGCTTATGAGCAATTAGTTTGCATGTAAAATAAATTGCAACTCAAGATTTGTATTCAAAATAGCATTGCGAAAGGAACTCTTAAATTTGAGAAAATGAAAGAAAACTTGTTTGACATGGAAGTAAATGATTGTCTTGAAAGATAAATTGCCCAAATGCACAATGCTTCAAATATGTTTCAAAATGGGAATATTGCACAACCATAAAGCATAGATGATTTGGACAATAACCAAGCCAAGTATATCGAAGTTTGCTAAAACAAAAAAATAAAGAAGCTTACACAAAATCAAAGTAAATTGCTTTGCAAAAATGTAATTTGAGACTTGTAGCAACAATTGTTGTAAATGGTGCAAGTTTGAAGAACTTTAACAAACTCGAGGAAAGTGAATGAGATGTGTGTCTATGTTAATTACCAATTTAAAACACTTGTGTAAGTGAAGGGAAATTCTAGAGTCAACAAGTCAATCCAACCACAATTCCTCTCCCAAAGTGGAGAGATAGGGATGCCACTGTGTGGAACCCACGCTCCGAAAACATAAATCAGAAATTTTATTATTATGTGTTACAATGAGGTTAATGGCTCTTTGAGAGCTACCCAAGGAATTAATGAAAATACAAAATGAGGTTTTGAAACCACAAGGGAATTCCTTCAAGTATGGAGCCTCAAAATAGATGCAGATGGTGCTACAATCAGGAAATACAATCTCCCAAAGTGATACATGACCTAGTCTTTTTTAGGAAACCCTCATAATGTCCGTAACCTCCTTCAAAATGGAACTTTGAAACTTGAGAGAACCTACAACCAACATGTTAGGGCTGCAAAACTAAAACTGAAGTTAGTGTGAAAAAAAGCATGCAAACTGAGTGATAATGCTACAATATAATATACAAAAAACTAAATCCAATGATGGAAAAATACCCCATCACTTATCTAACTTATAAGGAGCTCTTGATTAGCTAGATAAATAGATGAAAGCACAAGAGTATAAGATGCAAATTTGATGGAAATAATTGTCTTAAGCACAAACTATGTGAAAAAGAACCATGCAAAATCAACACTTTCGAAAGATAAACTATTAAGATTCAAAAACAATAGGAGCTCCTTGTAAGTAATGCCAAGAGTGGGTTGGTCTCTTGAAGACTTCCCCTCACGCTTGCTAGTTGATCCAAAGATGGCCTCTACAAAACTTCAAATGCACATTAGCTCATATGGGTTATATTAATAAACAAAAACAAAAGAACTTTAGAATTTATTTGAAAATAGATAGAGTTGTCTAGCCTAAAGCATATCAAATAACCAATTGCAAATATAAGATAACTATACATTCACAATTCTTATGAAAGCATATGAGAGAATGAAATCAAATTAAACACAAGTAGAGAAATATACTATTGTTGAGCCCAGCCAAACTCCAAGAGAGAAACACCCATGAATGAACCCCAAAGACTTTTATTATATGAAGAACAAGTGTGCACGAGAGCAGAGCTTCTCCAAGCACAATAGCTAGTACAAAAGATACAAAATGAGAGCCAAAGACTCATTTAAATAGAACTATGGGAGCTAATCTCAATGAAGAACCAAATGTCAAGTGGAGAAGGGAGATAATCCCAATGCAAATTCGGATTTGATAAAAGGAGCTCCAATGCCAAGTTTAAAAATTGAATTATGGCAAGTGGACATCATTTTCTTCTTCCTTTATGTGTCAAATTCTAATTTTATGATGGAATGATAAGTGTATATGGGTGGTAACCCATGTGGGGACAATTTTCCACAAAAATATCCACCAAATATTCTCCGAAATCCTCCCTAATGTGCATTAACTTCACAAATTCGATTTTCCAAATAAGCAACTCTCATTTAATGCGAGAAATTCGATTTTATTTGAGCACATGTCATTTCTTTGATTTTAGGAGTTCACATCATTTTGAGACTTCACTTTAACTCCTCCATAATTTTCCACCTCATTTCCACCTCATTTAACATGTGTGGATATTTATTTTTCTCAATTTATTTAATTTCTGGCTTAATTAATTGCCAAATTTCCCACTAAGCCTAGGAAAAGTGGGTTTTGAGGGTTCAAAACACATTTTTAACCTCTCAAGGTATGATATAGTTGAAATTTGAGGGTGAGAGGTGTAATTGTGATTATTTATACCCCATACAACTTCTCTAGACAACACTTATTACAATTCAATTACAATTTTTATTGCAATTTTCGACCTGCCGGAAATCTAAAAAATTAAAAAATGACTACTTAGACCAAACCAAATTCCACGAATTTTTTTGTGTGATCTAGTATGGTAATATACATTGACTTTAAACACTAAGACTCACCCAAGGCCTCACCATCAAGCCGTACTCTGGCTTTGGGGTAAAATTTGGGAGAAAAAACTCAATTAATTATTAAGTCTTGGTAGGGAGATGATAATTAACCGAGTGAAAAAACCTCTCAGAGTAATACTCACTTGTTGGCAAGGTCCCACGCTACTTAGGCTTGTTACAGACTCAAACTTCATCATTACTAACATCACTTATTACAATTCCTTGTAGGGTGTGGAATCTAGGTACAAGAGAAAATGATGAGAAGTAGAAGTAGAGTTTAAAAACTCTGGTAATTTGATGATATCTGATGGTACAAGTGTCCTTTGGTACATCCTTGGGAATGGAGTCTTCATATAATCATCAGGTGCCACTCCAATAGTCAACAACCAAAAACAATGAGCCAAGAACTGTTCATTGAAGGAACAAGGAGGATAGGGTAACAATGCAATTGGAGGCAGGTAGTGCTCCAGAGAAAGAGAACAATCCGGGTTGGACTAAATATATTGAGCACACAAAGACTGCAAAAAGGAGACATGAGTAGATGGCTAAATCTATAAAGTGATATTTATGAAGTGGTTGGGTAAGCCACTGTGTCTGAAAGAGATGTTGTAAAAGTTGAAATGAACTATGCATATAAAGCTGCCTATCAACTGTGTCCAATTGTTCAAGCTTTCGATTTTATATTGTATATGGCCATTGGAGACCGAGGACACTGTTCCCCTAAGGGTGAGGGGTTTGTGTCGACCCCAATTACCCCTTTTCCATTTTAATTTAGCTTAAATATATTAATTTTGGGTCGAGTGAAAGGGACAACTGATTCCATGTTATGCAACTGGCTCACAAAATAGAAGAAAAGATAGATCAATGACTTAAAAATTAGTCTCTTCGAGGGGGCAACCTCCTTTACATTACATAAATGAACAATTATTGGATGATACAAATGATAAGACCTCCTTGGTATATATAGGAGTCTAAGAGGTCACAATATAATCAAAGCCTACATAACAATAATAATGTAAGGGCACAAGAATAACAATATTGGGTTTCTATGGGGCACAACAATAACAACATGGGGGATACATGGGCACAACAATAACAATAAGGGCTACATTAATAATAACAATAAGTGGAATACAATAGTATTGTAGGAACCTAACACACCCCTCTCCTTCAAAAAAATGTTCTCCTCAACGTTTGAGTAGTTCTGAATGCTTCTGTATACAATTTTCATCCTCCCATGTGGAATCTTCAGCAGGTAAGTTCTTCCACTTAATGAGATACTTTGAAATTAATCGATTTTGTAGCTGTCAGGTTCCTTTTTCCGTGACAGCTTTTGGCTCAAATATGATTTTTCCTTCGTCAAGTTCTAGCAGCACTCTTTGAACTGAGAGCTTGTCAAGCATGAAACATGGAAAACTGGGTGTACTCGGGAAGATGCAGACAACTCCAACTGGTATGACATAGTACCAATCTTTTGCAACACCTTGTAAGGACCATAGTACTTAGGTGATAATTTATTATCCTTTTTAGCTTGCTTGAGGGACATTTGTTTGTATGGTTGTAGCCGTAAAAATACCCAGTTGCCTACATCAAAACTTCTTTCACTGCGATGTTGATCTGCTTGTTGTTTCATTTGATTCTGCACCAAAGTGAGGTTATCCTTTATGAGTTGGAGAACTTGTTGTTGATGCTCGATGTGATATTCCACTGCTTGAACCTTAGAATTTTCTCTTAAAGATGATGTGATGGATGGTGGATGATATCCACAATGTGCCATAAATGGGGTTATTTTTGCTACAGTATGGAAGGAAGTGTTATACCACCATTAAACTAGAGGTAATTGCTTGACCCATTGTGTTTGTTTATCAGATACAAAGCAGCGAAGGTATCATTCCAAACATTTTTTCACTCTCTCAGTTTGTTCGTCAGATTGAGGATGGTAAGATGAGCTATGAGCTAATCGACTACCAAGACAATAAAATAATTCAGTCCAAAAATTTCTAGTGAAAATGTGATCTCGGTCACTTACAATAATTTTTAGGTTTCCATGTAGCTTTTGAATGGTTTCCATAAATGCAGTAGCAACTGTAGTGCCTTTAAAAGGATGAGATAATGCACAAAAGTGTGCATACTTGGTAAGTCTATCAACTACCACCAAAATGACACTCTTTCCTTCAGACTTGGGTAAACTTGTGATAAAATCATTGAGATCTCCTCCCAACGCTGACTTGGAATGGCTAAAGGTTATAACAGATCAGAGGTCTAAGTTGTCTCAACTTTATTTTGTTGGCAAACCAAACATTCTGCCACAAACTCCTGAATATCAGATTTAAGGCAATCACAAAAAATTCCTTCTTGACCTTGTGGTAAGTTCTTAAAAATCCTGAGTGCCCTCCTAAGGTAGAGGTGTGCAATTCCAAAATAATCTTTTGCTTGAGTTGAGAATTCTTACAAAAATATAAGCGATCTTTGTACCATAATGAATCAATTTTCCAGCTAAATGTAGCAGATGTACTGGATTTCGCTGCAACTTTTGAATGAGTGTCCACACCTCTTTGTCATTCTTCCATTCATCCCTTGATTTGGTTTTCCAATCAGGTTGGATAATAGAAATGACACAAATCAATGCTTCCACATCCTCATCCTTTCTTGAGAGTGCATCTGCAACAATATTTTGCTTTCCTTTTTTGTAGATGATTTCAAAGTCATAATCCAACATCTTTGTGACCATTTTTGTTGCTCTTTTGAATATAATCTTTGTTCCAAAAAGTATTTAAGACTATCTTGTTTTTACCTTGAAGTGTCTTCCAATTAGGTAAGGTCTCCGTTGCTTTAGTGCATGTAGTATTGCCAACATTTCCTTCTCATAAATAGGTGTGTAAATACTTTCCTTTGATTTTACGACTTTCAAAAGCAATGGGCTTTCCATGTATTGAAAATTGGTAGCTTAGGGATGAATTTATAAAAATAGAATTTCTAAAATTAGAAAGCATAAAAATAGAATTTCTAAAAATAGAAGGCCTCAAGTATGAATTTCCAAAATAGTAAATCAACTTGCATCAATTAGTAATCAAACATTGTTGATGGAAAATCCCTTTTGATCATCATTCAATCCTAATAGTTCAATCATCAATATTATTATTATTATTATTATTATTTTCTTATCATATTATTATATTATTATTAAAAAGAAATTCAAGTCTCTCAATCATGTGACTCAATCATGTCATATGTAACTCCCCTCAATTAATGCATATGTTACTCTCTCTCTCTTAATGGATTCATTCCTCTCTCTCTTTAATGCTCTTACGCACCTCTTACACTCTCTTACACACTTTAATGACTTGTCATAGAAAAATTCTTCTTACACATCTTTAATGCATAAGTTACTCTCCTCTCCTTTATGGCATAAGTTACAATCTATGAAACCGGATTCGTTCCTCGGTCCCGTCATGTCCCGAATCGGTTGAATCAGACAAGATTCAATGGGACACGTGTCCTCAGGTTGTGTCCAATCGTGTCTCCTCAAGACACCATCGTGTCCCGGTTGTGCCCGTCATGACACCATCGTGTCTCGATTGTGTCCTGTCAGGACACCATCGTGTCTCGATCGTGTCCCATCAGAACACCGTTGTGTCCTGATCGTGTCCTAATTCTGGGACACCTATCCAGCTTTTATGAGTGCCACGAGACCCATAAAGGGTCATTTTGGCCCATTTCAACTTCACATTGGACTCTCTTGATGTGGGTTTCCTATGGGTGTGTGGGAGCGAAGAGAAAAGGGTGTGGGAGCATTTTGGAGGCGATTCAAGAAACATCCAAGTGCATTTTGTCTCTATTGTTTTTGCATTTTTATTACAACAGTTTTCATGTGCATTTATTTTACAAATTTGTGCATGTTTTCTTTGATTTTTTACAACATTCATGGCTCAATCAAGGACAAACGAAGGGGAAAAATGTCCCCATTGGAGATGCCCCTCCTGTTCCAATTTCATCAGGGTTTGCAAGTGTTCCCTCTATTGGAAGTGGGGCTACAACAACAATTTCAAATATTGGGGGAAGACAACAGCTTCAAGATAACAAATATTCCTTGTCGAAATATGTCTCAAGAGAGCAAGGGCCAGGCAACAGAGGAGGAGGATGCAACAGAGGAGATCAGTGGTGACCATGATGATGACAGTGATGCCGATTTTGATGATGAGGATTGATGACAAATGAGCTTTCTACTGCCTTGAGGCTTGTAGTTGTTTTGTATTTGCTATTTCTATTTTCCATTGGAATTTCTACTACCTATGTAAAACATTTAGATTTTGATGACTTAATGAGAAAACTGCAGTATCTTGTCTTTCTCCTATTGGATCATAGATGAACATGTCACAGTTGTATTTGTATGGATGATGTTAATTTGCAAAACTTACATCTAGATGAAGATCTATGTTTGAATCAATGAATTTGTATCGTGAATGAGAATTTGTGTAAGAAATATATATTTTTAATATATATATATATAATAATATATAACGTGCATGTTCTGGGGGGTCAACGTGTCTGTGTCTGACACTCAAATCCTCGTGTTCTTCGTGTCTCGTGTCCCCATGTTAGGTGACTTAAATTACAATCCTATTTTGGCATATGTAAATCCTACTCAAGGCATGTGTATTGCTCCTCCTTTATGTCAATAATTCATTGCCCCTCCTATATATGTGTGTCGTATATCATCTCACCTCACTTACTTGTGCATTGTGAATTCGAACTTGAGAGAGAGTTGGAGAGACTTGAAGGAGATTGTGAGAAAGAGAGACTTGGAGAGTAAGAGTAGATCTTGGAGAGCCAAAGTGATTCAATATTTGCATCAACCACTGCTATTAGAGATATTCTTTAGATTTGGGTGAATTTCTTCATTCTCTCATTGTACCTTGTATCTCTGCTGAACAATTGATTTCCAATAGAAGAAGAATCTAGTTGGGTTTTCCCCTTGTGGGTTTTGCCCTAGTCATTGACCTAACTTCTCTATGTATCATTGAGTTCTTGGTTGTCTTTCATTGTGCATATGGTTTATATGGTTTATGTTCTATCTATATTACTTAATGTTTTTTGCAGCATAAAGAAGTTCTGGATTTAAGTGATTGTAACAGCACAAAACATCAAAATTTCAACACCTTGCATTAAAAGAACACCAGTTCCATTTCCTGAGGCATCACATTCCACAATAAAGGTTTTTGTGAAGTCTAGCGTAGCTAAGACCAGTGCTTGGCACATTGTCTCTTTAAGATGTTCAAAGACCTTGGTTGCTTCTGGAGTCCAAGAAAATGCATTTTTATTCAATAATTTTGTTAGAGATGTTGCTATTCTCCCATAGTTCTTAACAAACTTGCGATAATACCCTGTCAACTTGAGAAATCCTCGAAGATGCTTTATGGTTGTGGGGATTTTCCATTCCTTGATGGATTTAATTTTTTTAGGGTCTACCTTAACACCATCATGAGATACAATATGACCGAAATATTCCACCTCCTGTACTCCAAAGAAACATTTGGAGGTTTTTGCATATAATTGTTTGTCCTTGAATAGTGTGAGCACCCTATCAACATGTTGAACATGATCCTTCCAAGACTTGCTGTAGATTAGTATATCATAAAAAAATACTAACACAAATTTTCTAAAGGTGGGTTTGAAAATGGAATTCATCAAACCTTGAAATGTGGAACGTGCCTAAGTAAGGACAAAAGGCATGACAAAAAATTCATAATGACCCTCATGAGTTCTGAATGTTGTTTTCGGAATGTCTTCAGTCTTCATTCTAATTTTGTGATATCCTGAACGAAGATCCAACTTTGTGAAGTAAATTGCTCCATGTAATTCATCCAACAATTAATCGGCCAGGCCAAGCAGGTAAGAAAAAAGAGAGGAAAAGAAATAACTATTTTGAACGAAATGAGCAATACGATTGACTAGATTGTTCTTTATCCAACTGAATAACTGCAATATTAATTATATTGTTGATACAATCCGTACATACTATGGTATACACCTTTACTCCACCATTCATTTTGTTAAACATGAAATCTTCCATCCTGGAGAGATGGTTGAGTGGACCAAAGCAACGGATCGCTAATTCATTCCGAGGGTTTGAATCCCTCTCTTCGTAACACTATTGATCCTGAAAACGAATAACCCTTAATCTTTTCATTAATGCCATGAATGGGAAATTTATCTTTAATATTGAGCTTGTTGAGCTCCTTATAATTCAGACACATACACCATGATCCATCCTACTTGTGCACCAATACTACTAGATCAGAGAAAGAAATTTGACTAGCTTGAATTATACCAGCGTCTAGCATTTTTGCAACCATACGTTCAATTTCACTCTTTTGGGCATAGGGATATCTGTAAGGTCTGATGTTTGGAGGAACACTTCCTGGAATCAAATGAATAACATGATCATGATCACGAGTAGGTGAGAGGCCTTTGGGAGTCTCAAATACCTTGGAATGATTGTCCAAGACTATTTGGAGGTCTGGAGAAATAGATGATTTTGATGTTTGAACCTCTAGTGAGCTTAATTGTGCAATTACGCCCCGTTGTTCTTTCTTCAGAAGCTTTGTCATGTTATTAAAGCTGATTATCTTTCTTGGTTTCGCTACGATACCCCTTAATTCAACTTTCTTTCCTTCCCCAAAAATTTTCCAGAAAAGTTCTTGAAAATTAAAAGCTATCCTCCCCAAAGGTTGTAACCATTGGACTCCTAGTACAACATCAACACCACCCATTGGAATGGGAAGCATTGGACTATTCAATACATATTCCCCCATGGTTAGCTTGATATTATGGCACTTTCCAGAGCAATTTATAGTTCTTCCATTTGTAACCATCACTTGACACTCTGGTGCTGGATATAGGAAGCAATTCAATTCCTTGGCTATCTTACAACGAATAAAATTATGGGTACTACCCGAATCAATCAACAATATTACCTTTTTCTTCTTGATATATCCTTCTATCTTGAGAGTTTGAGGAGTTGTAATTCCTTCCAAGTCATTACAAGATATGGTCGGATTCATTTCTTCTTTCTATGGGGTTGGTTCCTGGTGTATTGTAATGTTCCAAATGGAAAATTTACAATAATAACAAAAACATGCAATTATACAAACATAGAAATTTTCAGAGTATAAACACAATAATTAGAAATTTCTGTAAATCCTCAAACTGGCCAAGATTTTATTAATAATAGAGCTGTGGTACAAATGAGTTGGAGGAAATGCACCTGGGATTGCACAAGGCAAGCTACAAGTACCAGGTGATGAGTACAAAAAATTCCAACAACTGCAATAGCTAAATCCTCTAGAAAACTGCGCTACTGTTCCAAAACTGCACTACTTCCAGACTTCACCCTCTCATTTACCCTCTCAAAACTGCACAAAAAATTCTAGGAATTTGGGAATATGATCCTTGCCCAAAACCCATAAAAATCCAAAAAGGGTTTCCTCTAATTCCAACGTTCACAATTTGACCTTCTACAACTTGGCCCTCCTCCAAATTCGAAATCTGTTACTGCAGCTGCCTCAATCAACTACTGTCCTCCAAATTCCCAGCAAAATTCCTCAAATAGACCTCCAAACAATACCCCAACACTTCAGCTCCAAAATCCCTCCAAGACAACTCCCACAAGGGAGCCTCCTCCAATAACTGCGCAGTCCAGGGAAGGGCTCATGTAGTTCCTGTGAATACCGGCTGAGAAATGTGTAGAGGTTTCTCCTCCTAGGCTGCCAATGTTTCTACACTCCAAAAATGGATCTCTAGTCACCCCTGTAGCTCCTTCGGTGAATCTTCCATCAATTCCACTCCACACTAGCTAGATGGCTCCAACCACTGCGCAGTAGAGACTCTTGACTACACTCGAATCCCTCCAAAAAAACATAGAACCTGTAGGTACTTGCTCCTCCAGTCTCAAGGCAAGGAAAATGCCTTCCTTGGGTGGCACTCGAAGTCGACTGAAGAAAGGTTGAGCTTCACTCCTTGGGAAGCTCTTGTCCTGAACAACACAATGTTGGCTCAACTAAGTAGCTAAGGCAATTCGATTTCTTCAATGAGTAAAAGATGAAAATGGCTTCTCCATTCATTCCTTTTATAATTGTTAGGCATGCATGCTTGTGGGTCTCTCCACAAATTCGATTTTTCCCAAAGGAATTCAAATTCCTTTGTCCCATACTAAGTTGCACGAAACGGGGAAATGGAAACAAGTTTATGAAACGGGGTACAATACGAAACGCGACCTCCCCAAATTTTGGAAACGGGAAAACGTGATATATATATATACATATATATATTAGAATTTAGGACATTTAAGAAATGTTATGTGAAATCATAAAACGTACATGATAAATTATAATTTATTACATTCAAAGCATAAACTATTACATCATATTTAGTCATGAATGATAACATACACATAATGAAAATAGCAATATCGGAATATCTAAAACTAGCCTTTATTATATATCAAAATCTCAAAATCAACCTTTATTATATATAAGAGGCTGCAAGTACAATAAAGACTATGAGGCTGCAAGTACTATAAAGTTAAAAGACTAATACTCATTATCAAAATCCTCATAAAAAATAGCAGCAGAAGCATGCTCAATAGTGATGGTGTAGCTGAAGAAGACGTTTGGCCAATTCAATTCTATGCTCCTGGTCAATATTCATGGCAGCAAGAGAGAGCTCCATAGCAAGATTTTCTGGATCCACATCCCATTCTTTAGAAGGACCATTGCCATATCCTAGACCCCTACGAGATGCAAGGCGAAGGTTGGAGTGCACATAAACAAGATCCTCTGCCTTCAGTGAGCGCAACTTGTTGCGCTTCACAGACTGAATAAAACCATAGGTGCTCCAATTCCTTGTTGCTGATAAAGAGCTTGCCACTTGTGAAAGGAGGCGAATGGCAAGGTTTTGCAAATGTACAACATTTGCTCCATGGAAAATCCACCACCTAATTGGATTCATGGTGCTTCTCTCCTCCAAAGATGAGATATCTAAATAATCATCTATTCCTGTAGCAAAACTGGCAAATTTTTGCTTCACCTCCCTGTGTAGCTGAGCTGGAAAAATTCTCATAAGGGCTTTTTTCACCCCATTAGTTGTTGAGAATTTTTAGTGTAGGGGAAGCATCGGATGTGCTCTAGTTCCCAAATTTTGTGGAGGGGCTAGAGTACATGAGATCTTTAAGACCCAAAAAGAGATTTAAGAAATTCCATCCTATTTAAGAGATATTTAAATAATTAATCTTTTTAATTAAGGACCGTAAGTCTAACTTAGGAAAATTAAAATATTAAAGTTAATTAAATTAAACATGGGATGAAAATGACTTAAGTTAGGATCAAGTTTTTTTTTAATCTTAGCTATCGATAAGAGATTAGATCACGATCGTTGGTTTCCCAACGAGAAAAGTATAAAGGAAAGGCTTGGGGTGAGTTGGAGGACACACACAAGGGCAAAGCACTGAGACTAAGCTGGAATTCTAGGGCGTGGTTTGCTAAGAATTTCCAAAAGTGTTTCAACTACAGCGAGGGGTAGTATTGGCAGGAGGGATGATCTTATTCTAGTCCAAGAGTGCAACAAGAGGCAGAAAAGCAGCAAACTGAGCAACGTAGAGAGAGCAGTAGCTGCGTAGCGCAGAGGCTTCAGGTGCTACATTGAGGCTACACAGGTCCATAAAGGGCAACGCAAAGGCAACATGAGGCCAGCAGGATTGATGCAGGCCCAGCCAAGGCAGCACAGAGGCAACAGGAGACCAGCAGGATTGACGCAGGCCCAGCCAAGGCAGTGCAGGGGTACCGTAACCTAGTATGCGGTGACGCAAGCCCTTCCTGAGCAGCGCAGGGGCTGACGCAAGCTAGCAAAGCTGACGCAGATGGCTTTAGAGCAATGCTGGAGTTTCTGAAGACTGAAAAGGGCAGAGTTCTGTAAATCCCGTTTGAGGGTGTGAATCAGTCAGTTTTTCTGTCTCGAAACAGAGGCATTCCTTCATATTGGTTATTTCTCTATCGGGTTAACCAATTTGGTGCCCAGATTTGCTGTACTTAGACTCTACTTAATAATAAAACCCTCCAACATCTAGAAGACTGGTTTTCCCGCATTGGGTTTTTTAGGGGACAATTGTCCAAAAAATCCCTGTGTGTCGCTTTGTCATTGTGAATTTTTTTAGTTTAGATATGTATGTGTGTAGACTGTTAATGTATTTACTTCGATGTTAATGCTAAATATTTCAGATAAATAACTTGTCTAAGTAGGAGAAGTTAATCAAGATTTAACAGTAGGGTTTCTACATAAGTAATATTCAGAAATTTTAACATTAGCCACCTCTCTATCCTTATGGGGTTCCTTTCTCTTCCCATTGCTTTGAGAAATAAGCTCCTCATCATAAAATTTGGGGTTCAAGGCATGTGCTAAAGTGTGCCATGGCGTGTTGAAATTGTTCCACCTATCAACAATGATTTTCTTGATTAATTCAGCAAAATGATCATCTACAAACAAAAGCTGTGGAGACTCCCGTGCAATGATTTCCATAGTTTTCTCAACCATGGAATCCATGCCATCATATAACTCTCCTAAGAAAGGTTGGTCAGTGTCAGCATTTTGAAGAAGCTCAAATGCAGGGGTTGTTAACATTAGCAATAAATCTATCTTGCTCCACCAATCCTCATCAAGACACAATCTACGCACCGTATATCCTGCCTCTGAATCTTCCTGTCTCCACTCAGCCCAAAGTTGACTCGCCACCATTGACACTAATGCTTGGTTAACCTCAACAAGGCAGCACAACATTATGAAGTTTGAGGCATATCTTGTCTCAAAAAATTTTAACAACTCCAATTTGGAGTACTCTCGAAATATTTCTTGAGATTAGTGGTGGTTGGTTATGAATTTAAAAATCTCCCTTGCTTCCCCTGTGAGTTCCTTTATCCATGGGACTTTATTGTCGAACTCCTCTAAGATCAGATTCAGGTTATGGACAATGCAGGGTGTCCAAAACATGTGGTCATACCTCCCCTCAATAATTAAAATTACAACTTTTCATACTGGTGCATTATCCGTGATAACTTGCACCACCCTATTAGGACCTACTTGTTCAATAGATTTTATAATAACATCAGCAATGAATTGTGCATCTTTGACCTCTCCCAAGCAGTCTTCTGCCTTTAAAAACATTTCTCCTTTTGGTGAAGTGGAAATGATACGTATCAATGGTCTACGCCTTGTATCTGTCCATCCATCTAAGACTATGGTAACCTTAGAGCTACTCCAAGAAGAACGAATTGGTGATAACACATCCTCCACAAGATCCTTCTCATTTTTTAGAAGCTGAGTTCTAACTTTCTCATAGTTGGGCCCCTTGTACCCTTGAGGAGCTTTGTTAACTGCCCTTATCATATATTTCCAAGTAAGGAGAGCCAACAACATTGAATGGGATACCACATGCATAGATGCACCTAGCCACTTTGGAATCAACTTCTTCTCTTGCTTGCACATTCACCAATTTAGCAATTCTGCTATCTTGAATTGTACCAGATGCCCCTCTGGATGGTGGTTGTTCTGGTTGTTGAGTGGCTCTCCTCTTCCTTGCTTCAACTACAATCCTTGGCTCAATTTTTTCTGGAGCTTTAGTAGTAGCTTGACTAAGATCATATTCCCTCGTCACCACAGGGAATGATGATGTAATATTTGCGGTAATTCTTACAAGGGCTCTTACCCAAGAATTAATGTAAAGATTATATCACCATTCCCATGAGCCACCACCTCCACATCTTTGAAGCTTCTGAACATGCCTCGAAAGAGGATAATATTCAACCCTTGGGTTGGACTTGGGGCTTGAACTTCAACCTTGGATGGAAGCCATTGCTGCAAAAATAAAAATAAAAAAAACAAATCTGTAAATAATTTTTTTTTTCATAATTTTGGTAGCATAAACCCTCCTAAAATAGAAGAAACAATGGGAAAAAAACCAAGAAATTGAATGCTTATTACCCAAATTAATTTTGTGTACCTGAAGCTACCCCAAAATGCCACAAAAAATAAGAGAAATATGGATGTAGCTGAGCCAAAAACCAAGAATGCCGTAGCTGGAAACTTCGCACTCCAATTTTACTTTTGAAATCTCTTTCTCTTGCTGCTGAAATCTCCTTTGCTCACTGGTGAAAACGTCGTAGCTGAAGCATTACTCTCTTCCTCTTTTCTCCTTGCTAAAATCGCCCTTCTCCAAGTGAAATGACTTGCTCAATTCGTGTGATGAGAGAATGAGGCGAGAGTCTTTTTATAAGTTGAGATAGCCATCTAGAAGCATCCAAACGACACTGTCAACAATTAAAAAAATATTTAAATGCACGCAAACCGAAAAAAAAAATAAAAAAACCACAAGTTAAGTCGATGGAAACGTGACCGTACTCGGCATGTTTCCCCAACGAGAAATTGTCAGAAATGTGTTTCCAGGCCGTACGGTATGACGAAACACGTTTTCGTTTCGCTTCTTTCCTGAAACGAGGGTGGGACCCACATTTCCTGCAACATAAGTCCCATAGTGCGTACTTCTTATGGGACCCATATTCCACTGTCAATCAAATTATTTATTTTCCTATGTTTGTTGCCAAAACTGCCTTGGGCTATTATTAATCAAAATTGCAAAATTAATTTAATTGGGGACAATACAGTCCTCCCCACTACCTTGTTGACCCAACTACCACTACAAGAAATACCGGGGTCCCAATTGTGCCACTGAGCCACTCCTGATCCATGTGCTATCCTGTCATAAAGGAGTCCCCAGATACTAAGGACCCATGTCATCAAGTCCAACGTGAAGCTCCCCTTGCTCCACTCACTATGCTGCTAGGTATAAGTAGTAGAAGCCCTCTGTATGCCATAAATGAGTAAGGAATCATGATCATGATAATATAATACTCTGTCTATCTCCACATGAAACTAGCCTACCGAGTTGTCCATCTCTTTCACTCCAACAATAAACTCTTGAAGATACCGCCCTATGCCTATAGAGATAAAGTATCGCTCGCATGAGCTTCCCCTGATATCTTGCTGCTGATGCCCCTACGATGATGATGAAGTCCCCCACGCCATCAACGAATCAATAAAGCCCAATGGAATATTTGAATGATCTCCCCCTGTAGAAACCGGTCCATCCCCAGGGTAGCTATACTGCCAAATCTTGGGATGCCCGGATCCCATGCTAGTCTAAAAAGGGTGCCACCATGTTCTCGCTCCGCAAATTTGACCATGATGGTCTTCCCCTCATGTGCAGGTTGTATCCTCCTCTCCTGGGACTTGATGGAAAAATATCTATAGAGCACCCAATGTATTTGGCCCATAAATCAGCACGATGTCATCCGTAGTAGCAACATGGAAAACTAATCTTGCCATGACAAAGGCCTCAATGCTACCCCACATGTCAAACCAAGTGTGAGTTGGGTTATTGTATGTCCTGATCCCACTCATCACAAAACAAAGTGTCCCATCAACTAACCAAATCCCCGGATCCCATAGCCAGAATGGTTGCAACATAGTCCTGACAGCTGCTGGCACCAACCTGTTCCACGTGTCAAGTCCCTGCATGTAATCAATATATGGACTCCCTACATCACAAACCAATCCGGTGCATGCGAGATTTCCCTGCACCGACCATACCACGTAGTGGAATCTATAATCTTGCCTCCTACAAGCGCTACCAAATATTGCCTGGAGTCTAAACATCCATCTGCAAGTAAGGACCACCAACCACTGTAGATGCTTCTGAGACACCTCAAAATGTCTCACCAAAATTTCATCATGCATCTCCCTGAGTGTGGGCTCAAGGGTGGTAAAAATGTTACCTCTACAGAAGATCGTGTTGGCATGGGATAAATTTTAAATTTACACTTTGCCCTGCATATTTTCAAATTCATTAGCAAAAGTGGGACAAATTTGAAATGGCTTCACCAACTAGTGCCCCACCACCTGGACCTGCTACTTATGTTGTATACTGCCTCAGTATCTTGAATCTTATTGACACTCACAACAATGAAGCCCTTAGCCACTTGTTAACTTCGACTCTTACTTGTTTGGACAAAAATAACAAGTCTTTTGCTGATCCTGCTGAAGCACGGATGCTGGCATCTAGAATTTTCCTAAATGTAGTTATGGGAATAGTGACTATAGGCGAGCGCATCCTGGTTAAATTGGCCACAGTTTTTGGCATTCAATTAAGGGATTTGGAGAAAATTGTGCACATGCCTTTGTTAGATGAGGTCGAGAAAATCCAGAAAGTAAAGGCATGCCTGGAACTATTCATTCAAAGATTGATCAAAGGACGTCTATATACTAGTGTTGTGGCTTTGTTGAAGCAACTCTCTCTTCAACACTCTAGCCCCCATGACTTCCTCATTACAATGATTTGTGATAATTAGTTTGAAGCAGCAGAAGAATGGGCAATGTACACGGGGAGGACTGTGATCTGCTCCCTAGTGCAGCAGTGTATGGAGATGACTATGTTCAAGAGGGCCTATAACATCGTGAAAAAATATAACTTGCAGTTGGAGTTTCCTGATGCATATCATCAATATAGAAAAAGTACATCGAGAAAGTTGGTAGAGAAAAAATGCTGGGATGATGTTGCAAGTGCATATACTAGAGGTAATTGTATTTCCAAATGCTTAGAGGCCTGTTTAAAAGGTCACTTTTTCAAGAGAGGATTGAAATTGATTGAAACCTGGAAGAAAAGCGATTGCAATACAGACTGTGGAAAGTGCCCAATTACTAAATATTGAAACTGAGTATGTCAAAAAAAAATGCAAAACATTATCATCGGATAAAAGACACTCAGTCTATGATGAAATTTGTGAAGGCCCTTCCCTCGCTAGACTTAATTAGATCCTTTCTCTTGAAGAAGGATTACTTTGATGAACTTGTGGGGGTGGAAGCGGCAACAGGGAACTTCGAAATGGTTGCATGGATTGTAGAGATAAAAGGCGACTTCTTACTTGAGTCCGAGATGCGATTAAAAGCAGGGCAATCCGGGCTAGCAATTAAATCCATTCTATTTCACGTCCAATTGAAGTCACTGAGGATGTGTAACAAAGGCTGGCCGCTGGAGAAATTCGATGGAAAGATTGAACTGTTGGAGAAATCAAAAGACATAGCAGGAAAAGAACCAAACCATGTAGACGATTCCATACATTTAGAAGTGCCTATACTTTCAGATGAGGTATACACTCTTTCTTCACTAACAAAACAAAAGATCATGACGAGAAATATCAGACATGAAATTCTCTCTCTTCGTAAGGCCCTCCATGTACATCTTGATTCAGATTTGAAAATATTTCAGCTTGACCAAGGAATGTGTCTATTCAACGTGGATGATTATTCTAAAACGTTGCTGAAGAATAGAATCTGTCCTAAAACACTCGTGTCTCTTTGGGATGAATGGTTTCCCAAAAAAAGGTCGCCTTCACTTCAAAAAAGCCCAAAACAAGAAATTTAGCGGCTGGTAATATTAGTTTCCATGCAAGGGAAATCAGGAACGTGTTAGTACAGGACAATGAAAAAGCCCAATTAACTCAAGCATTCCAAAAACGTGCCGATATTATGCTAAACCTTACGCATGTTCGGCTTATGAATGATGACCGTTGGTTAAAATTGACGGTTCAAGTTGCTTTTGGACCCCCTCTATGCTCCGAAGTTTAATGAATGGGGGGGAAGGGGGTCCGAAATGGGCAGTTTTCAAATCTCAGCCATTAACCACGTGGCAAGCGGAGGATATGTTCGCACCTCGCCATCACAATACAACTTACCATTTGCTGGGCCCTCTGAAATTCGGTTTCGGGTTTTCGTAAAACAAACACAGCAGTTGAATTGGCCTCCACTTTAATTTCTTCATAGCAGAGGGTGGCACGATGGAGGAGTGGCACGTTGATCTCAGGAACGGGTTCTGCAGCGCATGCGTGTGTTTTGTTTGTTCAAAGTTTGAATCTGCTTCTAATACATGTAGTTGAGTTGGCTGCGACATTTGTATGCATTGATGTCATACGGATTGTGGTATTCGCATGAAAGTGAAGATCTAAGAGGGAAAAAGCTGTGGAACTGCAATATAATAGGGAGAATGAATTGAAGCAGCTTGGGACCAGAGTTAAAAACTGTGAAGATGAAATGAGGAAATTAGAAACCAATCTAAGTGAAGTGGAGAGCTGAATGACACAACAATAGAAAAGGAGCTGGGTTTGGTGGACATGAAGATACAAGAGATGAACAACAACTTTCGAAGTATAAACGAGATAGAGAAGCAAAGAGACAATTAGAAGCACAGGCATCATTGAAAGGGAGGAAGACAGTCGAGAGGCGTGCAAAGTTAAATAATTTACAATCTACTTTTGGTTCTAGCAGGGTGCTTTTACCCATTGTCCGCAGGCGGAGCCATTAACTTCAAAAACGTACAGCAGGAAAACGAGAATGATATTGGAAATTTTGAGAGAGGTTTTTGACTAGCACAGGGTAATGAACAAAAATTTCTCTCCGATTTTACACAGGTGTCAGGAGCAGGGAGAATCGAAGACATTTATGAGGGCCATTTTTCAAGATTTAAGTTTCCCTATTTAAGGCATGATTTTGCAACGGTTGTTGTGGAGAGCTGGAGATGAAATTTGAAAATCCAAGAGAGGTTTTTGACCAGCACGGGGCAAAGAAAAATAACCTCTCTCTGATTTTGCATAGGTGTCACCGTTGGGGAGAAACGAGTGGCTGAGTGTACCCCTGTTCTCAGCCGATTCGACCCATATTTCAACTCAGATTTTTAGGGATTTACTTGCTAGTTTCGGCCAGGGTGATTGAGTTTGATCTCCATGAACCTAAGGATTGTATTTTATCTCTATGTTTGTAACAGAGAAAAGGGAGTAGGATTAAAGAAGCAACAGTGCCAGCGCAGCATTGGAATTTATGATCCAACAAAGGTGGTCCGAATGGCAGAGCCAGATGTCAGAATCAGTTATCGTTGCCTCTTCGAGACCATCTCAGCCACCTTCAACCTACTTTTTGGGTTCATAAAAAGCTGCCTGATTTAATTCCAGAGGCAGTGTTTTTGTCAGAGATTTTTCTTCGGGCCTTGCATGGCCATACTTGTCCAGTTTTAATTTAATTGTAACCAATGAAGGTTGCCGAGTTAGATTAGGACAACTGACATAGTTCTTAGTTAAATACTGCATACCTTAGCAGTATCAAGGGTTGGTTGGTTGGACCTTGTTAGATTCTGCGTTTTAAGAATCATTGTATTGGACCACTATAGTTTTTGATTTGGGCATCACTAATAAGAGACCATTCACAGGATTCTTGAGCTATGTTAGTGGTGATGTTTTTTCCTTTGTGTTAATGTTTTCTTTGCCTTTCATGCTGTGCATCGATTTATCTGATTGTAAAACAAAAAACTTAGATTAATATTTGCTAAGAGAGCACCTTAATTTTGTCTATGTTTACTATCTTAATGTTTTCTTCTGAAGTATAGTTAAAGAATTCTTAACTGCTCTTTAGCTATTACTGAACTCACTGCTTTATTTCATCTCATATTCACACTGCCACTAAGATCCAGTCTGCATAGTTAGCTTGCCCTGTGAATGCCCTTGAAAAGTTGATTCATAATCTAGCCTTTCATGACTCCATAGCCCAATGGATTAAGTTTCACAACTCTATCTGTCCAACCACATATTCAATCAAAACAAACAACCCTCATAATTTCTATAACTAGCCTAATATCATCATTTATAATCATCAAGTTAAATCATAGAAAACAAACGGAGCCCTCTCTGAGTCTTGGAAGGCTAGGTCCTGGACTCCAAAGCGGTTTGATGTTGTCCTCTATCATTTATTCTTGCCAATCTTATAAATTATCAGGCCACAACAGATCAGACTACCCCCAAGCATGCATCCATCAACTCGCGCCCTGACCATATGCCATAGCCGGAAAACCTCTCTCCTAATGCACCGTGTCCCATCCAACTATCTTATACCATCCTCCTGGGCCCTGTTTCTCATGATGTGAGCATCAAGAGACGATATCCAAGTCCTTTGTGTAAGTGTGCACTGCTAGAAAGTGATAAATGGAAGCTCATAGTTGGCCCTGTGGTCAACTCGCTCTCCAAATATGAGTGTTCCAAACCCAATAGTGTGCCTGATGCCCTCGTCAGGAGATCTCTCTAGTGGAAACACTTCAACAACCTGTCGTGCATCATCATCCTCTGCTGCACTCAAATACATACCCCTACACTCCTCTGCATAGCACTGAACTCCGTGGCACAACTCCATTCACCACCATAGGGTATCCTATATGTGCCACCTTGTACCATAGGTCCCATATGTGCCCATGCATCCACCATTTTTCTAGTACACCCACCACGATGTGATCTACACATCCTCATCTTCCCAGGTACACCTAAGTGGCCCAACTCCTCACATGAAATTAGGAATAACACTACCATGTCAAACCTCAATAGCTCTAGTGCCCAATACATCAATGAGAGAGAAATGTCTACATATAATGCCCCGTCCATAAGTCTCCTTGGAGGAAACGCTCCAAGAGCCCACTGTGTTGCACCATATGCCATTGCATACCGCCAAGTGTCCTTGTACTCAATGACATGCCACTGTACCCTGCAACCTATCCCTATACACCACTATATACCCTTGCTACTGCTGGACCATCCTGTATCGCCTCGTATCTTGTCTGTGTCACTGTACTTGTCACTCCCTGCGTGTACTTAGTGCGATGGAAGTCTCTCCTCCTACTTGACAATGCATACCAACATGCTACAACAAACAACCATGCATCTTTGTGCTCCTCTATAGGCCACTGCTCATCATTGTATGCTCCTACATATCCCTGGATGTCATGATCAAAATCTGAGACAGTATGCGTCGGCCGACACCCGAATGTTATCATCACCTCTACCTTCGCATCATCATACCCTCCGATGAGTGGATCTCCCCACCATATCCTCAGGGAGGGACCCAAGAAGTGCATCTCCCTAGGTACTAGTAGTGATTCCACCACTGCTCTGCTCCTCCACGTCTTCTATGCCCCATATAGTTGTGGAGAATACCCAACCCCATACAAGGCACTGTCTGGTGGCCTGCCAATGCCACCTCCTCCGACAATCTCCTGCCAAAGTGTGTTGATTTTTTAATTTGAGAACATGTTCTATGCCATTTCAGATTAGGGCACGAAATCCTGAAGTAGATAGAACATACCAATAGATTGATGGAAGACAAGCCAAAACAGAGATAATGAATGGTGGCATTACGACGATCAGCAGGATGCTTCTACCAGCAAAGTCTCCAATAGGTCATTCAGCCAAGCGTGTCACACACAACCCCAATACAACCCAGACAAAGAATATTCCACAAATTGTGTGTATAATGAACTCCAAGTCTCTCCAATATATAGGCATCTTTGGGGGTGTGTGACACGTCCTTTAAGACATTTAAGTCTATATTATATTCCAGGCCAACCTAACACATAAGTGGAATAAATTCAAAGTACATGTTCTGCTCATCCGATCGAGATGATCTTTAGATCAATCTTACACCTCTCCAAAAGAGGAATCCAACAAAAATATTGGGATCATCATCTAAGCAGCACAACTCGGAGTTTGGACCTAGTTGTCCAAATTTAACACTCCCTCTCAACTAGGGAGAACTCCGTCCACTAGTGAAATCCAAATATCGTACGTCATCCCTTCGTAACTTGCTTCGTTGGCTTCTTTATTTCAGAACAGAAGTGGGTCAGTCATAAAGACATCATTCTCGGCTGACAGATTCAGCCCAAAGGTCCGAAACCTCTATAGGACTCACAAAGAGACTCATACCAACCCGAAGTCAGTAGGAGGTCCAAAACCTCACTTGGACTCAAGAGAGTAATATATACTAACCTGAAATTAGTCTCACTGACCCGAAGTCAGTTGGAGGTCCGAAACCTCACATGGGCTCAAAGAGTCACATACCAACCCGAAGTTGGTTTATCTAACCCGAAGTCAGTAGGAGGTCCGAAACCTCACTAGACTTGACCCCAGATCAAGTGGTTGGACACGTGCCATCCTAGATAGAGAGTACGACAATCTCTAATGCGTCCATCAGTCTTTGCTACTAGTCTCTAGCTTTTCCCACCTCATTCGACAAATGAGAGGTACTTCCCATGAGTCTGAAACTCAAATGGGTAGGATGCATATGGGGCACATATAATGAGAGGTAAACCAACCCAATCATGACAACGGTGGGGCAGAAGCACACCAACAAGGTTTGGCAAGCCTAGCCCTGTGGTTGCTTATAGCTCCGAGAAGCTATCCCCAAATCCCCCAGGAGCTCCAAGAGCTCATCAACCAACATAACCCTCAAAATAGGGTCGTTCCATGATTCCAAGATTCTCACGGAAGGTTAGGAACATGACCTTCCCCAAGGGCATTGTGAGAATATCCGCGACTTGATCATCAGTTCCTATATGATTGAGCCTTACGACACCTCGTTGTACCATATCCCGGATAAAGTGGTACCAGCCATCCACATGCTTGGATCGATCGTGGAACCTGAGATTCTATGACAAACGAATCCCCCTCTGGTTATCACAAAGGATAACGGTGGCATATAACACATGCTCGAACAACTCACTAAAGAGCTTTCGCAACCAACTGACTTCACAACGGGCCATACATGCTGCAATGTATTCAGCCTTAGCGGTGCTCAAGGCTACTGACTCCATTTCCTGCCCGAAGCAGATCTATGTGTGAAGCAGCATCCAGATGTGCTCTTGTGATCCACCACACTGTCAACCCAGTCGGCATCAGTATATCCAACCAGTGTCATGCTCCCGGCAGTGTATCTCAACCCATGGTCTATTGTGCCATAGAGATATCTCACTGAGTTTCTTGGCACCAACCCGGTGAATGTTATGATCAACCATGTGTTGACTCAAAGTGTTCACTACACAACATACGTCTGGACGGGTGTTCACTAAGAACATCAGAGCCCCTACGAGTTGACGATACTCAATAGGATTTTCTAACACGGGCCCAGCAGCACTGCCACTCAACTTCTTAAAGTTGAGCTTCATCGGTGTCATCACGGACTTACTGTCCACCATATCAAATATTTCCAGAAGCTTCATAATGTATTTTCCTTGAGAAAGGAAAAGTCTCGCCAGGTATCTTCCAGACCTCCAGGCCTAGGAAGTAGTGCATCAGTCCTAGGTCCATTTTGAATTCAGCAGTGAGCTCCCTCTTGCACTGATGAATGAGAGGGTCAGCACCTCTCAGGGAGAGATCGTCCACATAGAGAACCAGAATGAGAGGCTTTTCTCTATCAACCTTGAAGTAAAGGTTTGAATCATCATTACTACGAGTGAAGCCCAAATTCATCAGGTAGATATCTATCCTCTCGTACCAAGCTCTGGGTGCTTGCTTCTGCCCATAGAGGGCTTTCTTCAACCTGCAGACATGGGTGTCCCGATCCTGGACTTCGAACCCCAGAGGTTGCTCTACATACACCTCTTCCTTTATCGCACCATGCCAAAAGGCGGTCTTCGCATCCATTTGATGAAGATTCCGTCCTTGCATAGCAGCAAGGGAAATAATAGATTATAGGTGCAATAATAATCAGTGCCTTCCTAAAGAAGTCTCAGGCAACACATTTTCCCATCATATCCATGATTGATCTCATATCGAGGTGACAACAACTTTGTTCTGTGGTCTAGGAACCATATCCCAGACATCACCCTAGCATCCTTGCAGACTTGATGCTTTACAACTTCTTTAAATGATCCAGGCTCATATTGTCCTCATGGCAGCTAGACAACTCTGGTATTTATATGGCTTCTTGTTTTTCTACCAGAATTTCCCCCTTGAAGTCATATATCTTTGAGCCATGAGGGTCTTCTTTCTTTCAGCAATGATATTAGCTTAGGAGCATATACAATTGTATTCTCCCTCTTAATGCCAGCTTCTCTTGTGAGAGAAGACATCGATTTTAAATGAGGGCATCCCAGACACCAACTTGGAAAGGAGTCTTATTTTCCCATATTCAAAGCCATCCAAGACTTCACAGGCTTTTGTTGATCATGGTTCAAGACTCCAACAACGTGACTGAAGGCTGCAAAAACTTCTCAGTTCACACTTGCAAGTTTATATTACGCTCCAATGTAAGACTAATACTGTCACAAGCTTACAACTATTATGAATTTTGTAAATATGGGTGTCTATCTATGTTACTGTCATAATGACAGTGACATAGAATCACAGATTTAGAACTATCACCTCTGTCATATCGTTGATTACGGTGTTGCCATAATTTTATCGTACCCATCACTATCTTCTTCATCATTGTCATATTTCCATATAGTATTGAAGATTTCAAACTTCATGGTCTTACATATTCTGCCATATATCACTGTCAAACAGGGAGAATATATCATGATTCCTTCTCTCATGATCCTGCACCGCTTCTTATTTTCCAGATCTGCCCATTTGTCATACTTTTGGTCATTTTAGAAGACTTCTCCTAAGGCTACCAAAATTGGCCTAACTCTATGACAAATCAACTTCTCTTGTCACTCTCCCTAGGGCTTACAGATTTTCCCATCTTGTCAACAATTTGACCATTTCATAACATTGCATCAAGGGCTTCTTCAACCCTCTAAAAAAAACTTTCCAATTTCATTAAAAATACTGCTTCTTAGGGCTTCCAGATCTGTCCAACTACAGTTAATGGTTCACTGATCTAGGGCGAAAATCTTTAGATCTCAGTTTTGCAATGCAATTTGAGAATGAAACCATCCTTTGGGACTCCCTGTTCTTCTGTCCCTGCAACATTGTCTTCCTTGGAACTAGGAGGATTTATCACAAAACATCTGCACATAGCTCTTATATGCCTTTGAAGATATGCTGTGGCCCATAGACATTCCTAGAGAATATGACTTCGGGAATGTGGGCATCCTCTAGAAATTTCAGCTTCTCACTGTAGAAGCTTCCAGCAATCCATTTTTGCTCAGGAGAATAGACAGATAGAGGTCTCCCTCTTAATATTAGAAAATCTGCAGGTGCCATCATTTTGATTCCATAGATGGTATTATGACCATTTTCCCACACGGACAACTTGAACAACTTTCGAGACTATGATATTTTCTTACAACAGCAGCATGTCAACTCATGACCAATGTTATAAGACTTGGCTGAGCAGGACTAGAAATTTAATGACCACAATCTATAAGGCATAAATACAAGCCTTTTCAAATCTAGAAATAAACCTGGAACAAATGCAACAACGTGACAGTATCCTACAAAAATATCCCAGCTCGTTGTTGTGACTAGTATGAATATACCCATAGCATAATCATTTCTTCTACATTAAGCCATAATACAGTGCTTACAAATACCTTTTTATGCTTGTGATGCAACTAATAAAATGTTGCCTAGATTTTCCAAACAGAAGCTTGGGCAAGAATGATTTAATCGTGTTCGGCTTGCGTCCCTGAAAATGGTCCTCATTAATTGTGAACTCGATTACCAGATGGACGGCATTCGACGTTCCAAATTTTCGAGCTGGAATGGAACTCGCCCCTCCGCAAATACACTCGGTTTTGGCTGTTCATCACACTTCAAAAGAATACGGAGACTGGATCCAATATGTCACGCCCAATCCTTACGGTGAGTGCAGTGGACCATTTCTACCATGCGAAATTAATTATCATGACCCTGCAAGTATCTTGCATCACAAATGTGGCACGTACTCGGCTTCGACCGCGAGAAAACTGATCATCTGGAATTTACGCAGATTGACGCTTGAGGAATTTATGCAGTCAGCTCACCCGATCAGCCATGATTAGTGAGGTCCCAACGTGGAAAACATTCAGCCGGCTCAGCTAAGGATGCTCCACGTCAATTTGACTCGGATAAACAATGGAAACCTCACGATGAATCGAACAATCTCCACGCTGTCACTTAGAAGTGAGCACCGATTCTTCGGCAAGAAGAAGTCCCATGGGGTGTGTTTTTTCACCGAGCTCCATTGTCTTGGATTCCAGGTCGGGTTGGCAATCCACATAACTATAATTTACCCTCGCGAGTAATATGCTTTGATGAGAAAAAAACATTATCGCCCACAGCAGAAGGAGCATCAAGTTGCTACATGTTGAAATTTTCGAGATCTTCTTGGCCACAGATGTGCGGTATTTTCTAGCACGAAAGCATACGGAACAATGGCATGAATTCTCCTGGCCTTCTTCCACGCCGCACTCGCCAGCGATAAGACCATAATCGCCAGTATGAAGATCGGAAACATAAAACTATGTTGTGTTCCCCATCTTACTAATACACGATCAATCTAGACACCTACAACAACTCAAATCAAGTCAAAGGACGAGATCTCCTTCCTGGGAACAACAACGTATAGACGACTAATTTTGGTTGCAGATATATCAAACTGATAAAGTTCACAAGTTTGGCATTGTTCATGGCCAAATACGCAACCTTGATTGACAAAGTCATACATTACTGAAGAGCTTTTGTATGTTATAGGAACTTTCTCCTTGGCCTATATTCCCAGCCATCTCGGTCACTTGAAACAACCTTCACAGATCTATTTTGACCCTAAAACGGTCCCTCAATAAATCTACTGTCACTTATAGCTCCTCGACCTCCTCTCCGACGTTGTTTTGAGAAGACTTCTTCACGCTGAAGGTTAGGGCACAAAACAACCCTAAATCTGCCCACGCTATCACTTGTTGTGGTGGTATGGCCCGCGGCCTACCACACAACCTTGCTGTAGCTTAAGACACCCTTATTGCCCCTAGATTCTCAACAAGATGGGCTTTGTTTTCTCCTTAGCTCCGATACCATGTTAATTTGAGAACATGTTCTATGCCATTTCAGGTTAGGGCAGGAAATCCTGAAGCAGAGAGAACATACCAATAGATTGATGGAAGACAAGCCAAAACATAGATAATGAATGGTGGCATTACATCGATCAGCAGGATTCTTCTACCAGCAAAGTCTCCAATAGGTCATTCAGCTAAGCATGTCACACACAACCTGAATACAACCCAGACAAAGAATACTCCACAAATTGTGTGTATAATGAACTCCAAGTATCTCCAATATATAGGCATATTTGGGGGTGTGTGACACGTCCTTTAAGACATTTAAGTCTAAATTATATTCCAGGTTGACCTAGCACATAAGTGGAATAAATTCAAAGTACGTGTTCTGCTCATCCAATCGAGATGATCTTTAGATCAATCTTACACCTCTCCGAAAGAGGAATCCAATAAAAATATTGGCATCATCATCTAAGCAGCACAACCCGAATTTTGGACCTAGTTGTCCAAATTTAACATGATTATCTCGTGACTCCATGCATACACAACATAACCCAATGACCCATGGAGTTCTCTCGCAAACTGATTAGCCACTGATGCTGACAATAAACTCCCTAGGAAATGTGTGCGCTTGACCGTTGGGTCAACTATACCACCAATGCCATAGTCAATCTACGTATGTGGCAAATGGTAGGTAGTCCCACCTCGATCCCAATGCCAACCTGGGCCTCCAGTATCCTTGATGCCTGAACATGCCTGTTGAGTCTCATTCTGGCCTATAACCGACTCCATAAGCCTAGCCCACTCCACCGAGTACCAACTTAGAATCTCTCGCCATCCAACCCCAAGGAAACGATCGAAAACACAAACCCTTGTACACTGAACTAGCCCTCCAACATGCGAACGTTGCACACCACGCAACTCATGTCACATCGTCTCGCTGGTCTGGTCAACATATATAATATGTCTAGGTAACTCCACCTCTCTCTCACCCCTGTAAAGAGGTAACCTAGCAATGCTACAAGCCCCAACTATATAGGCCTGAAGAGAGCTACTGTCTGGAAGTATTCTAGATTTGTTGACGGTCTGTGCATCTTTCTGGTATAAATCAGTGGCTAGTCTAAAAGATGACTGCTCATCCTCCTCCACCACGAGCTCAACATGAGCCACTAATTGTCCTTCCAAAGATATCCCATCATGCATAACATCTTCAACAATCAGCGACAGGTAGCTATCGTGTAGAAACTCTATCACAGATCGTGATGCCTTTATACCTATCAACTCCTCATTAACGATGGATACATCTCCCAACACCTCATCAACCTCGTGTGTGCTACTATCACCTAGAAACTTAGACATGGCCCTGAACACCTCATCAATGGATCCCTCAACAATGTATGACACCTCATCCATGGGTGGCACCTCATCAATAGATGGCCCTCTGAGTGTATGCTCTACTTTCTCCACTAGGGTGTCAACCGGAGCTACAAAAGGGGTCTCCAACAAGGGTGACTCCTGCGTCACACTAGACACATCAACACGCTCCTCACACTCCTGTCTGCCCACAATCTCATGCTCAACCTCCTCCTCAAGCTCCTGATATCTGAAGCGAGGTCTCCACCAACAAAAGTGCCTCTTGGTCTCATCCTTGAACTGTTCTCCTCCATGCTCCTCAAATGAAAAAGCCCTCATGATCCTAGGGTCCAATGCCTTACACTTATCAATCCTATCCATGGAGGGCCTCAAATCTGAAAAGGTGTCTGGTTCCCTCTCCTTCTCCGGTTCACCTAAAAAATGAGGCATGGTAGGTCGGCTAGGCTGGCCATGGGTATTGTTCTGCTGAATTGAGTGTGCATGTGTGTGGCTTCTATGTGGGTTATGTCTCAACGTCCCCATCACTTGTTGCATCCTCTGTAATATTTGTTGGTTTTGCGTCCTCAACAATCGGTTATGTTTCATCAACTCCTCCATGATCCCTTGTGTACTCTTCCCTTTCGATGTCATCAGAGTGCTCATAAATTCACCAATCACTATGAATGCATGGCCAAACCTCCATGATCTTGCTAGTTCCCCCACAACTGGCCAAGATCATGCTCTGATACCACTGTAATGTTCCAAATGGAAAATTTACAATGATAACAAAAACATGCAATTATACGAACACAAAAATTTTCAGAGCATAAACACAATAACCATATTTTTTTGCAAATCGTCAAACTCACCAAGATTTTATTAATAATAGAGTTGTGGTACAAATGAGTTGGATAAAATGCACCTTGGACTGTACAAGGCGAGCTAGAAGCACCAGGTGATGAGTACAAAAAATCCCAACAACTACAATAGCTAAATCCTCTAGAAAACTGCGTTGCTGCTGCAAAACTACACTACTACCAAACTTCGCCCTGTCATTTACCCCCTCAAAACTGCCCAATTTTTTTTAGGAATTTGGGAATACAATCCTTGCCCAAAACCCAGAAAAACCCAGAAAGGGTTTCCTCTAATTCCAACCTTCAAAATTTTACCTTCTACAACTTGATCCTCCTCCAAATTCGAAATATGTTATTGCAGCTGCTACAGTCAATTACTGTCCTCCAAATTCCCAACAATCCTCCTCAAATAGACCTCCAAACAACCCCCCAACATCTCAGCTCCAAAATCCCTCCAAGACAAGTCCCACAAGAGAGCCTCCAATAACTGCGTAGTCCAGGGAAGGGCTCACGCAGTTCCTGTGAATACCAGCTGAGAAATGTGTAGAGGTTTCTCCCCGTATGCTGACACTGATGCTACACTCCAGAAATGGATCTTCAATCAACCCTGTAGCTCCTTCGGCGAATCTTCTAGCAATTTCACTCCACACAAGCTAGATGGCTCCAACCACTGCGCAGTAGAGACTCTGGACTGCACCTCAATCTCTCCAGAAAAACGAAGAACCTATAGGTACTCGCTTCTCCAGTCGCAAGGCAAGGAAAATTCCTTCCTTGGGTGGCACTCGCAGTCCACCGAATAAAGGTTGAGCTTCACTCCTTGGGAAGCTCTTGTGCTGAACAACACAATGTTGGCTCAGGTAAGCGACTAAGGGAATTCGATTTCTTCAACGAGGAAAAGATGAAAATGGCTACTCCATTCCTTCCTTTTATAATTGTTAGGAATGCGTGCTTGTGGGTCCCTCTACAAATTCTATTTTTCCCAAAGGAATTCGAATTCCTTTGTCCCATAGTGCATACTTCTTATGGGACCCATATTCCACTATTAATCAAATTATTTATTTTTCTATGTTTGCTGCCAAAACTGCCTTGGGCTATTATTAATCAAAATTGAAAAATTAATTTAATTGGGGACGTTATAGTCCTCCCCACCAAAAATTGCTTGTCCTCAAGAAATTCTCGAACAAGTGCTCTATCCTTGTTGACCCAACTACCACTGCAAGAAATACCAGGGTCCCAATTGTGCCACTGAGCCACTCCCAATCCATGTGCTAACCTGTCATAAAGGAGTCCCCATATACTAGGGACACAAGTCATCAAGTCCAACGTGAAGCTCCCCTAGCTCCACTCATTATCCTTCCAGGTATAAGTAGTAGAAGCCTTCTGCATGCCATAAATGAGTAGGGAATCATGATCGTGATAATATAGCACTCTGTCCAACTCCTCATGAAACTGCCCTACCGAGTGGTCCATCTCATACACTCCAAGAGTAAACTCTTGAAGATACCACCCAATCCCTGTAGAGATAAAGTATCGCTCGCATGAGCTTCCCCTGATATATTCTTGCTGATGCCCCTGCCATGCTAATGAAGTCCCCCATGCCATCAACGAATCACTAAAGCCCAATGAAATATCTGAATGATCTCCCCCTGTAGAAATTGGTCCATCCCCCCAGGGTAGCTGTACTGCCAAATCCTATGATGCGCGGATCCCATGCTAGTCTAAAAAGGGTGCCACCATGTTCTCGCTACGTAACTCTGACCATGATGGTCTTCCCCTCATGTGCAGATTGTATCCTCCTCTCCTGGGACCTGATGGAAAAATATCTATAGAGCCCCAACGTATCTGGCCCAAGAATCTCCACGATGTCACTACCTACCCATCCAACACTCACCCTAATCCATAGCAACAACAAGGAAAACCAACCTTGCCATGCGACAAAGGCCTCAATGCTCCCCCACATATCAAACCAAGTGTGAGTTGGGTTATTGTATGTCCGGATCCCACTCATCACAAAACAGAGTGTCCCATCAACCAACCAACTCCCTGGATCCCATAGCTAGAACGGTTGCAACATAGTCCTTACAGCTGTTGGCACCAATCTGTACTACGTCTCAAGTCCTTGTGTACAATTAATATATGGACTCCCTACATCATGAACCAAACTAGTGCGTGCGAAATTTCCCTGCACTGACCATACCACATAGTGGAATCTGTCATCTTGACTCCTACAAGCACTCTCAAATACTGCCTGGAGTCTAAACATCCATCTGCAAGTAAGGCCCACCAACCACTGTAGATGCTCCTGAGATACCTCAAATTGTCTCACCAAAAGGTCGTCATGCATCTCCCTGAGTGTGGGATCAAGGGTGGTGAAAATGTTATCTCTACAGAAGATCAGACTACCACCAAGCATGCATCCATCAACTCACGCCTTGACCATATTCCATAGCTGGAAAGCCTCTCTCCTGATGCACCGTGTCCCATCCAACTGTCTCAGACCATCCTCCTGGGTCCTGTTGCTCATGATGTGAGCATCAAGAGACGATATCCAAGTCCCTTGTGTCAGTGTGCAATGTAGGAGAGTGATAAATGGAAGCTCACAATCGGCCCTGTGGTCAACTCGCTCTCCAAATATGAGTGTTCCAAACTCAATAGTGTGCCTAATGCCCTCGTCAGGAGATCTCTCTAGCGTTAACACTTCAACCACCTGTCGTGCATCGTCATCCTCTGTTGCACTCAGATACGTATCCATACACTCCTCTACATAGAAATGAACTCTGTGGCACAACTCCATGCACCGCTGGATACCAATGCTCAATGCCATGCCACCTTGTACCATAGGGCATCCCATATGTGGCCATGCATCCACCATTCTGTTAGTACACCCACCACGATGTGATCTACACATCTTCATCTTCCCAGGTACACCTAAGTGGCCCAACTTCTCACATGCAATCAGGAATAACGCTACCATGTCAAACCTCAGTAGCTCTAGTGCCCAATATATCAATGAAAGAGCACTGTCTCCATATAATGCCTTGTCCGTAAGTCTCCTTGGAGGAAACGCTCCAAGAGCCCACTGTGTCACACCATATGCCACTGCATACCACCAAGTGTCCCTGTACTCAATGACATGGCACTGTTCCCTGCAGCCTATCCCTTTACACCATTGGATACCCTATGCTACTGCTGGACCATCTTGTATCTCCTCATATCCTGCATGTGTCACTGTACATGGCACTCCCCGCGTGTCCTTAGTACGATGGAAGTCGCTCCTCCTACTAAACAACGCATACCAACATGCTATAGCAAACAACCATGTATCTTCATGCTCCTGTATAGGCCACTGCTCGTAACTATATTCTCCTACATATCCTTGGATTTCATGGCCAAAAGCTGAGATAGTACACGTCAGCCCGCACCTGAATGTCATCATCACCTCTACCTTTGCATCATCATACCCTCCGATGAATGGATCTCCCCTCCAAATCCTCCTGGAGGGACCTAAGAAGTGAATCTCCCTAGGTACTAGTAGCGATGCAACCCCTGCTCTGCTCTTCCATGTCCTTTGTGCCCCACATAACTGTGGAGAATCCCCAACCCCATACAAGGCACTGTCTGGTGGCCTGCCAATGCCACCTCCTCCGACAATCTCTTGCCAAAGTGTGTTGATTATCTCGTGACTCCATGCATACATAACATAACCCGATATCCCATGTTGTTCCCTCGCAAACTAACTAGCCACGGATTGTGAGTGAAACCTCATTAGAAAATGTGTGTGCTTGATCGTTGGGTGAACTATACCACCAATGCCATAGTCAATCTACGTATTTGGAAAATGGTAGGTAGTCCCACCTGGATCCCAATGCCAACCTGGGCCTCTAGTATCCTCGATGCCTAAACATGCCTATTGACTCTCACTCTGGCCTATAACCGACTCCATATGCCTAACCCACTTCACCGGGTACCAAATCAGAATCTCTCGCCATCCAACCCCAAGGAAACGATCGAAAACACAAACCCCCGTACACTGAACTAGCCATCCAACCTGCGAACGTTGCACACTGCGCAACTCATGTCGCCTCGTCTCGCTGGTCTAGTCAACACATATAATATGTTTGGGTAACTCCACCTCTCTCTCACCCTTATATAAAGGTAGCCTAGCAATGCTACAAGCCCCATCTACATAGGTCTAAAGAGAGCTACTGTCTGGAAGTATTGTAGCTCTGTTGATGGTCTGTGCATCTATCTAGTCTAAATCAATGACTAGCCGAAAAGATGTCTGCTTATCCTCCTCCACTATAGGCTCAATATGAGCCACTAATTGTCCCTCCAAAAATAGCTCATCATGCATAACATCCTCAACATTCAGCGATAGGTAGCTATCATCTAGAAACTCTATCAAAGATCTAGACTCCTCATCAACGATGGATACATCTCCCAACACCTCATCAACCTCTTTTGTGTTGCTATCACCTGGAAACTCGGACATGGCCCTGAACACCTCATCAATGGATCCCTCAACAATGGATGACACCCCATCCATGGGTGGCACCTCATCAATAGATAACCCTCTAAGTGTATTCTCTACTTTCTCCACTAGCGTGTCAACCAGAGCTACCACTAACCAAAGGGATCTCCAACAAGGGTGACTTCTGCGTCACACTAGACACATCAACGCGCTCCTCACACTCCTATGTGCCCACAATATCATGCTCAACCTCCTCCTCAAGATTCTGATATCTTAAGCCAGGTCTCCACTAACGAAAGCGCCTTTCTGTCTCATCCTCTAATTTTCCTCCTCCATGCTCCTCAAATGAGAAAGCCCTCCTGATCCTAGGGTCCAATGTCTTACTCTCATCAATCCTATCCATGGAGGGCATCGTCAAATTTGCAAAGGTGTCTGGTTCCCTCTCCTTCTCCGGTTCACCCAGAAAATGAGGCATGGTGGGTCGGCTAGGCTGGGCATGGGTATTGTTTTGCTGAATTGAGTGTGCATGTGTGGCTTCTACATGGGTTATGTCTCAACTTCCCCATCACTTGTTGCATCCTCTCAAGTACTTGTTGGTTTTTCCTCCTCAACAATCAGTTATGTCTCATCAACTCCTCCATGATCCCTTGTGTACTCTTCCCTTTCGCTGTCATCAGAGTGCCCATAAATTCACTAGTCACTATGAATGAATGGCCAAACCTCCATGATCTTGCTAGTTCCCTCACAGCTGGCCAAGATCATGCTCTGATACCATTGTAATGTTCCAAATGGAAGATTTACAATGATAACAAAAACATTCAATTATACAAACACATAAATTTTCAGAGCATAAACACAATAACCAGAAATTTCTACAAATCCTCAAATTGGCTAAGATTTTATTAATAATAGAGCTGTGGTACAAATGATTTGGAGAAAATGCACCTGGGATTGCACAAGGCAAGCTACAAGGACCAGGTGATGAATATAGAAAATCCCAACAGCTGCAATAGCTAAATCCTCTAGAAAAATGCGTTGTTGCTCCAAAACTACACTACAACCAGACTTCGCCCTCTCATTTACCCCCTCAAAACTGCCCAGAAAATTCTAGGAATTTGGGAATATGATCCTTGCCGAAAGACCACAAAACCTAGAAAGGGTTTCCTCTAATTCCAACCTTCAAAATTTGACCTTCTACAACTTAGCCCTCCAAATTCAAAATATGTTACTACAACTGCTACAGTTAGTTACTGTCCTCCAAATTCCCAACAAACCTCCTCAAATAGAACTCCAAACAATCCCCCAACACCTCAGATCCAAAATCCCTCCAAGACAACTCTCACAAGAGAGCCTCCTCCAATAACTGCGCAGTCAAGGGAAGCGCTGATGCAGTTCGTGTGAATACCAGCCGAGAAGTGTGTAGAGGTTTCTCCTCCTAGGCTGACATTGCTGCTACACTCTAGAAATGGATCTCCAATCGCCCCTGTAGCTCCTCCGGTGAATCTTCCAACAATTCCACTCCACACTAGCTAGGTGGCTCCAACCATTGTGCAGTAGAGACTCTGGATGACACCCCAATCTCTCCAGAAAAACACAGAACCTATTGATACTCGCTCCTCCAGTCTCAAGGCAAGGAAAATGCCTTCCTTGGGTGGCACTTGAGGTCCATTGAAGAAAGGTTGAGCTTCACTAGAAAGCTCTTGTGCTGAACAAGGCAATGTTGGCTCAGTTAAGCAGCTAGGGCAATTCGATTTCTTCAATGAGAAAAAGATGCAAATGGCTCCTCCATTCCTTCCTTTTATAATTGCTAGGCATGCATGCTTGTGGGTCCCTCCACAAATTCGATTTTCCCAGAGCAATTCAAATTCCTTTGTCCCATAGTGCGTACTTCCTGTGGGGCCCATATTCCACGATCAATCAAATTATTTAGTTTTCCTATGTTTGCCGCCAAACTTGCCTTGGGCTATTATTAATCAAAATTGCAAAATTAATTTAATTGGGGACATTACATGTATATCCTCCTCTTTTGATGTTTCTTGTTATTTTTCTTCCTCCTCTTCATAATCTATGTAGAATTATTTATTCTCAGCACACTTATGATCTTTAGTGTTTTGCTATCACAACTGTAACAAAGCCCTTTTTTCTCTTTTTTCCTCCAATTGTTGTGGCATCAACATTGTAGGTTGTGGAAGGCTAGGAGCAGCAACACTTCCATCTCTAAAGTTGTGAGTGGTGGACTTCCTTGTTGACATAATTTTGCGGTGAAAACCCTTATGGATTAGGCTCAAAGTGGTCTCCAAAAATTTGTTGGCCCTCCAATTAATCTTGTTGCACCACAGAGGAAACAACTCATCTTGGAGCACACGACTTCAAAGATTATAGTCACAATTGTATGCGACTTTCTCACAAACATTGGTAGGATGAAACCAGACCTTCTACTGTAAATTTACACCACAAATTTGCAACGAAGAAGCCCTCCAAAAGTCTGATCTTTCACTGCAAAATAGAGGGTTAGTGGACATATTTTTTTTGCAAAGGAGAGAAGCCCAAAACCCCTACAACCTAGCAAAACTATGGCTAATAGGCTTGTGGCTCCCTAGGAGAATGAACAATAAATTTTTTGAGCTACAAATATGGCACCAAACCCCTACCAAACAATGAAATAAGGCCTTCTAGGCCTACATCCTAATTCCATGGGCTAGAAATGAGCAAAACCCAAATCGATACCCTTAAAAATTTGCAAAATTAATGTAAGATAAAAATCTTGTGAAAATTTGAATTTTGCAATGGAATTAGGCCTCCAAATCTTTGAATAACCTTTCAAACAACTTGATTAACCTTTGCAAAGCAATTCAATGTTAGATCAACAGAAAATTAGGCCCACTAAGCTTGCGGCTACCCTAAGGAATCAGATCTGAAACAAAAAAAATGCCAAACCCCTAAACAAAACCCAGAAAATAATTTGCAAAAATATGAGGGTAAGAACCCTTGGAGAATTGACGCAGGAAAAATTGAATTTTCCCTGCAAATTTCAAATTCCCACTCTAGATTACATGCAAAGATTTTGTTATTTACTCAATTAAATATTTTTCACCACATCTCAAAGCATTTAAATTAACACACAATAATACAAAGAGTCATACACAAAGCCTTTGGCAAATTTGCATTTCCATTAAACAAACGAAAAATGTACATGCATAAACTCATAATCATACATTTATCTCTTGGCCTGATCCTACATTCATTTTCCCATTCTCTCATTGCCCATAGGCTTACAGTAAGTAGAATTAAGAAATGCAATAGTTTTTCTAAATCCTAAAAGCACTCCATAAATCAAAGCATAAAATCACTCCATAAATCATCCATGAATCACTGCATAAATCATATTTTTTTAAATTCTAAAATCACTCAATCTATCCCTAAAATCTCTCATGCTTTTCAATGTAGATTTGCTTTTGCCTTATGGAAAAAATCTCACCTATCCATATCTTCTCTAAAACTATGAATCATCTAGTTTTAAAACTCATAAAATATACCAACTTGGAAAATAAAAATTATTTGCATAGAAGAATATAAATTCTTCTAAAAAATCAAGACCCATTTTGAATCTTTTTCACATTGAAGACTTAATGGCTTGGAAGCTCTAATGCTCTTGCATTAGACTCCCAAGGTAGAAAAAAGCTCATGACCTCCTGGTCATGTGTCATAAATTTATGAATCCTCTTGGATCCAAAAACTTGTGTTGTAGTTGTCCTTTTATCTTTGCATGTTGTTGTTCACTTGCTTTGCTGATGCAAGGTCTTTCAGTTAGCTGAACTTTATTTTTGGTTGTCCTTTTTCTCTTGGATGTTCTCCTCATCAACATCCACAATCCATCAATCTCATCATCTAGCTCTATCCTTAGCTTAACTTCATTGTTGTTTTCCACATGCTGCTGCATATCCTCCTTTGTCATAAGAGTTATAAGACTCTCATTCAATTTTGGCTTACATACCTCCTTTACAACCTTCTTGTCATACTTTGTTGTGTTCTCCTCATTGTAGTTCAAGACAATTCCCTATTCTTCTAGTTCTAATTTTGCATTCTAAATATGTAGTCTTTGGCTTATTATCCTCTTCTCCAAGAAGCTAAGCTCCTCATACAATTCAACAAAACCATCTTGAATTGTATTTGTAACCTTCGTGCAATATCCATCACTTGGGTCTTCCACTATCCTCTCTTCCAAAAGTTCCATCTCTTCTTCTGTGCTTGCTTCCTCTAGCATAAGACTTTCGTTTAGTATTTCAATGATTGGAGTGACAAGTCTCCTTGAGCATGTCTTCATGAAGTTTCTCTTCATCCTCTATAATCTTCTCAACATTATCTTCTTGAATAATTTTTGCATCATCGTCATCCTTCATGGCAACTTCTAATAACTTTCCATCTCTAATTTTTGCGAACAAATGCTTAAGAAAAAACTCTTCGATCTCAGCCATCTCCCCCAACAACTTCATTTCTTTATCAACCTGCATAAGCACATCATCTATCATACCTGCAAGCATACACAAAGTGTTAGATTAAAAAATATGAGGCTTCTCATTTAATTTCTCAGGCACCACATCTCCATGTTGAACTGAACTAGTTAAATAGTTCATCAAACTGTTAGTAAATTCTTCCTCAACATCTCTAGCTTCCTCTTCATAAAGAAACAATCCTTGTTCAAAAAAATACATTTCATATTCAATTATTCTGAGTTCTTCATTCAATATGATATATAACCTTTGTCTTAGCTTCATTTGCAATGAATGCCATCTCACTTTCTTCTTCTTCATTGTCCAACCATATCTCTGGTCTTCCTCATATTCTTGTAGCAACTCCACTAGTACACTAAGGTGTACTTTCAATTCAACGATTTCCCTCTCGAATTCCTCATCACTCATTTTCTTCATGCCAGCAGTCTTGGCACTTCTTTTCATCTGATTTTGACTTCTCTTTGAACCCGCTATATGATTATCAGTAGCCATCTTTACCTTTTCCTTTTGTGAATGCTCTGTGTTCACCTGTGAGCTGCAACAAGCCTCCTCCATCTTGTAACTAGTTTGCTACTTGTCATGGTACCAAGTTTCCCTCTTGGTAACTCCTCTCTTCTCTTCTTCCATGGCAATTCTACTCACACTCATTGTGGAACTACCTTGGCAACTTCTATGCAACTTCTGCTTGTTGGAAGTTGTCCTCCTGGTTCTCTGCAGTAGAACCTCTCTCCTCCTTTTAGAGCACGTCTGCTCCTAACTTTCAAAAGTTGTTAGGTTGCTGCAATTTCACCTACTCACCTTCTCTTTAGAGAACTTATGCTGTCCTCATTTCAACAATTTAATTTTCCATTGGGTGCTGTCACAAATTCTTTCACTTGAGACTCGAGAACTATGCATGCTCCACTTCCTCTGTCACAACTTCACTTGTTGTAATGGATTTTATCTATAACTTTCCTTCTCTGCTACTTGAAAACACAAATTCTTTATAACCAGAATTCATATAAAAACATCATATCCATCTTATAACATTTGTGCCAAGATCTTATCCTCACTAATCTTCCTTCGAATCACTCCACTGAACCAATTCTTTTCCAAGAGCACACTAGCTCTGTACTTTTGCAAAATAACCCCTCTTAAAAACACACAAACTCTTTCAGTCTTTTGTAGTCATCTCCAATCTCCAAAGAGCATTCAACTTTGATACCACTTGATGCCGGAAAAAATGAATTTTCTCTGCAAAGTTCAAATTCTCAATCTAGATTACATGTAAAGATTTCATTATTTACTCAATTAAATATTATTCACCACATCTCAAAGCATTTAAAATAACATACACAATAATACAAAGAGTCATACACAGAGCCTTTGCCAAATTTGTATTTCCATTAAACAAAGGAAAACTGTACATGCATAAACTCATAATCACACATTTCTCTCTTGGCCTGATTCTACATTCATTTGGCCATTATCTCATTATTGCCCATAGGCTTACAATATGTAGAATTAAGAAATGGAATAGTTTTTCTAAATCCTAAAAACACTCAATAAATCACTCCATAAATCAGATCCTAAAATCACTCCATAAATCATCCATAAATCACTGCATAAATCATATATATATATTTTTAAATTCTAAAATCACTCAATCTATCCCTAAAACATATCATGCTTTTCATGGTAGATTTGCTTTTGCCTTATGGAAAAAATCCCACCTATCCATATCTTCTCTAAAACTATGAATCATCTAGTTTTAAAACTCATAAAATATACCAATTTGGAAAATGCAAATTATTTACATGGAAGAATATAAATTCTTCTAAAAAATCAAGGCCCGTTTTGAATTTCTTCACATTGAAGACTTAATGGCTTGGAAGCTCTAATGCTCTTGCATCAAGAATTCGGTCTTGAGGGTAGATCGGCCTCAAAAACCCTTGCGTCTCTCAAGGAAATGCTATATGACCTCCTAAACCTTAGACATCTAGGTTAGGAAGCAAATGCCGACTTCAAAAATTGATTTTCCTTCAATTTTTTGTTGGGATAAAGGCTACAAAAATAGATCCAAGCTAGAAATTCGATGCCCTCTTCAAATCTGTAGAACAAATCAGAAAAACCAACAACAATATATGTATGAGGCCAGTAGGATTATATACAGGGCCAATTTTAAAATATATACAAATTTAAGTACAAATTTACAATGAAAATTATAGAAAAATATTTACAAGTAATTTACAAGTCTAATCTATGGGTATGAGGACCACCCATAGATCAGATAATATAGCTCTAGAAATAGCAGATAGATCATTTAAAGTGCAATAGATAAAAGAGTTGATGAATAAATAGATTTAGATGGAGCACTAGCCAAGAAAACCTGCAAGAAATGATTTGTTAGATAAATCTTTGAAATTCAATCAAATAGGCTCTTCAGATCTTATGTCTTGTGAGTTGGCCGGTCCAACTGAATACTTCCCCTCATGCCCAAGGTTTGAATATGAAATAGATATCTACACACTTAAGATTAAGTTGTTAGATCAATAGAGATTAGATAACAAAATAATTCTCAAGAACTAGAGATGCCTGCTAGATCAATTGAACTAAAATGCATTTCTAAAACCAATAACTAATGCAAGATACTTGTGCAAATAATTACTTCACAACTGGCTAATCAAATAACAACTCTTTAAATTTATTTAGTAGAGCATTAAGAATAGTATTCAGAAAGAATTTACCATAAGACAGAAAAGAGAAACACCACCATCAATGAACCCCAAAGACTTTTGCTTTATTATTCCAGAAAAAAATTATTACAAAGAGAGAGCTTCCAGAGCCAGTTACACCATCCAAAGATGTTTACAATGAGGAGCCTTAGTCTAAATTTATAGAAAAATGAGAGATCTAAATCTCTCTCAAAGTGGAAAACAGCTAGTTCCAATTAAGTGCACAAATTTGATTCGATCCTAGAGAATAATGGCTAGTTGAAGCTTGATCCATGCCAAAATTTAATCTTGACCCTTGATCTTGAAGAATAAATTCAAATTCCTTGATGAAGGCTTTGATCATGGTCCAATTTTTTTTTTTTGAAATTTTTTCCTTGAAAAATGCCCCTTCACTTAACCAACATTCTTTACTTGATGGAGGGTCGCAAAATATTTTCTTTAAATTTTCCTTCTCAAAATTCCCTCATTCAATTTAACCACTTGGACCAAAAAATTCTACTTTTCTTGAGAATATATATATATATATATATATATATATATATATATATATATATATATATATATATATATATATTATTTAATGAATTTTTTTGTGGGTTTTTTCTATCTTGGAAATGAGTCCTTCAAATTTAATCTGCCTCGGGGAAAGTCAATCTTCTCCAAAAATTCATTTTTCTCACATAATTTTTTGACTAATTTTCGGTTAAATTTTTGCCACTTTTTGTCAGAAAAAAAAGAAAATAAAAATAATTTGAGGGGATGGACATAATTTCATCCCTCAAAAAAATTGTCTAAATTGATAGTTGAGGTGTATAAGTTCTAATTATGAGTACTCATACCCTCATCAACTTCTATAGACATTACATTTTACAATTTACATTAACATAATTATTAAAATCCTGAACAATGGGAAATTTTAATAATTAAAATTTGACACGTAGACTTAACCAAATTTTGCGAGACTCAAGACATGATCTAGCATGCTAATTTACATCGACTCTATACACTAGGACTCACCTAAGACATCACCATCGAGCCCCACTCTAACTTTGGGGTATGTTTAGGAGAAAAACTACGCTAATTATTTGATGTTTAGGAAAAACAAAAATAATTAGTCGAGGTTAAAAAATTGCCTAGAGTGAATCTCTTTGCTGAAAATCTTCATAAACATACTAGAATCATTTATACATATGGTCCACAGGGCTGCAAAATTTGGGTTTACAATCTTGAAAAAACGCTAATGAATAATGATGATATATGGATGCCTGACTACTCGAACATAATGAAATGCTTTTGAAAAAATGGACACTGCTATAGGGTAGTTGACATAGAGTGGTCAACAGGGACTTGACTCTTCATAAATTCTTTTTGACTAAATTGACTCTATAAGCATGAAAAACATGATTTGAGCAAAAATAAAATAATAATATGAATATAATCAATGATAAAATTTACATTTTATTACATTATGAAAATCGACACTAGTTACATCTAGGACATTGGTCTGCTCTGACTTAGCATAGAGGATTCTTCATGATGACACTACTTGACCTAGCATGTCCCCAGGTTGTCCTTGATACAACTTGATAGGAAGGACTCGATTAAGTGCCAAGGTGAGAATGGTATCCCATTTAGAGAATTGGAGGGCTTGTTGCACTTGGAGAAGTCCTAACATTGGAGAGAGGAGGCCTTGTTTTGACAATTGGAGACCCATGGAGACCACATGATGACACTCTAGCTGGACTTGGGACCCTAGAGGAGGATTTGAGGCAGATTTGAGGGACTTCCCTCAAATTTTAGATGATTCTAGCACCATGACAAAGTTTCACAACTCATCACACCTTGACATGTCATTTGGATCCCTAAAAGCGCATGAAACCAACACTTTTGGAGGCTATGTCTCACATGTGTGGGAATTTATGGCTTATTTTGTCACTTAATTAGTGGGTTGTCTTGTAAGTTGTAACCCAAGTTTATTTTATGTCAAACTTGATTTAGGGGCTTCGTTAGTCATAAATTTGTTGAGGTAGACTTGATATAAATGAAGGTCACCTCATTTGACTTTTCATCATCACTTCTGGATCAATTCGACCTCTTTGAGAGAGTTTGGCCTAGCTGAAATAAACATGTATCTTGTGGATATGTGATATTTTGTGGAGTATTTTCTTTTGGAGACATTCTCTTGCTTTGGACACGTCATTTTAAAGGACTGGTTCATGCGTTTTCTTATAAGTATTCTTTGTTGTTGAATATTTTTATGGATATTCAATGGAGTGGTTATTGTTAGGGTTTCGTTGTGTTAGTTTTTATTGAATATGTTTCTATGAAATCTTGGCAAAGTACTGTATACATTACCCTTTCAGATTTGTGTGAAAATCGCTTGAGTTATCCTTCATGTTGAGGTCTCCTCAATGACTTTATTCTCTCAAATTGATAACTGGGGTATGAAACTAGAGATTTTCATTAACCCTTACTCCATTCTAGGGTTTGATTTTTCATAAGTAGATTCCTCTAGACTCCATGACCCAAGATCAAGCACTTACCTTTCATCGCACCATAAAATTTTCCCTAAAAACCTAAATTTCTCTCTTTCAAAATTTTTGGCCCTTTAAGGTAAGCTGCTGGGTTAGGGTTAGGGCCGAATTCAATTAGGGCAAGTGAATTTTTCATTTGGAAGGGTTCTACATGTGTTTTACATCTCATTGCCTCAAAATCACCCCATTTCCACGGTGAATTCACCCTATGTTGGGTTGGTGTCATAACCCCTATGAAATTTTGGCCTAAGGTAAACCCTAATCTATCCCTGGCTTCAACTTGGGGATTTTTGAAGGCTCATTTTCCCAAATAATGATCATATTATTCCTGTCAAGCCTTTTCTTGGCCTTGTGTACCTTGGTACTGCCTTAACCTTGCTTATTCTCTAAATACTAGGTGACTTGTGTGCTACTGCTAAATAAATCTTTGGAGAGCACACTTTGCCTTGTCTTTGCTAGTTTGGGTCTATCCTTGAGTGTCTTTCCTTGTCCTATATTTGTCGCCTCCTATCCCTAAACTTAGAATATCCATTAGGTGACTTACATATGGAAGCCTTCCTTATGGTGAAAATCCACTAAAGAGCAGGAGGTGGTGGCTGTGGTGACATTGGGCCCCACCTCATAGTGATGTCACTTGGTCTAGTCCTTGTCTTGCGAGGCTTCTCACAAGACATGCTAGATTTTGAGGCAACAATACTTTGAGGATATTGTTCATTAGGCACATAAAGGTAGCTAATGGATTTGTTAGTCTGAATGACACTACTACAATTCTGGAATGTCGATACTTGGTCCTAAATGCATGTTTTGTAGATATCCTCATCTTTCATTTGGACTTGGTGATATCCAAAACTCAAATATAATTTTTAGAACATTGTGGCTCTTCTTAGTTGATCAAAGAGATCATAAATCCTGGACAATGGATACTTGTTCTTGATGGTCATCTTGTTTATATGTTTATAATCGATGCATAATCTAAGGGTACCAGCCTTAACAACTAACGCTAGTGTTTCCCATTGAGACACACTGGGTCTGATGTATCCCTTGTCCAACATTCCCTTTAGCTATATCTTCAACTACCATCTCAGGCGTGCTCATTCTATATGGTGCCATAGACACAAGGACTGCCCCTGGTATGAGTTTTATTGAAAATTCAATGTCTCTTTTGGGCGGTAATTCAAGTACCTCTTCAAGAAATACATCTCCATACCCTGGTAGTATCAGATGGTCTTCAAATTTCTACTTATTATCTTCAGTTTAATTTCTCATATGTATGGTGTGTTACCCAACACTGGTGGGTAGTATCCACAAGACAAAAATTTTCTCCTAGATGGTCCTCAACAGGCAGCCAACATCCCCTTGCAACCACCAGATAGCTTGATGTGCCACTATCTTTGCCACCTGAGCTATCCATATGCTTCCTCGCCCATCTGTCATGATCGTATGTTTGAAGGTGGGCCTTCCAACCCCGAAGGCATGGCTTTTTCATTGTGTAGTCGAGTGATTTTGTTTACTTATCATGGACAATTTTTGGGCATGGATTAGTGGGGGGATTCGACAGAAATAATGGGCTTGGTTTGTACTCTTGTCTCCTCTGTTGAATTTGATGGTTAACCTTATATCCTAATCCCGTGGGATATCCTTTATTGGATACTAGCTTTAAGGGTGGCACTACATGGTAAAACATGATTTTTAATGTATGGTCCCACTTCCCGACACCATATACATCACTCCCCTCTGCTCATTAGAACGCCATTCACCATATTTCCCATCATGTTCCACATTTGTCCATTGGGTCCACAAGGATTTAGGATCCCCTTCCCTTTCCCCACACTTTGGGCTGGGCTTAGAATAATGCCTCGGAGGTTGATGCAACTAAAAAGAAAAGAAAAAGCATAATTTGGTCACTCTCAACAGGAAATGTACCATAAAATGCAAAATATGGTCGGGACATACAAATTTAGCACGTGGGAAAAAGCCAAACATGAGTTCTACCCCTATCATTATGGCCATCACCCTGGTTCCTAGGGTCCCTCATATCAACCCCTTTCATCATTAAGGAACCCATGATTGTCCCAACCCCTTATAGAAATTTATTAATACTGATGTATTACCAGATTCTCCTGATCTAACAATATTTATCTTCTTGCTAAATGAAAATGTTACTTTATTGTTTGGAAATTTAAAACTCGGTGCAAACACATGTGAATAATTAAATACTTTCTTGTATAGTTGTTTAACGAGCTTATAAAGCTAAAAATCCCAACTATCATATATTATGTGTATCAATGGAATCATGTAATAATCTCATACAAATCTTATTACATCAAGCTCTCATTACAATCAACAATCATTACACAATATCATGCAGAAATTTGCATATCTATGCACCAATTTCTTGCCTCCTGACAGCCTCCCTCCACTGTGCAATCCCTGCTGAATAAGACCCTTGAATGAATTCGAATTGGCCTTTTACTCTTAGTATATTTAGCTCAATGTGTGTAAGATTACATTGAATGCATCACTATAGTCTGTGTCTTAGTCCCATCTCACCTTTGCTATCTCTCCTTTGATTTCCTTCAGGCTGACATGCAAGTAGTTATTTGTTGTATTTGTTAGTTGATAGTGAGTTATTAGTTTTTGAATTAATTGACATAATTAATTCCCTAGCTCTCACTGGTGTATCTTTAAGTTGAACTAGACCATTAAATACGGGCAGGATTACGCTAAATAACAACTGTAACTATCTTCAGTCATCATAACACCACTTCAATTCTATTTGAATCCTTTTTGAAGCCACCAGCAACACAAGTTATTATAATTCCTTGACGCGATTTTCCAAGCTATGTTCATTGAAATAAGTGCTCCAGAAAGAGAATAAGTTGATGTTTGTTGTCGGTTATTCAACGAAGAAAAGCAATTGACATGCTATTTTAAGGTACGACGATCTATAAATAGACTTCGCCCAATATTCCAAAAATAGAATTTCATCTATTTTTCCAACTTGATCAACCATCCACAAATAGCATCCTGCAACTTCTGAAATATGATCATCATGTCTAAAAATAGACTTGCGCCAAAAATAGCCTGTGGGCCCACTTAGTGAAGGCAACTCTTTTCACTAAGCTCATCATCTTGTTGAATCTCAACACTCCCTCTCAACAAGATAGGGATTATCCTTCACCCCGATCCTGCCTCTATGGTATTCAAATTTTCTCCTGCCGAGTGCCTTCGTCAAAATATCTGCATCCTGATCTTCCGTAGGAATGTACTAAAGCAACATGATCTTCCGCTGCACACAATATCTGATATGATGATACCAGATATCAATATGTTTAGATATATCATGAAACACATGATTAATTGAGAGTTTAATGCAACTCTCATTATCACAATGTATCACTGTAGGATCTAAATGTGAACCGAACAAACCGACTAGGATCTTCCTCATCTAGATTGCCTCACATGCAGCTTGACTTGCTGCCATGTATTTTGCTTCCGCTGAACTGAGTGCCACGGATCTTTGTTTCCTACTGTACCAAGAAACTGTTGTAGACCCGATACTGAAAACCCCTCCTGATGTGCTCTTTCTATCCATTGGGCTGCCTGCCCAATCTGCATCTGTGAAGCCATGCAACTTCACCTCATCCATCTGTCTATACCATAAGCCATACTCAGATGTGCCCTTGAGATACCTCAGGACATGCTTGCATTCCTTCCAAAAGAGCTTGGTAGGCTTAACCATCGCTTGTGAAGTATAAGGCAAGATTTGTTGCCTGGGGTTTCTCACAGATCGAGGGGATTGATTATGAAGAAACCTTTGCACCTATCGCACGGTATTCCTCCATAAGGACCATCCTTGCTCTCTTAGCGCAGATGGGTTGGCACATTCATCAGATGGATGTGAAGACTGTGTTCCTTAATGGGATCATTGAGAAATAAGTGTACATTGAGCAGCCTGAATGATTTGAGATCTTCAACAGCGATTCGCATGTGTGCAGACTCAAAAGAGCGTTGTATGGGTTGAAGCAAGCACCCTGTGCTTGGTACACACGGATTGACAACTATTTCACTAGAATTGGCTTCACCAAGCGTGAGACGGATGCAAACCTGTACCAAATTGTGATGGAGGGTAAGCTTTTAATCATTGTTCTTTATGTTGATGATTTAATACTAACGGGTGATGAGCAGTTGATACACTCATGCAAGGCAGATCTTACAAAAGAGTTTGAGATGAAGGATTTGGGCTTCCTTCATTATTTCCTTGGATTGGAAATATGGAAGCAAAAAGGTGAACTGTTTGTGTCTCAAGGAAAGTATGCTCGGGAGATACTTGGTAAGTTTCACATGGAGGACTGCAAGCCCATGGATACTCCTCTTCCAGGAAATTGGAGGAAAGAGGATGCTACATTGACAGAGGTAGTGAATGTCGTTGTTTATCGACAGATGGTGGGTTCGCTCATGTATTTAGTTAATACAAGACTGGACATATGATATGCGGTGAACCAACTTAGTCAAGCGATGGTTAAGCCTACCAATATCTTTTGGAAGGTAGGAAAACATGTCTTGAGGTATCTCAGGGGCACCTCTAAGTATGGATTATGGTACATACAAACGGATGAAGTGAAGTTGCATGGCTTCACGGATGCAGATTGGGAAAGAAAACTAATGAACAGAAAGAGCACATCAGGAAGGGTTTTCAGTATCGGATCTACAACAGTTTCTTGGTACAGCAGGAAACAAATATCTGTGGCACTCGGTTCAGCGGAAGCAGAATACATGGCAGCAAGTCAAGCTGCATGTGAGGCTATCTCGATGAGGAAGACCCTGGTCGGTTTGTTCGGTTCTCATTTAGATCCTACAGTGATACATTGTGATAATCAGAGTTGCATTAAACTCTCGATTAATCTTGTGTTTCATGATAGATCTAAACATAGAGATATCTGGTATCACAATATCAGAGATCGTGTGCAGTGCAAGATCATGTTGCTTTAGTACATTCCTACGGAATATCAGGATGCAGATATTCTGACGAAGGTGCTCAACAGGAGAAATTTCGAATACCATAGAGGCAGGATTGGGGTGAAGGATAATCCCTATCTTGTTGAGAGGGAGTGTTGAGATTCAACAAGATGATTAGCTTAGTGAAAATTAAGCACATTCATTAAGTGGGGCTCGTAGGCTATTTTTAGGTGTATGTCTATTTTTAGACATGGTGAGCATATTCTATAAGTTGCAGGATGCTATTTGTAGATGGTTGGTCAAATGTGAAAAATAGATGAGATCCTATTTTTATAAATTGGGCGAAGTATATTTATAGATCTTCAATCTAAAAATAGATGCTTGTCGATTATTATTAGCCCTTAATAATAATCTGACAATAAAGATCAACTTATTCTCTTGGAGCACTTTATTTCAGTGAACAGATTTGGAAAATCAGCGGGCTGAAGGAATTACGCAATTCCTAGGGTGGTTGGTGACTCATGCATGGAGGACTCAATTAGAAATGAAGTGGCAAAGTTGTGACAGAGATGGAAGAGTAGTTATGGGAGTTGTTATTCAGATTAACTCAGTTGTGCTAGTTGTATCTAGTTATAACTAAAGATACACTAGTGAGAGCTTAGTGAGTTAATTATTTAATTAATTCATAACTAGAGACTCACTTGCAACTAAACAAATACAACAGTTAACTACTTGCATGTGAGTTCCAGTGGAGACCCAGTGGAGAGATAGGTGAAAGGGTGAGATGGACTATTTGTTGTGACTATAGTGATGCATTCAATGCATCTGGCACACAATGGAGATGCCAATGAGGATTGCGTAGTCAAGGCAAGGCCAATTCGAATTCATTCAAAGGTCTTCTTCAGCAGGGATTGCGCAGTGGAGGCAGGCTGTTAGGAGGCAAGAAATTGGTGCATATATATGCAAATTTTTGCATGACAGTGTAATGATTGTTGATTGTATTGAGAGCTTGATGTACTAAGCTTTGTATGAGATTATTACATGATTCCATTGATATACATGATATATGATAGTTGGGGTTTTTAGCTTTAAGATTTCCCGTTAAACAATTGTGTTTATGTGCGATTGATTTTATTCATGTGTTTGCAATTGGAAATTTAATTTCCGCAAAGAATTAAGTGGAAGGATTTTGTAGTTAACATAAGATTAATTTGTTAGATCAGGAGAATCCGGTAATACTATCAGTATTAATAAATTCCTACAATTCTCTTCTGTAGAAACTATCAAGCCAATCTTTGGCTTCTTCTGTTGAACTATGAATTCTTTGATTAGCTCCATGGTAGATGGAGTCTCTTCTCTTACCCTTTTCTGTTGCTTACTCTGAGCAACTGGAGTCTGTACATTTGAGGTGGACAAATTCTGCTCCTCTGCTTCTTGAAGGGTGCCTTCAGCCCACTGCTCCTAGTTCATGAAATTTTCTATCTCTTGTCTTGAAGTATGATTGTAAGGAATTGTTTTTAGTTCAACTTTTAAAGCTGAAATTATACCAAAAGGGTCATAAGACCACGTAAATCTAGGTTGAAAATTCATGTTCTTCAATAATGTATCTGCCTCAACACCAACTGATCAAGTGCTGAAGATAAATGAACCAATATTTGATTTGATTTTGAATTTTGACTTTCTCTTCCCTGACACAAAATGCAGGTCATCCATGTTTATCATCTTCCTAATATATTCCAGAGAGAAGATTCTCATAGGATCATACTTTGGCAGCTTATATGGTGCAATTTCACAATCATATATCCTTATTTCTGTATAATTCTGGTATAAATACCAGTCACCAGTCTTGACCTGATCAATTAAATGTAAAATTATTTTTTATTTCTTCACCAATCCAAGGCTTTGTCTGGCTGTGGAGGAGTTGTGCCACTGGGTGTATGAATGCATATATGAAGTCTGAGAAAGTGAATTTTGTTGAAACAGTTCTGACTATCTCAGTCCAATGGATAATTGATTGGTTCATTCCTTGTTCATCTTGTCTTCTGAGTGTGATTGGCAGTAAATCTCCCTGTTGAAAAAGAAACATATGAACAAGTACATAATTGTACTTGAACACTCCCTGTGAATTCAAATTCATAAATTGTTCATGTATGTTATCAGCCAAAAATTGACTGTAATTGTACATGAAATTAGGTTGTTGAACTTTGTTAAAAATGGAAAAGAATCCAAGGATTGATTCATCAACAATTTTTTCATCTAGATAGCCTAACAGGTAAGAGTAGAGAAATATAATTTCTATAGGCTTCAGGAAATATTGAATATGGATAGGGTGGATTTCTTTTTGGCAATTCAACATTTTCTAGTAGGAAGGTCTCAAAGATCTGGGCTCTTTAGGGAAATATCAACTTATGGTACAGATCCATAAGTGTTGTTGGTGAAAATTGGCTCATGGAGTCTGATTGGGGAATCAAGAGCATTTTTTTAATGGTTGCAGCAGTAATGGTGATCAGAATGTGTCCATTCTGAGCCACTACTGCCCTTTTAACAGGGTCATATCTGGTTTGGCACCAGATAACCAAGTCTGGAAACTCATAGGTTTTGGGAAAGTTGAAGAAAGGTAGGAGTGATTCCTAGAATCTGATGGGATCTTGCTTGTCAAGGTATTTCTTCTTAAGGCACAAGTGTAGTTCATGGAAATTGAACTCACACTCTATGTCCGCAATTTTGTAGAATGAATCTGCGAGAGGGATATGGTCGAGATCGACCGAGGTGACAATAGCATGGTTTTCTTCTGCATCTGGCTTCTTGGATTTTCCCTTTGGAGCCATGCTGATAGACAAAAGGGGAAAAATGGATAATTAGATGATTGGATAATAGAAGGAAACCAACTCAATTTGGTGTGAAGGCAATTTGACTTGCTTGGTGACTCTGCGCAATGTATCTTTAAAGCCTGCAACAAACAATAGATGGATCAGGCAAAAGTGATAAATAGGCGAGGTTTGGTTTATTTATAACATAAAGGGTTTATGGTAACGGTTTTATAGGTGACCGTAGTTGCTTAATGGTACTGGAGTGGTGTAGTGACATGGCAGTTAATTGTCTGGGAGCGGAGCTGCAACGAGCAAATCAGATGAACGCGTAGGGAGAGAAACGCAATGGGAAAATGAGGTGGAAACGATTTATTGGATGAAGGGTAACGTTCAAAGAGTGAGGGTCAAGAGCCATTAGTGGAAGGAAAACCACAAGCGGATTTCAGAGGAGGTAGCGGTTGGTTTATGGTTTTGCACGAGGGGGGGGGGGGGGTGCGAAGTCATGAGAGAGTGACACGTAAGGGTGGCCCGCCCGCCATTAAAATTGTTTTTCGGACCGCCCCCCCCTTCCCCCGCATTAATGGGAAATGGACGAGGGGGTGCGAAGTGTTCCCCGCCATTGATCTGGGAGGGGAAAAGATATTTTGTTGAAAGATGAGTGAATTTTATTCACAAGTCGACAAATTGTTTTGTCCTTTAGCGACCTTAGCTTAAAAACTATGTTCCATGTTTACAATAAAGTTCTATGTTTAATAATTCAAAAAGCAAGGTTTAATGTTTTTTCAAGCAAAATTAATCACAAATTAATGAAATTTAACATTTTAATGGCGCATTTAAACAAGCAACCTTTTACAAATTATCTCTTTTGAAACTAAAGCATCCATTTTTATTTTCTTTCCTAACATTTTTTGATGCCTTCATTTTTTAGGGCAGTATACCTCTATCATTTTATTGATATGAATTTATAAAATAACCATAGTCCTAACATTTTTTATTTCTTTTCTTTTTTCATTCATATCCTAACTTAACATTTTTATTTTTATTTTTTTTTCTAATATTCTAACTTATCAAAACCAAATAATGTTACAACAGACATAAATCCTCAGGTGTGTTGACGGGTGTTGGACGGAAACCCAAATCTCTTTGAGGAGACTTCGCTCAAGAGTTTCATAGAGCTTCAAGGATATTGGAGTGAGGATCATTCAGATCTTCAAATGGTGCTTCATTGTTTTCTAGTTGATTCAGTGGAAAATGTTGCCCGAGGGAGAGTACAACAATGCGGTTTGGGAGGGGATTTGAGCATCAGAGAAGATTAGTCTTGGAGATCAGATCATCCATCTCACATACTTTAGCTATATTATCATGTACACTCTTTCCACTATTTAATATAATAAAATTTGAGATTGTTTATGCTCGAAATATTATTGCATATGCCTGATTTGTCTTATTTTACATGGCAATCTTCTGTTAAATGAATGTGGATTTTACGGCAAAATGTTAGGTTAAGTTATTTTCTGTAAAATTGGTCAAATATCCCATTTGGGGATATTACACAAAATCATACGGGAATCGCACTTGGCCTGAGAAACACCAACCCTTTAACATAGTTGGATTTTTTCCCAACCAATGAACTTCACATTAGAGAGTGACTTAACAATACACCCCATCACCGTATAATACTTCGTAACAAAACTATATTTAGATTTAAATATAATTAATTAACATCAATATTTATCAATTATAATATAAACAATTTTTAAAAATAAAAATTTATTAATTTTTTTTTTTTGTAAGTCAAGATTCTATTAATTTCTGAAAAAAGAGTACATATAGTCTGTCCCAAAACATGTCGTCTCACCCCTAACAAGTTTGTTGACCAAACAATTCACTAGATGACAAAAATACAAAAGTGTTGCTAGGGGCAATGTCCATAATCGATTGGGTCACGGGCATCAGAACACAGCTAAAACAAAAAAGATACGAGAAATCATACTAATCACCAGATGTAATAGATGCAAGGTTGTCTCTAGTTTTTCGACTTTCTCCAAGATTTGATTTTTCCCCCTCCAGACTACAACCAACCTTTCCCGAAGTTGGCTTTGGAAGTAATGCAACTGCTCTAAATATTCCATTTGCACCGCATGCTCCTCTCACCGAATGCGTTCAACAACATCCACCATGTCCATTAGACTTACAATGATAGCCCGATAGTTCTCCAGGTAGCAGTGTTGGAGATCCTACCCCTCTTGTGCATTAAGATCACACCGCCCATGCTTCACCCTTCCGGTTTAGCCAGCACGCAGCTCTAATTATTACCCTCCTGGTGGCCGTGTGCTGCTGCGCGACCCCTCACCCTGACACATTCCCATCTTGTCGCCTCCTCGACCACCTCTCGTTCCAATAAAACCTCTCTGCGTACACCTTGTCGTCTTCCCACCATGGCTAGGCGATATGGCGAGTAGGGCCTGGACAGACGCCCCTTCAAAAAGTAGGGAAGAGCCAAGCCTTCACATTGGTGGCTTCATAATTTCCCGCAGATGGGGAACACCGTGAGTACACGCCAGACACATAATTATCCTCTCTACAGAGCACCCCCCCAAATTAAAATTCCCAACAGCACTATAAAATTAGAACCACCACCTCTCTGACCACCGCCGAAAATGGAGCACCACCTTAGGGGAAGGTGGATGTTTCCAACTTGGGAAGAGCACATAGAAGGCATCCACCCACCAATTTCAACCACAAGGAGCCGCAAGCGGACCCTCCATACCCCCTCACTCCAAAACCCGGTAGTTACACATAGGTGTGCGAGTTCCCTCCACCAAGAACGTGGTATCCAGGCTGGTGAAAACCACTACCCGACAAACCATAAACCAAACCAATTACCACCAGGTCATGATACTTTGTACCCCCACGCTTGGACTTACCAAATGCCACAGATAACCCGAGTTCTCAGACAGATGAACTCCCAGTCTCGGTCCAAATTCACTGCGAGCATCCATACTTCACCATTAGCAAACAACCATCCCTTGTGTTTCCCTCTCCTTCCCGGCACCCACCCAAACTCCCAACACCATAAACGAGCACAAAGGCAAATGCAAATGCATGGAGCATTCATCGCAGGGGGCTTTAACATTTTGTCACCCTCGCTGGCTGCCTCAGAGTTAATCCTCGCACGCACCTGAACCATAATGGCGGTACCGCTACCGTACCATATTAAAATGTGAAGGGACCAGGAAGGCCTGCCCCCCCCCACGATGACCACTTGTGGTTACTCATGTGGAATAGTCTCCACGTGTCGACGCAAACTCACCCCCATCGGGGGAAAATAACAATTTATTATTATTAATATTATTATTTAACCATTAACATAATATCAAACATATACTATTACCTTTAAACATATGTGGGTAGTTTAAAACCTTGAAATTATATATATATATATTTGAATGCGTTATCGAGTTTTTTATTAATTAAATATATAACAATTATATATGTATGGGGAATATAATATTTTAATTGATAATAATTATTCTATTATTTTTAAATTATAGATGAATAGACAACTGGGTTAGTTTCATCCTCGTGTGACATGGGATCGATTCTCGCTACTACCATTATACCTCGATGATCCGGATCTTCAGGGGAGGCCCCCAGGATCTAAAAAATTGAAATGGATCTAACAAGATCTGCAAAATTACAATGCTAGAAAAAAAGAGAGAAGAACACACAACAAATAAAATCACAAATAATCTTTTTATTAAAACGAAGAATAACTGTAGAAGCTACATTGTAGTGGATAATCTTTCTTTTTACAAAATCAGGCTTATTATTTATAGCCTTTTTTTGAGTTACAATACCATGGGTAGATACCATAAGTGGATACCATGGGTCAATACCATTGGCAGATACCACTTACAATACCATGGGTAAATTCCATGTGTGGATGAATACCATGGGTGAATGAATATCATGGATAAATGTCACTTACAATACTATGGGTAGATAAATACCATGGGTGTAGGCCACTTTTCATTCGGATCATTCCTCCCTCCTTAAGAAGAAATGGTCTCCATTGCATGAAGTTCCCTCCTGAGAAGCCCTCGTTAAATATGAAGATCCACTAAAGAGAAGGGTTTTGTGTGGTTAACCCATAACCGTGATGAACGAAGATCTGAGGATAGAGATACCATGTAATGCTTGTGACCAACTGTGATACTGACAGTGTGCGGCCTAGAAAATGGACTTCGATGAAGTGTGGGTTTGTGGATGACCCAGAACCATGAAAAACGAAAATCCGAGAATAGCGATATCCTGTAATGCTTGTGACCAACTGTGATACTAACAGTGTGCGGGCTAGCAAATGGATTTTGATGAGAATGATTTTGTGCGGTTGACCCATAACTGTGATGTTGATTGTTGATGAAGTAGCAAGTGCCTACATAGCTTGGGGTGGGTCATCACGTCTCCAAATAACCCAAGCCGAACGCTGCTATGCTGAAACTGATGAATGTGAAGCAGGTGCCTACTAAAGCAGGGTGGGATGGCACTTCTCCAAAGGGAACCCACTCTGAATGCTGCTCCAGATTTAAAATGACCATAAATCGGTCAATATAGCTCAGAATATTTATATAACTTATTTTTGGAAATAGAATGATTATTCTGCATCTTCCCTTGTGTTTGAAATCGCTCTCTGGAGACGCTAGACTCTCAGAGTTGCGCTGGAACTGTCTCGCTGTCACAAAATTTCTAAAAAAATAGCTGATTTTAAATCAACGATAACTCCCATGTTCGGATTCCGATTCAATCGATTTTTTTTTTGAAATCGGGTGATTTTTCAAGGGGAGCTCAGATCTATAACTAGTTCTCTTAAATTTTGCACTACAAACTGCAAAAAATGATAGGAGAGCCACCATCCACGAATTGTCGTCAGAAAAATTTCTACAACATTGCCGATTTTGAATCAATGATATCTCCCTCATCCGAACTACCTTTCGGCCAATTTGTTTTTTGAATTTGGGTATTTTTCTCAAGGAATCCAGATATGGTCTTTATTTTTGCAAAAAAATTACCAAAAGTTTCATATCCGATCTGCAAACTCGCCGCCCAAAAATTTCATGGAGTTTGCGGAAGATTGCTACAAAACGTTGAAACTGAAATATGCTTCAAACCCTCATTCCCATGGATTTGTAACTTGAATTTGATACCACTGATCTGGAGCTTCAGGAGAGGCCCCCGGGATCTAAAAAATTGAAATGGATCTGACAAGATCTGCAAAATTACAATGCTAGAAAAAAAGAGAGAAGAACACATAACAAATAAAAGCACAAAGAGTCTTTTTATTAGAAAGGAGAATAACTGTAGAAGCTACATTGTGGTGGACAATCTGTCTTTTTACAAAGTGAGACTTTTTATTTATAGCCTTTTTTTGAGTTACAATACCATGGGTAGATACCATAGGTGGATACCATGGGTCAATACCATGGGTCAATACCATGAGTAGATACCACTTACAATACCATGGGTAAATTCCATGTGTGGATGAATACCATGGGTGAATGAATATCATGGATAAATTTCACTTACAATACCATGGGCAGATAAATACCATGGGTGTAGACCATTTTTCATTCAGATCACTCGATGTTGGAATCACGATTTCCATTACACCAAAAACCGCATGTGTTAGTAAATGGGTGCATCGCCAGAGTCGATGAATCCTTGAGAAGCGATTAAGCACATGTCACGAAACATACGGGGTGTGCTGGATTATCCAATTCCCAACAATCTCCCCCTAGTGCAAGCCGGGTGTGATTTGAATTCGATACCTTTGGCTTTCATTAGGGGAATTTTGAGGTCTAAAATGGGCCTCCTAAGAAAAATGTACAACAAAAATAAACTTTATAACAACCAATAGGATTCAAGATGATGATGTCAACCATGAGGGATGATTTACCATTTTTTAAATAAAAGGGTAAAAATATTAAAAAATAATAAAATAATAAAACTACTTTTTCAACTCATATTTTCAATTTATTTTCTAAAATTTTTACTCAAATTTCGAGTGGGAGTACTCGTTGGATGCAAAATTTAATTCCTCATCCAAGGAGTACCCATGTTGCATACTTTCGATGAACTCTACTACACGAAAAATGAGAAATACATAAAAAATGTGATTGTAATCACATTTTTTTTTTTTGTATTTCTCATTTTTCGTGTAGTAGGACCCATCGAAAGTATGCAACATGGGTACTCCTTGGATGAGGAATTAAATTTCGCATCCAACGAGTCCTCCCGCTCGAAATTTGAGTAAAAACTTTGGGAGATAAGTTGAAAATATGAGTTAAAAAAATAGTTTTTTTCATTTTTCCCTCTAAAATTTGATGATATCATCAAATCTTATTTGATTTTTTCCACTATTATTTTATAATTTACTTAGGAGGCCCGTTTTAGACCCCAAAATTCCCCTAATGGACACCACTTGTTGGAATCACGATTGCCATTACACCAAAACCCACAAGTGTTAGTAAACAGACACATCGCCAAAGTTAACGAATCATCGAGAGGAAGTTAAGCACATGTCACGAAACACACAGGAGTGTTGGATTATCCAATTCCCAACACTCTAGTGCCTATGACCTTTCATCCTCTACGTAAATTGGGTCACGACCAAGGGATTGAACCTTGGATTTCTTAATTTGCATGATTTCTCATCACTTTGATCACCAATTGAGTTGACCCCCTTTAACTTTTTATTAAATATGCTTATATTAATATAGATTTTATAAAAAAATTAAAATTATATATTAAAGTTAAATTATATCCAACACGAATGGGATGACTTATGAAGCGCAAGGAGGGTGGGAAAGATGAGTACTCCTGCCCGACAAATGGACCAAGGGACATGGAAACATGTCCCTGAGGATGTTTTTATGTATAATTCCCATGGAAAGAGAAGGGCCATTAAGACTGGTCATTCAAACATAGGTGGTTTATGGCGCTAGGATTTTTTTATGTATAATTCTCATGGAAAGAGAAGGGCCATTAAGACTTGCCATTCAACATAAACTGGTGGTCATTTTCGATTGCTTGCATGTGTGGAGGCGATGGGTGTCAATTTTTTAACCTCAAAAATTGTCATTTGGCTCTTTGTTGCACTAGTTTTGGTGGAGAGAGAGCTATAGGAGAGAACCAGGGTTCAGGTGGATTTTCGGGGGGGGGGGAATGTATGTGCTTAGAGGGCTGCAACGATCTTTGACCGAACATTGTTAGTAAGACAACCATTCTTGCAAACTAGTGTTGTTGGTTCATTCCTTGCGAAGCGATGTCATCTTGGAATAGGTAATGGATTTTTTTTCTCTTTAATTCTCCATATGTTGTATTTCAAGCACTTGTGCAAGTCGATTCCCATAAGTCCTGTCACTCATGATTTTCCCTCAATCCCTTTGTCCTTTCTCTTTTCCCTTGAGTTTTCCCCTCTAGTTCCTTATTCATTGGATTTTCCATATTTTGGTAATCTACTCTGACCTATGGTTGCGACGTTTTGTCGGGGACCCTCGCCTTGTGTTTGGTGTGTTTCTGCTCTCCTTCATTGTCTAGCCTTTTCTCCCTTCACTTCGTTTTTGCATTCAACTAATGGTGAATGTTCCTGTTATTGCTTTTGGGTGGGTGTCTTATCTATTTGGCTATAGTTTTATCCCCTTTCTTTTGAGTGGAACCTTGGCTTTCGTTTATTCAGAGGTGGTAGTGATGGAGGCTCATTTGAACTTAACTCCTGCTTAACGTGGCTTCTCCCTTGTCCTTATCTTTTTCTATGTCCTTTGTGGTTGTTGTCGACTTTCCTCTGCATCTAAACTGTACTAACCATGCCTTGTCAGTGGTAATGTGTGTAGAGGGGTGCTACATAATACCAGGATTGGGTCCACAGAAGAAACACTTGCATGAACCATCGACTGGAGTACTTTGCTTCATGTTATTGTGAACTCATGCCAGGTCATATACATGAGGAACTCACATGTGAAAAGGGAAAATCTTCTATGTAGAGACAACCCCTCTTTGACACAAAGGTCCTCACTGAATGGGCTACTTGGATTTCAGACACTAGTCACACGAGAGGTTGATTCAACCAATAAAAGAAAAACATGGATCTTTATTGGTAGATGAAATTCTTGTTGGGTCGCACCCTCCTGGATAGACATGAGCAACGAATCAATGTTCTTCACTCCCCGGAGTACCTTCACCAATGTTTGAGATACTTAGATCAGTGAATGGAGAGAATTGAATAACATTTGGGCATTCCCTTGTCAGTCGAGAAAGCATATGATGGCTCTAAGAAGCCCATCTTGGTTAGAGGTTCTAATTTAGATTTATTTGTTTAGTCTTGATTATGTCTATGCGTTTTGTTCCCTATGGTCTTGACTCCAGTCTACAAAGATGTTTTGGACAATGTATCTAGTTTTCTATGTTTACTTTTAGCTCACTTTGTACTCAAATGACTAGATGTTTTGAACAATGTATGTGGTTTTCTATGTTTACTTTTAGCTCACTTTGTACTCAAATGTCTCTTTCCTCTGGGCAGAAAGTAAACTTTTTGATTTGGTTAGGTCTTCCTAGTGAAAAACTACCTTGAATATTTTTAATATCTTTTTGTAAACTTTTATTTATAAAGGCAATAATATTTTTCACCTTACAAAATGAAAAATTTAAATTATATAATATATCTTATGAAATATTATGTAAATCATAAAATTCAAATCTTTATAAATGAAACCAACAAAAAAAACAAATAAATTATATGCAATCCTATATAGTCAATTTTCTTCCTAAACTATTCTAATATTAAGTGATTCATTATTAAATCGAATAATATTATATATTATATTATTAATTAAACATATAATATATTAAAAATATTTTTTCACAATTTTATATTACAAAATTAATAAAATATTTATAATAAAATCTGCAAAATTATAAAATCTTTTTATAAAAATTTATAAATCTTTTAACATTTTTACTGTTTTAAAAATTTAAAAATATATTTTAACATTAATATCATTAAATTAAAATAATATCCAATGAATTCTTAAAGGTTGGGAAGTTCAAATTTAAACTCCTTAATGTGAAATAAGTAAATCTGAATATATTAAATATATTCATATATACATGTAAATTTACAAAATTTCACACAAAACAGACCAAAGTAAATATACAAAAAAATTGCATAAAACAAACTAAAATTAGAATTTAAGAAATATTTTTTTATAATGGAATTATACATGCTTCATAAATATTCCTCTCCATATTCTTTAAACTGTCCGGATCCATCGAATTCCTCTGCTGTGTCCACGGTGACCTACAATTCGATGGCGGTGGAACTGAAGATAAAACAAAAATCAAAATATGGATGAAAAAGCTTGTGACCGTTTGAAATGGAAAGGGTATAAAGCCCTTTACAAAAACCCAACATTGAACACTTCTGTTTCATCTTCATTTCCTTGCTCTCTTCTGTATTCTGGTTTTTCTGCATTAGTGTGGTTTTTTGAAGTTATATTTGTTTGGTTCATGGCATGGCCATGCCTCTTTATTGGTTTTAACAGTCCTTTTTAAGTATCAGGTTTTTCAGTTTTGATCTGAGTTGTCGTTGGCGTTTCTGCTTGTTATATATATATATATTTTTTTTTTTCTCTCTCTGTTTTGTTTGGTCGTCCAATTTTATTTTGTCTCGGGAAGCAGAGCAGAAGAGAGACAGATAGAAATGAATTACTGATTTCGGATTTCTATAAAGCCAGAGACACATAGAAATGAATTACTGATTTCCGATCTCTGTAAAGCCAGGTTTGCTTATCTTTGGACTTGATTTGAATCTTTAATTTCTATAATTTTTTTAATAGCTATGTACAGAACAGAGTGCGGCCTGGTAGATAATTTTTTAGGGAAATTACAGATCATTTTCAGTCGAGAAAGAGCCATTCAAAGTAAAGCTCATCTATATTTCTCCATTGCTTGTTCATCTGGGTTTTGGCTCATATCTGTTTTATTTATTTTTAATATTGAAGTGAACCCTGATCACACTGCCTTGCAGGAGGAGCGGCCATTGAGGGACAAAATGAGCTGAGTAAATTATGAAAATTGTTTTGGCGCGTAAACGTAAGTTTGTTTTCATAATTTTTTCCCATGTGACCGTCATCTGACCTCTAATAATTTTTTTCCGCATGTTTTTCCCATTTATCCATAATTTAATCCCCTTTTCATGATATTCCCCATTTGCCCGTCATTTTATCTTAATCAGCATTTGCGGCAAGTTTTCCCCATTTTCTCATAAGTTAATCTCCAAGTACCCGCAAATTTTTTTGCCATTTGCCCAAAATTTAATCTCTAATAATAACGGTTTTCAGCTTTTGATTGATTCGGGTTTTGCTGTGTTGTCTGCTCTTGTGATAGAGCTTGAGTTAAATATTTGATTGAATCTTTCTCCTCCAATCTTTATCTTCTGTTATCTCTCTGAGGCCGTGTTTGGCTGGTTTCTAGGTGAGTTACGTGGAGGAAAAGCAGAAGATGAACGATAACTTCATTTTTCCAGATGTGGAAGTCAATTGGCCTGTATGATGTGGGCAATTGCGGTCATTCTCGCCAGTACAGCCTCAACCGATCTGCTCCCGTACAGAATTAGCGCTGCTTCAAGCTGGTAGGTCACGCACCCTTTTCCGTGCTAGCTTGTATGCAGTTAGGACATATTCTGCCATATTCTTGCTTCCTTGATTTGGCAAAATTAATATCACGTACCTATCAAACTTTATATTGCATTCCTTTGCTCAAATTTAAGAGTATACAAAAGTACAGAAACGTTATAGCCTAGTGAGAATATGGTTCTTCTGTTAGCGGGATCTGGAGTGCGTAGGGCCACTTGAGATGTTCTAGGTGTAGGGTATATTAACGTAAGCAACATAGCTGTCTTCCATATTTTTAGTATTTTGGGAGCGTTCTAGATGTGAACTACTGAGTGGATTTGGTTAGTATGAAAATATACTATTAATGTTAATGGTATCTATTAGATTATATATTTTTAATTTTGGATATTTTTAATTAAATTATTAGATATTTTAAATAATTTTTGGATAATTTTAATTAATTTATTGCTATTTTTATTCATATTTTTAGTATTTTGGGAGTGTTTTAGATATGAACTACTGAGTGGATTTGATTAGTATGAAAATATACTATTAATGTTAATGTTAATGGTATCTATTAGATTATATATTTTTAATTAAATTATTAGATATTTTTAATAATTTTTAGATAATTTTAATTAAATTATTCTATTTTTATTTTTGGTAGGTTATATTAATTTGAAACATAACTTAATGATGAGTTAGGTAATATTGAAAAATCATTTTCCAGTTTTAAAAGTTTTAAATGAATTATGACCATTTTTCTAATTCTTGACGCTTATGTTATTCATATGTTAAAATTAAATGATAAGTCTTTTCATTTTTATGATAAGTTTTAAATGTATTATGATTGGTTATTTAACTCTTGGCCGGTTAAATTATTTTTGAAAAGACAATTAAATTTATTTATATATTTATAAAAGAAAATTTATATATTAAAAAAAAGATGATTTAGTAATTAACACTATAATTTAAGCTTAACATATGTGTTAATATATTTAAGTTTAACATGGCCTAATAAAGAGAATGTGTTAATATATTTAAGTTAACATAGCTTTCAAGTTATAGTTGACTTGAAGTTTAGTGAACTTGGATTAAAAATTGAAGTTGATTATGCCACATGGTATATGCTAATCATAGGAGGCCAATCTTATTTGCTTTATAGTTAATAGTTTTTATAGTTATTGGTGTTAGGCTTGCTTTTCAACTTGGTGTTCTTAGGATTTTTCATGCCTTTGCATTTTCATGACAAGTTTTAAATGAATCATGGTTAATTATATAATTTTTGGGGACTTAAGCTATTTTGGAAAGACAAACTTAAATTTATCTATATATTTATAAAATAAACCTTCCATATTATAGAAATATTATTCCATATTTGAAATTATAATTTGCAAAGGGTATGCCTTAATATTTTTAAGTTTAACATAGCTTTCAAGTTATAACTGACTTGAAATTTCTTGAAATTAGACTAAATATTTGTAGTAAAGTAGTAAAATGTGGTTGGTTAGTCAAACTTGTCATCCTACTTCTAAAATTTGTCAAATCTCTTGATATATTGTGGACACTTGACAAATATAGATAATTGGAAGCATCTTTGGTTATTATGTTAAGGATACTAATCTAACATAATAAGTCAAATTATAATGATATGTCAATGCAATTTAACACTAATACACCATAGTAACCTCCTCATAAAGTTATTTCATTTTTACCTTTAAGTATATAAGTTTTTTTGCCAAAAATACTATTAACTTTTCAACTTTTGTGTACCTTGCTGACACTTTGGAGACAAAAGTCTCTCTTTCTTTATACTTCTAAAAACAAATTCTCCAACAAAGTTCCTACTTCTACAAATACAAGTTGTTTTTATTATATGAGCTCAGTTGCCTAACGAGAACAACAAGACAACATAAACTACAACAATGTCTATTTGAAACAACAATGAACAAATAGACATCTAAAAAAAGATTCTCCTCTTAGCATAGGTTATAGACTTCTTCTTCGGAAGTTCTTTCTCTAGTAGTTTCATTATATAATAGACCTTCTTCTTAAAGGGACAAAGCTTCATTTGGCAGCTTATCTGTTTTTTATTCAATTCCCTAAAGATATGTTGAAATGATACCTCAAAGAACATGCTCTATACCTCTATGATTCTTTCCATTAAATCATAGAGGGAAATCATTAAATTTTTTAGTGTGTTCTTTCCATTCGATTTTGGAGTCACCCACTCCTTGCATACTAGTTAGTGCCCTTCATGTACTTATGGTTTTGAGGATGGTACTTTGGTAAACAAGTTGGTTGTAGTTTTGACAACCTAACCCAACAAGGAATAGAGTAAGGCCTTGACCTTGTGACCTCCTACTTGTGATTAACTGTTATAGTTTAGATAAAAGTATTTTCGAATAAATCACATCATTAGGATTAGGTCGACGTTTCGAACCAACTAATGTGGTTCATCCTCAGGACAAGGTGGAGAGACTAATCGATCTCGATGAATAAATAGAGAGATGCATCATTGCCCGAAAATAGCCGTTGAGAACTAGTTGTTAAGAACTAGCTGTTAAGACTAGTTGTTAAGAACTAGTCATTAGAAGATTAGTTAGTTTTAAAATAAATTAATTAATTGAATAAAATTTTTATTAAAAAAAGGTTAATAAAAAATTAAGTAATTCAAGTAAATATAATAAGTAAGAAAGAATTTAAAATAAATAAATAATTAATTAAATGTAAAGATAAATCAATAATTTAATTAAAATAATTAAAATAGGTTATAGTTTATTAATATATATAGTTTATATTAATAAACTTATAATATTTTGGAATTTTATATATAATTATTAAAATGCAATAATTTGACAAATGTATACACTCATGATATATTAGTTATAAAACCAATGAGTAACATGTGGGCCCTCTGCATCTTCTAATTTGAGTTGAACTCTCCTTTGACCTATAATCAATGAACTGAGTCACTTGTGTTACTAGAGAACCAACACCTTAACTCAAAGTTCCAAATATAAGTGGTAGCGTTATGGAATTTGGGAAGTTGACTACTATCATCTCACCCAGTCTCTTCCAATCAAGTCTTCCTTTGCCTTTCCATGTCTTTCCAAGTGGGCACACAATACCTCTACAGCATTATCTATCCATGAGAGGTTTTCCCAAGCCACATCCAACTTCCAAAGACTCTCTAAAGGGTTGGTTCCCCTTCCCCAAGTGTGCAAGCAAGATCCGAAGTCTTCATTCAAGGTTGTTAAGCGGGCTTCATAGATGAATGCTCAGCCTCAAATATCCCCAAAATGGTGGGTCTGCTTCATCAAAATCACCGAATCTTCAACCAAGTTAAGCGGTTCGCTGGGATACGTCCTTTTATCTCAGCTTCGCGAACCATGTATAAGGATGAAACTTCTCTCTAAACCTTCCGTGTAGGATCCTCTATCCCTTCCAAAGGCTCACATCCTTTCTAACGTGGACAAGCAATGAAACAACCCAGTCAAAGTATTAAAAAGTCTCACAATCTGCTGATTTGCATTCTGGAATGATTCCCCAAACATCCCACGTTCAAATCCATAGAAGGCTCACTAAACAAGGCCAACCATCGCAAGGCGCTCCACACAGGTATATACATATTCGAATATTTCTATACTGCCATCACAAGTCAGCCCTGGGTTCTGTACACATATATGGCTTCCAAAGTAAGTGATGCTTCCAAAATTCTCGTAGAATATATATATATATATATATATATATATATATATATATATGTGGAGTCGTCTAACGAGCCGGAGGAATTGCCCGGACCGTCAAAATTGGCCGGAATCTGGGCCAATTTTTTTTTAAAAATCTTGCAGAAACAGTATTTGAATCCTGATTTTGACATTGGAAATGGATTCAGCACCATCAAAAACCTGTATCAAAAACCTGTAGGACACCCAAAATATTAAACTTTGATAGTTATAACATGGATTTAGAAAAATTCCTGCCGGATTTTCTGAAAATCTTATTGGAATTTTCATGATTTTCAGGGCGATTCCTCTGGCTAGTTAGACTACGGCTATATATATATGCGTGTGTGTGTCTGGGCGTTCACCCTTCAAAAACAACACCTTATATGCCAAGCGCCTCCACTTCAATCTTCAACTTGGAGATGAAATTAAGCTGAATCGAATCCAAGTTTGAGCTCGCTATAGTTCCTGGCTGATTTAAAATAGGATTCATAACTTTGTTCCATGTTCTATTCTTCATGAAGGTTCTCATATTTATCACAGCCTTCTTAACATTTTATGCATGTGCACCTTGACTGTGGATTTTAAGGGTTGCGGCTGCTACAAAGATTTAGACACTTTGATGAGCAGTTATATACCAATTTGTTTACATCCAATCTGAAAGACTTTAACTTGTTACTGAAATGGTATAATTTGAAGGCAATTGTGACAATGTGAAGTATTTAGCTAAGCAATCACCATTTATGCTCCATAGAGCAAGCACAACACTGGCTGCTGTTACCACCTCACCGGTCATTTCATTTGTATGTACAGCAGTGGGATTTTAACAGCTGCTCCACAAATTCAAGGCTGCTGAGGTCTCAATAGATAACTCCATAGTCTTCGGATACACTAACAATCAAACTGTAAGGTTGGAGGCTGTAGTGCATGTTACTTACATAGTGTGTGCACATAAAACCTTTGCATATGTAAACGACACTGACCACGAACACTATCCTTCATAAAATCCTTAGCTTAAGCTGCAACTCCTGTGTTCAAAAAACCAATGTGTTCATAATCTCCAAAAGGAAAACGCTCTAGCATCTTTTTTCGGAGACTCATTCAAATGTCAACATAGCTGATCATTGCTTTACTGATTTTCTATCGGAAGCAAGAACCCTTTCATAATATTCCTTTTAGAAGAATGCATTGACAACAACGCTCTTTCTAGAACAATGTAAATCTTCTAGCAATGGAATCCCGATGAATTATCACATTTGATGTTGTCAGATCCTCATGCAACCAACCATCCATCATGAAAATCTGATAGCTCTGCCTATCTAATATATTTCAAATGTAACGGTGTGCAGTAAAAAGTCAAAAGATTGGGAATTGCATCTCCAAGACTTCTAGCCTTAGTCACGCAAATGTGCTTTCCCATAAAGACACTTTGAGATCAACTTTGAATCCAATATGGGATGCTTGTGCTTCTTGGAGAAACGTTGCTTAATAATGTTCTTCCTTCTTCTGAATAGTCATATTCAAATAAAAACTATCTTCACTGTGTTCCCTACCTTTTCCACAATTGTTCGATCAGGTTCAAACCCCCTAGGGCAAGTATAGACAAAAATGGGATGGAGGGGCACTGCAACAGCCATTAAAGCCAATAATTGATGCATATCCTATTGAGTTCTGTGAACTAAACTGCATGCACATATTTAAGCGGTAACATAGGCTCCTACTTGGGGATGTGGGCTTCTCTCAGGAGCAAAAGAGAACCCCCGAATCTTGTTCCATTCATATGAACATACGACCAATCACAAATTCTCCATATTTCATAAATGCAATGCCTTCTTCCCCTGTGTTTGAGGATCATGCAAAACATGGATATATTGATGTTGGGTTATTCATAGGCTGGGACCTTTGTCATTCCTAGTCTGAAAAAGAGTGAGGGCACCCTATCTTCCTTAAACAATTTTGAACCTTTTCTTCTTTTGCTGTGTAAGAGTGTCCAATGCCATTTCCATCCCTGTTGTTGAAGATCTGATGTAGATATAGAAGGGGGCTGTGTTTTATCATTGCAAACATAGTACCCATCAATTTTGGTATGATGCTGTAAATTTTTTTAAAGTCACAAGTCTTTTTCCTTTTTGGGGACAGATATTTCATCAGGATAACTGACCATACACTAAATAAAAAAATTATTCAACCCAGACTTGTTGATCTGGTTCAAAGTGAGACCAGCTCCATCTTCCTCAAATGTTAAAACAAAATTTTGAATAAGCTTAACCAACATAATTCTGAAATCAACCAAGCTTGTGTTCTGAGTATTAGCTCTACCATGCATTCCCATCATTGCCTATGGAAATTCATCTTGTTTGACAGGACCTGAACTGTCATCGTCCTTTTAAAGACATATCCAATTACAGGTTTGTGAGTATCTTCATCAATCTGTAAACCCCCCCCACAATTCTTCATTTTTAAAATCAAAGTTGGTTTGTTTTTTGTTAGCCAGATTTTCATTGGGCCGATCTGTCATACCAGGATTGTAGGTAGTATTGCACATATGTTCCCCATGCCAACCAATGAAAACATCAGTCATGAAATCTGGACTGTACTCCTATTCTTGAGAAGAGCCTGTCTTTTTTGTTTAGCTAGGTTGCTCAATAAATTATCCAAATTCCTGTTCATTAATGGCCTTGGTGTGTCTGTCATACAATGAGTTTTGCGGGAGTCTTCATTGTTGGAGCACTTTTCCCTGTCATAATGATCATAATTGCCATACATGGGAGAACCCTACACCATATATGACTTGAAACTGTTGTTTTCCAACTTCCATTTAATGGTTTCAACATCAAGGGAGTGAGAAAGTGTTACTTGAAACTCATTATCCTGCTCCCTTCCACCTTTTTCTCTTTATCATAAATTGGGTGGTCATTAACATTAAAAAATGGGACTCATTGGAATTTTGGGTAGCTCGGAAGGTATTTATGAGAGGGAAAACCCACCAAAAGGAATTGGTTGGGAAATTTACCCAAAGTTGGGGTTTTGAACCCAAAGTAGTGGGTTTGAGACGTAAAGAAACTAATTATTTATTCTAATGGGTTGAGAGGCCAAAACCCTAAACATCTAGACGTTTCCTAAATGACCCAAGAGAAAAGAATAAATAGAGAGCCTAAGGAGAGGCTCCTCACACACAAGTAAGATGGACTTTACTTGAGCAAGGTAATTAGCCCTAGAGAAGCCGCAGTCTTGGAGAAGAAGAAGCCGCAACCTAGAGAAAGAGGACGAGCAAATGTCTTCTCTTTTCTAAGAGGTTGAGTGACTGTCCTAGAGGAGGCTGCATGATTGGTTGAGGCTTGTTTGATATATTTTCTGTGGTTTGAAGGAGCAGAAGCCCGACAGATGGTAATTTGTGGTTGGTTGAGTAGGGCTGAAGCCTAGATCTCCTAGGCCGAGGATGGTTTGAGGCCTAGGATGGCCAAGCAGAATTTTGTCATGTGGATATAAGGGTAGTCACAGTCCATCATAGCCCTAGGTGAAGGGACGCAATAAGTTCAAGCAAGGCCAAGGGCCTCAGACTTCAAGGGCAAGCTGGCCGAGGGTCTAAATAGTTTTGTATGGGAAGGTTGGAGTGACCTCAAGCAGGCCGAGGGTGAAGGATAAGGATGGTTAAGGAAGGCCGAGAGTCTCTTAGACAGATAGAGTGTTGTACAATGGTCTGGCAGCCCTAGTTAGGGCATGCAACAGTAATGTTAGTGCCAATTGAGATTGTGGGAGGTAGGTTGAGATCTACACAAGAAGAAAGGGTTGTTCTAAAGCTACAAGGAGCAGTCAGAGGGGGTTGCAAGATTGCTGAAGCTAGGCCGAGTTGCAAAAGGGGCATCTTAGGGCTACATTGAAGTCTGTTAGGAAAGACCTGACAACAAGGTTTTGATGTTGATATTATACAGTGGACTGAAGGACAAGTGCCACTGTGAGTAGCTGAGTGACAAAGATAAATGGAGTTGATCTGTAGGTGATTTTGGTTGAAGCGTTGGGCCTAAAGGAGAAGGCTAGCGGAGCTAATGAAGTTTGTAGCATTGAAGGACTAATGCTACAGAAAGGTACAATAATGGACAAAGAGGACAGAAAGGCCTGTATGCGAAGGAGGGCTACAACACGTAAGTCATGTATTTTATTCTTGTTGTGTTGGGAAGACTGCACATCTGATGGATTAGATCGCAAGCCCTAATTGTATACTATGTATAATAGCTATATTAGTGATCTGAGGGGCCATGATCCCTGGTACGAGAGCCCCATGTTTTCTTATTGATGGACTAATAGAAAACAAGACTTTGGGCTCAAATATCTTTGTGTACTTTATTGATTTCATTGCTGTAGATTTTTGTTGTGCAAAGTGCTTGTAAGTTGGGGGTTCCTAGTGTGTTTGTGCGCTTGGTTAGCCATGGACCATATCTAAGGCCCATGAATATTTCAACATGGTATCAGAGCTACTTTGAAGAGCACGTGGATCAGGGTGTGCGCAGGAAGCAAAGTGAGTCAGTGGAGGTTGTGTAGGCTCAGAGGGAGTCTAGCTTTAGAGAGAGACTACAAAGGAATGTTAGTTGCCCAATGGAAGTCTGAATCTTCAAGTTCGAGTAAGAGAGAGGAGTTTTCAGCCCTTGCAAGGATTGTCACAGACCATGTGAGAACATTCATGGTAGTTCAAGGAGAAGACAAAGCTTGGCCAAGTACTAATGAGTACGTGGCACATGCGAGGACATATATGGCTACTCAAGGAAAGTCATGACTCATGTGATGATGGTCATGGGCATGCAAGGAAAGTCATGGAGCTGGAAGCATGAAGGAAATACCTTCCTCACTAAAAATGAGTGTTGGAATTTTGGGTAGCTCGGAAGGTATTTCCGAATTGGTTGGGCGATTTACCCAAAGTTTGGGTTTTGGACCCAAAGCCGTGGGTTTGGGACCTAAAGAGACTAATTATTTATTCTAATAGATTGAGAGGCTAATACCCTATAGATCTAGAGGTTTCCTAAATGACCTAAGAGAAAAGAATTAATAGAGAACCTAAGGAGAGGCTCCTCACACACAATTAAGATGGACTTTACTTGTGCAAGGTAATTAGCCCTAGAGAAGCCGTAGTCTTGGAGAAGAAGAAACCACAGTCTGGAGAAAGAGGACAAGTAGATGTCTTCTCTGTTCTAAGTGGCCGAGTACTGACTTAGAGGAGGCCGCATGATTGGTTGAGATCTGTTTGATGTTGATTTTTGGTAGCATCGGAAGTGCTCTAAGTCTCAAAATTTGTGGAGAGGCTTAGGCACATGTATTCTAAAGAATCTAGAAATCGTTTGTGGAAATTCCACTCATAATGTGTTTTAGTGGAAAAATTAATTATTTTAATGGGGGGACCCTAAGTCTAAACTTAGGGAAATTAAATAACTAAAGGGTATTAATAAAACAGAGTGTGAATATTCTAGAGAACATGGATCAAGTCAAGATATAATCTTAGCTGTTGATTGGAGATCTAATCTCGGCTGTTGATGTCTCAACGAGAAGACTAGAAAGGAAGGCTTGAGGGTCATTTGAAAAGATACACTGAGTGAATCTAGAGATCGAAATTTCTAAAGTGAGTAGTTCTCAAGACGAGAAATCGATCTAAGTGATTCCAGCGCAGAGAGGGGCAGAGATAGATTTCGGAGAGGGAGTGATTTTCTCAGCCAGAGAATCATCAGCAGAGAGAGACAGAGAGAGATATAGTAGAGCCAGTGCAGAGCCACGTAGGGCTATGTAGCGGTTGCGTTGTGGCCAAGAGGGTTTCCAAAGTTTTTCTTTCGGATCAGTTTCAGAAGCCGGGAGCCGAGGTGTGAGACCAGGAGGCGAAGATCTGAGATTCTGGGAGGTAGATCGATCTACAACTTGGGTGGCATAGTGCCAAGAGGAGGTGACACAGGCCTTACGCAGTGACTACGCAGAGCCAACTCAGGGCCCTCTAGAGGTACCTCATCCACCATCCGGATCAACTGGGAAATTCCAGTGATTGAGTGAGGTAAAACTCACAATTTTCTACCAGTATTTCTCTCTCTGTAACTAAATAACCTTGGAGGTATTCAGAGATGTATTCAGAATTTTCTATTGCTTAATAAGAATAAACCCTTAGATCTACTGCACCGATTTTCTCGCATTGGTTTTTTTCAAGGACTTTCGTCCAAAAATAACGGTGTCCTATGTTTATATTTTTCTTTGCTAAGTTTCCTTGTTTCAGAATCATATTTAGTTAAGTGTAGGCTGCTTTAGTAATTTACTTCAATGTTTCAAGAAGTAATCTGAAATAATTTTGTAATGTTATTTACAAAGTAGGTGAAGTAGATTCAGCTGGTTGTAATAGGATTCCTGAGATTGTTAGATCTAGGAATTTTGACATGGTATCAGAGCATTTGATGTAAAATAGGAAGAGCAGATCTAGCACTGAAGCGAAGGTCAAATTGTTGCAGCAGCAACAGATCGAATCCCTAGAGGGATTGTGCAGTTCTAGCCCAAAGGGCTGAGTTTTCGACGTGGTCTCTCTCTGAATGAGTTGACAGAGAGGTAAGACTTCCGGATCGAGATCATGTTGATGAAGAGGGAGCAGAGATAGATTCCAGCGCAGAGAGGGCAGAGATAGATTCCGGAGAGAGAGTGATTTTCTCAGTCGGAGAAACATCAGCAAAGAGAGGCAGAGAGAGATCTAGTAGAGCCAGTGTAGATCCACGCAGGGCTATGTAGAGGTTGCGGAGTGGCCAAGAGGGTTTTTGAGATTTTGCTTTCGGATCAATTTCAGAAGCCGGGAGTTGGGTTGTGAGACTGGGAGACGAAGATCTGACATTTTGGGAGGCAGATCGATCTACAACTTGGGTGACGTAGTGCCAAGAGGAGGTGACGCAGGCCCTACGCAGTGTCTGCGCAGAGGCAACAAAAGGCCCTCTAGAGGTACCTCATCCACCATCCGGATCAACCGGGAAATTCCAGGGATTGAGTGAAGTAAAACTCACAATTTTTCTGCCAGTATTTCTCTCTCTGTAACTGAATAACCTTGGAGGTATTCAAAGATGTATTCAAAATTTTCTACTGCTTAACCCTCAGATCTACTGCACCGGTTTTCTCGCATTGGTTTTTTTCGGGGACTTTCGTCCAAAAATAACGGTGTCCTATGTGTATATTTTTCTTTGCTAAGTTTCCTTGTTTCAGAATCATATTTAGTTAAGTGTAGGCTGCTCTAGTAATTTACTTCAATGTTTCAAGAAGTAATCTGAAATAATTTTGTAATGCTATTTACAAAGTAGGTGAAGTAGATTCAGCTGGTTGTAATAGGATTCTTGAGATTGTTAGATCTAAGAATTTTGACATGGTATCAGAGCATTTGATGTGAAATAGGAAGAGCAGATCTAGCACTGAAGCGAAGGTCAAATTGCTGCAGCAGCAATAGATCGAATCCCTAGAGGGATTGCGCAGTTCTAGCCAAAAGGGCTGAGTTTTTGAGGTGGTCTCTCTCTGAGTGAGTTGACAAAGAGGTAAGACTTCTGGATCGAGATCTTGCCGATGAAGAGGGAGCAGCGCAGATCCTTCACGTAGAGCTAGAGGGACGTAGTTTTTCTGCAAGCAGTTGCTCGGTAGAGAAGCGTCAGACGAAGAAGAAGACCACATAGTGAGGGAATTCTTCGTTAGTGAGTTCCTTTGCCGAGGAATTCAATTTTTCTCATTTGCTGGGCTGCAGAGGAGAAACAGAATTACCAGCTCCATCAGGGAGTGCGTAAGCTAGCCTAGAAGCTACACATTAGGGAGAAAGAGGGAGCAGTTCGACAGTTTTCGGCTGAGATGGCATCTCAAAGACTTAGAGATAAGGATCGGTTGGAGGGATCCTCCAAATACGTGATCTGGAAGGAAAGAATCAAATTCCTTTTGGACGAGTATGATCTCAAGGCGTTCATAGACAACGTGGTTGTTGTACCTACAGATCTGGATCAGAATAAAAAATACAAGTATGATATGGCAAAGGCCAAGAGACTTATCCTTGATGGTGTCAAGGTTCATATGGCCTCTCATATAGCTGGCAAGAACACAACTAGGGAGATATGGGAGGCCTTGTCTGTGCTATATGAAGGAACTTCCAAGCAGCGAAAGATGTACTTGGAGCAGAAGCTTCGGATGATACAAATGCAGAAGGGGGAGCACATCATTCCATTCCTAACAAGACTTCAAGAAATCCGTGATCAGTTGGTAGCCGTGGGATCTACCCAACTGCTACAATTATGGTGAGGTCGCCCCTTAACGCAGTCACTGAGGAGTGGCAAGTTTTTGTCCAAAGTATCTTGGGTGGGGCAATGCTACCTAGTTGGGAGTCGATGTGGGCAGCTCTTTGAGAGGAGGAGCTGAGAAGAGATCTGGTGAAGTGCAAACTTGACAGTAGTAGCAGGAGCAGATCGAAGAATCCGGAGGAGGAGGAGAATGCAGCCCTTGCTTCGAAGGGACAACAAGGGCAACAGAAACAAAAGAGAGATGTTTCAAAGGTGAAGTTCTTTAGATGTGTCGAGAGGGGCCACTTTGTATCGCAGTGTCCTTTGAAGAAAAGGGACAAGGATGAGAAGCGTGATCCAAAAGTTGTAGCCGCGAAGATAGAGGAGGATGAGTATGCCATGAGTGCCCACACATCTCTAGGAGGGAGATGGAGTGGCAATGAATTGTAGTTCACCTTGAACTTCAGTTGGGGCAGGATCCTTGAGGAGCCCACCTCTTGGATCACAACCTTGCTATGGGTACCCATGATCAGCAGTAGCGGGTTGCAGGAGTCTTCAGTTGGAGCGAAGGACCGATGAAGCGACAAATGCAGTGGATAACAGTGCCAAATTCTGAGCAGCGCAGAGCAGAGTAGCAGCAGCACAGTGCAGAGCAGCAGCAACAACGCAGTGCATCAAAGGGACAACACAGTAGCTATCAGCAGTCAGATCTTCAGCACCAAGGTGCATCCATTGAACGCTTGTTCAAATTTTGGGTGGTTTTCAGTTGCTTCTCTCAGCAGCTAAGTTGCAGTGTAGATTCCGTGTTAGCAGTGGCAGTGCTGGCAGCATAGAAGATGTAGCACATGAGAGGTAGCTGTAGTATGGATACAACAATGGCAGTGGAATTCTCATGGGCAACAGTACAGTTACAACAACAGCGCAGTGGTTGGTGGACAGCTTGTCAGACATCAACGACGCAGAGGATGCTTCATGGTTGGAGCAATCTGTAGCAGGCATGTTGTTAGAGCACTTTCCTCGCTAAGAGGGAGTGTTGATTTTTGGTAGCATCGGAAGTGCTCTAAGTCTCAAAATTTGTGGAGAGGCTTAGGCACACGTATTCTAAAGAACCATAAATCGTTTGTGGAAATTCCACTTAGAATGTGTTTTATTGAAAAAATTAATTATTTTAATGGGGACCCTAAGTCTAAACTTAGGGAAATTAAATAATTAAAGGGTATTAATAAAACAGAGTGTGAATCTTCTAGAGAACACGGATCAAGTCAAGTTATAATCTTAGCCGTTGATTGGAGCTCTAATCTCGGTCGTTGATGTCTTAACGAGAAGAATATAAAGGAAGGCTTGAGGGTCATTTGGAAAGATACACCGAGTGAATCTAGAGATCGAAATTTCTGAAGTGAGCTGTGCTTAAGACAAGAAATCGATCTAAGTGATTCCAACGCAAAGAGGGGCAGAGATAGCTTCTGAAGAGAGTGGTTTTCTCAGTCGGAGAATCATCAGCAGAGAGAGGTAGAGAGAGATCCAACAAAGCCAGCGCAGAGCCATGTAGGGCTATGCAAAGGCTGCGCAGTGGCCAATAGGGTTTCCGAGATTTTGCTGTCGGATCAGTTTCAAAAGCCGGGAGTCAGGGTGTGAGACCAGGAGGTGAACATCTACGATTCCAGGAGGCAAATCTATCTACATCTTGGGTGACACAGTGCTAAGAGGAGGTGACGCAGGCCCTACATAGTGATTGCGCAGGGCCCTCTAGAGGTACCTCATCTAGCATCCGGATCAGTTGGGAAATTCCAATGATTGAGTGAGGTAAAATTCACAAATTTTCTGCCAGTATTTCTCTCTCTGTAACTGAATAACATTGGAGGTATTCAAAGATGTATTCAGAATTTGCTACTTCTTAAAAAGAATAAACCCTCAGATTTGCTACACCGGTTTTCCCGTATTGGGTTTTTCCAGGAACTTTCGTCCAAAAATAATGGTGTCCTTTGTGTATATTTTTCTTTGCTCAATTTCTTTGTTTTAGAATCATATTTAATTAAGTGTAGGCTGCTTCAGTAATTTACTTCAATGTTTCAAGAAGTAATTTGAAATAATTTTGTAATGTAATTTACAAAGTAGGTGAAGTAGATTCAGCTGGTTGTAGTAGGATTCCTGAGATTGTTAGATCTAGGAATTTTCACATTTGATATCTTTTCTATGGTTTGAAGGAGTGGAAGCCTGACAAAGGATAATTTGTGGTTGGTTGAGTCGGGTCGAAGCCTAGATCTCCCAAGCCAAGGACGGTTTGAGGGCTAGGATGGCCAATTGTAGGTCTATCCTTTGGATATAATGACAGACACTTTCCAGTAGAGCCCTAGGTTAAGGGCCGCAGTAAGTTCAAGCAAGGCTGAGGACCTCAGACTTCAAGGGCAAGCTGGCTGAGGGTTTGAATAGGTTTGTATGGGTAGACCAAAGTGACTTCAAGCAAGCCAAGGGTGAAGGATAAGGATGGTTAAGGAAGGCCCAGAGTCTCTGAGACTAGAGTGTTGTACAATGGTCTAGCAACCCTAGTTAGGTTAGGCAGCAACATTGTTAGTGCCAGTTAGGGCCATCTGAGATTGTGGGAGGTAAGCTGAGACCTACACAAGCAGAAAGGGTTGTCCTAAGTATACAAGGAGCAGTCCGATGGGGTTCCAAGATTGCAAAAGCTAGGCTCAGTTGCAGAAGGGGCAGATTAGAGCTCCATTGAAGTTTGTTAGGAAAGACCTAACAATAAGGTTTTGATGCTGATATTATACAGTGGACTGAAGGACAAGTGCCACTGTGAGAAGCTGAGTGACAGAGATAAATGGAGTTCATCTCTAGGTGATTTTGGCTAAGTGTTTGGCCTAAAGGGGCAGACCAGCAGAGTTAATGAAGTTTGTAACATTAAAGGACTAATGCTACAGAAAGCTGCAACAGTGGGCAAAGAGGACATAATGGGCTGGATGCGAAGGAGGATTACAAGAAGTAAGTCATTTATTTTGTTCTTGTTGTGTTGGGCAGACTGCAGATCTGATGGATCAGATCACAAGCCCTAACTGGATACTATGTATACCAGCTGTACTAGTGATCTGACGGGCATGATCCTTGGTATAGGAGCCCCATGTTTTCGTATTGATGGACTAATAGAAAAGGAGACTTTGGGCTCAAATATCTTTGTGTACTTTATTGATTTCACTGCTGTAAATTTCCGCTGTGCAAAGTGCTTGTAAGTTGGGGGTTCCTAGTGTGTTTGTGTGCTTGGTTAGCCATAAACCAGATCTAGGGCCCATGGGAATTTCAACACTTGTGATTGTTCAATTCAATTTCGGAGTTCATTCTCTCAAAACTCTGGCCAGAAATACTATCCATAATACATATTAGAACCCTAGGCATCTTCTTCAAGGTTCATCAATGCTTATTGTCTTCCCATATTCATTTTCATGTGCATTAGGGTTGTTTTCAGTCAAACAAGAATAGCCAAAAAATGTCTCTTTGATTTCAGAATGTGGATCAGCATCAACTTCATCCAATAATCCCCTAGAATGCTCATCAACAAGAAGAAGAAAGGAGGACTCTAATTTTATTTCATCACATGCATCCATAATAAGCACTGATTTGTATTCATTTCTGTTACAGTCATTTTCAATGTTAAATACAAGAGGCTAATCAAAACATAGTTGTTCGACCTCAGGAGTATGCTCAGGATTCAAATTGGTAAAAGGGGTGGCATCTTTATTATTACAGACCTGCTTTTTATGCATGTAATTCTGCTTGTAGTCCTTACTGAAAAGCCACAACCAAGTCTCATCAGTTTTTCCTTGATCGGATTTATTATCAAAATTTGTCACAACAACATACCTGAGCCCTTTCTTACTACATCTGACCTCTTAATTTTCAGAAATCTGTCATTTATCACCTTTATATATTTCATCTTCATGCCCAGGAAGACAAGATAGTAGCATACTGCTGATTGACATAGGCTATCAATAAAACTCCACTCATTCTTTGCCACAGAATTGTCACCTGTATTCATACTTCATAGTCTGTAGGGCTTCCTAAGCAGTAAGATTTTCAACATCAAATAGAGCTAAACCTACAAAACTTTGTTTTGGAGTCAAGCTTTTTAGATGGTAGTTTATACATGCAGATGGTAGTTTGATGGACCTTGAAAACCCTAAAACCTAATGGAAACCCTAACTGAATGAACTTCATGGTGACATGACCGAATAGGTGATAAAAACTCATGAATGATGTACACTCAGCAAAGTGATGAAATGAATGAGCAAGTAATGAAATTTTTGAATAGAGCGAGGTTTTGAACTAAGGCTACCTCCAGTGACCAAATTTTTGCATGATGACCTAATGGAATGACAAAAATTTCAGAATGGGACCCTAATATGATATGAAAAGAGAATCTTTGATCATTGACGGCAGGATGCAAATATTGATACTAACAAGTAGGATGTATGCTTGGGCATCAGCAGAAGAAGGTGAACCACTCATCCTGCTCATATGCTATAAGAGAAGGTGAACCACTCATCCTATGCATATGTCAATCGTAAGAGAAGGTGAACCACTCACCCTACATGTAATATCCCTTTTGGGAATATTCATTAAAATATCACGAGGGTTTTAACTTTGTACAATTTCACCCAAAAACATAATCAAAATACTAGAAATACGATAGAAACAATATGATATGGGGGACCCTAATATGATATGAAAAGAGAATTTTTTATCATTGATGGCAGGATGCAAATACTGACACTAACAGGTAGGATGTATGCTAGGGCATCAATAGGAGAAGGTGAACCACTCATCCTGCTCATATGCTATAGGAGAAGGTGAACCACTCATCCTATGCATATGTCAATCGTAGGGGAAGGTGAACCACTCACCCTACACGTAATATCCCTTTTGGGAATTTTCATTAAAGTATCACGAGGGTTTTAACTTTGTACAATTTCACTCAGAAACATAATCAAAATACTAGAAATACGATAGAAACAATAAACCCAGAAATCATACGGCAATCTCATAAAAATATTACAATATGGTGAACAATGAGATATGCAACAACACAACAAAACCCAACTTTATTATATAGAAATAGGTATGCCAATACAATAGCTGGAAGCAACCCTCCAAGATAGCTTCAATGCTTAAGCCAACCTCCAAACTGAAAATAGGAAAACAATCACTACAAACTGTGAATCCTGAATGGATCCACCAAGGGAAGAGATGGGTGCTCGCCCACTCTCACTAAATCACCCGAGGGTTTTCGTCCTGGGGATACCAATGAAGTAGAGAACCACATCTCCAACCTCTCACATAAGAAAATGATCTAATCCAAAGATATCTTCAAATGACCTTCACTTCTCCTTTTATAGATCTGATGGATAGATCTCCAATCCTCTAGAAGCATCTTATTTTATTATTTTATTATTATTCTAGAAGATCCTCCATTGACTCTATCAAAGTGACTTTAATTTGATTATATTTCACTTAAGTCACTTTTGGCCCCTTTTCCTCTAAATATTATTTTTCCTTTAATTAAATGACTAATTAAAGTCATTTTTAATTAAGGAAAATAGTATATTGCCCATGGTACTATCTCTGGCCACTATAAGTCACTTCTCAACATCCCATCCTGAAGGTCTTCTCATTCCAGTTCCAACGAGCTATTACATTAAGGTGTTCTATCATGTATTCCTCCCGGAATTCCACCTTGAGTGTAATTAATTGAGTTAAGCCCAAAAATAACTTAGTTTTCTTAAAGTTGTTGGAATGCGCCGGAACGAAAGGAAAACTGTGCGGATGATGGAATATATCAAGCGAATGCCATCGGTCTTCATAGAAACTCCTCAAAACTCCCCCAAAAAGCCTCTGGGTCCGCTGAGGACACCAACTTGTATCTGTGACCTGTCTGCTCCCAACTCTGGAAGTCCATCCTAACCCTGTCATAGGTGACACCAAAAAAAGGAATATTACACTACACACATGCCAACCATCATGGGGTATCACAGGGGAAAGTGAACCACTCACCCTGTACATAGCGCACCACTAGGAGAAGGTGAACCACTCACCCTATGGTCGCTCATAACTCCAAGAAATACACCAAGCCCCCAGGAGCTCCCAGAGCTTAGTGTCCTGTGAAAATTTCTGAATCCTTATTACAGAAATCCTACTAGTAACTATTGATTTACTTCTCCTACTTGATTTATTATACAAGTTATTTAACTGAATATTAAGAAAAATAGCGAAGTAAACACAAATAGAAGCCTACACAACTACAGATCATTTATTGAACATCACACACATATGACAAAAGGACACAGAATTTTCGGACAAATGTCCCTGGAAAAACCCAATGCGGGAAAACCGCTACAACAACTCTAGAGGATTTTATTATTATGCAGAATATGAATACAACATTCTGGGCACCAGAAACGGTTTGCCCTACAGAGAAATTACACGGTACCTGTATCTTATCACTCGGAGACAATATGGTTGAATCACACCCTCAGTCGAGAATTACAGATAACGAGCCCTTTCTGTTCACTGGAACCCCAACGCAGCGAACGAGCCCTTTCTTGCTCACTGGAACCCCAGCGCTGCCTCCACTAGTCAACGTACCCATTGCGTCACCCTGACTAGTGCCGCGCTGCCTTTGTGTTGCCCTGGCTGGGCCTGCATCACCCTGGCTGGGTGTAATATCCCCAAATTAGTAGTTAGCTAATTGGGATATTAATTTTGATTAATTTTGGCAAATCCTAATGTTGGGCGGAAATAAAGAGGTGAGGGGACCCATGAATAAAACATTAGAATAAAAGCACTTTCCTAAAGTCACTGGGCAGATTAATTAAAAGATGAAGTGGGGCCCATGAGGCCAAGTGACAGCGCAGGAGAGGAGGCACTTAGGACAGCGCAGTGGCAGCATGGGGGCCAGGCAGCGCAGGAGAGGAGGCACTTAGGACAGCGCAGTGGCAACATGGGGGCCAGATAGCGCAGTGGTAATGTGGGAGAGGCAGCGCAACGTAGCAAGGGACAGCGTGGCACAGAGGGACAACGCAGCATAGGTGGGCCCAAGGGAGTTTAGGGGTTCACAAGCATAAAAGGAGAGGAAGGCAACCTTTCTGATCCATTCTTGCATCTTATGATTTTCTGTCTGTCAAGACTAGAGCATGCTCAAGTTGTTTAGCTAGGTCTGCAGTGCTGTTTAGCACAAGGGTGTCTCCGAGCGGAGATCCCAACCTCATCCTCGGGGGACATCGAGTTCTCGTTCAGGAGAGGAGCCATACCATCAGTTTTGGAGAGAAACAATACCATTTCAGCCTTAGGATTACGCAGTCACTTCCAGGGGCAGCACAGTCTTCTAGGGAGATTACGTAGTCATAGAGAGGAGCAGTATCTGGAGGAGAGAAATTCAAGAGATTTCAGCCGGGAGATTGTGAGGGGATCAACCCTTCCATAGCTGAGTTTTTTGGAGAGTTGGAGGCCTTTCTTTTAGTGTTTTCATCAGAGAGGCTAGCGTACCCAGCGGGAGAGCATAGCCAACCCTAGAGGGTGAATTTTCGGGGTCAGCCTTTCCAGAATTCCTTCGCGGGTTTTCTGGGTTTATTGAGGAGAAGCCAAGATTAATTTGGCAGAATTTTCTGGGTAGATTTGAGTTGTCAAACAGAGATTCTAACTCAGCCAACAGCTAGAGGAGCTAGGGGAAATTGGGCCGAAATTCTGGGGTCAACATTTGGCCAATTCCTTCGTGGGTTTTTGTGGGTTTCTTGAGTAGAGTCCGGGGTTAAGGCCCAGAATTTTCTGGGCAATCTGGCAGTCCCTAGCGACATTTCTTCGAGAGCAGCAACAACATTTCTAACAGATTACAAGCAGAGCTATAGCCATACAACGTACCATCTGTGGGGGATTTCAACATTGATTCAGAGGGCTTCTCTAGCTTGCCTTGAGCAAGCCCAGGTGCCTTCATTCCAGTAATTCCATTTTACTCATTTCTAGCAAATTAATAAAATGGCTCAGCAGTATTTTATGGCTCCATTGGTGTTTTGATATCAGTTTTTGTTTTGTTGTCTCCGTAATATCTTTTCACCTGTTATTATTGTTATTTTTCCATTTGGGATATTATAGTGGCATCAAAGCTTTGTTCCCGACTCAACCATGGGGATCTTTTTCTATGAACAAGGAGGATAGGCAGAATCTTACCCACCAAAGGCAGTAGAGGTGGAAAATATGGGGGAGTCAAGGAGAAAAGAGGAAGCAACATTTGGTAACATTTTTAAGGCCCTAAATGATTTAGCCAAAGGACATAAGGGAATGTTGGAAAGACTCAAGCAACAAAATAGGAATGAGAGCATCCATCAGGAATCCCTAGTTGGGGAGACTTCGAGGGTCTCACAACAGTGTGACACCCTTTACCAGCCACTCACCCGCCGGCCTTCAGTAGGCCAACCAGGATCACGATGCCTACATTCTTACCTCCAGTATCGAGTGAGCAAGGTAGGCGGCATGATCATATACCCATGGGAGATTATTTATGAGAATGGCAGTCCATGGGGGAAAATTTCAGAGCGACTTTGTCCTTCAGATATTACTGCCAGCTCAAGCAGGATGAAGAAGGAAGGAAGAGTGGGGGGTCTAGCACGCAAAGTTTAGAGTTGCAACGTACCATTGGGAGGACACCTTTTCCCATGTATGATGGATCCACTGATTGCACGACTCAAGATCAGGTGGAAAGGTTGGAAACCTCTTTCCAGCTTGACCGAATAATGGAGGGGGAAGCCATCCAAATGGCTACCTCGCACTTGGAGGATGAGGGCACATGGGATTTTGGGGAGCTCGTGGATATACCTAGTGTAACACAAGACTCACCCTTGTTGGAGACTTCCTTGACCGTGTCGGTTGACATCTTAGTGGACAGAGTAGAGCCTACCTTAGTAGAGCCATCCATTGAGGTGATGACCGGATTCGAGTCCGAGTTTTCGGGTGACAACCACATGCAACAGATGGGTGAGGTGCCAGGAGATGTATCCACCTTTGATGAGGCACTAAGAGATACAGAGGTAGAGCAGGAGGACATTCCTTCTGTATGTCAGGATGAGGACTTTTCTTTGGATGAGTCCATGGGGTCATATGAGGATGCTTCTGGGGAGCATGAGGAGTCATGCAGAGATGATGACAGTAGGTCGGTTTCGTGTTCCAATGTGCATGTGGTATCAGGGGACTCTATGGGAGATATTGAGGATGATGAGTCACTTGTGATGATTCAGCCGGAGCAACTTATGGTACAGCTAGAGGGCACATTGGAGCATCGGAGCAGCCCCCTTTAGGCATACATAGATGGGGCTAACAACACAGTTGGGTCACCTTTGGCCATTGGAGAGAGAGAGACAAAGCTACCTAGTCAGATCTCATGTGTTGACTTGGATAGCGGGATGAGACGACCTGAGTTGCACAGGGTGCAACATCTGTATGTCAGGGTTGCTCTAGGTGCAGGAGTTCACACATTTGATCCCTCTCTTGGGGTTGGATGGCAAGAGATTCTGAGTTGGTACCCAGTGGAGTGGGTTATGGAGATGGTGATGCACTGAGGTGTAGCTCAATAGGAGCTTCCAGGCACTGGGGTTACTGGAAGCCCTGACTGGAATTGGGATCCAGGCGGGACTACCCATCACTCCCCAGGTATGCCAGTTGACTACAACCTAGAGGGTACAATTGACCTAGCAGTTGAGCGTACACATTCACTAGGGGAGTTTCAGCCAACACTAGTGTCCAACCAGTTTAGGTACAAACTTCTTGAGTTTTCTTGGTATGACGATTGTACACAGGATCACGGGATGATCAACATACTCTGGCAGGAGTTTGACAGAGGAGGGGGCACTGGTAGGCCACCGACAGTGCCTTGTATGGAGCTGGGGATTCTTCGCATTTGTGTGGGGCACGGAGGAGCAAAGTCGGATTGGCATCGCTACTGGAACCTAGGGAGATTCACTTCTTGGGTCCCTCAGGGAGGATTTGGACGTCAGATCTGTTCATTGGAGAGTATGGTGATGCGATAGTGGAGGACCGAGGTGATGGTACCGATCAAGTATGGGCCGACGCATATGGATACAACCTTAGGTCATCACACCATGGGACGTGTAGGGGCATTCATCATTGGGCAGTGGTTTGTAGATGGGCATGGAGATGCATGGGGGTGTGTTGTAGTATGTTAGACTGCATTGTGCAGTAGGAGTGCTTCCCATTGCATTGAGTACATGCAGGGAGTGACAGGTGTGGCGATGCAAGATGGACACATGATGGTACAGGACTGTATAGCTGTTACTAGGGGTATCCATTGGTGTACAGGGGTAGGTTGTGGCATACAGTGGCAGGTCGAGGATTGCAGTGATACTTGGTGGTATGCGGTGACACATGATGCAGAGCAGTGGGCTCTTGGAGCGTTACCTCCAAAGAGACATATAGATAGGCGCAGTAGATGTACCATGGGATGCAACTCACCTAGGATCAATGAGGATCTTGTTGAGCATGTGGAGATGCCACGTTTAGCGGAGTCAGGGCTACGAGCATGTTATTAGCAGATTCGAGGCAGAGAGAGTGTCATTTGGAGGATTACTCTTGAGCATTTAGGTAGACTCTTGGTCACACTCTTCGGGACATACATACCCATCATCCTCCAGTATTGCTTATGGTTGCGAAGTGTTCGGTTGGGACCCCTTGACACTCTCCATTCAGGCAGCAGGGCATGGGAGGCTCACCCTAGACAATTGGATGAGGTACTGTGTGTCATGAGCTAGGAGGAGACTCTCCAGTTGAGACACTTGGTAGGTGTACGAGTTCACAGATCCAGGCTTAGAGATGGCATGGTTGATTGCCAAGGTAGCATATGTCCCACCCATGGGCTCACATTTGAGGGACAGTGGATGATATATTTTGTCTATAGGAGGGTACCCAGACTTTGAGTAGTATCCAGGTCAGCAGGAGTTGGGATAGCAGGTATCACGATGTGGTCTGGTAGGAGCAGGGCAAGTACACATGCATGGGACAGACTCCTGATACTTGGGGTCCACCCAGGGGATACATACAGTGGCCAGAGATGAGGGCCAGATGGGTTCTAGTAAGTAGCAGCGCTACGCAACGACATCCCGCGGGGAGTGGGAGTTGTGAGTTCCCCGTACGGTTGGGGGATCTAGGGGCCTGTTGGGTAGGTGGATCACTCCACTTTGTGATGAGCAGGGATAGAGCAGACGGTGATCCAGTCCACCTTGGGTTGGACACGGGGGGGAACACTGAGACCTCCATTTCATGGCGAGGCAGACTTATCATGTTGCTGCTCAGGGTCATGATCGGCAGTGGAGGGGTAGATATCAGCATCATGGAGATGCACGGGCAGGATGAGCTTTTCCTTCACAGATTTTTCGCCACAAGGCTCTAGGAGAGAGGGATACAATCTGCGCACGATGGGGGGTATGTCATAGTCAGAGTGGTGCAACAACAACATGGTGGCACCTCTACGAGATTAGCAAGGGACCCGAGCATTACAACTCTACACAGCTCGATAACGTCTAGGGGTGAGCTGTGTACTGCATGGGGAGATCATGTAGATCTTCCATTGGGCTTTAGCAAGTCACTGATGGAGTGGGGGACTTCATTAACATGTCAGGATGGTGAGTGGAGCAGGTGGAGCTTCATGTTGGACAAGATGGCTTGGGATCCTGGCATTGAGAGATCCCTTCATATCAGGGCGATGCAGAGGACAGGGAAGATTCAGTGGCGCATCTGGGATCCAGGCACATTTTGCAGTGATAGTGGGGAGCATAAGCTAGAGAAGAGGCTTGTTCAGGCATTGCTTAAGGACAAACAATTTTTGGCGGGGAGGATTGTAATATCCCTAAATTAGCAGTCAGCTAATTGGGATATTAATTTTGATTAATTTTGGAAAATCCTAATGTTGGGTGGAAATAAAAGGGTGAGGGGACCCATGAATAAAACATTAGAATAAAGCACTTTCCTAAAGTCATTGGGTAGATTAATTAAAATATGAAGTGGGGTCCATGAGGTCAAGTGACAGCGCAGGAGAGGAGGCACTTAGGGCAGCGCAGTGGTGGCGTGGGGGCCAGGCAGCGCAGTGGTAATGTGGGAGAGGCAGCGCAGTGTAGCAAGGGACAACGTGGCACAGAGGGACAATGCAACATAGGTGGGCCCAAGTGAGTTTAGGGGTTCACAAGCATAAAAGGAGAGGAAGGCAACCTTTCTCATCCATTCTTGCATCTTATGATTTTTTGTCTATCAAGACTAGAGCACGCTCAAGCTGTTTAGCTAGGTCTGCAGTGTTGTTTAGCACAAGGGTGTCTCCGAGTGGAGATCCCAACCTCGTCTTCGGGAGACTTCGAGTGCCCGCTCAGGAGAGGAGCCATACCATCAGTTTTGGAGAGCAGCAATATCATTTCAGCCGCAGGATTATGCAGTCACTTCGAGGGGCAGCACAGTCTTCCAGGGAGATTACGCAGTCATAGAGAGGAGTAGTATCCGTAGGAGAGAACTTCATGAGATTTTCAGCCGGGAGATTGTGAGGGGATCAACCCTTTCATAGCTAAGTTTTTTAGAGAGTTGGAAGCCCTTCTTTCAGTGTTTTCATCAGAGAGGCCACCGTACCCAGCGGGAGAGCGTAGCCATCCCTAGATGGTGAATTTTCGGGGTCAACCTTCTCGAAATTCCTTCGCAGGTTTTTCTAGGTTTATTGAGGAGAAGCCAAGATGAGGCAGAATTTTCTAGGCATATTTGAGGTGTCAAACAAAGATCCTAACTCAGCCAACAGCTAGAGGAGCTAGGGGAAATTGGGCCGAAATTCCGGGGTCAACATTTGGCCAATTCCTTCATGGGTTTTTGTGGGTTTCTTGAGTAGAGTTTGGGGTTAAAGTACCAAAATTTTCTGAGCAGTGTAGCAGTCCATAGCGGCATTTCTTTGGGAGCAACAATAACATTTCTGGCAGATTACAACGCAGAGCTATAGCCATACATCGTACCATCAGTGGGGGATTTCAGCATTGATTCAGAGGGCTTCTCTAGCTTGCCTTGAGCAAGCCCAGGTGCCTTCATTCCAACACCTCCATTGTACTCATTTCTAGCAAATTAATAAAATGGCTCAGTAGTATTTTATGGCTCCATTGGTGTTTTGATATCAGTTTTTGTTTTTTTGTCTCCGTAATATCTTTTAGCCTATTATTATTGTTATTTTCCCATTTGGGGTATTATACTGGGTCTCTACTGCCCCTGCGTTGCCCTAGCTGGGCCTGCGTCACCCTGACTGGGCTTACGCTGCCTCTGCGTGGTCCTAGTTGGAATGCGTCCCTCTAGCTGGCCTCTGCATTGCCTGGTACAATGTTGCCCCTTTGCTATTGTATTCTCGGCCTTGGATCAGATCATGCCTTGCCGATCTCTGCCCCTCACAACACTGCAAACTCACTTTGAATTCCTCAGCAAACTCCGCCTCAGAAATTCGACTTAGCTTCAGTGTTTCTACAATTTGTGTGTGTTCTCCAACTGACCCCAATTCCTTCCTTTATACTTTTCTCGTTGGGAAACCAACGGTCATGATCTAATCTCTAATTGTTGGCTAATATTAAAAGAATGCTTGATCCATGTCACTTAGAATATTTCATCACGTGTAAATTAATTCACTTTAATTTTTTAATTTCCCTAAGTTAGACTTAGGGTCCCCATTAAAAAATTTAATTATTTGAATAACTTTTACACTAGATCGAATTTCTCAAAACGCTTTTTGGGTCTTGGAGATCTCGTGTGTTCCAGCCCCTCCACCAAGTTTCAGAGCTAGAAAACACCCGATGCTACCCCAAAATCTCAACACTCCCGCTTAGCGAGGATTGTGCTCTAGCAATACTTCACACTAAAACATTGCCCTGATCTCTGGCATCGGTCTCTGCGTTGTTGATGCTAGGCCTGCTATCCTCCATCCTCTGCGTTGTTGCTTTCTGTACTTTGCCCATGTCACTGTCACTGACACTGCCACATCTGCACTGCAGCTCCCTCTCAAATTGCTGCATCATGCTGCCTATAACACTGCCACTGCCAACTGCAGCATTGCAACTCAGTTGCTGAGAAGTAAGCAACTGAAGGACAATCACCCAACAACTGACAGACAAGTCAGTCGGGTTGCATCTCATCACTGAAGCACCCTCTGCTGCTGCTCTGCGTTGTCTGCTTGACTACACTGCGTAAGCACTGCTGAAATCCCATCAGCCTTTGCGATGCTCCAGACTTCAGCATGCCAACACTGCCTTTGCTTCTTTATGATATTCTGCACCCACTGCTCCAGTCATCCTGCTACTATCTTAAGGCTCCCGTAGCTCGTATGTGATCCAAGAGTTTGGGCACCTCAAGCATCCAGCCACACATCTGTAGCTTCTCTACAGATCAATATTGCCCACCTCTTCTCTCGAGGTACATGAGCACTGATGGTGACATCATCCTCACTGCCACTGTCCCCTTTCGTTGTTGCTGCTGCCTTGGAATCAGATGCTTCCTTGTTCTTCTGCTTAAGTGTTGGCGAAGTGTCCAAGTTCACCACACCTGAAGCAATGAACCTTGGAGAGGTCCTTCTTCTTCTTCCCTTGCTACCTCTATCCCTTAGATGCAAGGGCTGCTTCTTCCTCCTCCTCTTTCGTCACCTTGACTCCTCCGCTGCTGCTTTGCTTCTTGGTTATCCTCCTGATTTCCTCTTGACAGAGGATTGCCTACATGTCCACCCAGGATGGTAGCACTGCTCTGCCCAAGATGCTTTGGACAAATGTCTCCCATTCATCGGTGTCTGCGTTCAGGGCATGCCTCACCATGAGCCCTTCATCCGGAATTGACCCCATGGCAATCAACTGGTCTCGGATAGTCCGCAGTCTAAAGAGGAAGAAATTGATTTCCTCCCCCTTCTGCATCTGGAACAACCGCATCTGATTCTCCAAAAGCATCTTCGTCTAGACGAAGCTTCCCTGATTCATCGTGTTTAATGTTGTCCACATCTCATTTGCCGTGATCTTCCCGGCAATATGTGGGACCACGTGATCCTTTACTCCATCCATGATCAAGCGCTTAGCCCATGTCTGATTCTCATTGAAATTCTTTAGAGCATCGGTTGGAACAACTAGGACATTTTCTGCATGGTCCTTGATGCCGTACTCATCCATGATTGTTAGGATTCTGGCTCTCTAGATGACAAAGTTGGACACACTGTCCAACCTATCCTGATCTCTCAGTCCATGAGAAATCATCTCTGCTCAATCTGTCGAACCACAAACTGTTCTCCCTTTCGCTGCTGCTATACTCAGCAAAGAACTGGATCTAGGCTTCTTGGCAAAAGAACCTCTCTAGAGAATGTTCTCCCTCTAACAAATGATTTCCCTCCCAGAAATCCTTCACCAATTCTGACGAATCAGTTCTCTATGATCACTCCTCTTGATCAAACTCAGATTCCTTGGTTAGAGAATCTGTCGAGCGACTGTTCTCCTCCCGATTTTGTCACCTTTGCTAGGCATTGTTCTGCACCGAGAGAACTTGTGCCACGCCACCAACTTCTGAAGATCAGAAACTGCAGTTTCGGTCTCGACAAACTACACAACAACTCCCCAAATCGGACTGCGTCACCCTCCTGGTGCTGCGTCAGCCTCTGCGTGAGCAGACTCACTCAGTGTCCCTCTCCTAGTGCTGCGTCAACCTCCGCGTGAGCAGACTGGCTCTGCGTCACCTCTGTTATCACTCTAATAATTCTTAAGTTGTGAAATTTGATTTAAAGTTCAAAGAACATTAGAGGTAACCACAGACCAACTTTTAAACTCTAGGATCTAGGCTTCCTAGAGTTCAAAGAGGGCTCTCCCTATAAGATTTAACTTTTTTTATATATATGATATTAGGCTAGTTATGATGTGCAGATTGGTTTTGATATTTGGTTTGGTTTGGTGAGAAAAATCACTTAATGAGATGGATAGTGATAGATTTGTTTGTCCATTGGGCTAAGGAGTCAAATGTCAAGCAGACAGGACTAGAATCAAGGTCAAAAGTCAAATATTTTCACGGCAAGATAGACAAGTCATTGAAGATCTTGGAAGGCTGATTAGTGAAGTGGTTTGATCGGGATAAAGAGCAATCAAGGATTCTTTGATCCAGATAAGGAAGTAGAAGATAGAGGCCATTCGAAAGAGGGAGCAATTAAGGGTTCCCTACTCTGGAAATCAGCAGAAAACATAGAAATGATAAATAGTTAAAGACAAGGTGCTTTTAACAAATCCTGTAATAAAATTCCTGATTTATCATTCAAGTTTAGAACACATGTATAGATGCATGTAAAACATAAGAAGATAAACAATGACAGTAGAAAGTACTTCACTTCAATGGCTCATCACATGAATCCTAAAATATGATGCTTTATGATTTGATCTAGTCTGCTACTTGAACTTGCTACAAAAAGCCTTTAGGTATAGAAATATTGATTATAGAAATCTTCAACAATTTATTCCACAATAATACTTCAAAGGATGAAGTATATATACAAAAATGTTTACAAAAATATCCTAAAATACTCATAGGAATTTTCTAAAGAAAAGTATTTTTTACAACAATATAGTGATAGCCGCTTAACAACTTAGCAAGCTGTCCTATTTTTCCAAATAAAATAGAAGTGCTGTTTTGGATTGGGTGTAGCTGGTTGCCTTGTTGTCTCCAACGCTGGCAAAAGATATTTCAAATCTGTTTTGAAATATTATCTTCTTATCTGATACTCTTTACCTCTGATACTCTTTAACCATCTGATTTAACTGCCTTACTGCTGTAAATTTCTGTTTTGATTGTGTAAAATCAACAAACTGTTTTTATCCTCTTTTCTGCATTTTGACTTTTACAGTAAGTCGGTGAATGTTTCCCAAAATCCTTCATCAGGAATTTTGATCTTTTTCAGCTTCCTAAAGTTCTCATCTGCCTTTGTGTATCTAGCAAATGTTGGTTTGATTACAAAAAGGTGTTTTATCTCATGCTGAAGATAAAACAAGTCTTCAAAGCTTTTATGTAAAACCTTTCCTTTAGGAATTCCTTGTCCTTCTGTTTTATTTACCTGCTCTTTTGCATGATCTCTTATCTTCTTGTTGTAGTCTTCTTGTGGCATAAGTTTATTATTAAGAACAAGAATGTTTGGTAAACCCTTTTGCCTCAAGATTTCAAATTTAACCATAAATTTAGTTATGGCTATGTTCATGTTTCCACACTTTTATTCTAATTGCTTCATCAAATTCCTCTTTGTAATTACTTTTCTTATTTTAAGGATTGTTTATGTTCTATCTGTAATTTCAATCTCTTCCAATTCTTGCTTGTTCTCGCTGTTGAGAAATTTGATGATTTCTGGGGCCTCTTCAGGTTTGGCACTTAGTTCATCCTTTGTTTTCTGAATCTCCTCTTGTGCTGCCTTTAGTAAATCCTTTTGCTCATAAATTGCCTGTATTGATGGCCAAATATCATTGATGGATTCAATGATTTTGTTCCATAGCTGATTTCTCACAAAGGACATTGGCTCTTTCAAGGTTAAATCCTTTTGTAGATTCTTCAACTCCATATTTAACCTATTAGCCCTTTGTTCCCGAGTTTTAGCATTAATTTGGGCTAGCTTCTTAGTGTCTTCCAGATTTTCAATCAACCTATTGATTTCATTGGTTTGAAGTGTCATTTCTTCCATGGCCTTAATAAGTTTACTAGCTTCATCATACTGTTGAGCTGCTGTGGTAGAGGATTTTGTAGCTGAAGTAGTAGAGGAAGTCACTGGTACTGCTGTGGCCAGTGGTATTTTTGGTGCCAACTCTTCTGCCAGAGTTGAAGGCACAACTGTTGTTACCATGGGAATTACTGTAGGAACTTCTTGTGCTTTTGTAGTTTCTCTTTCGTGGAAAAGCTTGTCCATTTGGATTTCCATCTCTTTAATCTGTTCTGTCAATTGTAAAATCAAGTTCATCATATCATCTTTTTGGCTTGCCTCTTGCACAATTTCCTTGGCTTGTGGCTGTTCTATTGGTGGAAGCTTGAGTTTTTTTCTAAGTGCTGCAATATCAACATTATTTTTCTTCACTAATTCTTCTGCAACCTTACATTGGCAGGATCATACCCTACTTGAATAACCAATTCTTCTAAAGACTTAATCCTAAGGTCTTTAGCATATGAGGACGCCTTTTCAATTTTCATTTGATCTCTCATATTTATTACCTTGTTCTGGAGCTTTTGGGCACTCATTGCCTTAGTATTCATGGTAGAGTAAAGCATCTCAGAAGTTTGTCTATGAAACTCAATTTGATCTAATGCATGGATACTTTCAACAAGTACTTCAAGGTCAACTTTCTTGTAATTTGCCACTGTTTTGGGTGTCTTGACTGTTGGTTGAAGCACTGACATAATCAACTTCTTGTTTGAATAATCAAAAGCTGATAAAAGCCTATTTTGGATTCCTGGAGTTTGCTGTAAATATTGAGAATAGATATCATTCTTAATTTCTTCATTCTTGGCCTTTATCTACTTATATTTCTCCCTGATGTCAATATCTTTTTCCTCTGCTGGCTGTGAGGAGGATGCCTCCATACTTTGCTGCTTCTCAATTACCTGTGTGTTTGAAGTAGCAGGATGCTCTTCATTTATAATCTCTATAGCTGGTTCATTGTTTGTCTCTGGAACATCTGTATCTTCCACTTCTATGGTCTCTTTTTCTTTATCAATTGGATTGAGCTTAGGCTTTTTATTATATCTGAGTTTAAGCCTAGTCTCTATTGTTGTTTTAGTAGTGTAGGTAACTTCTTCCCTGATTCTCTTAGTATCTTTATCTCCTTGATTTACAGTTTGCAAGGTGTGACTAGTATCACCCTGTTTAACTGCTTCTATCAAGGTATTTTCTAGCCACTCTGTTTGATTTACAAATTGTTCAATCTCAAGCCTTTTATCATGAAGATAAGGGGTCAATTTGCATTTCACCCTCATTTTGCTGAGGATTCCCTGAGGATCGTAATTCCATAAGAAGCTTTCTTCAAATTTGTATTCTAGCAACTGTTTTGCTGCCTCTATTCCTGCATCTCTGTGATTGCAAATAAAAGGTCCTACTTGGTTCTTTAGTTTAAACTGAGTCTTCTTTTTGGCAGCCAAGAAGTTGATTGAATTTGAATTTAGAATTTGCCTGATGTACTCAAAAAAGGCAAAAACTCTCATTGGCACATACTTAGGTAGTTTATAGGGTAAAAGATTTGACCCAAAAACTCTGATTTCTGTATGGTTCTGATATAAGTACCAATCTCCAGTTCTAGTTTGTTTTGAAAACTGTAGAACTTTCTTTATCTCATCACTGATTCTTGGTTGTACTTTGTTTGTCAACATGTTTATTAATGGATGCACAAAAGAATCTATAAAATCGGCATAACTGAACTCATTGGACTCTTTCTGATCAAAGAAGTCCAAAAGATGACTGAGAGTGGGTTCCCATCTACATCCAAATTCTGAAGTGTTATTGGGAACTTATCTGCTTGAAAGTAAAGGAACATGTGAAAGAGGAAGGATGAATATCTGAAGACTCCTTCAGTGGGAAATTTCACAAGCTGATCATGGATATTATCAGCTATGTATTCAGCATAATTGTAAACGACAGAAGGAGGTTGTCTAGGTACAAAGGTGGATAGAAAACCTATAATTGACTCATCAATATGTTCATCAGTAAAATAACCTAGGATGAAGGATAACATAGAAATGACATGCCTTGACTCTTCAGGAAATTTAGAAGTGGAATAAGGAGGGTTTATCTTTGGGATTTCAACATAAGCAGGCATGAATGATTGGAAAATTTGAAACCTCTTAGGGAAGTCCAAACTAATGTAAAGCTTTGTGAGTGCTTCTATGGATAAGGGAACTGCATTGGGATCTGGTTTTAGCTGAAGCATTAGGTTTATAGATTTTGCAGTGATAGTGAACAATATTTCTTTATTTGCATCTACCATAGCTCTTTGTTCAGGGGAATAATAGGTTTGACACAGCCTAATGACTTCTGGACACTGATGAGTGATTGGAACTACATACTTGGGTAGATTTGACTCGGGGAGTGCTTCTTCAGTCGGGGGATGTAAACGCACAGATAATGCAGAACAAGGGCTTGACTGTGCGTTTATGAAGTTTTATAGTGTTTTTAGGTTAAACAAGATCCAAAATTGAATGGCAGTCATATCAAAATGGAGGGTGGTTTTGGCGCGTGAAGAAAAAAAACCGGAAGTGGTTATTGCACGAGCTCAGGGTGGTAAGTGGTTTCCTTGGATCGAATGCGATCCAGTAATAGAACGCCGCATGGAGGAGAGATAAGGGAACAAAACTGCCCATTTCGAGAAGTTTAGATTGATTATTGATCGCGCTAGTGAAAATGTGATATTGTGTTTGGATCGTCGGATCTAGAGATATGGGTGTGAACGGCGGAGATGAAACGAGGGAGTTGCTTGGTGCGTGGGGCCCGGATATGTTATGTGGCAGGGTTAGTTTTAACATTAAAAACGTATGTTTTTAATGTAAAACCAATGTTTTATTTTGATAGGTGGGGGGTGATATTTACATGGCAAATAAGTGGTTAAGACATGTATTATAACCATGGGGCGGGATTATTATATGTATATGTTTTTAACCTATAGGAAATGGCGGGGTAATATATCACGTGGGTATTTTAGACCATAGTTTAAAATTAAAATAATGGGTTTTGGGATATTTATAATAAAGGAATTAATACGGGAAGTGATAGTTTAAAGGGATTTAATACAATATGTTAAAAATTAATATGAAATGAATGAGAATGAATGAAAATACATAAAGTAAACTAAGTAAAGTGTAACATAAACTTTTTTTAAGCACAATGATTGTACCATTTAAAAATTTACACTTAAACTTAGGATAAATTGTATTTTATGGGTTTTTTGAGTGTTTGTGGATGAAATGATTTTTTTTTTTTTTCTAAATTAGTTTAAATCTATTGAAGAGGAAGAATAATTTACATCGTGGCCAAAGCCTTAGCTTTGCCTAGAAGTGTGGCATGTTCAGCAAAAGAAACAGAAAATTGACTGCCCACTAGGGTAAACCAGTCCAATCCATGCATTGTGTTACTGTGCTGCCCACGCAGGGGTATCAGCCTTGGATTCCACTGTACTTTTCATATATAATAGATTGTTAGACAAAAACTACTGGATAACATAGCTAAAAATTCAAGTTCAATCCCATCAAGTTGGGAATCGTAAAGCAAAAACCAAACACAATTGGAATGATTAAACATCATGATGAGGAGGTGGTTCTTCAATTATGAGGCACTTGTAGGCCTCCATGTCGTCATCCTCCCTTAGCTTGTCCGCACTTGAGGCAGCGCTTTGCTTGGATTGCTCACGCCTACAGCGAACCTTCTCCTCATCACTTGGAGCTTTTCCTTTGTCCTTGTCCACCTGCCGCTTCTTCTCGTCCATGTCCTGAGCCGTTGCTGAGGTTGTCCCTCCTCCTTGAAGACAACCGAAATGGAAGCAATGATACGGGGGCGATTCAGGGAGCAGTTGAAGAAGAATTGAGTTGTATGGGGCATATTTGAAGCTAGAGTAACAGGGTTGGCAGGTGCGGGAGAACCCATTCTGAGGCTGGCAGCCTGGAATCTACCCCTCCCACTACGAGTATTCGGGTATCTACCAATAAAGTAGTTAGAGGAGGGAGAAGAGGACTCAGAGTTGAAGGTGGAGGGGGTGCGCTGGGGATGGCTCCTAGTGCTACCCCTTCGACATCTCATGCGGTGTCGCAGCCACGACATGGGGATGGGCTCAGAGGATGGCAAAAGAGGAGTCGGGGGAACAGAGCTGGGAGTGAGGGGAGTGAAAAGGAGGTCCAAAGTGATAGTGTTTAAATTGCAGAGGCCAATTCGAGAAAGGTGCAGCCCATCTCCTAACTCAATGCAGCAACTAAGATGGCACCGTCTACCCGTAGCAGTGCGGGAGCAGGGTCGCACAACAGAAGGTGAGCAGAGGCTTCGTAGCGAAGGAGGAGTGACTGAGTTCCCTCTGCCATCCTCCATCTTAAAACTCAGGGCGGAGTTGCCTCGATGCTCACCCGACGTTATTATCTCATTAATGTGATCAGAGGGCGGGTGCAGAGAAATCCATACGGAGGCTCAAGTGAGTATAATGGTCGGATCTTGACCTTCGTTCAGTTTAAATGTTGCTTTGATGACTGCACTGCTTTGATCACGTATTGCAATGGCGTGGGTGGCCAAGTGTCCCCGCTACTTGCCAAACCCAAGTCCCATCATCGTATTACTCCAGCTAGACACTCGCATCCAGGATGGATGAAATGAAATTAATTAAGAGGGGTTTTACTTTTTCTAAGTAAAAAAAGGTGTTTTACTTAGGAAAAGGGATTGTATTTTTGGAAAAAGGTGAATATGATGAGGAAATGGACTTTTATGAAGGGAATCTAGTACTTTAACCAATCAGTTATTAAGCCTTAGGTCTGGTCCCAACAGAAGTCATAGAAATGCTCTGAGCCTCTTTAACTAAAGGTTTTGAATATTGGATGATTGTGGGGGAGGGGAAATTAGTAATTTGCCAGATGATGTTTTATTATATGCCTTGCACAACTGCTTTCTACCTACCCATCATTATTCTAACATTTTTTACTTCATTTACATGGGTGCATTTAAGCTTGCAACCCTAAATCCATTTTTCTTTTTAAAGCATAAAACTATCTAATTCTAACCTTATTTCATCCGAAGGCTCAGATTAAACTGTTGAGCTCCTCATTTATTCTCTAACTATCTAATGATTTGTCAAGTTTAAATTGTTTGACATATCTTTATTTTCTATTTAAAGCATGAAATTCAAAGCATGAAAATTTAATATTAAACTGTTTAACTCATCATGGATTATGGCATTTTGAACAATCTGTACATAATCATTATTTTTGCAATAAAAGTAAATAGTAGTGGCATTTTGACTTGCTCACTTTCATGTCTTATTCTTATCTCTTTTTTCTCTTTTGGGGTCCATTTTTTTTTTTTTTTGATCTTTTCTTTTCTAAGTCCTTTGATCTTTCTTTTAGGACTTTTACCCTCTTTTCATTTTTTATTATTTTCAAAATATGGGAAAACAACTTGCAAAAAGCAAGGTATGTACATATTTACAAGACTAATCATAGTCAATTCAAAAATTATGAACCCTATTATTTTAGGACCCTAACAACCTCTTTGGAGCTGCGTCAGCTTCTGCGTGAGTAGACTGACTCTGCGTCACCCTTGCAGGGTCTACTATCCCTCTAGTGCTGCACTGCCTTCTTTTGGATCCGTGCTGCTTCAACTGCCCTTCCTGCAGCCAATATCTTCAGCCGCTTTGCTAATGGATCAGCTTGATCTGCAATGCTCTGATACCATGTGAAAATTTCTGAATCCTTATTACAGAAATCCTACTACTAACTATTGATTTACGTCTACTTGATTTATTATACAAGTTATTTAACTGAATATTTAGAAAAATAGCATAGTAAACACAAATAGCAGCCTACACAACTACATATTGTTTACTGAACATCACGCACATATGACAAAATGATGCAGATTTTTCGGACAAATGTCCCTGGAAAAACCCAATGCGGGAAAACTTATGCAGCAACTCTAGAGGGTTTTATTACTATGCAAAATTTGAATACAACATTCTGGGCACCAGAAACGGTTTGCCCTACAGAGAAATTACGCGGCGGTTGTACCTTATCACTCACAGACAGAAAATATGGTTGAATCATACCCTTAGTCGAGAATTACAAAAAAGAGCCCTTTCTGGCCCACTGGAACCCCAGCGCTGCCTCTCCAGCCTCTGTGTTAGCCTCTATTGGCCAGCGTACCCACTGCGTCACCCTGACTGGTGCTGCGTTGCCTTTGCGCTGCCCTGGCTGGGCCTGCGTCACCCTGACTGGGCTTATGCTGCCTTTGCGTGGTCCTGGCTGAACTGCGTCCCTCTGGCTGGCCTCTGCACTGCCTGGTACAATGCTGCCTCTTTGCTGCTGTATTCTCTGCCTTGGATCAGATCATCCCTTGTCGATCTCTACCCCTCACTGCATTACAAACTCACTTCGAATTCCTCAGCAAACCCCGCCCCAGAAATTCGACTTAGCTTCAATGCTTCTGCAATGTGTGTGTGTTCTCCAATTGATCCCAAGCCCTTCCTTTATACCTTTTTCGTTGGGAAACCAACAGCCGTGATCTAATCTCTATTCGACAACTAAGATTCAAAGAATGTTTGATCCACGTCACTTAGAACATTTCATCACATGTGTAAATTAATTCACTTTAATTTTTTAATTTGCCTAAGTTAGACTTAGGGTCCCCATTAAAAAATTTAATTATTTGAATAACTTTTACACCAGATGGAATTTCTCCAGACGCTTTCTGGGTCTTGGAGATCTCGTGTGTTCTAGCCCCTCCACCAAGTTTTAGAGCTAGAGCACACCCGATGCTACCCCAAAATCTCAGCATGTCCAACTCATGCGGGACCCTCATAAGAGCATCTTTCCACGACTCTAAGTCTCTCATGGAAGGCTATGAATTTGGCCTTCCCTAAGGGCTTCGTGAGAATGTTTGCAACCTGCTCATTAGTCTTGATGTGATGGAGCCTTATTGCTCCCCGCTGTACCATATCCCGGATAAAGTGGTACCTGATATCAATATGCTTGGAGCGGTCGTGGAACACGGGATTCTATGAAAGGCGAATCCTACTTTGGTTATCGCAGTAGATCATGGTGGTATCCAACACATGCTCAAATAGCTCACTAAAGAGCTTCCTCAACTAAACAACTTCACAACAGGGCATACTAGTAGCAATTTATTCAACCTTGGCGTTGCTTAAAGCAACCAATGTTTGCTTCCCGCTCATCCAAGATATTGAAGCAGACCCCAATAAGAAGCAACATCCAAATGTTCTCTTACGATCCACTACACTGCCAACCCAGTCAACATCAATATATCCACGTAGCCTCAAATTCCCGGCCGTGTATCTCAAACCATAGTTGATTGTTTCCCGAAGATATCTTGAGAGATTCTTGGCAGCAATCCAATGTATGTGATGAGGCTCGACCATAAATTGACTCAAAGCATTCACAACGAAGCATATGTCGGGACAAGTGTTTACCAAGAACATTAGACCCCCCACAAGTTATCGATACCTAGAAGGATTTTCCAATACGGGCCCAACAATACTCACACATAGCTTCTTGAAGTTGAGTTCCATCGGAGTACACACAGACTTGCATTCCACCATCCCACATCTCTCAAGCAACTTCACAATGGCTTTTCCTTCAGAAAGGAAAATATCTCTTGGATTTTGCCAGACCTCCAAGCCTAGGAAGTAGTGCATCAAACCTAGGTCCTTCATCTCGAATTCGGAAGCCAGATCCCTCTTGCATTGATAAATGAGGGGGTATGCACCTATCAAAAAGAGATCATCCACATAAAGTAACAGAATGAGAGTCTTGTCCTTTTCAATCTTGAAATATAGGTTAGGGATCAACTTCGCTTCTTGTAAATCCCAACTTCATAAGATAGTTATCAATCCTCTCATACCAAGCCCTAGGGGCTTGCTTCAACCCATAGAGGGCTTTCTTCAACCCACATACGTGTCCTTCGATCTTGTACTTCGAACCCCTCATGTTGTTCTACGTAGACTTCCTCCTTAAGCGAGTCATGCAAGAAATCAGTTTTAACGTCCATTTGTAGGCTCCATCCTTGAGAGGCAGCAAGAGTAATAATAGATCAGATAGTGGTGTATCAGGCAACCGGTGCAGATATCTCGTCATAGTCCACTCCTTCCTTTTGAGAGAAGCCTCAAGCAATGAACGTGGCCTTGTATTTTTCAACACTCCCATTAGCTCCATGTTTGATTTTGTAAATCCATTTAGAAGTGACCACAAACTTGTCCTTGGGTCTAGGAACCACATCCTAGACATCATTCTTCATGATTGATTCATACTCCTCATTCATCGCATCCTTCCATACTTGGTGTTTCACGACTTCTTCGAACGTGCATGGATAAGATTGAACAATAGTACTCATAGCAACTAAGTACCTTTGATACCTGTTCGACTTCTTACTTTCACGAAATGTCCCTCTTGGAGTAATATCTCTTTCAGCATATTCGAGAGTGTCTTTGAGCCACAAAGGTCTTTTCTTTGAGGTAGAGGGATCACCAGGAGGTAGATTAATGGGATCCATCGGGCCTTCAACATTGTGCATCGATTCATTTTATGGAGGTTCATCCTGCTTTCCTGCAACATCATCATTGTCCTCCCTTGGGATAGGGAGATCTTTGGCTTTCCCAAGTGTAGAAAATTCTAATTTCCCACCCCGGTTTTCAGTTTTCACCTTATTACTCCAAAATAATTAAATGCCCTTTCCCATATCCATACATTTAATAAACTGGAAAATAAATTTTGCTGAAAACACAAATTCTGGAAATTTTTCAGAATGCCGAAAATGCAGAAATAAAATAACAGCAGTAACAAACAGTCATTCAACACATCATAACTCAGTATTTTTGGTCAAGGTGACCCTAGAAAAACCCCCTACAACTCTTGGGGAAACCGGTTCGAAAGCTCCTTCTTATTTCTGGAAAAATGCTTTTTACAGTGATAGAAATATTCAGCAAAATAAATAATCAGCAAACAGACTTTTACAACTTATCTCTTTTTCCGTGCTTAACCACCACCTCGGAAAACGCACAAACAGCAAAACAGGAACAACAATAAATGCTGTACGGATTTCTCGATTTGCGTGCCCAGAAATCTGCAATAAATGCAGCTGTACGGCCACCTTGAAATCTGTGCCAAAACAGCAATAAATGCTGCTGTACGGACCTCGAAAAACGTGCCAAAAATGCTGCAAAACTCAGCTGTACGGAACAGCCACTAGCTGCCTCGATTTCTGTGCCAAATACTGCTGTACGACCTGCAGTACGTCCTGCAGTACGGCCTGCAGTACGGCCCTGCTGTACGGCCTTGCTGTACGGCCTCCCTGCCTAGGAAACCGTGCAAAAAATCAACGTGCTGTTTGCTAAATCTGCTGCACTTGTTTGCTGAAATGTCTTGCTGAAATGCTGCCTTGGAATGTGTGCCAAGCTGCTGCCTCCTTCTCCTCACTACCCAGAAATCTCCCCTGCTCTCTTGCTCTCCTTCTCCCAATCTGCTCATGAAAGAATAATGACCTTTTCCTCCTTTTCCTCCTTTAACCTAACCCTAAGTGACTTTTGGGGAATCCCTAAATCCAATGGCTGAGATAGATTGAGATCTAGGGCTGAGATTAAATGCTCATTTAAATCTCACTTTCTATTTTTTAATTCACCCCACTTTAATAAAGACCCACTTAGTCTTTTATTTCCAAAGTCACTTTTTTCTTTCTAATTTTATATTGACTTTATTTAAAGTCACTTTAACTTTAGTAACTTTATCACTTAAAGTCACTTTAAAATTAGATTTGACTTTATAACTTTATAAAGTCACTTTAGTAACTTTATCACTTAAGTCACTTTTAAATTAGATTTAACTTTATAAAAATTATAAAGTCAGTTTAGGAGAAAAATTAAATTCTTTTGGACACTTTTCCCTAGGCCAAAGATCAAAGCCTTAGGGAACCACCTGTCCTCCGGTACCAATTTTCAACACTCCCTCTTACCGAGGAAGGTGTTCCTCACCACACCCATCTTGTCTCTGAAGTAGACATGCTTGCCCCGTGGTAAGGCTTTGGTAAGAATATCTGCAACCTGCTCATCGGTGGGAATATACTCAAGCTTCACAGCTCCCTTCTGAACATAGTCTCTGATGAAATGATATTTGATCCCGATATGCTTTGACCTGTCATGAAATAATGGATTCTCCGTGAGTTTAATGCAACTCTGATTATCATCTTGCGAAGCCGGATGGCCTGCAACTAAATTTGGGCGGTACCCATATACTGCGCTTCATTGTGAACTCAATGCTACTGACTGCTGCTTTCGGCTGAACCATGACACAACTGCCGAACCCAACCCAAAACAGCACCCTGCAGTGCTCTTCCTATCAGAAGCACAACCTGCCCAATCAGAATCAGTGTAACCTGCCAATCTCACTCCATCCCCCTGCCTGTAGTCCAGACCATAATCCACTGTCCCCTGCAAGTATCGCAAAATGTGTTTTGCAGCCACCCAGTGAACCTTCCTAGGCTCACACATAAACTGACTCATCGTGTTGACTACAAAACAAATATCTGGTCTAGTGTTGACCAAATACATCAAGGAACCAATCAGCTGTCTGTACAATGTGGGATCCACCAACTCGGAATCCGAAGCATGAAGCTTCTTCAAGTTGGTGATCATCGGTGTCGACATGGGTCTACAATCCTCCATGTGGAATCTGCCAAGGATGTCCACAATATACTTCCCCTGTCCCAGGAAGAAATGCCCCTCCTCCTGCCACACCTCCAAACCCAAAAAGTAATGCATCAAGCCGATGTCCTTCATCTCAAACTCCGCCGCAAGGTCTCTCTTGCAGTGCTCTATGAGTCTCTCTGCACCTGTAATGACTAAGTCATCCACATACAGCACCAGAATGAGAGGCTCCTCACCTATCACAATATAGTAAAGGTTAGGATCTGCCTCACTCTTTGTGAAACCCATCTCCTGCAAGTATGTATCTATCCTGGAGTACCAAGCTCTGGGAGCTTGCTTCAGGCCATAAAGGGCCTTCTTCAGTCCGCACACATGGGACTCCTTCCCATGCACCTCAAAGCCCTGTGGCTGCTCAATGTACACCTCCTCCTGTATGAAGCCATTGAGAAATGCGGTCTTCACATCCATCTGGTGGATCTTCCAACCCATCTCTGTTGCTATCGATATAATGGAGTGGATCGAAGTATATCGAGCCACGGGAGCGAAGGTCTCCTCATAATCAACTCCCTCTACCTGGGAGAACCCTCTAGCCACAAACCTTGCTTTGAATTTCTCAATGCTGCCATCTGCAACATGCTTTACTTTGTAAAGCCATCTGGAAGTAACCACGGATTTGCCCTCAGGCCTCGGCACCACCTCCCAAACATCATTCTTCATGATAGAAGAATACTCCTCCCGCATGGCCTCTCTCCAGACCTGCTGGCTAGCTGCCTCCTCATAGCTAGAAGGCTCAGAGTCAAGGATGCTGGTAGCCATTGCCATATAGCTACAAAACCTCTCAGGTGGTCTGCTCTCTCTGACCGGCCTCTTAGGCCCAGCAACAGATGTGGCCTCTCTCAAGGTGTCCCGAAGCCACTTGGGCCTCTTCCCGAGTGCACTTCTCCGCCCTGAGAATAAAAATCCCTCCTCCTCAACATCGGAGCCCGAACTCGACCGTCCGTCCGCTCGGCTCTCCCGCCCGCACCCCAACTCCCGCCATGCCGAGGTACCGTGAATCGTCCATCGTTGGACTCCCCAAAGGAATCGCTCGTGATCGCTCCGCGTTTTCCATAAGACCACCCTCCGACTCGCGAGCCACTCCCCACCGACCCGACTCCGACATCGTCATAGATGTACCTCCGATCCTCCTGATTCCTCGCCCACCGATCCCCGCGATCGACTCAACTGCTGCTGAGGGTCTGGCTGATCCAGATACTAACTCCCGTGGCCTCCTAAAGGCCCTGTCCTCCTCGAACTTCACATCCCGCCTGACAACAACTTTCCTCTGCGCAGGAATGTAAATCCGAAAGGCCTTGGAGGTCTCACTGTAGCCCACAAAGATACCCTTCTCTGCGGTGGGCTCTAGTTTGGTCCTCTTCTCGTTGGGTATGTAGGAGTATGTCATGCACCCAAAGATACGAAGATGACCCATATCAGGCTTCTTCCCAGAAAAAGCCTCCTCCGGAGTCATGTGCCCCAAGGCACGATGCGGACTCCTGTTCTGCAAGTAAACAGCTGTGTTGCAGGCCTCTGCCCACAAAAACAATGGCAACCCCCGATCATGTAACATGGCTTTGGCAGCCCCTCCGATGGATCTGTTCTTCCTCTCCGCAACCCCGTTCTACTGGGGGTTGTAAGGAACAGTGAGCTCCCTCCTAATGCCTGCCTCCGCACAATAGTCAACAAACTCTCCAAGGGTGTACTCTCCTCCATTGTCCGACCTTAGGGACTTGATCTTCCGACCTGTCTGTGTCTCCACAAGAGCTCTGAACTCCTGAAACCGCTTGAAGACCTCACTCTTGGTCTTCAAGAAATAAATCCAGGTCCTCCTGGAGTGATCATCAATGAATAACACATAATACTCATATCCACTCAAGGAAACATGAGACATCCAACCGCTCACATCGGAATGAATCAAATCAAGTATCCCAGTCGCTCTGTTGTCACTGCTGGGAAAAGGGGATTTGGCAAACTTGCCCATCGCACATCCTCTGCAAGTATCAAAGTGATCGGTACTGAAATCTGGCACACCTGTAGTGATCTCCCGCAAAGTCCTCAAGGCTCCATGATGCATGTGCCCCATCCTGCGGTGCCAAATCTCACACTGCTCAGAACTGCTAGCTCTGCTGTCGGTACTGCTGCTCAATGCCAAAAGGGACTGAAATGCAAACTTGTACACCTTTGCATGGCGTACACCTATCACTCTAGCCGAATCAGCTGGAGTGCCCCTGGGATACATCAACACCTGTCCTCCCCTGAATAGTATCTCATATCCTCTGTCCTCCAAAGCTGAGACGGATATGAGGTTCTTCCTCATCCCTGGCACATAAAGAACATCCGACACCTTCAAGGGAGGTTTGGACTCCCTCTGAAATGTCAATGTTCCCACACCGACTGCTCTAACAACTCTGTCATCACCGAGTACTACCTCTACATCAGTGCCACTCTCTGAAAGCTCTGAGAAGTACTCACGGACTCCTGTCATGTGACGTGAAGCCCTACTGTCCACATACCAGATACCCGAAGATGCTCCGCTAATCGAGGGAAATGCATGCTCCCTCTGAACCTCTATGGCAGATAATCCCGCACTAGAAGACTCACACGCAATGAACCCAAACTCCCGGTCAAAGCGATCTGCAAAGTCCTCAACCTCTGCTGAAGCTGCCATGCTCTGGTTCTTCCCCTTCTTCTTCTTCTTCTCCGGACACACAACTGCATAGTGTCCCATCTTCTGACAATTCCAACACTTCACTTTGGAATAGTCCTTCTGTGAGTTATCCCGTTTACCTTTACCTTTGCCTTTGCCCCCACCATTGCTTGTGGAAGCCTGCTTCTTCCCTTTGCCTTTCTTGCGTCCTGCCAACAGTGCTACATCCTCATCCTGCTCAACTGGCTTGGCTGCCCCAAGCTGACCTTTCCTGATCTCTGTCTGAATGCAATCATCCCAAAACCTCTCCCATGTGGGAAGGGTCTCATGTGCACAAACCCCATCAGCAAAGTTCATCCATGAACTGGGGAGGCCATTCACTGCAATCCGCACCAACTCAGTGGGAGGAATGGCCTCTCCAATCGCTGCTAACTCATCTCTCACATTAGTAATCTTTGTGAGATATCCAGCTGCACTATCAGTCTTAGCCATCTTAATGTTCTTCAGCTTCTCCTTCAGGACCATTTTCCGGTTCTCATTGGTACTCTGGTAGAGGTTGGTCAATGCTGACCACATCTCATGGGCATTTCTCTTTTCTCTCACATGAGGAATGCAATGGTCCTTGATTCCGTCTAGAATCAGTCTCTTACCCTTGTTGTTCTTTCTGTTATATGCTGCCAACTGAACAGGATCAATAGGCACATTAACAGGCTGCTGTGTGGTATGAACCATGATATCCCAGACTTCCGCCTCCTCAAAGATACTCTGCATTCTCTCCTTCCAAACACTGTAATTTGTATGCCCATCCAGCCTATCCTCCACCCTCAGTCCCAATGACATCCTGCTGTCCTAAAACTGAAAAATAACACTGCTGTAGTAAAGGTAAAAATCTGCTGTTTGTGAAAAATCAGCTTGCCGGAATTTTCTGAGTGAAAAATCAGCAAGCTGTAATTTTCTTCTCATTGGCCCCAAATCGTTTCTAAAGACTTAAGCTCCGATAATTTTACAGAAAATTTTAAATTTCTACCCCGTTTTCGCTCAATTTATTACTCCAAAATAATTAAATGTCTCTTCCCATATCCATACATTTATAAACTGGAAATAAATTTGCCGAAACACAAATTGAAATTTTTTCTAATGCGAAATGCAATAAATAATAAAGAAGAATAAACAAATATTCAACACATCAACTTTAAAAGAGTTTTGGTCAAGGTGACCCTGGAAAAACCCCCTACAACTCTTGGGGAAAACCAGTTCGAAAGCTCCTTCTTATTTCTGGAAAAAAAGATTTTTACAGTGAGAGAAATATTCAGCAAAATAAAAATCAGCAAACAGAATTTTACAACTTATCTCTTTTTCCGTGCTTAAACACCGCCTCGGAAAATGTACAAACAGCAAAACAAGAACAACAATAAATGCTGTACGGATTTCTCGATTTGCGTGCCCTGTAATTCGCACAATGCAAATTTGCCTGCCACCTTGAAATCAGGCCAAACAAGAATACCGTCAGACACCTCGAAAACGTGCCAAAAATGCCGCAAACTGTCCACGTACGAACATCTAATTAGCCGCTTCGATTTCGTGCTGAATATCGCCAGATAACGCAGACGCCGCGTACGGCCTTGTCGACGCCGTTGTACGGCCTCCTGCCCTAGGAAACGTGCAAAAGTATTTCTTTGTTGCTAAATCTGTTGCCACTTGTTTGCTGAAATGTCTTCTTTGAAATCTTTTGCCTTGGAATGTCTTAAGTGCGCCTCCTTCTCCTCACTACCAAATCTCTGCTCTCTTGCTCTCCCCTTCTCGATCTACTCATGAAAGAATGTGGCCATTTTCAGCCTTTTCCTCCTTTAACCTAACCCTAAGTGACTTTTGGGAATCACAAATCTGATAGGTGAGATAGATTGAGATCTAGAGTACGAGATTAAATGCTCATTTAAATCTCACTTTCTATTACAATTCACCCCACTTTAATAAAATTGTAGTCTTTTATTTCCAAAATCCCTTTCCTTTCTAATTTTATATTGACTTTATTTAGTCACTTTAACTTCAATAACTTTATCCATAAAGTCATACAAATTAGATTTGACTTTATAACTTTATAAAGTCACTTTAGTAACTTTATCACTTAAGTCACTTTTAAATTAGATTTAACTTTATAAAAAATTATAAAGTTACTTTAGGAGAAAAATTAAATTCTTTTGGACACTTTTCCCTGGGCCAAAGATCAAAGCCTTAGGGAACCACCTGTCCTCCGGTACCAAATTTCAACACCAAGGGCAGAATCTTCATCAAAAGTGACATCATGGCTTATTTCCACTTCTCTTTGTCCAAGCACATAGATTCTATATGCCTTCGAATTTTCACTGTAGCCCACAAATGCTTCTTTCTTCCCAGATGATTCTAACTTGTTTCTCTTCTCTTTAGGCACATGAAAATACATGGGACATCCAAATTTCTAAAATGAGAAACATCAGGTTTCTTACCAGTGAAAAATTCTTCGGGTGGTCTCCCTCTTAATGCCAACTTTTCTCAAGAGTATATGCAATATAGCGGTCTCCCTCTTAATGCCAAATTCTCTATAATAGTCATTGAATTCATTTGATTCATATTCGGTTCCATTATCGGTCCTCAATATTTTGATTTTCTTCCCTGTTTGATTTTCAACCAAGGCTTTGAAAGAATGAAACCATTTGAACACTTCGTCCTTCTTCTTCAAGAAATAGATCCATGTTTTGCGAGAGAAGTCATCCACAAAAATTGCATTGTACAAGTATCCTCTCAATGGTGTTATGGGCAACATACCAGATAGATTAGAATGGACCAATTGAGGAATGTCGGTAGTTTGATTTTCACTTGAGGGGAATGGTCCCCTTGTATGTTTTCCAACTGCACAACCCTAACAAACACCTTCATGATCTATGTTGAATTTGGGCATACCTATGACCATCTTCCTTACATCAGGTAAGGCTTTGTAATGAAGGTGAGCAAATCTTCGGTGCCATAGTTCGGATTGAAGAAAAGTATTGCAATTCATAGCTCCCAAAATAGAGACCTTCAATCCTAAATCCAAGTGTAAATTCATCTATTGGGTTCCTTTTTTAAACATGTACCTTTCCATCAACGAATGATACTTTGAAGCCTTTATCTTCCATCGCAGAAATAGATACCAAGTTCTTTTTCAAATCAGGTACATACAATACTTCTTGTAGATGAAGGATATGAGCTTGTTTCAAGTGAAGAGTGACAGTTCCTATCCCTTTCACAAGGTAGGTGGCATTGTCTCCAAGTACAATCTCCAAATTAGTCTTCTTTTCAATCAAATTAGAGAGGGCCTCCTTGTACCCAGTGAAGTGCCTTGAGGCACCACTATCAATCAACCAATTATCCAAAGTGTTCGGAGGAGAGGCAGTAGTGAGGGAAGAAATAAGATAAAATTCTTTTTGTTTTTCTACAACATTAGTTTCCTCGTACCTGGAGTTTCTCGATCTTTTGGGAGGTCGACCATTTCCAGATCGAGCAACAGAAGCATTCCTCTTTCCTTTGTTATTGAATTTGTTGTTCCTTTGATTTCCATTTCCTTTGAAATTGTTGCAATTGTTGTTGTTGTTGTCATCCCGTGGAGTATCCTTCTTATGAGGGCCCTCTCTAGCATAGTGGCCAAACCTGTTACAATTGTAGAATCTTCCCTTTCTTCCTTGTTTGAATACTTGCTTGAATCCTTGACCTTGTCTCTTTGGACCAACATTGTTCTTCCTCCTAACATGAGTGGAGAATACAATTGGCTCATTTCCATTTGAAGGCTTGTCTCTCTCCATCAAGGTTACTTGGGAGTGGGAGCGGGAGCGCCATTTTCAAAAGCTCTCGGTCCGAGAGCGTTTTTTTAAATATATATATATATATATATATATATATATATATATTTTTATATTTTTTTAGATTTTGATGCATATATGTCAAGAAAAGCATATAGAATGATGAATTAGACATTAAAAAACGTAAAAAACATAGATTGAACCATATAACTTCATCAACCATGTCCATAAGTTAGAAACATACAACATATTGACTCTTGAGTCTCATGATTCATCAATCTTAAAGTTTCAAGCTTTCAGAATTCAATATATAGCATTTATCATCATTGATTCATTGATCACCATAGTTGTACTTGTAAGCTAAGTGTAACCATTACAACGAAGAATATTTAACATGAAATGAAATGTTATAAAATGAAACGAAATGAAACAACTTTCAACTTTCATGAAGCATCATATTCATAATTGTTAAATTTAGATAATGATGGTGTTCTATACTTGATGCACTTTTACTTCAATCTTTCTTAGGCCCAATACAAAATAGCAATCACATAAACTTGAAAGTAAAATGCTGATAGAACACAATAATAGATCAATAGACGACAAGCCAAATATAGATCAGATTTACAATTCCTTTTGTGCAACAAAGATATGAGATATTGTGGCGTTACGGCGGTCAGTAGGATGCTTCAACCAGCAAAGTCTTTCTCGGTCAGGCAACACTTTCATGTGTCACACCCACAGCCCTCAAAGACAGCTCATCACAAGTCAATGCAAGTCAAACCAATGACAACGCAGAAAAGTCAATGAAGGCAGCTTCAGAAAAGTCAATGCAACAAACTAGGGCTTCGGTCAAATAGCTCGGATTTCTTCAATTTTAGTTCCCAGTTGTACGACCTCCTAAAATTAGAATTTTGGCAAAAGATTGAGGTCAAACGACCAAGGGTTGACCACGGTCAACGCTGCAGCAGAAAAGCCCTAAACAGATCAGTGCAGAAAACATAAAGCCCTAAATAGATCAACACAGAAAACAACAGCTTTGCTCCACACGTGTGAGGGAAAAAGGCCTCCGAAGGCTATTGAACCAATCAGATCACAATGAGAGAATGTGTGATGAGATGATGAGAAAATGACCCCCAAGACTCTCCAATTTATATTCATCAATGAGGGTATGCGATACATCTCTTAGGCATGTGGGATAAATCTGGCCGACCTTGCACATGTGGAAAATAAGTTCAAAATCAATGTTCTACTCATCCGATCAAGATGATCTTTAAATCAATATTACACCTCTTCGAAAGAGGAATCCAACAAAATTGTGACCATCATCATATGAGCAGTGCAACATGGAGTTTGGACCTAGTTGCCCAAAATTAACACTCCCTCTCAACTAGGGAGAACTCCATCTGTCCACAAGTGCCATCCATCATGTACCAAACCAAACATTGTGCGTCATCCCACCGTAACTTGCTTTGTTGGCTCTTTATTTCAGAACAACAGGTGAGTCACAAAGAAATCACATACAGCTGACCCGAAGTCAACTTAGAGGTAAAAACCTCTCTCGGACTCAAAAGAGTCTTATACTAACCCGAAGTTAGTTTAGAGGATAAAACCTTATCACACTTGATCCCAGATCAAGGTGTTGGACACGTACCATCCTAGACATAGAGAGTACGAAAATCTCCGATGCGTCCATCGGTCTTGCTATGGCCTCTATCCACATTTCCCACCTCATTGGCCAAATGAGAGGTACTTCCCATGAGTTCGAAACTCCATGGGTAGGATGCGTGCGGGGCACAGATCAGAGAGAGGCGAACCCACTCAATATCATAACGGTGGGGCAGAAGCACCACAAGGTTCGCCAAGCCTAGCCCTGTGAGTGCTTATAGCTCCAAGAAGCTATCCCCAAGCCCCCTGGAGCTCCTAGAGCTCATAGTCCAACTCAAACAGGACCCTCAGAATAGGGTCTTTCCACGATTCCAAGCTTCTCACGGAAGGTTTGGAACTTGACCTTCCCCAGGGGCTTCGTGAGAATATTCGTGACTTGCTCATTAGTTCCTATATGATCGTGCCTTACGGCGCCTCGTTGTACCATATCCCAGATAAAGTGGTATCGGATATCAATATGCTTGGATCGATCGTGGAACACAAGATTCTTAGAAAGGCAAATCCCACTTTGGTTATCACAAAGGATAACAGTGGTATCTAGCACATTCTCGAACAACTCACTGAAGAGCTTTCGCAACCAAACAGTTTCATAACAGGCCATACTCGCTGCAATGTATTCGGCTTTAGCGGCACTCAAAGCCACCGACTTTTGCTTCCTGCTCATCCAAGATATCGAAGCAGAACCCAAGGTGAAGCAACATCTAGATGTGCTCTTGTGATCCTCAACACTGCCAGCCCAATCGGCATCCGTATATCCATGGAGTCTCAAACTCCTGACAGTGTATCTCAGCCCATGGTTGATTGTGCCCCGTATACATCTCAACAGATTCTTGGCTCCAATCCAGTGAATGTGATGAGGTTCAACCATATGTTGACTCAAAGTGTTCACTGCAAAACATACGTTCGGACGGGAGTTCACTAAGAACATTAGGGCCCCTACGAGTTGTCGATACTCGGTAGGATTTTCTAGCACGGGGCCAGTAGCGTTTCCACTCAACATCTTAAAGTTGAGTTCCATCGGTGTCGACACAGACTTACAGTCCACCATACCAAATCTCTCTAGCAGCTTCACGACATATTTTCCTTGAGAAAGGAAAATCTCGCTTGGCCTCCAAGCCTAGGAAGTAGTGCATCAGTCCTAGGTCTTTCATCTCAAACTCGGAAGTTAGCCCCCTCTTACACTGATGAATGAGAGGGTCAACACCTGTCAAGAAGAGGTCGTCCACATAGAGAACCAAAGGAGAGGCCTTTCTCTATCAACCTTAAAATAAAGGTTCAGATCAACATTACTTTGAGTGAAGCCCAACTTCATCAAGTAGCTATCTATCCTCTGGTACCAAGCCCTGGGGGCTTGCTTCAACCCATATAAGGCTTTCTTCTACCTGCATACATGGGTGTCTCTATCTTGGACTTCGAACCCCAGAGGTTGCTCCACATACACCTCTTCCTTTATAGATCCATGCAGAAAAGCGGTCTTCACATCCATTTGATGTAGACTCCATCCTTGCGTTGCAGCAAGGGCAATAATAGATCAATTGGTGGTATAGCTGGCCACAGGTGAAAATATATCATCATAATCTATGCCTTCTTTTTGAGAGAAGCCTCGAGCAACGAATCTTGCCTTGTACTTTTCAGCACTTCCATCGGATCCATGCTTGATCTTATAGAGCCATTTTGAGGTGACAACAGATTTGTCCTCCGGTCTTGGGACCACTTCCCAGACATCATTCTTCATAATGGAGTCATATTCTTTGTGCATAGCATCCTTCCAAACTTGATGCTTTATGGCTTCTTCAAATGTTCCAGGCTCAGATTGTACTATCGTACTCATGGCTGCTAGATACCCTTGGTATCTCTTCGGCTTATTGCTTTCACGGAATGTCCCCCTTGGGGCAATATGTCTCTCAGGATCTTCGAGAGTATCCCTAAGTCATGGGGGTCTTCTCTTATTTGAAGGAGGTGGATCAATAGGATCCATAGGTCCTTCAACATCGGGCATTAGGTCATCCTTCGGCTCTTCCAACTTCCCTGCTTCTTCATCTTCTTTGTCTTGTTTGGAGCTAGGAAGATTTCTTACTTTCTTCAGGGCAACATCTTCATCGAAGGTGACATCATGGCATATCTCCACTTCTCTTTGACCAGGCACATAGACTCCATATGCCTTCGAAGTTTCACTCTAGCCCACAAACATTCCCTTCTTTCCAGAAGCATCTAGCTTGCTTCTCTTTTCTTTCGGCACATGAAAGTAAACAGGGCAACCAAAAACTCTAAAATGAGAAACATCAGGTTTCTTACCAGAGAAGACTTCTTCGGGAGTTTTGGAGTCCAGAGTGGAATGCAGGCATCTGTTTTGAACATACACAACAGTGTTTGCAGCTTCTCCCCATAGAAACTTCGGAAGACCTTGGTCACATAGCATGGTGCGGGCAACTTCCACAATGGTCCTGTTCTTTCTTTCAACAACACCATTTTTCTCAAGAGTGTACGCAGTTGTGGTCTCCCTCTTAATGCCAGCTTCTCTACAAAATTCATTAAACTCATTTGACTCATACTCGGTCCCATAAAATTCATTAAACTCATTTGACTCATACTCGGTCCCATTGTCGATCCTCAAAACTTTGGTTTTCTTCTCGGTTTGATTTTCCACCAAGGCCTTGAAGGTACGGAACCATTTGAATGCTTCGTCCTTCTTCAAAAATAAAATATCCAGGTCTTGCGGGAGAAGTCATCTGTAAAAGTCATGTAATAGGAACATCCTCCCCAGGATGTCACAGGCAGCATACCAGATAAGTCAGAATGTATGAATGCAAGATATCTGTTGTCTTTGTGACACTTGAGGGGAATGGTCCCCTAGTATGCTTCCCTTCGGCACAACCCTGACATATACCTTCATGATCATCTTTCAATTCAGGCATCCATGTCACCGCCTTCCTTGCTTCGAGAAGGGCTTTGTAATGAAGATGTGCAAACCTCCGGTGCCATAACTCTGTTTGAAGAGTTGTATCACATGTCATAGCCCCCAATGGACTTCCTCCAACCTGGTAGAGTGTATCAACTCTAAAACCAATAGAAAGAGCTTCCTTGAAGTTCTTCTTCCAGATAAGTACCTTTCCATCAACGAATGCCACCTTGAACCCTTTGTCTTTCATTGTCAAAATGGACACAAGGTTCTTCTTCAAATTAGGTACATACAACACATCTTGTAATCGGATGACTTGACCTTGAGATAAATGGAGGGTCACAGTCCCTGTCCCTTTCATGGGATAGGTGGCATTATCTCCAAGGATAATTTCCAGATTAGTATCCTTCTCAACCAAATTAGAAAGGGCTTCTTTATAACCAGTGAGGTGCCTTGAAGCACCACTATCAATTAACCAGACATCCAGGGTGTCGGTTGGAGATGCAGCAGAGAGGGTAGATAAAAGAATAAAATCATTTCTCTTATTATCAACAACATTAGACTTATCGTACCTAGAATTTCTTGACCTCTTGAAAGGTTGCCCATTTCCATTACGATCAGAGGGAGCCTTCCTTTTTCCTTGGAACCTGTTGTTCCTGCCATTCCTTCTCGAGTTGTTGTTGTCATCATCCCTGGGAGACTCGCTTCTATTAGGGCACTCTCTTGCATAGTGACCAGTCTTGTTACAACTTACAAGTGTAACATCTTCCCTTCCTTCCTTTGGACCCCGCTCTACCATGGTTTTGATTTCTCGGGCCACCATGGTTCTTATTCTTTTCATGAGCGGTGAAGGCAGTAGGGTCACTTCCATTACCATTAGAGGCATACTCCATCATTCTTGTTTCCTCTTGAGTGCATCTCGTCAATATTTCATCAAAATCAGGAATCACATTATTATTGAGAATAGTGGTATTGAATAGATGCCAATCATGGGGGAGACCTCCAAGTGCAATAAGAACCATCTCTCGATTAGATATTGCTTCCCCAATAGCTAGGAGGTTATTCCTGATTTCAGTGAGCCTCATAAAATAGGATTGAATAGATTCATCCTTACCCTTCTTGATATTCTTCAATTGATTCTTGAAGAAGAGGATTTGATTAGCATTGCTAGCCCTGGACATGCTCACTAACTTATCATACATCTTCTTAGATGTATTCAGCTCAGAAATGTAAGCAACCAAGTGCTTATGAATAGAATCCCGGATAATCATCTTTGTTTTGATTTCCCCTTTTCTATACTTCGTCTTCATGGCAGCAGCTACATTTGATGGAGGCTCTTGAATATTCCCCTGTACATAGTCCATGACAGCTTGATCTTCTAGCGCCAAATCCAAGGACATCTTCCATGCATGATAATCAGACTTATCAATCAATTTATTATCAACCTTGAAACCCTTGTAGGTTGAGGATTCCATTTGTCCTTGATAGGATTTCTTCCTTTAGAGATAGCTTCTAACACCAGCTTGGACTTTGTCTTCACCTCAGCTCTGAGGCCATGTTAAATTTAGATAACCATGGTGTTCTATGCTTGATGCACTTTTACTTCAATCTTTCTTAGGCCCAATACAAAATAGCAATCACAAAAACTTGAAAGGAAAATGCTGATAGAACACAATAATAGATCAATAGAAGACAAGCCAAATATAGATCAGATTTACAATTCCTTTTGTCCAGCAAAGATATGAGATATTGTGGCATTACAGTGGTCAACAAGATGCTTCAACCAGCAAAGTCTTTCTCGGTCAGCCAACACTTTCATGTGTCACACCCACAGCCCTCAAAGACAGCTTCACAAGTCAACAAAAGTCAAACCAGGGGCAGCGCAAAAAAGTCAACAGAGGCAGTGTCAAAAAAAGTCAACGCAGCAAACTAGGGCTTCGGTCAAACAACGCGGAATTCATCGATTTTAGTGCCCAGCTGTATGGTTTCCTAAAATCAGAATTTTTGCAAAATATTGAGGTCAAACAACCAAGGGTTGACCATGGTCAACACTGGTCAACGATGCAGCAGAAAAGCCCTAAACAGATTAGTGTAGAAAACAGCAGCTTTGCTCCATACGAGTGAGGGAAAAAGGCCTCCAAAGGCTATCGAACCAATCAGATCACAATGAGAGAATGTGTGATGAGATGATGAGAAAACGACCTCTAAGACTCTCCAATTTATATTCATCAATGAGGGTGTGTGACACATCTCTTAGGCATGTGGGATAAATTTGGCCGACCTTGCACATGCGGAAAATAAGTTCAAAATCAATGTTCTACTCATCCGATCAAGATGATATTTAGATCAATCTTGCACCTCTCCGAAAGAGGAATCCAACAAAATTATGATCATCATCATATGAGCAGTGCAACATGGAGTTTGGACTTAGTTGCCCAAAATTAACAATAATTCATAATGACTTATAAACTTATAACTGCCAACTTCAAAGTTTCAAACTTCAAACTTAAATTGTCATATATTGTTTACAAAAATATCTTCCATTAAATATGAAAGAGTCAAGTTTCAATAGTTATAAAAAGTTAAAAACTACTAGAAAATAGAAAAGACTAGTAAACTGTAAATCTGTTTTATCTATTGCTTGGCCTCTTGCCACGAGAAATGTCTAATTTATGAGCAGCTCGTGGTAATGGTGGTCTTCCAGCAGTCTCCTCGCGGGAAGTTCCACGACCATAACTAGAAGGGCCATGCCTTCCATGTGAGGATGTAGGTGGAGGCTGCGTCAGCAAAGGAACAATAGTTGGAACTCGAACACTGGCACTGGCACTAGCACTACTATCAGATGGTGGGTGTGGCGATGGCATGCCTGCTGTTGCTTCATCCTCATCTCTCAAAAGTTTTGCTTCCAATTCTTCCAGATGTATAGTGTCGTCCTCCAAATTATCATCCTCTGGGTTGTTGTCCGAAACTTTATATGAGAGATCCTCATAAGCCCGATCACAATAATGGCTCAATAACCTCAAGTTGTAGTGCACATAAACCAAGCTTTCTGCTCGGTTTTCATTGAGTTCTTTTCTTCTCACATTATGGATGACGCCGTAGGTGCTCCAACACCTCTCTGCAGAATAAGTATTTACAACCTGTGACAGAACTTTTTTTTCCAATTTTGGCAAAATTCCCATGCCGCCATATGTATCCCACCATGTGAGAGCATCAAACTTGTCTCTATCTTCCATTGCATGAAAATAACCAAACAAACCAGTACAATTGAATTATCTGCCTAATTCAAGGCACAAATTAGCACTCTCCTCCCTGTCAGGGACCAACTTGTCTAATGCTTTCATATATCCCTTTTGTATCTCTGGATCGGTATGAGATTTGATCCTAACCCCACCTCGAGGTGCAGGTTGGCCCAACCAAGATGGAGAGTAGTATTTTGGCATAAGGATATACACTAAAGCATGTAGTGGAACATTAAGTTTATTCCATCGTGCACACACAATTGTGAATCATTGAATACAAGTTTGGATCTTTTTCCTTAACAACAACATCTTTTATTTGCCCCAACATGTTATCTATCTGCTCATACACCTCCCCAGTCACTGGTTTATCTATATCTGCAAAGAGAATCATGTTATAAACGGGCTTGGTGAAATTAAATTTCCCTCACACATGCCCAAAACAAAGGATCAAGAGCGGTCTCCTCCACCTGTTCAAAACCTTGCATGTCAACTGACGTTGTTTCCCTGTCCTTTAATACCTGCCAGTGTGGACTTGATACCATGCTAGCCAATGGCTCTCTTATCTTCAAAAGGCACCTGAAGGTGAGGTAATAACTAGAAAATCTAGTCTTTTCTATCTTCAACAACTCCAATGTTGAGTGACTGCGGAAAAGACCATGGGTATTGCTATGATTTGTAATAAATCTTATCATTTTTTTCCTCTCTTGTACAAATCACCAAGCCATCTGTATTGAATTTGTTTGTTTTTAATTATATCATGCATCAAAAGGTTCATTGTGTGAACCAAACACCCAGACCAAAATATGTTGGGCTATTTATCCTCAATAATTTCTCCTACTGCCTTACAATTAGCAACACTATCAGTGATGACTTGGATGACATTGTATGGTCCAATACGTTCAATTGTTTCAAGTAACGGTTCTGCAATGTTTATGCCAATCTTGAACTTATCTGAATAATCATATGATGAAAGGAATATTGCACCACTAATAGACACAGCAAGAACACTTATCAATGGCTTGCCTTTTGCATTTGTCCATCCATCAGATACAATGGACACCCCATGCTCATTCCAAGAACTTGTCATTCTACTCAAAGAATGAGTTATTTTTGCTTTCTCATGATCAAGGCCCACGGTTCTAGCCTTGTCATACCTAGGGCTCTTGTATCCTTTAGGGGCATCATTAATGACAGAAACCATTTCATGCCAATATGGTGAGCGAAGAACATTGAATGGTACCCCACATGCATAGAGAATCTGGAAATTTTTTGAATCCACATCACTCCTAGACCCTTTGTCAAGGAAATCGGATATGGTTCTACGCCTTAAAGAGATGTTTGGTCCAGGTGTGCCTCCATATCCATTGCCATGGGTGGAATCTGATGGACTTCTTTGTCCATGTTGTGATGGGGCATAAGATTCAATGAAACCCTTAGATATTTTAGATTTGTATTGGGATTCCTCCTCCTCCCATATGTATTTGGCTCTATCTGTTGTTGACACACTTATACATTTGTTATTCCTATATTTTTATCTCCATCCCATGGCCTTTTCCCACAAAGGTGCCTTCTGGCACGGGTGTATGAACCTGTGTATTGTGTATTGCAATGGGGGCATATAAATTTAGTGGTTCCACCCCCTTTCCCTGCTTCAGGCCTAGTAACATATTTCCACAATGGTGTTTGGTCAATTTTAGTTGGTGTCACTGTGGTCTCATTATCTCCACTCTCCCCTTCCTCCTCAGGTTGGTACTCCTCTTCAGGATTTTCATCATATCCATTGTAACCCACTTCTTCATCCTCATGTTCTAGAATAAGCCTCTTTCTCCTACTCTCCAACACCATAATAACAAAAAATGAAACCAGCATGAAGAAAATGCCAAGCCATATAGCCATGATGTTTCAACTTTCAACTTTCAAAATTCAAACTTTCAAGTTTTTAATATGCAAAACAATGGAGGAATACTAAATGGGAATAAGAAAAAATGCAACATAGAAAAAAAAATTCAATTTTTCATTTTTCAACAAATTAAAATGCAACATATAAATAAAAAAATATTTTTTTTCATTTTTTAACAAATGAAAATACAACATGGCAAAAAAAAATTCATTTTTTCATTTTTCAACAAGTTAATATGCAACAAAGAAAAAAAAATCAAATTTTCATGTTTGAACAAATTAATAACACAAAAAAAAAATAAAAAAATTTAGATCATTGGTGATTGGACTCTCCTACCTCTTTGTCCTTCGATGATTTCGATCCCAAGCAGAGACCTCCAAGCTCCTTGCTGGTCAACCTCTCCTTTCCCTTGCTCTCTCTTGATTTCTCCTCTCCTCTCCTCTCCTCTGCTCTCTTCTCTTCTCTTCTCCTCTCCTCTCTTCCTCCTCTTTCTCCTCTCTAGCTCTCCTCTTGCTCTCTCTCTTCTCAAAAATGAAAAATAGAATGGGAGGGAGGGCTTTTATTTCTTTCCCTCCCCTCCCCTCCCCTCCCCTCGCTTCCCTTCAAATTTTTGGCTTCATTTTCCTCCTCCGCGCACAGACAGACAAAGGCGGGAGCACTTTTTAGCGTTCGGGAGTGAACACTCCCTCATTAAAAAAAGCGCTCTTGGAGCGTCTTTTTTAAAAAGGGAGCGCTTGGGGAGTGTTCACTCCCGAGCGCTCCCAGAAACGCTCTCGAAAAGGCAGGGAGCATTTTGACAGCGTGGGGAGCGCGCTCTCGAAAACACTCTCGGAAGGGAGCATTTTCGGGAGCGCACTCCCTATGCGCTCCAGCTCGGAGCGTGTTTTGGGAGCGAGTTCGAGAGGGGGGGGGGGGGCGCTCCCCCGCAACCCTGCTCTCCATCATCCTCATATATTCTTGAGTGCATCTAGTCAATAATTCATCGAAACCAAGAATCCTGTCATTGTTAATAATAGTGGTGTTAAACACATCCCATGATCGTGGGAGACCTCCAAGGGCAATAAGAGTAAGCTCTGTGTCAGAAACAACTTCTCCAATAGATAGAATATCATTCTTGATTTCTGTAATCCTCATGAAGTAGGATTAGATAGACTACCCTCTATCCATCTTGATGTCTTTCAGCTTGTTCTTGAGAAAGAGGATTTGATTCGCATTGTTTTCTTTGAACATCCCAACCAGCTTTTCATACATCTCCTTAGTTGTTCCCAAATTAGAAATATAAGAAACCAAATGTTTTTGAATGGAGTCTCTAATGATATTCTTAGCTTTGACCTCACCTTTCTTAAACTTTGTCTTAGTAGCAGCCGATGCATTTGAAGGAGGCTCCACCACATTTCCCTGTGTTAGCGCTGGAATCAACACTTGGATTGTAACAAGTGCCTGACCAGACACATCTTAAGCTCAAGGGATTTTCTTGTAGTTGGATTAAGTTTTGGAAGGTGGTTGAAGTACTCACACATTGGAAAATAAAATGATTTCAAACTGATAAATCACTCACACATATGAGGGTACTAGTATTTGATGTGGTAGAAAGGATTAGTTTGTTTTCTAATGGTTAGGAGAATATGAAAAGAACAGTGGGTCTATATGATAGAAGTCCAGTGTTAAGAAGAAAAGAAGACAAAATATTTTAGACCTATAATATATTAATGAAAGAAAGCTTCTTCAAGACTTACAAGAATCTCATCATGCATTTTAAAGATTTCTGTCACAGGGAAAGCTTATGAATAGTCTCACCATACACATCTTATCTAGAAAGCTTGTAAAACAAGACTGATAAAAATAGATAATCATGTACAGCTATATCACAAGACTAACAAAAACATGAGACAACATATGTAGATCACAATCTGGAAATGAACTGTAAAATATGGGAACACATAAGGAAATAGACAATACACACATCAAATCATTTATAAGTCCTCAAGAGTGTATATGGGTATTATAAGTTCAAAAATATAGAACACAGGATGCAATGAGATGAACAACTCATGAACCCTTTTCTCATTGCTTTTCATAATATATGTACAAAAAGGTGTTCTGTTAAAGCTCCACAAAAAGTGCAAGTCTGTTGTAGGAACTTTATTACAATCTTCTAAATATAGTAAATCTTATCTTAAAAATAACAGAAAAGTAATCTGAAATACAATATTTGGTTTACGCATGCATGAAGACAAAACATGATAATATGGAAGTCGAAATGGCTGAGCTGAGGTGGCTGACTGCTCCTCGTTTCCTGGAAAAATTCCTCCACAAAAAGTGCAACAACTAACTGAAAATGACACCTGGATCTTTATCCACAAAAGTGCAGTAGTAACCAACTGAAAATGACACCTGGAAGACTTGGAAGACAGCTTCATTGGATAACACTTGGCAGGAAAAGCATTACCATTGAAGCAACATATACTTTATCACCATTTTCATTCCTCAAGACCAAAACAAAGAGCTACCTTTTTATCTTTTTATACAAATTCTGAAGAAAATAGCTACTTTTCGAAAAAGGTAGCTATTTCTGATAACTCTGTAGATAGGCCAAAAATGATATTCTTCAGTTTTGACTTCTTTCAGATATTCAATCATTAAAAATCTAGCACATAAGTGAACAACCTAAGAGCTTTTGCCTTAATGACCCTCTTATTTGGTTTTCTCTTTTGTGCTTGCTTCTTCTTCTGAGCCTTCTTCTTCCTTGGATCATTTTTTGGACTCTCAACTATGTTTATTATCTCATATTTCGGGCTCTAAACCTATGAACCTCCCATTATTCCTTTACAAATCCTATTGAAAATGTCTCAAAAGATACAACGAACCCCACATTATTCTCTCCATAATCTTTATCATTGGGGGTTAATCAAAATGCTGGTGGTTTATCATCTGAAGAAGAACAAAACCACATGGAACAAGTTCCTAGCAGATGAGGGTTTCAACAGTGTTAATTCAAGGAGAAAAGCAGGAAGGCCTTCAACATAGAAGACCCAGGAGGAAGAGTCAAGCCCTGCACCTATACTGACCCCTTCACACGCTGATCAATCTTCTTTACCCTCAAGCAGGCAGATAAGAAACTCAGCTAGAAGAGCTAGAGTTCAAACTACCATTCCTATACCTATGATGCAACCAACAAAGGAGGTTTATACCAGAAAGCTACCTAAGGAACAACAAACCTTGGATTCTTTTAGGCAAGAACATGCAAGCAAGCTTAAACAAAAGGCCACTCTACTTGACCAAAATGCTATTTCTAAAAACAAGGAAGAGGTAGCTTCCTCTTCAAGGAATAAATGCAGAAGAAGACTCATTCTGTTAGAAGGATCTTCAGTGGAAGCTAGTAGTGTAGAGAAGGCCACCCCTGAATCATTAGCACCAAGCCCCGTTCTAGAGGCTAGACAAGAGATAGAAGTCAATGTGACTCCAGCAGCAGAGGAACCAACACTGGCACAGGTTTATTCCTCTCGCAAAACATTAGCTAATAGAAAGAGTAAAGTTTCAAAGACTACAACAAAGGAACCAACAATAGCCTAACTTTATTCATCTCTGAGTTCAATAACTAAGGAAAAGAAGAAAGTAATAATTCACTCATACTCATCTTTTGAGGAAGAGAGTAGTGAAACAGAGTTCTGTGAAACAGAGTTTGAAGAGGAGTAGCAAAGAAAAGTCATCCAGGGAAGGAGAAGGCCTTCATACATTCCTAATCCATATATTCAAAGGCCTCATACCAGACCAAAAAATAAGCTCAGGCTAGCTAGCAAGCTCATAACTCATCCCGCTCTCAAAGATGAGATAATAAACATAGATGAGAGTCCAGAAAATGATCGAGGGAAGAAGAAGGCCTAGAAGAAGAAGCAAGCACAAAAGAGAAAACCAAATAAGAGGGTCACTAAGGCAGAAGATCTTAGGTTGTTGGATTCTGTGCTAGATTTTTAATGATTGAATATATGAAACAAGTCAAAACTGAAGAATATCATTTTTGGCCTATCTACACAGTTATCAGAAATAACTACCTTTTCCGAAAAGTAGCTATTTTCTTCAGAATTTGTATAAGAAGATAAAAAGGTAGCTCTTTGTTTTGGTCTCGAGGAATGACACTAAATGGTGATAAAGTATATGCTGTCTCAGTGGTAATGCTTTTCCTGCCAAGTGTTATCCAATGAAGCTGTCTTCCAAGTCTTCTAGGTGTCATTTTCAGTTTGTTACTGTTACACTTTTGTGGATAAAGATCCAGGTGTCATTTTCAATTAGTTGTTGCACTTTTTGTGGATGAAGTTTTCCAGGAAACAAGGAGAAGTCAGCCACCTCAGCTCATCCATTTCAATTTCCATATTATCATGTTTTGTCTTCATGCATGTGTAAACCAAATATTGTATTTCAGACTACTTTTCTGTTATTTTTAAGATAAGCTTTACTATATTTAGAAGATTGTAATAAAATTCCTTCAACATACTTGCACTTTTGTGGAGCTTTAATAGAACACCTTTTTGTATATATACTATGAAAAGCAATGAGGAAAGGGTTCGTGAGGTGTTCCTCTCATTGCATCCTGTGTTGTATATTTTTGAACTTATAATACCCATATACACTCATGAGGACTTATGAATGATTTGATGTGTGTATTGTCTATTTCCTTATGTGTTTCCATATTTTACAGTTCATTTCCAGATTGTGATCTACATATGCTGTGTCATGTTTTTGATAGTCTTGTGATATAGCTGTACATGATTATCTATTTTTATCAGTCTTGTTTTACAAGCTTTCTGGATAAGATGTGTATGGTGAGACTATAAGCTCTCCTTGTGACATAAATCTTTACAATGTATGATGGGATTCTTGTAAGTCTTGAAGAAGCTTTCTTTCATCAATACATTATAGGTCTGAAATCTTCTGTCTTCTTTTATTCTTAACAGTGGACTTCTATCATATAGACCCACTGTTCTTTTCATATTCTCCTAACCATTAGAAAGACAAATCAACTTTGTCAAATTCTGCAGTGCACTGCAGTCAAACTTCAACCCTAACCAGAAAGTAAACACTAGTCAAAACAATAGTGAAACACGTCCTTCGAAGCTTGGTCAAAGGTAGTCAAAATTGGCCTTCAACAATGGTCAAAGTCAACCCAAAACAGTCACAAAAGATGTAGTCAAACTCAGTCAACCTGCGGTCAACCCTGCGATCAAACAGGCATGCAGTCAACGCAGGTCAAACAAACCACTAAACCTCAATTTTTGTTCTAGTCAATGCATCCTAAGGAAATCAGAATTCTGCCCCAAAAACTGAAGTAAAAAATTGTGAAAATCACCTCGGTCAACGTTGGTCAAATTGTTTGAAATTCTGCAATTTCGGTTCTTCAATTTTGTCCCAAAAAAACTCGTCCTTATTGCAACACGTGTGAGAGAGAGAGGCTGCCCAATATATGTGCGAACCAATGAGAGAAGGAGAGAGAATAATGTGTGAGTGATGATGCCAAATTAGGTGTGAAGTCACTTCTATTTATACAATTCGTTGTGGGTGAAGAGACATGTCCATTGGGTTTCTTGAGCCTACAATTAGCTGAGGCCGACCTGAACAATTTGCACATGTGCGGGCATAAATTCAAAATCACACTTCTGCTTGTACGAATGAGATGATATTTAGATCAATTTTGATCCTCTCAAAAAGAGAAATTTAATTCTATCATCATCTCCATCAAATGAGCTGTCCCAATGTGGAATTTGGTCCTAGTTTCCAGTTTTAACAGTGACATACTGATTAATGAATGTGCCATCCATTTATGTTTTTGCAACTAAACATGCTATATTCTACCTCGAATTTGTTTTGTGTTAGTCTTGAGTGACTTAAAAAACTTTCATCCATACCCAGAAAATTACATCAGCCCCTTTTTGACACGCAAATCTCAGAGCTAGATGAGTTTGGATGTTTCATGAATGAGATGGAGCTTTTTTATTCTGGTTTATTTTATTTATCCAAGATCATTTCAAGGCCGACCTTTTAAGGGAAATGCACATAATTTAGTTCAGGGCTAGCTGTTGTTTTTCCACGACCCTGGTGTCTGGGATAGAATCTTAAATCTTTGATGCTACCAAACCAAGAATCACAATGAAACTACTTTGCACAGCGAAATATAAGCAATAGTAAATCTACTAGTGCACAAAATATGGACAAATTTTTACAATTTTCAATCCAACTTCGTTATATTAATCAACATATGATACAATAGTCTAGGGCCCCCATAACAGGGATAATGGCCCTCATACATCCACTAGTACAAGAATACAAAATTGGGACTTGGTGTCAATCCATCTATAACCAATCTACCCTCAACAAGATACTCTAACAATTTAGCTGATGTAATCGACTCTCTCAGCTCCTCTCGGTCGTACCTTGTACCTACTCGGTCCTTCGACTCCCGATCTATAGCACTGCCTCTATCAACGATCCAAGCCCATCTGGCCACTGAACCTCGACTATCCAATCTGCTCACTAGTTGTGCCTTAGTCCATCAAAGGCACAACACATCGAGACTCTTGTCGAGTTGTTCACAACTCCACTTGTGAAAAACTCTCAACTGCCCGCTGCTGCTCCTGAGCTACTCAGGGACTTAAGCCCACTAAGGTATTCCTGCACTGCTCCAATGAAGACCAACATAGGGTACGGAGGGCAGCCACCTATCACTGCAAGATGTCCATCTCCCACAATGAACGAGGGCTAGGAGGACTGCCCATCATCTGTTGTAGAAGTCCTTCTCCACACATAAGTATAGGGCTACTCAACTGCTCCTCTTGCTGATCAAACCTTGAGCTTTTGCCACTCTAGAAACCACCTAGGTCCATGAAGATGGTGCACACTGGGCTCCAACTTGGACACTACCACGCTGTCCTCCAGCAAACCACAAATGCCCAATCCACGTCCACGCTTGGTTCACCCTCACGCTGCCCTCCAAAAAACCACGAGTGACCAATCTCGCTGTATTATTTGCTCCTAGTTACGACATCCAACACCTATGGAGACCATTCCACATGGCTGCTAACAGACTCCTCAATCAATCCTCTCCTAGGACACCATCCTCCTTGCAAATCAAATCAATAAGAGAGCACAACCTCCAACATAATACTGGTATGCTCTTGTACTTGGGATCTGTGCTACCTGAGCTTTGGTTAGGGCTGAAATCACACTGCTACAACACCTAAGAAATGCTCCAATCACTGCGTTTTCCCTTTCAACTGACTATCCTTCATTGTTGTCCCTTTTTAGGCCTCTTCCACACATTGTTTTGCCTTGGAATTCTTCTCAAAGCACCCTACAACTTGCGGTCAAGTTACTACAATAAGTCTGCTCACTATTCAAGGGTTAACACCCTACCCTATGTATAGGCTGCGGTGGCTTCTTAGAGACCGCGGCTGGGTGAGAGGGCCCTCACTAAGTCTCTCGACCCTCCAACAATTCTCCACACATGTTGTTGTAGCATCAACACACCTGTGACCCAAAACATAAGCAATACAAGCACAAAAAACACCCTTACCTCTCCTCAAGCCTACGGCTTAGTCCCACAAGAAGTCCGCACCCTAAAACAGAGAGAAACTCCTCCCAAACTCGTCCTTCTTGCTCCATGCTAGCCTCAGATCCTCTTTGTAATTTCAGAGGTATTTTCTTGATGAGATTGCTCTTGGATGTGTCTAAATGCCTCACACTTGACCTATATTTATAGGCATCAAGTGGATCCAACAAATGAACTATGTGGGTTGTCACAAGGTCACTTAACCACTAAGCCAACCTTAACTTTGTACCATAAGCCCACACACACAAACTTCAAAAATTCATAACTCCACTTTGACAACTCGGAATTCGATGATTCTCGATGCGTTGGATTTGTCTCGACATCCTCCATCATCTCCCTCCATCACATGTCAAATTTTCGTAACGGTTTTGGCCCAAACATGAATGGGTGAAAAACCCCAGGCTTGGGTTTCAAGCCCACAAGGCCACTTGTGGAGCTCCTTCCTCCAAATTCTCAATCCTGTTGGAAATACAGAGAGAGGGGTGAATCGGTATTTCTTTTCAATTGTTAATTATTGCCAGTTAGATTCTTCACAATTAAAGACAGAGAGATATATATAATAATAATTTTAAGAACTAAAGAGAACTTCACTCTCTTTTTAATAATAGTATACAATAGATGAGAGAAGGGCACCAACCCTTTTAATGAAACACGCACCAACCTGTTTTCCAAGCACCAACTTGGACTTTGATGAGGCTCCGAACTCTAGGGCTTCGACCCTATCATCTCAAGGCACCAACCTTGTGTTAAGGGGCACCTACCCCAAGGACACCAATCCCTTGGTCTTCTTTTAATAGAAACTATGTGATGTGCTTACTTGAATGTCATCAACAAGATTCTTCACAGTTATTTCTTCACTGTTCTTTGTCTATCATGTGACTTCAATAGTCCTCACATAAGTTTGAGCCTTCAAGGGTAAGTCCAAGCCTTCTACAAGTTCAGATCCGAAGTATCACAGGTTCACTAGCTTGCAGTTCTAAGTCTGAGACTTCAAGGGTAAGTCCAAGCCTTCTACAAGTTCAGATCCGAAGTATCACAGGTTTACTAGCTTGCAATTTTGAGCCTGAGCCTTCAAGGGTAAGTCCAATCCTTCTACACGTTCAAATCCGAAGTATCACAGGTTCACTAGCTTGCAATTTTGAGCCTGAGCCTTCAAGGGTAAGTCCAATCCTTCTACAAGTTCAGATCCGAAGTATCACAGGTTCACTAGCTTGCAATTCTGAGCCTCCATAGATAACTGCCTTTAGGTCCAAAATTTATGAGTCCTCTAGAGAACCAAGGTGTAATTCCACAAGTCTATCTGAGCTACAGTTTCTCCACAACTGTGTCCGAGCTACCACAAGTATATTCGAGCTGAATGTCCGCAATTCAACCTTCTTAAATGTCTGAGGTATTGAGGTTAAGGCACCGAGTTTAGGTGACTGTCCACTGTTCCTCCACAGGCAGACTACTTATATACCTGTCACAAATCCGAACCTCATAAAAGGTGACTGTGTAAGGATTCGAGGTTATTACAACAGAGATGCTAACTAATCCGAGTTTTCAGGCTATGTAACCCGAGTTCCACAGGTGTGCTAAACAAATATAATCTGTTGTCCGAGCTTGAGGAAGAATAACCCAAACAAATGTGCTTTTTAAGTCCTCCTCGGCCTTAGTTCACAAGATGTGATATCTCCTCAATGTTCTGTGTTTCTCGGATGTTCTTCACCGAATTGCTGACCCTGAAATGAATGAACGCAGATTTATATATATAGTGGTTTGTCCCTATGAAGGGACACATCCATTGGAAGAAAGGTTGACATTATATGACTGCATAGGTCGGCTTGACTGTAAATATATATTTTTTTATCTAAAAAATTCAATTTCTCACAAACTAATGGGAGTTTCGGGGTAAGTAAGAGCTTGTTGGAAAGAGGGAAAAATCCTCTTTAATATGGTCTAGGATTCATTGTGAAAGGATTCCTCCAAGGTGTCTAAATTTATTTTTATTTGTGACTGTTCATAAAATTTTAGTGTAGAAAGTGATTGGGACAGTAAGAGATCATTAGAGCTTCTTCATCATGGTGTGTCTTCCATCAATGACAATTATTGACCAACAATCTCCCCCTTTGTCATTGATGGAAATATTATAGAATTATCTCCCCCTTTTGACATCAATTGCAAATGGGGTGCCCAAGTACTCCCCCTGTTATGCTGCTCCCCTTGACATGCTGCTTGATTTAATGTGATGCAAGAGAAATGACCCCCATCTTTTGGCGAAGATACTCAAATGCTTCTTGTGGAAGGGTTTTGTAAAGATATCCACAATTTGCTCTTTTGTATTGACGTATTCCAACTTGATATTGTGTTCAACAACTTGTTTATGGAGAAAGTGGTATTTGATTGGAATATGTTTGGTTCTTGAGTGCATCACCAGATTCTTTGAAAGACTGATGGCGCTAGTATTGTCACAAAAAAGAGTAATTGGTTGCTTAGTTTCTATGTTGACATCCTTCAAGGCTTCCTTCATCCATAGAATTTGTGTACAACAATCAGCAGCAGCTATATATTTGGCTTCAGCTGTAGAAAGGGATATAGATGATTGCTTTTTGCTGAGCCAAGATACAAGACAATCTCCCATAAAGAATGCATTTCCACTGGTACTTTTTTGATCATCCACACTTCGAGCCCAATCAACATCAGAATAAGCTGTCACAATAAGAGTTGAACTCTTAGGATACCAAAGACTAAAATCAGTTGTTCCTTTCAGATATTTGAGAATTCTTTTCACAGCTGCTAGATGGGATTGTTTAGGACTTGACTGAAATCTTGCTACCATTCTCACTACTTGCATAATATCTGGTCTTGTAGCAGTTAAGTATAGTAGAGCTCCAATTATTGACTTGTAAAGAGTTGCATCTATTTGGAGGGTATTATTGTCTTTGCTTAATTTACAATCTGTGGTCATTGATGTGCTCATAGGTGCACAATCTTCCATCCCATATCTTTTAAGCATGTCTTTAAGATATTTTGCTTGAGATATAAACATGCCTGCAGAGGTTTGAGATATTTGTAGCCCAAGAAAGTAAGACAACTCACCAATCATTGACATCTCGAATTTTTTGGACATATTTAGAGCAAATTCATGGCTCATTTCTTCATCATTGCTAGCAAAGATTAGATCATCGACATAAACAAGAGTGATCAGAAGTTTTTCCTTGTCCATCTTCATGTAGAGATTGCTACCTGCCACTCCCTTTTTGAAACCTTCTTGTTGCAAATAGTGATCCAACTTTGCATACCATGCTCTAGGGGCTTGTTTTAATCCATACAAGGCCTTTTTTAGTTTGCATACAAGGTCTTTTCCTTCAGCAAGATCAAATCCTTCTGGTTGCTCCATGTAAAATTCCTCCTTGAGATCTCCATTTAGGAATGCTGATTTTACATCCATTTGATAAACCTTGAATCCTTTTGAGCAAGTAAATGTTAGAAACATTCTTATGGCTTCCATTCGAGCTACTGGTGCAAAGGTTTTTTCGAAGTCAATTCCTTTGATTTGCGATTATCCTTTGCAGACAAGTCTGGCTTTATTTCTGATGATTTGTCCATCTTCATTCATCTTGTTTTTGAATACCCATTTTGTTCCAATTATATTTTTATCTTTTGGGCGAGGTACCAGTTCCCAAGTCTCATTTTTTTCGATTTGAGACATTTCTTCTTCCATGGCCTTTATCCAATGAGGATCTTTGCTTGCTTGAGAAAAATTCTCAGGTTCTATTAAAGATAATAGAGCCACATCATCTTTTCTAGGAGTGCTTATCATCCTTCTTCAAGTTTGGATTCCTTCATCTATATTTCCGATGACCTATTCTTCTGGATGATATCTTTGAACAAACTTGATCTTGGAGGGAGTTTGCGAAGATTCATTTTGAGGTTCTTCATTCTCCTCTTCTTTTTCAGGTTCTTCTTCTTCACTTTGTTCAAAGAAAGGCTCAACTTCATGATCTTCAATTCCTTTTTCTGGAAGGCTTTCATCAATCTTTACATCAATGCTTTCCACTATTCTTCGTAGACGATAGTTGTAACATTTGTAAGCTTTGCTCCTAGTGGAGTATCCAAGAAATATTCCTTCGTCAACTCTTGAATCAAACTTACCTGGTGAGTCATCATTTATTTTTATGAAATATTTGCTTCCAAAAACCTTGAAATATTTTACTGAAGCAGGTCTTCCTTTCCATAATTCATAAGGAGTCTCTTCATTATTTGGTCTTAGTTGAGTTCGATTTAAGGTGTAAACTACGGTGCCAACTGCTTCTCTCCAAAATTTTGGTTGCAAAACAGCGGCTAGTAGCATTGTCTTTGCCATTTCTTGAATGGTTCGGTTCCTTCTTTCAACTACTCCATTTTGCTGGGGTGTCCTAGCAACAGAGAGTTCTCTTCCGATTCCAAGCTCTTTACAGAATTTATCGAACTCTTTTGAGGTGAATTCTCCTCCTCTATCCGTTCTAAGACATTTAATCTTAGAATTTTTCTCATTCTCAATGAGAGCCTTAAGATTTTTAAAACATTCAAATGCTTCGGATTTATATTTTATGAAATATATCCACATCATTCTAGTATAGTCATCAACAAATAGAGCAAAATACCTTTTACCCTGAACAACTGGAGTTCTAGTCGGCCCACACAAATCTGCATGAATAATTTCCAAAGGTTTTGTTGTTGAGAACTCCTTAGTTTTGTGGCTAGTTCTGGTTTGCTTTCCATGTTGGCATGGGCCACATACAACTTGATTTGGTTTTCACATTTTTGGAATATCCCTTACTGCATTAATTTTGCTGATGTTGACTAGGTTATCAAACCTTGTATGCCCCAATCGCTTGTGCCATAACCAACTTTCATCTGTTTGACTTAAGTAACATTTATCTTCTTGGATTCTACTGAGAATGTAAACATTATCTGGTGTTCTTACTCCTTTTGCCACAAGCTCTCCTGAGGACGAGTCTTTTATTTCACAATTTTTTGTACTAAAGACAACATTATGTCCTTGGTCACAAATTTGGCTAACACTTAAGAGATTGTGTTTGAGCCCTTCTACCAGCAAGGTATTTTGAGCCTTTCCTAGTCCATTGACAAGGGTAGCAGTCCCTTTTCCAGTGATTTTAGTAGATCCACTTCCAAAGGATACATTTCCATTTTTCTTGTTCAATGAGATAAACTTCTTTTGGTCACTTGTCATATGTCTCGAGCATCCACTATTGACGAACCAATGATTTTATTCACTATGAGCACATAGAGCTAGGCCACATTTGTCAGTTTTGAGATTTACGTTTTTAGCTTTTTCCCTTTTGAGAGGGCAATTTTGTTCATTATGATCATAATCATCACATAATGAGCAAGACGGATCAAACTTAGCCAAAGGATCAAAGGAATTGTAAGTTTTGATTTGTTCTTGCTCTTTAGGCCCACGTAGTTGGTTTGGTTGATTATTCAATCTTGGTGCTTCATTCTTATGAGCCTTGCAATGCTTAGGTTGATGCCCAAAGTTTTTACAATTGCAACAATGCCCAAGAAAAATAGTTTGATACCTGTTGTAGTATCCATAGCTTGAATCAACATTCTTCCTTGGAGTTGCTTTTTCAAATCTTGGTTTTGAGATGTGACTTTTTTCCTGAGATGATTTTTCTTCTTTTGGATGGCAAGAGAGTACATTAGCATAACTTCTGGCATTATTCTTCGTACTTGATGATTCTCCTTTGAAACCAATTCTAGACTTGTCATGTTGAGGTCTTCGAGTGTTAAGAATGTTGTCAAGAGCTAAAGAGCTTTGCCAACTCCTTTTGATTTGCCCCAATTCCTTTCTGAGGGACACTATTTCAGTTTCACGTTTTTCACAGATATCATCCTTCTCTTTTAACTTGATGTTCAAGAAGTCTTCCCTTCTTTTTGCTTCCTCTCTTTCTATTTTGAGAGAAATTATCTTCTTTTGTAGATTCTCATTTTCTTCAGTGGCACTCATTAGCAAACTATCCATGTTTCTTTCATCTTCTATTTCTAAGTCATCATCATTTGTAAATGCCATGAATAGCATTTCTTTACTTCCAACATAATTACTTTCCTCATTTGATTCATCATCGCTTTCTTTGTACTGGTGCACATTTCTAGTTGATTTCCTCTTTATGACTACGAATTCATCTTCATCAGACTCATCTTGTTTAGAGAAGAAGTTCTTCTTATTAAACCCTTTCTTCTTGTACATCATTCTTTTAGAGTCTTTTTCATCATCACTATCATGTTTATGAGGACATTTTGCAACGTAATGATCTATTCTTCCACAATTGAAACAAATAAGAGGGTACTTACCTTTTAGCTTAGATCCCTTTTTTAGTCTTCGTACAAATTGAGCTAACTCGTTTTCAGTAACTGATTCATTGCTGTTGTAATTCCATCCTTTTCCTTCTTTTCTAGACTTTGAGGCTTTGAAAGCTGCTTCTTTGAAATTTGGGATCCCTTTCCTCATCTCATAGGCAATAAGAATTCCATGAATTTCATCCATCTTGAGAGTATCTAGGTCATTCATTTCTTCTATGGCACTTACTTTGGAGTCGAATATGTTAGGAAGTGATCTCAGGATTTTTTGAACTATGGTGCTTTCTTCAATATTTTCCCCTAGTCCTTTAAGAGAGTTAACCACTTCAGCTACTCTGAGGGAGTATGATGCAATATCTTCTTCATCATCCATTTTCAGACTCTCGAATTATCTTCTATAGGTTTGAAGCTTTTCCTTCTTACTTTGGAGTCCCCATCATATAGCGAAACCAATTTATCCCATACTTCTTTGGCTGAGTCACAGTTCATGACTTTCGTAAATTCGGAATCGGTGATTCCACTAGTGATGGAATTTAAAGCTTTGGCATTAGCAATGTAGGCTTTTCTTTCATTTGGATCAATTGGAAGACCGGTGGGAGATTTGTATCCATTCAAAACAGAGTGCCATACTTCAGGGCCAAGAGACATTAGATAGTAGGACATCCTCTTTTTCTAGAAACTGAAATTTGTTCCATCAAAGATAGGGAGTTTCCCTGTTGCTTCCATGTTCTTCATTGTGCCTAAGAATCCTTCTTCCAGCTGTTAGGCTGATAATGAAGAAGCTGGCTCTGATACCAATTGTTGGAAATACTGGGAGGGAGGTGAATCAGTATTTATTTTCAATTGTTAATTATTGCTAGTTAGATTCTTCACAATTAAAGACAGAGAGATATATATAATAATAATATTAAGAACTAAAGAGAACTTCAATCTCTTTTTAATAATAGTATACAATAGATGAGAGAAGGGCACCAACCCTTTTAATGAAACAGGCACCAACCTGTTTGCCAAGCACCAACTTGGACTTTGATGAGGCTCCGACCTCTAGGGCTTCGACCCTATCATCTCAAGGCACCAACCTTGTGTTAAGGGGCACCTACCCCAAGGACACCAATCCCTTGGTATTCTTTTAATAGAAACTATGTGATGTACTTACTTGACTGTCATCAACAAGATTTTTCACTATTATTTCTTCACTGTACTTTGTCCATCATGTGACTTCAATAGTCTTCACATAAGTCTGAGCCTTCAAGGGTAAGTCCAAAACTTCTACAAGTTCAGATCCGAAGTATCACAGGTTCACTCGCTTGCAGTTCTAAGTTTGAGCCTTCAAGGGTAAGTCCAAGCCTTCTACAAGTTTAGATCCGAAGTATCACAGGTTTACTAGCTTTCAATTCTGAGCCTAAGCCTTCAAGGGTAAGTCCAATCCTTCTACAAGTTCAGATCCGAAGTATCACAGGTTCACTAGCTTGCAATTCTGAGCCCGAGCCTTCAAGGGCAAGTCCAATCCTTCTACAAGTTCAGATCCGAAGTATCACAGGTTCACTAGCTTGCAATTCTGAGCCTCCATAAATAACTGCCCTTAGGTCCAAAATTTATGAGTCCTCTAGAGAACCAAGGTGTAATTCCACAAGTCTATCTGAGCTACAGTTTCTCCACAGCTATGTCCGAGCTACCACAAGTATATTCGAGCTGAATGTCCACAATTCAACCTTCTTACATGTCTAAGGTATTGAGGCTAAGGCACCGAGTTTAGGTGACTGTCCACTGTTCCTACACATGCAAACTACTTATATACATGTCACAAATCCGAACCTCATAAAAGGTGACTGTGTAAGGATTCTAGGTTATTACAACAGAGATGCTAACCAATCTGAGTTTTCAGGCTATGTAACCCAAGTTCCACAGGTGTGCTAAACAAAGATAATCTGTTGTCTGAGCTTGAGAAAGAATAACCCAAACAAATGTGCTTTTTAAGTCCTCCTCGGCCTTAGTTCACAAGATGTGAACTCTCCTCAATGTTCTGTGTTTCTCGGATGTTCTTCACCGAATTGCTGACCCTGAAATGAATGAACGCAGATTTATATATATAGTGGTTTGTCCCTATGAAGGGACACATCCATTGGAAGAAAGGCCGACATTATATGACTGCATAGGTCGGCTTGACTGTAAATATATATATTTTTATCTTAAAAATTCAATTTCTTGCAAACTAATGGGAGTTTCGGGGCAAGAGCTTGTTGGAAAGAGGGAAAAATCCTCTTTAATATGGCCTAGGATTCATTGTGAAAGGATGCCTGCAAGGTGTCTAAATTTATTTTTCTTTGTGACTGTTCATAAAATTTTAGTGTAGAAAGTGATTGGGACAGTAAGAGATCATTAGAGCTTCTTCATCATGGTGTGTCTTCCATCAATGACAATTATTGACCAACAAATCCTCAAGGCTTGGAGTACCTCCCAAGCTACAAAAATACACAATCTCTCTTAGCGAGGGAGGTACTTCCAAGACTAGGAAGTAACCATCATAATTCGACGACACTAGCCTGTCTGGCGTCCATCACTGCAATGTACCCTGTAGAATGAACCAGACAATCTTGGTAGTGTCTTTGCCTCATCACATCTGAACTTGAAGATCCCAAACCTCCATAGGCCTGCACCCTCTGAGGCTAGGTTCCCTCTGAGGCTAGGCTCCCTCTGAGGCTACACGATCTCCACTAGCTTAGTCCTGCAAGCACTCATCCTCCTGGATCAAATACCACTCGTGGAAATCCCTCCAATCTACGAATATGAAAAATCACGATCCAATGAAGACTTTAGCCTACCAATCTGTAGTCCATCACATGAAGCCATCTCAATCAACCTGATCTCGTGCAAGCCAAAGAAACCTTTGAGTTGTCCCAACCATCCATGATAAGACATAGGAATTCCACGATCTTCAAACCGCCAAACAACATATTGTTAGTTTTTGTAGCATCGGATGTGTTCTAGCCACGAAAATTTGTGGAGAGGCTAGAATACATGAGATCTCCAAAACCCAGAAATCGTTTCTGGAAATTCCACTTAGAAGTGACTAAATTAGATTATTAACCAATTTTTTTAATGTTTGCTAAGTCTAAACTTAGGAAAACAGGTTAATTAATCGGTATTAATTAAGTCAAGGCGAGAATAGTCTAGAAACTCACACGGATCGATTCAGAGATTATCCTAGCCATCGATTATGTTTTAATCTTGGTCGTTGGTGATCCAACATAGGATTATATGAGGAGGTCGATGTGGTGATGGAGATGACACTTGAGTAGTTTGATTTCTTGGAAGATCGATTTCTAGAGTAGCAGTAGTAAGTTGCCGGAGAGAGAGGTAGAAATCGAAGCAGTGAGAGAGGGGCAGAGACAGTGAGGCTGGAGGAGGCATTCCAGATCTAGCGAGTGCATTTGCAAAGAGGCAGAAGAGCCACAAAGAGGCTGACGTTGGGGCAGTGCAGTAACCTTTAGAGGCAAGATTGATTTGCTGAGAGAGAGATACGCCTTCAGTTCCAGAGGCTGGGAAGGAGTCCCAGAATGTCGGAGAAGCATCTTTCCTGTCAACAGAAGGAAAAACGACTTCATCAAAGACCAATATGAGGATAGACGTCCAACAGGCTGTGCAGAGGCCGACGCAGAGGGTCAGAGGTCCGAATTTCTGAAGGCAAGTCGTGTCGGGAGTTTGCCTGTGGGGTGAGGAAAATTCCTCACTTGATTTTTGCCAGAATTTTTCTCTGTAGGATTGCCATATTTCGACATCCAGTTGTACTCAGAATTTCTCACTGCTACATAATAATAAAACCCTCAGCTATTGCACTAGTTTTCCCGCATTAGGGTTTTTCGGGGACTTTTGTCCAAAAATAATTGTGTTAATTTTATGTGTGTGTGCTAGCATTTCTTCCAGCGTTTTATTCTTCTGCGGTATTTTTATGGTGAAAATTGCATTTGTGATTTTATTCGTTGTTTGTCGTAGCAAATAAACTGCATAATTAATTTTTCAGTTATAATAATTTCCAGTTGCTACAATAGATAAAAATTTCACATGGTATAAGAGCGCAGTTGATCAACTGGAGAGCTTAGAGGCGAAACAAAGGAATTTCACTGTTCAGTGTGGGCAACATATCGAAATTACCAAGGGTAACGTAGTCATTCTGCCATGAGGCCGAGTTACTTGTGCAAGTTTGATTTTTTTGAGTGAGGGGCAGAAAAACTTGATCTTTCCAGATCGAGTGATTCCAAAGGTAAAGGGAGCAGCTCATAGTTTTCGTTGGGCAGATATCTACTTGGATGCTGAGAGTTTTTGCAGCAGTTCGCTAGAGCATAACCAACGTCGGGTGGAAGATAAAAGCACACATAGAGGGAAAATTTCTCTCCGAGGATCTTGAGATTTAGAGATCTAATTTTTCCAGTTGCAGATTTGGAGTAGTTGTGAGCAAATCTTCTCACTCTAGAAGGGAGTGCGAGTAGCAGATCCAACAGTTGAGCAATGAGAAAGTGTAATATTCCCATTTTTGGTATCATCCATGATAGGGCTAGGAGGGACTTCCAGAGTTAGGAGAAAACAAGTCACATGTACAGATTGGTGGTATCAGTGGGCTCAGGAGCTTTCCAGAGGAGTTTTGAGGAGTTTTCATGGTGTTCAGAGGCATTCGCTTGATATACTCCATCATCCGAGCAGTTTGGCTTTCGTTCCGATGCATTCTGATAACTTTCGGAATTTTGAGTTATTTATGGGCTTAACTCAGCTGATTAAGCTCAAGGTGGCATTCCGGGAGGAATACACGATGGAACACCTTAGTGTAATAGCTCATTGGAACCGGGATAAGGAGACCTACACGATGGGACAGTTAGACACAGATTTCAGTGACCGGAGGAGGTGTGGTAGCCAATTTACCCTTTTCTGCATTAAAAAGGAATATTTTAATAAAAGGAAAAGTGCTCCATGAATAAAATAATAATAAAATAATGCTCTAGAAGGCTCCAAGGGATCTATAAAAGAAAGGGAGGAGGCCATTGGGAGATATCTTTTGGAGGAGATCATTTGCTTGTGTATGAGAGGTTTGACGACGTGGTTCTCTATTTCAGCCGTAGCCCCAGGACGGAAACCCTCGGGTGATTTGTGAGTGTTGGACGGAAACCCTCGGGTGATTTGTGAGTGTTGGACGGAAACCCAATACTCTTGAGGAGACTTCACTTAGGAGTTTCATAGAGCTTCAGAGTTTGGTGTGAGGATCATTCAGATCTTCAACTTGGGCTTCATCATTTTCAGTGGGTTTAGTGTCAGCTGTTGCCGGAGAGAGAGTGCAGCAGTTCAGTTTGTGGCCAGCGCCGTTCAGCGGCTTATCTTGGTGGCCAGTTTTCTATCTCAGCTCTTTCTGGGTCAGATCTATATGTAAACTCCTTTTATTATCTATAATAAAAGCTGAGATTTTTCCCGTTATATATGGTATTGGATTGCAGTGTTTCCTGTCTTTTTATTTTACATGACAATCTTTTGTTGAGTGAATGTTTATTTTACGGCAAATTGTGGTATTCAGTATTTTTCTGCATTTTTAGTTAAAATATCCCATTCGGGATATTATAGAAAGAGGCAAATTTTTGGGTTTATTTTCTCAAGTTTTGAGTTTCATAGATTTTCAGCTTTGTAGGGATGACTGTACGAGATTGCCAGAGGAGGATGTGCGAGTTATCTAGAATGCATATGTGGGCAACAGTTTGACTTCTAGTTGCTAGAAATAAGTGTCGGAGGAAGTGTGAGTTGTCTAGTGCGAGTTGCAAAGAAAGGAAGGGTCTTGACCATGGACTAGGCTTGAAAGGAGATAGTGGGGCACCAAATCCAGGAGGAGGAGCTTGATACTCCAGTGTGCCAGATTGGGCAGGATCCTCGAAGTACACCTCATGGATCAATACCTTGCTACGGGCCCCACAACATTCAGTACAGGATGGATCAGTGACAGTTGCTGAGACTAGTAGTAGTAAGATGCTGGGGAGCGCAATGTAGAGTTGGCAGCAGTGCAAAGTTAGTAGCAATGCAGAGTCTTTAGTGGATAGTGCAGTAGCTAGTAGCATTCAAAGAATCGAGTCAAAGACTCGGGTGACAAATGCATTATACTGATCACAGTTGATTCAGTATTTTGGATGTTTTTCTGTTGCAATAGCAACAACAACAGAGTTGCAGTGCAAACGCAATGCTGGTAGCAGTTTAGCAGGGTCAGCAGCAACACAGATGCAATGCATATCAGAGTTGTGTAGTAGTTGGTAGGAAGTAGCAGGCATACATCAACAACGTGACAAGAGATGATACAAAGACAGGGTGTTGCTACAGGGTGTGTAGTAGCACTAGTTGTGAGCAAATCTTCTCACTCCAGAAGGGAGTGCGAGTAGCAGATCCAACAACCGAGCAACGAGAAAGAGGCATATTTTCGGGTTTATTTTCTCAAGTTTTGAGTTTCATAGATTTTCAGCTTTGCAGGGATGAAAGTATGTGATTTCCAGAGGAGGATGTGCGAGTTATCCATAATACATATGTGGGCAACAGTTCGACTTCCAGTTGCCGAAAATAAGTGTCGGAGGAAGTGTGAGTTGTCTAGTGCGAGTTGCAAAGAAAGGAAGGGTCCCGACCATGGACTAGGCTTGAAAGGAGATAGTGGGGCATCAGATCCAGGAGGAGGAGGAGCTTGATATTCCAGTGTGCCAGATTGGGCAGGATCCTCGAGGAGTACACCTCATGGATCAATACCTTGCTACGGGGCCCCACAATATTTAGTAGCAGGATGGATTAGTGACAGTTGCCGAGACTATTAGTAGTAAGATGTTGGGTAGCGCAATGCAGAGTTGGCAGCAGTGCAAAGTTAGTAACAACACGGAGTCTTCAGTGGACAGTGCAGTAGCTAGTAGCATTCAAAGAATCGAGTCAAAGACTCAGGTGACAAATGAATTATACTGATCACAGTTGATTCAGTATTTTGGATGTTTTTTTGTTGCAATAGCAACAACAACATCGTTGCAGTGCAGATGCAATGCTGGTAGCAGTTTAGCAGGGTCAGCAGCAGCACACATGCAACGCATATCAGAGTTGCGTAGTAGTTGGTGGGAAGTAGAAGGCAAACATCAACAATGTGACAGGAGATGATACAGAGACAGGGTGTTGCTACAGGGTGTGCAGTAGCACGAGTTTTGAGAAAATATTTTCACTCCAGAAGGGAGTGTGAGTAGCAGATCCAGCAGCCAAGCAACGAGAAGAGGCAGATTTTCGGGTTTATTTTCTCAAGTTTTGAGTTTCATAGATTTTCAGCTTTGCAGGGATGACTGTACGTGATTGCCAGAGGAGGATGTGCGAGTTATCCAGAATGCATATGTGGGCAACAGTTCGACTTCCAATTGCTGGAAATAAGTGTCGGAGGAAGTGTGATTTGTCTAGTGCGAGTTGCAAAGAAAGGAAGGGTCTCGACCATGGACTAGGCTTGAAAGGAGATAGTGGGGCACCAGATCCAGGAGGAGGAGGAGCTTGATACTCCAGTGTGCCAGATTGGGCAGGATCCTCGAGGAGTACACCTCATGGATCAATGCCTTGCTACGGGCCCCACAACATTCAGTACAGGATGGATCAGTGACAGTTGCTAAGACTAGTAGTAGTAAGATGCTGGGGAGCGCAATGTAGAGTTGGTAGCAGTGCAAAGTTATTAGCAAAGCAGAGTCTTCAGTGGACAATGCAGTTGCCAGTAGCTAGTAGATTCAAAGAATCTAGTCAAAGACTTGGGTGAAAAATGCATTATACTGATCACAGTTGATTCATTATTTTGGATGTTTTTATGTTGCAATAGCAACAACAACAGAGTTGCAGTGCAGACACAATGTTGGTAGCAGTTTAGCAGGGTCAGCAGCAGCACAGATGCAACGTATATCAGAGTTGCGCAGTGGTTGGTGGGAAGTAGTAGGCAGACATCAACAACGTGACAGGAGATGATACAGAGACAGGGTGTTGCTACAGGGTGTGCAGTAGCACTAGAACACATTCCTCGCTAAGAGGGAGTGTTAGTTTTTGTAGCATCACATGTGTTCTAGCCACGCAACTTTGTGGAGAGGTTGGAATACATGAGATCTCCAGAACCCAAAAATCGTTTCTGGAAATTCCGCCTAGAAGTGACTTAATTAGATTATTAACCAATTTTTTTAATGTTTCCCGAGTCTAAACTTAGGAAAACATGTTAATTAATCGGTATTATTTAAGTCAAGGTGAGAATAGTCTAGAAACTTAGACGGATCGATCCAGAGATGATCCTAGCCATCGATTATGTTTTAATCTTGGCCGTTGGTGATCCAACAAAGTATTATAAGAGGAGGTTGATGTGGTGATGGAGATGACACTTGAGTAGTTCGATTTCTTGGCAGATCGATTTCCAGAGTAGTAGCAGTTAGTTGTCGAAGAGAGAGTTAGAGATTGGAGCAGTGAGAGAGGAGTAGAGACAGTGAGGCTGGAGGAGGCATTCCGCATCCATCGAGTGCATTTGCAGAGAGGTAGAAGAGCCACATAGAGGCTAACGCTGGGGAAGTGCAGTAGCCTCTAGAGGCAAGATCAATTTGCTGAGAGGGAGAGATGTATTTAGTTCCAGAGGTCGAGAAGGAGTCCCAGAGTGCCGTAGAAGCATCTTTCCAGTCAACATAAGCAAGAACTACTTCATCGGAGACCAGACTGAGGCTAGACGTCTAGCAGGCTGCGCAGAGTGGTGCAATGCAGAGGCTGACACAGAGGGTCAGAGGGTTGAATTTCTCAAGGCAATTCGTGCTGGGAGTTTGCCTGTGGGGTGAGGAAAATTCCTCACTAGATTTTTGCTAGTGTTTTTCTCTGTAGGATTGCCAAATTTCGACATCTAGTTGTACTCAGAATTTCTCACAGCTGCATAATAATAAAACCCTTAGCTGTTGAATCGGCTTTCCTGCATTGGGTTTTTCCAAGAACTTTTGTCCAAAAATAATTGTGTTAATTTTATGTGTGCTAGCATTTCTTCGATTGTTTTATTATTCTGCAATATTTTTATGGTGAAAATTGCAGTTGTGATTTTATTCGTTGTTTGTCGTAGCAAATAAACTGCATAATTAATTTTTCAATTAGAATAATAATTTCTAGTTGCTGCAATAGATAAAAATTTCACACATACTGAAGTGCACTAGGTTCACCACCGATCCACCAGAACTCCCAACTCATTTTACCATGTAGCCTATCGACACCACATCTCCATGTCTTCAGCTGAACCCTCCGCTCCATGATTTAGACACCCACAACTCCCTTCGAGTTGTTTCATTGTGCACACTTTGATTCATTGTCCCTCAAAGTAGTTCAGATAATTTCTGATACCATGTTGTTTTTCCACGACCCTGGTGTCTTGGATAGAATCTTAAATCTCTGACGCTACCAAAAAAAGAATCACAATGAAACTACTTTGCATAGCAGAATATAAACAATAGTAAATCTACTAGTTCATAAAATATGGACAACTTTTTACAATTTTCAACCCAACTTTGTTATATTAATCAGCATATAGTATACAGTCTAAGGCTCTCGTAATAGAGATAATGACCCTCATACATCCACTAGTACAAGAATACAAAACTGGGGCTTGGTGTCAATCCATGGACATCCAATCTACCCTCAATAAGATACTTTGACCATTTTGGTTGATGAAGTCGAATCTCTCATCTCCTCTCGGTCATACACTGTACCTTCCCAGTCCATCGGCTCCAGATCTACAACACTGCCTCTATCAACGATCAAGCCCATCTGGCCACTCAACCTTGACTATCCGATTTGATCACTAGTTGTGCCTTAGTCCATCAGGGGCACAACACATCGAGACTCCTGTCGAGTTTTTCACAAGTCCACTCGGGAACAACTCTCAGCTGCCCACTATTGCTCCTCAGCTACTCAGGGACTTCAGCCCACTAAGGTCTTCCTGTCGTGCTCCAATGAAGACCAACATAGGGCACGGAGGGCTGCCACTTATCACTGCAAGATGTTCATCTCCCACAATGAACATGGGCTAGGAGGACTACCCATCATCTGTTGTAGAAGTCCTTCTCCACACACAAGTCTAGGGCTACTCAACTACTCCTCTAGCTGATCAAACCTTGTGCTCAACTTTTGCCACTCTAGCAACCACCTAGGTCCATGAAGATGGTGCACAACGAGCTTCAACTTGGACACTACCATGCTGTGCTCTAGTAGACCACAAATGCCCAATCCACGTCAACAATTGGTCCACTCTCACGCTGCCCTCCAACAAACCACGAGTGACCAATATTGTTGTAGCATTTGCTCCTAGTTAGGGCATCCAACACCTATGGAGACCCTTACACATGGCTGCTAACAGGCTCCTCAATCAGTCTTCTCCTAGGACACCATCCTCCTTACAAATCTCATCAATAAGAGAGCACATCCTCCAACATAATGTTGGTCTGCTCTTGTCTTGGGGATCTGTGCTACTTGAGCTATGGTTAGGGCTAAAATCACACCGCTACAACACCTAAGAAGTGATCCAATCACTGTGTTTTCCCTTTCAACTGACTATTCTTCATTGTTTTCCCTTTTTAGGCCTCTTACACACACTGTTTTTCCTCGGAATCCTTCTCAAAGCACCCTACAACCTACTGTCAAGCTACAACAAGAAGTATGCTCACTGTTCAAGGGTTAACACCCTTTGTTTAGGCTGCGGTGGCTTCTTAGAGACTGTGGTGCCTGGGTGAGAGGGCCCTCACTAGGCCTCTCAACCCTCCAACAATTCTCCACACATATTGTTGTAGCATCAACACACCTGCGTCCCAAAACAGAAGCAATACAAGTACAAAAAACACCCTTACCTCTCCTCAAGCCTGCGGCTAAGTCCTGCAGGAAGACCACACCCTAAAACAGAGAGAAACTCCTCCCATACTCGTCCTTCTTGCTCCATGCTAGCCTCAGATCTTCGCTGTAATTTTAGAGGTATTTTCTTGATGAGATTTCTCTTGGATGTGTCTAAATGCCTCACACTTGACCTATATTTATAGGCATCAAGAGGCTCCAATAAATCAACTATGTGGCTTGTTATAATGTCACTTAACCACTGAGTCAACCTTAACTTTGTACCATATTCACATGTTGATTTTTGTAGCATCGGATGTACTCTAGCCTTGAGATTTTGCAGAGAGGCTAAGATACATGTATTCTCCAAGACCCATAAATCTTTTGGGAAATTTTCACCTAGAGATGGCTTAATTAAAATAACTATTCAATTTTTAATATTTCCTAAGCCTAAACTTAGGAAATATGATTAATTAAAAGGTATTAATTAAGTTAGGTGCGAATATTCTAGAAAAAGCGTGGATCGAGTCTTAGTTAATCTTAGCCATCAATTAAGTTTTAATCGTGGTCGTTGAAGTCTCAATGAGAGATTATAAGAACAACTTTGGAGAACACACTTGCAGAGATCGAATTCACTGGGAGATTGATTTCCTGAGTAGCAGCGCTGAGTTGTCGGAGAGAGAGCCAATGAGCTCGTTGCAGTGAGAGAGGGGCAGGGATAGTAAGGTCGAAGGAAGCTCTTCCAGATTCGGTGAGTGCAAAGTAGAGAGGTAGCAAGTGCCATAGAGAGGCAACAAAGCTTCAGAGGGGATCCCTATTTTTGCTAGGAGACAGAGTTGATTCAGTGCCAGAGGCCGGAGTGAGAGATCGGAGGGACAGGAGTGTCAAGTTTCCAGACAATAGCTGATCAGGTAGCGAAGTTGATGCAGTTCCTAGTTGTATGACGCAGTACTGCGTAGGATGATGCAGTGACTGCACAGAGCAGCTCATCCGGATCTCGGATCGCCAGTTGCAGAGTGAGATTTTTCTCACTAACTTGTTGTCAGATTTACTTTGTATGGTTTTCTATATTTAGATCAACCATAGAATTGTACTTAGAATTTACTATTGCATAATATACAAACCCTTAGCTGTTGCACTGGTTTTCCCGCATTGGGTTTTTCCGGGGACTTTGTCCAAAAATAACTGAGTTATTTGTGTGTGTGTTTCTATCTTTCCTGTGTTGTATTTATTCCGCTGTATTTATTTTGTGAGGGCTACAGTGTATTGATTTCGATATTTATCGTAGCAAACAATAAATAATTTGTTCAATTAATTAACCAATAGAAGAAATCAAATCAGTTGTTGTAGTCGGATTCAGGATCTCTGAATTTTCACATGGTATCAGAGCGTAGATAAGAAGCAGATGAGCTCAGTTGTAGATGGAAAGAGGGAACTTTGAGGCACTGCGTAGGCAGCTGCTCGAAACCTGAGGACATTGCGATGTCCATTAGCCAACAACGCAAATCTTTTGAGGAAAATTTGTTTCTCTGAGTGAGTCGAAAGAGAACAAAATTTCCAGATCAAAGATTGTTAGAGGTAGAGGGAGCAACAACAACTTTTGTTGCAGAGAATATCTTCAGCTGGGACATAGATATTTTGCAGCAGTTGCTGGCAAAATAGCATCAGAAGGGAAGAGGAGCACACATTGAGGGAATTATTTCCTCGGGGAACTTCTAGCTAAGAAGTTCAAATTCGCCATGCAGAGCAGTAGTAGTTGCGAGCGTATTTTCCCACTCCAACAGGGAGTGCGTAGAGCTAGTCAGCAGCTGCGCTGAGGAGAAGAGGTAGAGTTTGACATCTTTTTGGTGAGATGGCATTAGCAGGATTGAGAGATGAGGACCGATTGGACGGTTCCACAAACTATGTGGTCTGGAAGGCCAAGATTTCTCCTCTTCTAGACGAATATGATCTCAAAACCTATATTAGTTCAGTGGTAGCTGTACCCACAGGCCCAAATCAGCATAAGGCGTACAAAAAGGAGATGGTGAAAGCAAAGAGGTTGATTCTCGATGGAGTTCGAGATCACGTAGTATCGCACACAACTAGAAAAGATACCACCAAGCAAATGTGGGATGCCCTTGCTACTATACTAGGGATCTTCCGAGCAGCGGAAGATGTATTTGGAGGAGAAGCTGAGGTGTACCAGGATGGAGAAAGGGGAGCGTATAAACCCCTTCCTTGCTAAACTTCTGGAAATCCGGGATTAGCTGTCTGCAATTGGGTCAACGCCCCAACCTACAGTTTTTGTACGATTTGCCCTGAATAGTGTTTCAGAGGAGTGGCAAGTATTCGTCCAGAGTATCTTGGCAGAGAGAACTTGCCAAGCTTGGACAAAATGTGGGCAGATCTGCAGCACAAGGAGATGAGGGGACACTTGGTGAAGAGAACCATAAGAGGCAACAACAACAGTGGGATGAATGAAGTAAAGGAGGAGGAGAATGCAACCCTTGCACCGAAGGGGCAGTAGGAGCATCGCAGAAGAAAGAAGGAAATTTCCAAGGTGAAATGCTTCAGATGTGGTGAACTTGGTCACTACAACACCCAATGTCCACTTAGGAAGAGGGACAAAGTTTTGAGATTTCAAGTGTAGAGGTAGCATTGGGTGTGCTCTAGCCCTAAAATTTTGTGGAGGGTCTAAGACACACAAGACCTCCAAAACCCAGAAAGCGTTTGGAGAAATTTCATCTGGTGTTTGAGATGTTAAAATAATTGGTTTTTTTTAATGAGGACCCTAAGTCTAACTTAGGGAATTAGAAAAATTAAAGTGAATTAATTAAACACATTTGATGAAATGTTCTAAGTGACACGGATCAAGCAGTCTTTTAATCTAAGCCGTCGATAAGAGATTAAATCACGGCCGTTGATGTGTCAACGAAAAAGTATAAGAGAAAGGCTTAGGGTCAGTTGGAGACACACACAGAGAGGCAGAGCTTTGAGATTAAGCTAGAATTCTACGACGAGTTTTCTAAGAATTTCCAGAAGAGTTTCAGTTGTAGCGACGGGTAGTATTGGCTGAGGGGATGATCTGATCCCAGAGCCAAGAGTCAGCAAGAGGTAGAGAAGCAGCAACTAGGAGTAGCGCAGAGGACGCAGAGGCTATGCAGCAGTTGCGCAGCGCAGAGGGTTTTAGTCACTACGTAGGGCCAGAAAGGGTAGCACTAAGGCTTCAGGAGGCCATCAGGGTTACGCAGAGGCCATCCAGGGCAGCTTAAGGACTGCATCACCCAGTCTGGGGTTACGCAGTCCTCTTTTGAATAGCGCAGGGGCACGCAGAGGGTAGCAAGGCTAATGCATGTAGCTTCAGAGCAGCGCTGGGGTTTCTATAGGCAGAAAGGGGCCGAGTTCTGTAAATATCGTTTGAGGGTGTGAATCAGTCTAGTTTTCAGTCTCCAGAACAACAGGTATTGCTGTAGATCTTATTTTTTCTCTGTCGGGTTAACCAGTAAGGTGCCCAGATTTGTTGTACCCAGATTCTACTTAATAATAATAAACCCTCATATCTACTGCACGGGTTTCCCGCATTGGGTTTTTCTAGGGACATTTGTCCGAAAAATCTGTGTCACTTTGTCGAATGAGCGTAATATTCAGTAACTGATCCGTATGTGTGTAGGCTGCTAGTTGTGTTTACTTCGGTATTTTCTGAAATTAACTTGTATAATTAAATCACAAGTAGGAGAAGTAAATCAAGATACTGCAGTAGGATTTTTGTATTATTCTATTTAGGAATATTCACATGGTATTAGAGCAATTGCAGATCAAGCTGAATCTCCAACAAATCAGCTAAAGACATATTTGCTGTAGGGTAGCAGCTGAAGCAGCAAGATCCAGAAAGGGGCAGCTCAGCAGTAGGAGGACGCAGTCCCATCAAAGGCTATGCAGGGGTTAACGCAGTCCCATCTGGGTGACACAAAGACAACGCAGTGCCTTCCAGGAGGACGCAGGAGCAGCTTGCGCTGCGTAGAGGCTGCTCTGGGCTAGTCTGCTCATGCAGAGGCCAGCTAGAGGGACGCAATCCAGTTTTTTTTTTTTTCTGTTGCTATGAAGTATTGCCGAGATCCGGAAGCAGAGCTTCAGCAGTTGCTGGTGGGGTGGAGATTCTGTCGGTGTAGAATTGTGCCTAGCTAAGTTGACAAAGAGTGGGAGGAGGACAGTTACTCAGTAGATCTGCGTCGAACAGATTTGAGATTCGATCAGGAGAGTGATCGTAGATAATTATTCAGTTGTGTTTGGCTGAAGATTTTTAAGAGGGAAATCAGTTGTCGAAGGGAGCAGCTACTGCTAGAGGCTTTCTAATCACCAAGAAACCCAGATCCAACATTTATGTTGAGTTTTGCAGCAGAAAGAGGGAGAAGAGTATTATTCCGTCAGATTTGAGCTAGATGGCCTCTCATGGACTGAGAGATCAGGACAGGTTGAACGGTGTGTCCAACTTCGTCAATTGGAGAGCCAGGATACTGACAGTCTTAGATGAGTACGACATCAAGAACCATGCAGAGAATGTCCTAGCTGTGCCTACCAATCCAGATCCTCTGAAGAAATTCAATGAAATCAAGCGCAGGGTAAGTGTTTTATCATGAATGAAGTTAAAGATCACGTCGTGCCACATATTGCCGGGAAGAAGACGGAAAATAAGATGTGGATTTCTTTGGAGATGATGTATCAGGGAAGCTCTGTTCAAAGAAAAATGCTTCTAGAGAATCAGATGAGGTTGTTCTAGATGCAAAAGGGTGAGGAGATAGATCCCTAACTTTTCCGACTTCTGACTATCCGAGATCAACTGATTGCCATGGGAGCGACTCCGGATGAAGGACTCTTGGTAAGGACTGCCCTGAATGCAGTCACCGAGGAATGGGAAACATTTGTCTAGAGCATATTGGGCAAGGAAATGTTACCATCTTGGGCAGACATGTGGGCAATCCTCTGTTAGGAGGAAATCAGGAGATTCACCAAGAGGCAAAACCAATGTTGCACGAAGCGGGGATGAAGCGGGGACGTTTTTTGGAAGCGGATACGCGGAAGTGTCATTTCCTAAAAATCTAGGAAGCGAAGCGTCTTGGAAGCGTTTACTATATATATATATATTTGCACTTATATTAAAAAAAACATCCAAAATACCAAATTTGTTGTAGAAGATATGAAAACATGCATATTTGTATACAAATCAAGATAGATATGGCATCCATTGTACATCAATGGTTAATTATTCGAGCATCAACCATCTAGAATCTAGATTCTTCTCCTCTTGTCTCGCCTTTGCCTCTACCTCAATTGTCCAGGGATATTAGTCAACATTTCCCAATTTTAATCAAACTACCTAATCCAAGCCTTAAAATATGCTTTGACTTGATTGAACGGTAATTTTTTACTAAGGCCATGACAAAGGGGTTCAACAATTAACACCACCAACACTAGGGTACATGAGCACATAAAGGGCTTGGTGCTCTTGATTAAATGCCAATCACATACCCTCATACATGATATAATATTATAATCTAATGAAAAGCCACAATCTCATTGATCTTGAATTCCTGAAAACTGTTAAGTCTGTTGAATTTTGAATAGGATATGGAATTCTATTTTCTCCATATGAAGCCTGACGAGACTAAAACCACTCTCAAACATCCTGAGTCATTTCATGGTAATGTTAAAAAATTAAGTAAAAGGATGAAAATGAAAGATAAAGGAGAATGTGTCTTTTACTTCAAAAATTTAACATTACCATGAGGGACCATCTACGAAGCATCTAAGGAGCATCAAGGGAGCACCTTGGGAGTGTCCAGGAAACCCCAACCCAAATTAAGTCAAAAAAAAAAAATAAAAAAAATTAGAACCCCGTGGAACTACCCATCTCCCTTTGGATCCACTGGCGATCCGTGCAGATGATCGCCCGAATCTCCACAAATCATTTTCCAGATTCACAGATCGGGAATCTGGAACCACAGATTGGGGTTGCATGGTTCCAGATTTCTAGGAATCGCCTCAAAACAGTGGAACCGCGGATTTGATTTTCGGATCCGTGATGCTGTCAGAGGACCGTCCAAGGATTGGTACGAGACGCGGTTCTGACCTTGGATCCTTGGGGGGGATTGTGCAACACTGGGCAAAACAGCAGCAACAGAACTGTCAAGGTGAAGAAAGAAGAGGAAGATGATGCAACCCTTGCATCAAAGGAATGAAGGCAGCAAGGGAAGAAGAAGAGGGACCTATCCAAGGTCCGGTGCTTTAATTGTGGCAAACTTGGACACTTCTCCAGCACTTGTCCTAAGAAGAAGGACAAAGGATCTTTTAAATCCAAGGCAGCAACAGAAAATGACGATGGGAGTGATGATGACGTAGCCATGAGTGCTCATGAGCCACGTAAGTGGGGCGATATGGATCTGTAGAGCAACTATAAATGGAGAAGGTAGGATCCTTGAGTAGCCCAAATCTTGGATCACATACGAGCTATGGGAGCCTTAAGACAGTAGTGGGACAAGTAGAGAGATGGTTGCAGAAAATCACAGTGAAGCAAAGGGCAGTGCTGAGATGTTGTAGAGGGAGCAACGCAGTGCAGAGGCAGCAACAACGTAGAGGCAGCAGCGCAGAGGCTGATGGGACTTCAACAATGCAAAGAGGCAGTGCTCACGTAGTGCAGAGCTGTAGCAACGCAACAGCTTTAGGGGGACAGAGTAGAGCAATAGCCAAGGAAGCTTCAGTGATGAGATGCAACCTGACTTGTCTGTCAATGATTGGGCAGGGGTCCTTCAATTGCTTACTTCTCAGCAACTGAGTTGTAGTGTAGCAGTTAGCAGTGGCTGTGCTATGGGCAGCATGATGCAACAAATTGAGAGGGAGTTGCAGTACAGATGTAGCTGTGTCAGTGGCAGTGACATGGGCAGCAGTACAGAAAGCAGCGACGCAGTGGATGGAGGGCAACAGGCCAAGCATCAGCAGCGCAAAGACCAATACCGAGATCTTGTGATACATGGTGTGGATGTATTACTGGAGTACACTTCGTGCTAAGAGGGAGTGTTTATATTTCGAGTGTTGAGGTAGCATCGGGTGTGCTCTAGCCCTGAAATTTTGTGGAGGGGCTAAGACACAAAAGACCTCCAAAACCCAGAAAACGTTTGGAGAAATTTCATCTGGTGTGTGAGATATTAAAATAATTATTATTTTTTTAATGAGGACCCTAAGTCTAACATAGGGAATTAGAAAAATTAAAGTAAATTAATTAAACACATGTGGTGAAATATTCTAAGTGACGTGGATCAAGCGATCTTTTAATCTAATCCGTCGATAAAATATTAAATCATGGTCATTGATGTGTCAACAAAAAACTATAAGACAAAGGCTTGGGGTCAGTTGGAGACACACACACAAAGGCAAAGCTCTGAGATTACGCTGGAATTCTAGGGTGGGTTTGCTAAGAATTACTAGAAGAGTTTCAGCTGTAGCAAGGGGTAGTATTGGCTGAGGGGATGATTTGATTCCGGAGCCAAGGGTCAGTAAGAGGCAGAGAAGCAACAACCAGGAGCAACGCAGAGAAAGAAGAGGCTACATAGCAGCTGCGCAATGTAGAGGGTTTCAGCCGCTACGCAGGCCCAGAAAGGGCAGCGTTGACGCTTCAAGAGGCCATTAGGGTTACGCAGAGGCCATCCAGGGCAGCGTAAGGATTGCGTCACCTAGTCTGGGGTTACGCAGTCCTCTTCTGAGCAGCGCAGGGGCATGTAGAGGGTAGCAGGGCTGACGCAGGCAACTTCAGAGCAGCGCTGGGGTTTCTAGAGGCAGAAACGGGATGAGTTCTATAAATCCCTTTTGAGGGTATGAATCAATCCAGTTTTCAGTCTCCAGAACAATAGGTATTGCTGTTGATCTTATTTTTTCTCTATCAGGTTAACCAGTAAGGTGCCCAGATTTGTTGTACTCAGATTCTACTTAATAATAATAAACCCTCATATCTGCTGCAATGGTTTTCCCGCATTGGGTTTTTCCGGGGACATTTGTCCAAAATATCTGTGTCACTTTGTCAAATGAGCGTAATATTCAGTAAATGATATGTATTTGTGTAGGCTACTAGTTGTGTTTACTTCGGTATTTTCTGAAAATAACTTGTATAATTAAATCACAAGTAGGAGAAGTAAATCAAGATACTGTTGTAATATTCCCATTTTTGGTGTCACCTACGACAGGGCCAGGGTTGTCTTCCAGAGTTAGGAGCAGACAGGTCACAGGTACAGATTGGTGCTATCAGCGGGCTCAGGGGCTTCTTGGAGGAATTTTGAGGAGTTTTCATGGTTTCCAGAGGCATTCGCTTGATATACTCCATCATCCGAGTGGTTTGGCTTTCGTTCCGATGCATTCCGATAACTTTCGGAAATTTGAGTTATTTCTGGGCTTAACTCAGCTGATTACACTCAAGGTGGCATTCCGGGAGGAATACGTGATGGAACACCTTAGTGTAATAGCTCATTGGAACCAGGACGAGGATACCTACATGGTGGGACAGTTATACGCGGATTCCAGTGACCGGAGGAGGCGTGGTAGCCGATTTACCCTTTTCTGCATTAAAAAGGAATATTTTAATAAAAGGGAAAAGTGCTCCATGAATAAAATAATAATAAAATAATGCTCTAGAAGGCTCCAAGAGATCTATAAAATAAAGGGAGGAGGCCATTGGGAGATATCTTTGGAGTAGATCATTTGCTTGTGTATGAGAAGTTTGAGGACGTGGTTCTCTACTTCAGCCGTAGCCCCAGGGACGGAAACCCTCGGGTGATTTGTGAGTGTTGAATGGAAACCCAATGCTCTTGAGGAGACTTCACTTAGAAGTTTCACATAGCTTCAGAGATTGGTGTGAGGATCATTAAGATCTTCAACTTGGGCTTCATCATCTTTAGTGGGTTCAGTGACAGCTGTTGTCGGAGGGAGAGTGCAGCAGTTCAGTTTTGGGAGGCCATCGCTGTGTAGCAGTGCAGCAGATTATATTGTTGGCCAGTTTTCTATCTCAGCACTTTTTGGGTCAGATCTATATGTAAACCCTTCTTATTATTTATAATAAAAGTTGAGATTCTTCTGTTCTATATGGTATTCGATTGCAGTATTTATGTGTTTAATTTTACATGGCAATCTTTTGTTGAATAAATGTTGATTTTTCAGTATAATTTGGGGTTTAAGTAAATTTATGCATTTTTAGTTAAAATATCCCTTTCGGGATATTACAGTGGTATCGGAGCACTGGTTTTGGCTCAGCCTGCGGGTTCATTATGGATCAACTTCAGTAAAATAGAGGGTTTGTGAGAAAATCTATCACAGAAATACCGCAAGACCCAAATGTTGAAATCATTTTGTCAAGGGGTTGAGTTTTCAAGTGGCTGCAGATTATTCAAAAAGAAAAAAAAAATGGAATCGTATTGTAGTACAGTGGTTATTGTATTGCAGTGGTTATTGAAGGTTTTGCGAAAGGAAATTCAAGGGTTTCAAGATTTCTTCTATTTTTGTTGAAGTCATTATTTTGTAAAAGAATTCCTTTCATGAAGTCATGGCATATTATTCTTAAGTGGGCCGCAAAATTTATGCGAGGTCCCACAGAGTTAGGTGAATTATTTTTGGAGCCGTAAAAATCTCCAAGGGCAAGAGAGTCGACTTGCAAAGGCATAGAGGTAGTCCATTCTTTTGACGTGTTCCTCTTTGATGACAACACGAATGTCGAGTCCTTGTCCATTTGATTAGAGCCAAGAGCGTATTGTATTGAAGGCCATCAAATTATTATTTTAAAGGGATTTAAAATGGCAGACTCTCTGTTAATTTTAATTTTAAAATTTTCCAACTGGGCCAAACCTCACCTTTTGTGAAAGTGTGGAAAGTGTGGAGTTAAAGAGTTTGGCGAGATTAAGGAGCCGATTATTCTGCAGAGCCGCCATTTCAATTGTCATAGTCGTAGCAAGTTCTAGTGCTATTGGCAGCAGGGCAAGATTACGACTCTTTTGAAGGCCGAAATTTATCCCGCCGAATTATACAAGAGATCGAATCGTGATCATTCTCTGAGAAAATTACTCAAGGGGTCGTGTTTACTGTGTGGTGTGAAAAGAAAAAAAAAATCAATTTTGCAGTGAAACAGCAGCCAAATTTGCTTATGACAATAGAGGCAACTGTAAGCAATTTTAGAGGCTCGGGAGGCTGAATTTTCAGGGGCGGAGTTAATGTGAGTTAGAGGCACGAGATACTTATCAGAGAACAGATTTTATTATGGTAGTAGTTGGAAAAGTTAATAAAGCATATTCAGGGTCTGAGTTTCTCTTTTCCCATTAGACGGATTTCTTGAGAGAAAGAATTGAGTCGTATTTATTTACTTTAGCCAGTGTGCAGAGACGTTGAACATAGGTGGAGCCTGTTTCTCCATTTTGATGGATGGGACGTAAGCCTTCAAGCCATCCTGCCATGGATTCATTTCAAATTATCAGGCAGAATATAATTGATTTCGGAGGTCGCATGTTTATCTTCGAATCAAACATTTGCGTGGGGGCCGCATTTTTTTTTAATGATCATGTGACAAAGGGCAATTTGTGTGGCAGGATAGCAGCAATTTTATGTAAGAGGCCATACTTATTAAAATAATTCTAGTGTCAAATATTCTTTGTGCGTGGATATCCGTGGCACTAATTTCTGAGTCTGTTGGAGTCGTTCTGGGTTTGTAGGGGTCGTGAAAACATCGCCATGGTTTACATCTTATGGATTAAACTAGTGAATGCTTGAAGACTGAGCACTATTTCTCTCCATTGTTTGCTGAAATGTGTGAATTTATAGTGGATTTTGAAGAGACCAGTATTGAAAGGGAATTGGGAAGGGCGAGCCCAATTGTTCTAGAGTCCCTTGCATCAAAAATTCTGACTGTTGATGTGCATATGAGGTCTGTAAAATTTAAAATGGAGTTGTATGTTGTAGCTCTACACATATAACCGAGAATTAGATGGAGATGAGGCTGTTGTAGTTGTACAATTCAAATTTACTTGTAGCAAAGGACACCCACTCGAAGATATCAGTTCCTGAGGCATCAATTCCTGAGCTGCGTGGAGCAGAGAATACTTGGAACAATTACTTCAGCAAATATATATATATATACACGTTGGGGCCCTAATACCACCAAAATCTGAAATATGAAGTGTGCACTGTGGAGTATATGTGGCTGTAACAGTGTTAAAGGACAGAGAGATAAGGTACATTGAGGTGCTAAGGCTGAAGATTGCACGCGGGCCGAGAATCATATTGAAGACTCAACACTGTGCACCAACTCAGATTTTTCCACTTTAATTGCTCCCTGTTTATTCATTTTTCGAGTGTAGGGAAGGGTAGTCTATGTTGTCTCAATATTATCAGCTGAATATTATTTTCTGAGTAGTATGAAATTATTTTGAAGTTTGCTGGGTATGTGTGGAATGCTGTAAATTATTTTGGGAATAAATAATGTCAGTCACCTACAGCAAGTTTGCTACCTAACAGCTTGAAAATCCTTCTCAAAGAAATTACACCCAAAACACGCTAAAAAAAAAACAGTGACCACGTCATTGGTTGGACCATGGAGGGATTCCTAAACAGATTGATGAAAATCAAAATAGAAGTTGGTTCTTTAAACCACCATGCATCAGAAGACCAGAAAACAAAACCACACAGTAGACCCTTTTCAAGAGGAATTTATGCCATCCTTCAAAAAGGACAGCCAAAATATTTGCAAGAAGAATTGGGGATTGGTCACAAAATCCTTGCACTTGGGACAGATTTGAAACACATGAAGATGACATGGAGAGTTCTATCCAAACTTGATGAGCTTAATGAACTTTTGTCCAAAATAAGCCAAGAAGAAGGGAAGAAATTGATTTGGGCTCTAAAACCAGCGATGCTTGCTCTTATACAGCCCTAATTCTTGGAGGAACCTTGTGAAGGGGTCACACTTCCAGTTGCAGCTTGTCTCTGTAACATCATGAAGTTGACCGCACCTATAGCTCCATACAATGATGATGTTATGAGTAAGATTATGAGATTGATTGTAGAGGATTTTCAGGATTTGGACAACAGCGCAGGCTCTACCTTCGGGAAGAAGCTTGAGATTTTATGGGGAATGGCCACATTCAAGACTTATGTCATCATGTTTGATCTTGAGTGTGATGACTTGATCCTGCAGATGTTCCAATGCTTCTTCAACATTAGGAGACATCATCCTGATACTGTCATAGCACGCATGCAGTCCATCTTGTCGTCATGTATGAGAGACCATGGGACCATTGGCCGAGAGTTGCAGACTCGGTTGTTGAGCATTTGGAGGAGAGAGCAGTTGGTCTCACCTGCTGCTTACGGCTAGCCCAAGGGCTGGTTGAGTAGAATATGGGGCTATTCAGGAGACAGTTGACCAGGGAGGAGCTGCTCCAATTTGGTGGGTTAGGCAGCAGAAATGAGTTGAGGAGGAAGGGACTTTGCTTCATTTGCAAAGAACCTTCGGGGCCTAATCACTCATGTTTGAGAGATGTAGATGATGTGGCGGAGGGAGGACAGGAGGGCATTCCTTCCGTATGCCAGAGTGAGGACTCTTCTTCAGATGAGTCCATAGGATCATATGAGGATGCTTCTAGGGAGTGAGAGCAGCCATGCAGAGATGATGACAGTAGACCAGAGCTATGTTCTAGTGTGCAGGGTGAGCAGTCAGGGGACTGTATGGGAGATACTCTGGGTGATGAGTCCCTTGTGACGATTCAGCCAGATCAGCACATGATGGAGCTTGAGTTAGCAGAGGAGGATACTATTCACATCAGGCATGATATTCCTTTGGGGGAGAGCCAGATGGACGCCCATATTGAGCCGATGAGGGATATACGGCTGACAATGGGGTCAGCCATTGAGGTGGAGCAGTCAGATGCACTGACATCGAGTACGGTGACAGCAGTTGCAGATCCATATCCTCTGGAGGTGTTGGAGATGGATGGGATTGTTCTACAGGGGGCCAGTAGACAGCGGGAGCATGACATTCCTGATCAGGAGTGGGAGGAGCTATTGGATATGTTGGAGCATCCATCTGTGGGTCGACACAGGGATGAGGCGCAGATAGATGTACACGCAGTTAGCAGAGCTGCAGTGTTTTCAGTGAGTAGCACTTTCTAGGAGTACATCGATGGGGCTTGCAGCATATCTCGCCCACTTTGGCCCATTATAGAGAGAGAGGCTTCCTCTTACAGGAAGCTTTCATTGGCAGACAGGGCAGAGCAGTGGGAGTTGATTACGGGCTGGCGGCAACACTCTAGGCATGTTCCATATGCAGTTGTTGCTACATTGGATTCTTCTTCCAGGATGGACTGGCGAGAGATCATGAGTTGGTACCCCCTTGATGGTAAGGTATTCTTCGTAGGGAGCACAGCAGAGCAGGGGCCCTTAGACATAGTAGATGTTACAGATTCCAGTTGGCAGGAGGGCACAAGTCGTTGTTTCTTCATCACTCCATCCCGATTTCAGGAGAGTAGGATCAGCGCGAGATTGAGTCAAGACTTGGATTGGAGAGAGGTGATGAGTTGGTACGCAGTTGGTGGGGCAACTTATACAGTTAGAGGTACAGCACAATAGGAGCCAGGGAGCATTGATGCTTGTTGGCGGACTTCACTTCATGAGGCATTATCTTTAGCCAGAGGCAGCACGCAGTCCGAGCCGTGGGACTTGGGCGATGATTGGCCATGGTGGCGTTGGGATCCAGGAGGATTGTTTGTTGGTTGGTACAGTGAGAGATCCGTTTGGGATCCCGGCATTGAGGGGTCTATCCCGAGTGGTTTGACACAGGTGCATAGTAGCACCCAGAGGTTTGTATGGGATCCAGGCATTGGGTCCCAGTTGCGGCGGGCCAACAGAGTGGCCCACATATTTCGATTGCTTGAGGGCAAGCAATCTTGGGGCGGAAGGTCTGTAATATTCCCATTTTTGGTGTCACCTACGACAGGGCCAGGGTGGTGTTCCAGAGTTAGGAGCAGACAGGTCACAGGTACAGATTGGTGCTATCAACGGGCTCAGGGGCTTCTTGGATGAATTTTGAGCAGTTTTCATGGTTTCCGGAGGCATTCGCTTGATATACTCCATCATCTGAGCAGTTTGGCTTTCGTTTTGGTGCATTCCGATAACTTTCAGAAATTTGAGCTATTTTTGGGCTTAACTCAGCTGATTACACTCAAGGTGGCATTTTGGGAGGAATACATGATGGAACACCTTAGTGTAATATCTCATTGGAACCGAGATGAGGATACCTATATGGTGGGACAGTTAGACACGAATTCCAGTGACCGGAGGAGGTGTGGTAGCCGATTTACTCTTTTTTGCATTAAAAATGAATATTTTAATAAAAGGGAAAAGTGCTCCATGAATAAAATAATAATAAGATAATGCTCTAGAAGGCTCCAAGAGATCTATAAAAGAAAGGGAGGAGGCCATTGGGAGATATCTTTGGAGTAGATCATTTGCTTGTGTATGAGAGGTTTGAGGACGTGGTTCTCTACTTCAGCCGTAGCCCCAGGACGGAAACCCTCTAGTGATTTGTGAGTGTTGAACGGAAACCCAATACTCTTGAGGAGACTTCACTTAGAAGTTTCACAGAGCTTCAGAGATTGGTGTGAGAATCATTCAGATCTTCAACTTGGGCTTCATCATCTTCAGTGGGTTCAGTGACAGCTGTTGCCGGAGGGAGAGTGCAGCAGTTCAGTTTTGGGAGGCCATCGCGGTGTAGCAGTGCAGCAGATTATATTGTTGGCCAGTTTTCTATCTTAGCACATTCTGGGTCAGATCTATATGTAAACCCTTCTTATTAGTTATAATAAAAGTTGAGATTCTTCTGTTCTATATGGTATTCGATTGCAGTATTTATGTGTTTAATTTTACATGGAAATCTTCTGTTGAATAAATGTTGATTTTTCGGTATAATTTAGGGTTTAAGTAAATTTAGGGTTTTTTAGTTAAAATATCCCTTCCGGGATATTACAACTATAGTACGATTTCTGTATTATTCTATTTAGGAATTTTCACACAAAGAGGAGAAGTAAGACCAACAGGCTGCATCTGCTGAGATAGATAGGTTGTCATCCATATTGAAGGAAGAGTTTCCATGATCACTGACATACCTCCAGGGGTGAGGTGGGGTGATTTGGTTTTGTAGCCCTAGAGAGCTACAGATGGGCAGGATCCTTAAGGAGCCCACCTCTTGGATCAATACCTTGCTACGGGATCCCATAGCAGCAGTAGTAGGATGGTCCAGTGGCAGTTGGTGCAGTCAGGTGCCAGAGTAATAGATGAAGTAGATAGTAGTAGTAAGAGATTAAGCAGAGTAGAGCAGAGTTGGAACCAGTGCAGTTGGCATAGTACCAAGTCAGCAGCATCGCAGAGGCTTCAGTGACAACGCAGAGACTAGCAGCAGTCAGGACTTGGGTGACAGATGCATCATACTAAACACAGTTGGTTCAGTATGATGGACAATTTTCAGTTGTAGCAACAGTAGATGAGAGACAGTCACAGATGTTGCAGTGGCAGCAAAAACAAAGTTGCAGTAGTTGGCAGTAGTATGCAAGGTCAGCAGCAGCATGAATGTAGCGCAAAATCAAAGTTGCGTAGTAGTTGGTGGGAAGAAGTAGCCAGACATCAACAGTGCGGTAGGAGATGGTGCAAAATCATAGTATTTCTATTAGGACGGCAGTAATACTAGAGCACATTCCTCGCTAAGAGGGAGTGTTGATTTTTGTAGCATCGGATGTGCTCTAGCCTTGAGATTTTGTAAAAAGACTAGGACACATGTATTCTCCAAGACCCAAAAATCGTTTGGAAAAATTCCACATATTGATGGCTTAATTAAAATAATTAATCAGTTTTTAATATTTCCAAAGTCTAAATATGGAAATATGATTAATTAAGTCAGGTGCGAATCTTCTAGAAAAAGGCGTGGATCGAGTCTTAGTTAATCTTAGCCATCGATTAAGTTTTAATCGTGGCCGCTGAAGTCTCAATGAGAGATTATAAGAATAACTCGATGGGCACTTGGAGAACACACTTGCAGCGATCGAATTCATTGGAAGATTGATTTCCTAAGAACAACGCTGAGTTGCCGCAGAGAGAGCCAGTGATTTCGTTGAATGAGAGAGGGGCAGGGAAAGTAACATTGGAGGAAGCTCTTCCAGATCCGATGAGTGCAAAGCAGAGAGGTAGCAACTTGCAAGTGCCACAGAGAGGCAGCGTAGAGGCCACGCAGAGCTTCAGAGGGGATCCATATTTTTGCTGGGAGATAGAGTTGATTCAGTGTCAGAGGTCGAAGTGAGGGACCAGAGGGCCAAGAGGGTCAAGTTTCCAGACAACTAATCAGATAGCGAAGGTGACACAGTGTTTCGTAGGCTGACGCAGTGACTGCATAGAGGTAGCGCAGAGTAGCTCATCTAGAGCCCGAATCAATATCAAATCGCTAGTTGCAGAGTGAGATTTTTCTCCCTAACTTGTTGTCAGATTTACTCTGTATGGTTTCTAGATTTAGAACAACCATAGACTTGTACTCAGAATTTACTACTGCATAATATACAAACCCTCATCCTCTGCATTGGTTTTCCCGCTTTGGGTTTTTCCGGGGACTTTGTCCAAAAATAACTGAGTTATTTGTGTGTGTGTTTCTATCTTTCCTGTGTTGTATATATTCCGTTGTATTTATTTTGTGAGGGGTGCAGCGTATTGATTTCGATATTTACTGTAGCAAACAGTAAATAATTTGATCAATTAATTAACAAATAGAAGAAATCTAATCAATTGTTGCAGTAGGATTTGGGGTCTCCGAATTTTCACAACACACACACAAACTTCAAAAATTCATAACTCCACTTTGACAACTCAGAATTCGATGATTCTTGATGTGTTGGATTTGTCTCGACATCCTCTATTATCTTCCTCCATCACATGTCAAAGTTTAGTCATGGTTTTGGCCCAAACATCGATGGGTGCAAAACCCCCACGCTTGGGTCTCAAGCCCACAAGGCCACTTGTGGAGCTCCTTCCTCCAAACCATCGATCCTCAAGGCTTGGAGTACCTCCCAAGCTACAAATAAACACTAGCTTGAAGAGATATTACGAAACTATAGAAGGCAGACCTTACTTTTTCTTAGTAATGTTGTTTAGAGGTGAAATCAAGTCTATAAAGCCTTCCTTTCTAATCTACCACTGGTTAAACCTTTAGACGCTACTATACATAAGTATCCATGTGTTAAAATTACTCTAGCCTGACTGGCCCAAATGATCGACAAAACACTGATTCGATGCTTATAAATTTTTTTGAGAGGTACCATCCATGTGATTGAGTTTTGTTGCCAGAACATGACAGAACGACACTTCAAATTTGATCTCAAACCTGTCTATATATTGCTGGCAAATGCAGCGAATGCTTTAACTTTGATTTTTCCTCTTTCCACAACTAGTTTTAACAGCCACAAACCATTCAATTTGTTTTGATGTTTGTACCTTGACCTCATCTTGCCTTTCTGCTAGTAATAACATGTCGTTTGGACCACACATCTTAGGCAAACTTTGGCATACTCATCAAAGTAACCCCAAGCTTTGATAAAATCTATTTCTGGATTCTTTATTACTCTAAGACTTTCTGGAAGTGATGGGCTTCTTTATTTTTCCATAAGCATACCTAATCTAATGACTAAATTGAATTGGTAGAATTTCCTTTCCCTAAAATGTCATTCCTTTCCTTGCTAGCCATAGACCCTAGGTTATGGTACAAGGTAAAGCCTTGTGCTCTAACACTGATATATCGTTGTACCACCCTTTAAAACATTCTTCTATGTTTCCTTAGGGCCAGGAGCCTTTTCCATTGATCATTTTAAAAGCTTCCCTCCATACTTTTAGTGAATAAGCAATGTACAAATAGATGATCCATTGATTCATCACTTGATTTACATGAGATGCATTGACCTAGATCAAGCCATGCTGTCTTTTTGTAGTTATCCCATGTTAGAATTTTATTGGATAAAGCTACCCAAAGAAATATTCTAGCTTTTAAAGGACAACTTATTTTTTAGATTACCTTTCAACACCATTGCTTTTCTTCCACTTCTTTTCCGTCCTGGCCTTGTAACTCAATTTTGTTTTGTAGTTACCTAGACCATATAATTTCATCCTCATCATCTTTTATCCTTATAGCATTGTGCTTTATGTTAAATATACACTATTTCCATTTCCTTGCCATTAGTCCTAGAAGATTTACCTAGACAACCGAGTTCCACTTTTAACTCCATATGGAAGTATTTTTTGGATGCATATATGCTGATTATGTAAAGCTCGTTTTAGAAGTTCAGAGAGTTTGAAGTTTCTAACTTTCTATACATACTATCTAGGGATCTTTTCTTATTTTCAATTTGTTTCCTCCATCTATCTTCCATGCCAGTCACCTTCTTAAGAAGGGAAATGCTTTCACTATGATCGAGGCACCTCCAAAAGGCTTAACCACATTTCCCATCCAATCCTTCATAGTCCATGGGGATGTATACTTTGCATACATTATTTTCCCTCACAAAGCAGCATTTTTCATCACTTTGCACAAGTTTTTTGTAGCTAAAGCTTGTCCAAACATTGGTATCTTGTTTAGGCCCCAACTTCCATATTATTTTGTGTTTTGCTAATTTTTTCCACTTCATCAAAGGATTTCCTTCCTTTCTCTTCTGCATGTCCACAAGAAAATATTTTTTTTTGGAATTTTTTTGAAATACCTTTAGAAATATGAGCTAAAGGTAACCAATACACAAGAATCCCTTTCAAAACAGTGTTTAGTAGCATAACCTATCTCCATTGGACAACTATTGGTAACGCCAATTAGTTACTTTCTCTTTAATGTTTTCATAAAGCCAATGCCAATCTTTGACATTATAGTCATTGGGCTTTCAAGAAAACCACACATAGTTTAATCCACCATCAAATGGCACTGAGTTCAAGCCCAATATATCAGCTCCATTGTCTTTCCATTCACTTCCATACCTGTAGCTTTATAGTATACGTCCACAACTTCTTTGTATTTCTCTACTTCTCTCATTGACCCTACACCAAACAAAATAACATCATCAATAAATAATAAATGGGTTAAAGAAACCTACGCAACCCTTTTGGATCCAATACAAACAGAAAGGGGGACATCAAGTATCTTTGCCTGAGCCCTCATGTAGCATAAACGATGTGGATGTGAGTATTTTATTATAACTGGTAATGTTACAAAAGACATGAAACCCATTATCCAATTTACCATTTATGCTCTCAATCGTATTTGAATTAAAATTAACCTCAACTAGGGCCAACTAGCATTGTCATATCTCTTAGACAAATCCAATTTCATTACCATAGCAAACAATGCTTTTGACTTAATTAACTAAAACCCTTCTTGTGCTACTCTCCAACTTCCTCATGGATTTTTTTATTATGTAGAAAGCTAAATTGCTCTTTTGACATGAGTTTTGAGAAGATTCCTTTCAGCCTATTAGCCATAATCTTTGTTATACTTGTAATTTTGTAAACTAAATTGCACAACAATATAAGCCTATAATATTTACAGGATTTAACTGTTGAGATTTTGTATAGCTGGTGTAGCATTGGGTGTGCTCTAGCCCTAGAATTTTGTGGAGGGGCTAGAACACCCTTGATCTCCAAAACCCAGAAAGTGTTTTGTGAAATTTCAGTTGGTGTTCAAGTTATTCAAATAATTAATTATTTTAATGGATTTCCTAAGTCTAAACTTAAGAAAATTAAGTAATTAAAGTGAATTAATTAACACGCGCTGAAATGTTCTAAAAGACATAGATCAAGCAGTGTTTTAATCTCAGCCGTTGATAAATGTTTTAATCTCGGCCGTGATGAGATGAATGAACAAGTATAAGAGAAAGGCTTGAGGGTCAGTTGGAACAAACACACAGTTGTAGAGCTAAGGAATAGATTTGGAATTTTAGGGCGGGTTTGCTAGGAATTTATGGAGGAATTTCTTGCAATGAGGGGTAGTATTGGCTAAGGGGATGATTGATCCCAGAGCCAAGAGTCAGTAAGAGGCAGAGGAGCAGCAACAAGTACAACGCAGAGAAGCAGAGCAGTAGCTACGTAGGACAATGCAAAGGCTCCAGGGGCTTCAGAAGTTACGCAGAGGGTCTCCAGGGCCAGCGTAAGGGTTGCGTCACCCTCTCAGGAGTTACACAGTCCCTCTTTGTGCAGTGCAGTGGCATTTTGAGGCTAGCAGGGCTGACGCTAGGGCTTCAGGGGCAACGCTGAGGGTTTCTAGGGCTAGATCCGGGTTGAGTTCTGTAAATCCCATTTGAAGGTGTGGATCAGTCAGATATTTGGCACTAGAACATCAGGTTAGCTGCAGATTTGATTTGTTTATTCTCTGTCAGGTTTTCCAGATCTGGAACCTAGATTTACTGTACACAGAATCTACTTAATAAAATAAACCCTCATATCTGCTGCACCGGTTTTCCCGCTTTGGGTTTTTCCAGGGACTTGTGTCCAAAAATCCATGTGTCACTCTGTTGTATGAGCGTATTATTCAATAAATGATCTGCATGTGTAGATTGTAGTTGTGTTGATTTTGGTATTTTCTGAATCTAATTTCTGAAAATAACTTGTATTAATCTAAATCAAGTAGGAGAAATAAACCAAGATATTGCAGTAGAATTTTCACATGGTATCAGAGCGATAGCAGATCAAGCTGAATCTCGAGCAATCAGCTGAAGAAATATTTTTCTACAGGGTGGCAGAAGAAGCAGCAGATCCGGAAAGGGCATCTTGATAGCAGGAGAACGCAGATCCAGAAGAGGACAACGCTGAAGCTGCAAAAGGCCTTCAGGCTTACGTAGATCCTTCCTAGGGCAGCATAAGGACTGCGTCACCCAGTCTGGGGTTACGCAGTCCACTTCTGAGCATCGCTGAGGTTGCGTTGGGCCAGTTAGTGAGACGCAGTCCAGTCATTTCTCTAGTTGCAGAAGAATTTTTCCAAGATCTGGAAGCAATGCTTCAGATCTTCAGTAGTGCTAGTGGGGTGGAGATTCTGGAGGTGCAAAATTGTTTCTAGCTAAGTCAACAAAGGCGGGAGGAAGATAGTTACTCAGCAGATCTGAGCCAAACAGATCTGAGATTCGATCAGGAGGATCTAAGAGTGTTGTTCGTTTGTGTTTGGGTGAAAGATTTCCAGGAGGGAAATCAGTCTTCAGCAGAAGCAGTTGCTAGAGGGTTTCTAGTCACCAAGAAACCCAGATCCAAGAGGGAGAAGTATTGTTTCTGTCAGATACAAGCAAGATGGCTCGATATGGACTAAGGGATCAAGATAGATTGGATGACATGTCCAACTATGTTATCTGGAGGGCCAGAATCCTTTCAGTTCTGGATGAATATGGTCTCAAAGATCATGCAAAGAAGGTTCTTGTTGTACCAACTAATGCGGATCCTCTGAAGAAGTATGAAGAAAATCAAGCGTGGACTACGCGTTTGATCATAGACGGAGTCAAGGACCATGTGATCCCTCATATTGCTGGAAAGACGACAACAAATGACATGTGGGTAGCCTTGGACACGATGTACCAAGGAGGCTCCATCCAACGAAGGATGCTTCTGGAGAACCAGATGCGATTGTTGCAAATGATGAAGGGTGAAGAGATAGATCCATTCCTCTTCAGGCTTCAAGCTATCCAAGATCAGTTGGTTGGCATTGGTGCTACTCCAGATGAGGGGCTCTTAGTGAGGATTGTTCTGAATGCAGTCTCAGAAGATTGGGAAACGTTTGTCCAAAGAATTTTGGGAAGGGCAGCTTTACCATCATGGGCTGACATGTGGGCTATCCTCTGCCAAGAGGAGATCAGGAGGGTCACCAAGTGGCAGAATATCAATGGTGGAAGCGGAAAAGCCAAAGTAACGGAGGAGGAGGATGATGCAGCCCTTGCATCAAGGGAATAAGAAGGACCTTTGCAAGGTCCGATGCTTTAAATGTGGTAATCTTGGACACTTCGCCAACACTTGTCCTAAGAAGAAGGACAAAGGATCTTCTGATTCCAAGGCTGCAACAACAAAGGAAGATGGCTTTGATGATGATGTGTCCATGAGTGCTCATGTGCCTCGAGAGAAGAGGTTGGGTGACACGATTCTGTAGAGCATCTACAGACAGTTTGGCGGGATCCTTGAGTCAACCCTACTTTTGGATCACATACAAGCTACGGGAGCCTTAAGACGGTAACGGGATGAGTTGGGAGATGGTTGCAGGAGGCCACATTGAAGCAGAAGAGGGAGTAGGGTAATGCAGAGGCAGCAACAACGTAAAGGCAACAATGCAGAGGGGTTGATGGGACTTCAGCAGCATAGAGAAGTTGTGCTCACGCAGTGTAGTGTTGCAGCATGACAGTGTCTCCAGGAGGACAGTGTAAATCAACATCCAGGGAGCTTCAGTGATGGAAGGAAACTGAATTATCTGTCAAACAGTTGGGCAAAGTCCTTTAGTTGCTTACTTCTCAGCAATTGAGTTGCAGTGCAACAGTTAGCAGTGGCAGTGCTATGGGCAGCATGATGCAGCAATTTGAGAGGGAGCTGCCGTACAAATGTGGCAGTGTCAGTGGCAGTGGCATGGGCATCAGTACAGAAAGCAATATTGCAGTGGAGGGATGGCAGCAGGCCAAGCATCAGCAGCACAAAATCCAACTTCAAGATCTTGTAGTGCATGGTGTGGATGCATTGCTAGAGTACACTTGCTAGAGCACACTCCATGCTCAGAGGGAGTGTTGAGATTTTGTATAGTTGGTGTGGCATCGGGTGTGCTCTAGCCCTGAAATTATGTGGAGGGGCTAGGACACATTTGATCTCCAAAACCCAGAATGTGTTTTGTGAAATTTCAGTTGGTGTTCAAGTTATTGGAATAATTAATTATTTTAATGGATTTCCTAATCTAAACTTAGAAAAATAAATAACTAAAGTGAATTAATTAACACATGTGCTGAAATGTTCTAAAAGACACAGATTATGTAGTCTTTTAATATCAGCCATTGATGAATATTTTAATCTCGACCGTTGATTAGATGAATGAAGAATTATAAGGGAAAGGCTTGAGGGCCAGTTGGAAGCAACACACAGTTGCAGAGTTGAGGAATAGATCTGGAATTCTAGGGCGAGTTTGCTAAGAATTTCTAGAGGAATTTCCTGCAGTGAGGGATAGTATTGGCTAAGGGGATGATCTGATCCCAGAGCCAAGAGTCAGTAAGAGGCAGAGGAGCAGCAACAAGGACAGCGGAGAGAAGCAGAGCAACAACTACGCAGGTGCTGCGCAGCCACTACGTAGGTGCTACGCAGGGGCTCCAGGGGGCTTCAGAAGTTACGCAGAGTGTCTCCAGGGCCAGCGTAAGGCCTGCGCCACTCTCTCAGGGGTTACACAATCCCTCTCTAGGCAGCACAGTGGCATTCTAAGGCTAGCAGGGCTGACGCTGGGGGGCTTCAGGGGTACCGTTGATGGTTTCTAGGGCCAGATCTAGGCTGAGTTCTGTAAATCCCGTTTGAAGGTGTGGATTAGTCAGATATTTGGCACTAGAACATCAGGTTAGCTGCAGATTTGATTTCTTTTATTCTCTGTCAGGTTTTCCAGATCTGGAACCCAGATTTACTGTACTCAGAATCTACTTAATAAAATAAACCCTCATATTTGCTGAACCGGTTTTCTCACTTTGGGTTTTTCCGGGGACTTATGTCCAAAAATCCATGTGTCACTTTGTTGTATGATCGTATTATTCAGTAAATGATCTGCATGTGTAGACTATAGTTGTGTTTATTTCGGTATTTTTTGAATCTAATTTATGAAAATAACTTGTAGTAATTTAAATCAAGTAGGAGAAATAAACCAAGATATTGCAGTAGAATTTTCACATGGTATCAGAGCGATAGCAGATCAAGCTGAATCTCGAGCAATCAGTTGAAGAAATATTTTTCTGCAGGGTGGCAGAAGAAGTAGCAGATCCTGAAAGGGCATCTTGACAGTAGGAGAACGCAGATCCAGAAGAGGACAACGCTGAAGCTGCAAAAGGCCTTCAGGCTTACGTAGACCCTTCCTAGGGCAGCGTAAGGACTGCGTCACCTAGTCTAGGGTAACACAGTCCACTTCTGAGCAACACTGAGGCTGCGCTGGGCTAGTCAGTGAGATGCAGTTCAGTCATTTCTCCAGTTGCAGAATAATTTTTCCAAGATCCGGAAGCAGTGATTCAGATCTTCGTTAGTGTTGGTGGGGTGGAGATTCTGCAGGTGTAGAATTGTGCCTAGCTAAGTCAATAAAGGTGGGAGGAAGATAGTTACTCAGCAAATCTGAGCCAAACAGATCTGAGATTCGATCAGGACGATCTGAGAGTGCTGTCCGTTTGTTTTTTAGGTGAGATATATCTAGGAGGGAAATCAATCTTCAGCAGAAGCAGTTGCTAGAGGGTTTCTAGTCACCAAGAAACCCAGATCCAAGAGGGAGAAGTATTGTTTCTGTCAGATCTGAGCAAGATGGCTCGATATGGACTAATGGATCAAGATAGATTGGACGACATGTCCAACTATGTTATCAGGAGGGCCATAATCCTTTCAGTTTTAGATGAATATGGTCTCAAAAATCATGCAGAGAAAGATCATGCAGAGAAGGTTCTTGCTGTACCAATTAATGCAGATCCTCTGAAGAAGTATGAAGAAAATCAAGCATGGACTAAGCGTTTGATCATAGAAGGAGTCAAGGACCACGTGATCCCTCATATTGCTGGAAAGACTACCACAAATGACATGTGGGTAGCCTTGGACACGATGTACCAAGGAGGCTCCATCCAACGTAGGATGCTTCTAGAGAACCAGATGCGATTGTTGCAAATGATGAAGGGTGAAGAGATAGATCCATTCCTCTTCAGGCTTCAAGCTATCCGAGATCAGTTGGTTGGCATTGGTGCTACTCCAGATGAGGGGCTCTTAGTGAGGATTGCTCTGAATGCAGTATTAGAAGATTGGGAAATGTTTGTCCAAAGCATTCTGGGAAGGGCAGCGTTACCATCATGGGCTGACATGTGGGCTATCATCCGCCAAGAGGAGATCAGGAGGGTCACCAAGTGGCAGAATATCAGTGGTGGAAGCGAAAAAGCCAAAGTAAAGAAGGAGGATGATGCAGCCCTTGCATCAAGGGAAAAGAAGCAGTAAGGGAAGAAGAAGGACCTTTCCAAGGTTCGGTGCTTTAAATGTGGCGATCTTGGACACTTCGCCAACACTTGTCCTAAGAAGAAGGACAAAGGATCTTCTGATTCCAAGGTTGCAACAGCAAAGGAAGATGGCTTTGATGATGATGCAACGATGAGTGCTCATGTGCCTCGAGAGAAGAGGTTGGGTGACATGGATCTGTAGAGCATCTACAGACAGTTTTGCGGGATCCTTGAGTCAGCCATACTTTTGGATCACATACGAGCTACGGGAGCCTTAAGACGGTAGCGGGATGAGTCAGGAGACGGTTGCAGGAGGCCACATTGAAGTAGAAGAGGGAGCAGGGTAATGCAGAGGCAGTAGCAGCGTGAAGCAACAGCGCAGAGGGGCTGATAGGACTTCAGCAGCGCAAAGAAGCTGTGCTCACGCAGTGCAGTGTTGTAGCATGATAGTGTCTCCAAGAGGACAATGTAAATCAACACCCAGGGAGCTTCAGTGATGGAAGCAACTTGACTTATCTGTCAAACAGTTGGGCAGAGTCATTTAGTTGCTTACTTCTCAGAAAGTGAGTTGCAGTGCAGCAGTTAGCAGTGGCAGTGCTATGGGCAGGATGATGTAGCAATTTTAGAGGGAGCTGCAGTACAGATGTGGCAATGTTAGTGGCAGTGGCAGTGGCATGGGCAGCAGTACAGAAAGCATCAGTGCAGTGGATGGATGGCAATAGGCCAAGCATCAACAGCATAAAATACAACTTCAAGATCTTGTAGTGCATGGTGTGGATGCATTGCTAGAATACACTTGCTAGAGCACACTCCATGCTAAGAGGGAGTGTTGAGATTTTGTATAGTTGGTGTAGCATCGGGTCTGCTCTAGCCCTGAAATTTTGTGCAGGGGCTAGGACACAGTTGATCTCCAAAACCCAAAAAGTGTTTTGTGAAATTTCAGTTGGTGTTTAAGTTATTCAAATAATTAATTATTTTAATGGATTTCCTAAGTCTAAACTTAGAAAATTAAATAACTAAAGTGAATTAATTAACACATGTGCTGAAATGTTCTAAAAGACACGGATCAAGCAGTCTTTTAATCTCATCTGTTGATGAATGTTTTAATCTTGGCCGTTGATGAGATGAATGAAAAAGTATAAAGAAAGGCTTGATGGCCAGTTGGAAGAAACACATAGTTGCAAAGCTGAGGAATAGATCTGGAATTCTAGGGCGGATTTGCTAAGAATTTCTAGAGGAATTTCCTGCAGCGAGGGGTAGTATTGGCTAAGGGGATGATTTGATCCTAGAGCCAAGAGTCAGTAAGAGGCAAAGGAGCAAAACAAGGACAACGTAGAGAAGCAGAGCAGCAGCTACGTAGGTGCTATGCAGCTACTATGCAGGTGCTACGTAGGACAACGCAGAGGCTCCGGGGGGCTTCAGAAGTTACACAGCGGGTCTCTAGGGCCAGCGTAAGGCCTGCGTCACCCTATTAGCGGTTACGCAGTCCCTTTCTGTTGAAATTTGGTTACCGAAGGACAGGTGGTTCCCTAAGGCTTTGATCTTTGGCCTAGGGAAAAGTGTCCAAAAGAATTTAATTTTTCTCCTAAAGTGACTTTATAAAGTTATAAAGTCAAATCTAATTTAAAAGTGACTTTAAGTGATAAAGTTACTAAAGTCTAATTTTAAAGTGACTTTAATAAAGTCAATGTGAAATTAGAAAGGAAAAGTGACTTTGAAAATAAATGACTAATTGGGTCTTTATTAAAGTGGGGTGAATTAAAAAATAGAAAGTGAGATTTAAATGAACATTTAATCTCAGCCCTAGATCTAAAGCTTTTTCAGCCATTGGATTTAGGGATTCCCCAAAAGTAACTTAGGATTAGGTTAAAGGATGAAAAGGAGGGAAAAGGTCATTCATTCTTTCATGAGCAGATTGAGAGAAGGAGAAGAAGAGAGCAAAGGAGATTTCTGGGCAGTGAGGAGTAGGGAAAAACTTGGCACACAAACCGAGGCATATGGTGTTCAATTAATTTTCTACATTTTTAGTTAAAATATCCCATCCGAGATATTACAGTCTCATCTAGGGCCCATAAGAAATGTTGAAATTTGATGATTAAAAAGTTTCACGCAATCCCAACCTGGTTTTAATTTCACCTTATCACTCCCATTCAATTAAATGCCCTTTCCCATAAACTTACATTCAACATATAGAATTCTGGAAATGAAATTTTCAGATTAAAACATATGGGACTGTCAACACATGATGAAAATAAATAGGGACATAAACAAACTAACAACACATAAAAAAATACACAGATTTTTGGTCAACTTAGACCCAGTGAAAACCCCTTCAATTTTCTCCGGGAAAAACCTGTTAGAGAGCTCTTCAAATTTATTTATCTTTCAAGTTGAGGAAAAACACATTTGCAGACAACAAAACAATAAAATACAACTTATCTCTTCAACCCAAATCTCCTTGAAAACTGTGCCCACTTTGCCTCGATTTCCGTGCCCACTTGAAGCTGAAAAATGTAATGTACGGACGCAAACTGTACTGTATGGATTTTCATACCGTTGTACAGACTGTATGGATTTCTTTTTTTTTTTTGCTCAAAAACTTCTCTCGAACTGCATGCAGCGCACATCATTAAATGTTGTTCGTATTGTACTTTCTCCTGTCTTCTATGCCTTGATTTCCGTGTCCAGTTTTGCCCAGAAATCACTCCTTCAGCTTGCTGCAACATATTTCTCTTTCAAAACTTTTCTCCAACCCTCAGCTTCCTTTCTCCAATCTGCTCATGAAGAATGAATGAATGCAGTTTCTCTTTTATTTTCCGCCTTTTGTTTCCCTAAATGACTTTTGGGCAACCCTAAGATCTAATGGCTCAAATTCATTTAGATCAAGGGATGAGAATAAATGTGCATTTAATTTTCACTTTCTATTTTTTAACTCACCCATTAAATAAAGTATCCACATTGTACTTTCCGTCTAAAGTCACTTTTCACTTTATAATTTAAAATTGACTTTACCACTTATAAAGTCACTTTCACTTTATAATTTAATATTGACTTTACCACTTATAAAATCACTTTCACTTTAACATTGACTTAAGACAATTCATCACATGTTTAATTAAATTCACTTTAATTATTTTATTTTCCTAAGTTTTAACTTAAGAAATACATTAAAATAATTAATTAATTTAATATCTCCTAAACTAGATGAAATTTCCCAAATCCATTTCTGGGTCTTGTAAATCAGGTGAACTCTAGTCCTTCCTCAAAATTTGGGACCTAGAGCACAACTGATGCTAACCCAAATACACAAAATCTCAAAACTCCCTCTTATCATCAAGGGTGTGCTCTAGTAATACATCACACTTATGCATTACATGATTTTGAGCACTAGTTCTGTGCTGCTGAAGCTTAGCCTTTTGCCACTCAACTCTGCACCGCTGCTGCCATTCTGTACTGTTGCCCATGACTCTGCCACTGCCACTGCAACCACTGTACTGCAGCTTCCTCTCAATATGCTGCATCTGTGCTGCTCATAGCACTGCCACTGCTGATCTGCTGCATTGCAACTTTAGTTGTTGAGAGTAACAACTGAATCTCCTGCCCAATCTTTGACAAACAAGTCTGATGGGATGCATCCTCATCACAAAAGCTCCATAGGCTACAAATCTGTGCTGGCATCTAAAGAACGATGCACAGCTACAGCTCTGCCTGCGTAATCAGACTCCCTCTGCACTACTAAAGTCACATCAGCTCCTTGTGTTGAAATCTATCACGCCGTTGTTGCACTGCGTTGTCCCTCTGAAGCCTTCTGCGCCGCTGCAGTTCTGCACTGCGTAAGTAGCACTGCATTGCGCTGCTGAAGTCACATCAGCCTCTACACTGCTACTGCTTCTACGCTGCTACTGCTTTGCTTTGCGCTGCTCCTCCCAGTCTTCAGATCTGCCTCTGCCTCTGCTTCATCTGTGATCTATGCACCCAATGCTCCACTTGTCCCGCTACTGTCTTAAGGCTGCCATAGCTCGCTTGTGATCCAAGAGATGAGCTGCTCAAGGATCTCGCCTTACTTCCATGTAGCTCCTCTACATGTCCATGTCACCCCACCTCCGTGGTTCATGAGCACTCATGGCTACATCATCTGCTGACCCATCATCTGCCATCGCTGCTTTGGAAAAAGATGCTTCCTTGTCCTTCTTCATTTCTAGACAATGGCTGGCAAAATGTCCCATTTCGCCACACTAGAAGCACTTGATCTTAGAAAGATCCTTCTTATTCTTTGGCTGCTTCTTCGATGCCAAGGCTGCATCTTCCTCCTCTTCTTTCTTTACTTTTCTCAACGCAGGGCTGTGCTGCTTCTTGGTGAACCTTCGTAGTTCTTCTTGCCGTAGGATCGACCACAAGCTGTCCCAATCAGGGAGGTCCGCTCTGCCCAAGATACTTTGGAGAAAGGTTTTTCACTCATCCGTGACTGCATTGAGGGAAATCCCGACTATCATTGCATCAACTACAGTTGCACCTGTTGCAGTCAGCTGATCCTTGATTGATTGCAATCTGAGGAGGAAATGCTCGATGTCTTCTCCCTTGGTCATCATGAATGACCTCATTTGGGCCTCCAACAACATCTTCCTTTGGACAGACTTTCCCTCATATAGGGAAGTCAAGGCCTTCCACATCTCATTAGCTATCTTCTTCTCAGCTATGTGTGGTACAATATGGTCCTTGATACTGTCCATTATCAACCGCTTGGCATGCCCAACAGCTTCTCTATGCTTCTGTAGGAGATCTGCATCTGTCGGTGTGGCCAGGGTCTACTCTGCATGGTCTCTTAGACCATATGCCTCTAAGACAATCAGGATCCTAGCTTTCCATACCGAAAAGTTTGAGAGGCCCTCTAGCCTATCCTGATCATGCAGTCCATGAGGAGCCATCTGCTCAGAATGTGTCGGAGCTCCTCTTCTCTATGCTAGAGATCTTGGATCTAGGGTGCTTTTCGAATTGGAAACCCTATGCTCCCTCTGACACTTGATTTCCCTCCTAGGAAATCTACCAAATCAACTATGATTCAGCTTCTTCTTTGATCCTCTGACCAAATTGCAAGTTTCCTTTGGCAAGAAACTCTCTGAGAAGATAATCTATTCCCAAACTTTGTCACTTGTGCTAAGGTTAAATATCTGAAAAATTCAGAAGTTTAACCACACCAACTCTTCTGATTTTCTACAAATTTTCTGCAGACTTTTTCTAGATCTGACAAATTCAGATCTGAATCACACTGGTTGGCTTCAGACCCAATCAGCGCTGTTTCTGCGCAATAATTGCGTGGACTTGCTAGGACACAGCGCTGGACAACGTCACCCTTCCCTCTGCGTGATTCCGCTCCTGAAAACTGCGCTGTCCCTTCAGATCAACATTTCTGCTGCCTTTCCAGTTGCTTTCTGCAGCTAGATCCTTCAGATTCTTCAACTGGTGACCCTTCTAGATCTGCAATTGCTCTGATACCATATAGAAATTTCTGAATCTTAATTCTTATGCAGAAATTATTTTTGTTAACCCGTTTAAGCTTCTCCTACTTATACAAGTTATCAACTGAATAAATTCAAGTTAACATCAAAGCAAAACACATAACAGATCTCTACCAGTTCAGACCTAGAATAAGCACATGCACACATAGACAAAGTGACACAGTTGTTTCTAGACAAACTGTCCCTGGAAAAACCCAATGTGGGAAAACTGGTCTCTGGCTGCTGGAGGGCTCTATTATTAAGAATATTTCTGAATACGCAACTCTGGGTTCCAGATCTAGAAAACCCTATAGAGAAAACTCTAGATCTGCAGCACCTGGCTGATATAAGACCAACAATACTAACTGATCCACACCCTCAAATGCGATTTACAGAACTCAGCCATATCTAGGCCTAGAAACCCCGCATCTCAGCTTCTCGAAATACACCGCTAGCCTTTGAAGGCCTCCAAATGCTCGGGCCGGCCACTGAAGGACCGCGTTACTCAAGATCGTTAGACGCAACACCACGCTGCCGCTAAGGGTTTCCGCGTAACCCCCCGAAGGGGTTTTCCGAAAATCACACTATCCTTGGCCGTCGCCACCGTCATTTGCCGCCGTTTAATGCCGCCGTTTGCTACCGTCACATCGCCGTCTCGCCATCGCCATCGCCTTCAGAAACTCAGTCTTCCTTCCCGATCTCTTTCATTGCTTGTGTATTCTAGACCTCGGGATCAGATCATCCCCTTGGTCTAAATTCCCCTCTCTGCAACTAAAACACTGCTGAGAATTCTTAGCAACCCCGCCCTAGAATCTTAGCTTAGCTTCAGTGCTCTGCCTCCATGTGTGTTTTACAAATGACCCCAAGCCTTTCCTTTATACTTTTCTTGTTGACAAATCAACGACCAAGATTAAATCTTTAATCAATGGCTAAGATTAAAAGAAAGCTTGATCCGTGTGACTTAAGATAATTTCATCACATGTTTAATTAAATTCACTTTAATTATTTTATTTTCCTGAGTTTTAACTTAGGAAATACATTAAAATAATTAATTAATTTAATATCTCCTAAACTAGATGAAATTTCCCAAATCCATTTCTGGGTCTTGTAGATCAGGTGAACTCTAGTCCTTCCTCAAAATTTGGGACCTAGAGCACAACTGATGCTACCCTAAATACACAAAATCTCAAAATCTCTGTCATGGGTTCCAGTTTCGTCCTCTACTCCTTGGAGATAGAAGAAGATGTGAGACATCCAAAGATACGAAGATGTCCCACATGAGGCTTCTCTCCAGTGAAAGCCTCCTCCGGAGTCATATTTCCCAATACTCTGTGAGGACTCTTGTTCTGAAGATAAACAGCAGTATTGTAGGCCTCAGCCCACAAAAACAAAGGCAACCCTTGATCATGAATCATCGCTCTAACAGCCCCAACAATAGCTCTGTTCTTCCTTTCAGACACCCCATTCTACTGGGGGTTGTAAGGAACTGTGAACTCTCTCCTAATGCCCTCCTGTTCACAGAAGTTAGAAAACCCACCATCGGTGTACTCACCACCATTGTCTGACCTCAAGACCAAAATCTTCCTACCTGTCTGCTTTTCCGCAAGAGATTTGAACTCTTTAAAGCGATCGAAGACCTCACCCTTGGCCTTCAAGAAATATATCCAAGTCCTCCTAGAGTAGTCATCAATGAATATAACATAATACTCATAACCACCCAAGGACACATGAGACATACGACCACTAACAACAAGTATGAATCAAGTCTAGTATACCTGTAGATCTGTTGTCGCTCGCTAGGAATGGTAACTTGGTGTACTTGCCAAAAGCACACCCTCTGCAGACCTCATAATGCTCGACACTGAAATTAAGAACTCCAACAGTGATCTCCCTCAAAACTCTCAAAGCTCCATGATGCATATGCGCCATCCCCCAGTGCCATAAATCGCACAAGTCTCTACTATTGGTGGTACTAGTGTACTCACCAATGCTCATGCCGACTGAAAACTGAACCTGCATAGTTTCCCATAGCGGACTCCAATCACTTTGGTCAAAGTGATGGAAGCTCCACTGGGATGCATCAATACCTTCCCTCCTAAGAAAGTGATGTCAAACCACTTCTCCTCCATAACAGACACTGAAATCAAGTTCTTCTTCATCCCCGGAACATGAAAACATCCATGACCTTCAAAGGAGGAAAAGACTCCCTCTCAAAGGTCACATTCTCCACACCAATGGCTCTCACAGTTCGGTCATCTCCTAGTAAAATCTCAATATCAAGTGCCCTCTCTGCAAGCTCTGAAAAGAACTCCCATGCACCTGTCATATGGTGGGAAGCCCCACTGTCTATGTACCACACATCAGATGATGTACTCCTACTAGATGTAGAAGTAATAAATGCAAAGTCCCTGTCAAACTGTGAAGCAAACTGCTCCACCTCTATTGAAGCTGCAATACCCTTCTTCCCCTTGTTTTTCCTCTCAGGACATGTAGCAGCATAGTGTCCCATCTTCTGACATGCCCAACATTTGACTTTGGACATATCCGTATCTTTCTTCTTCTTCTTCTCCTTTCCCTTTGCACCATTTGACGAGGCCCCTTTCTTGGCCTTCCCTTTGTTCTTCCCCCTCGCTGTCAAGACTACATCCTCCTCATATTCTATCTTCACCCCACCACTGCCAGTCTTTCGTATCTCATGCTGCACACAATCATCCCAAAATTTGTCCCAATTGGGAAGATTCTCCCTAGAGGTAATAGTATCTCCAAAGACCTCCCAAGACTTAGGAAGTACTGCTACAGCTATCCTAACTAACTCTGTGGGTGCAAATGCCTCACCAATAGCAGTCAAATCATCATGTACCTATTTGACCCTGCCAAGATAATGAACTACACTTTCAACCTTTGTCATCCTGATGTTCTTCAATTTTCTTTGAGTACCATCTTCTTGCTCTCATTGGTACTCTGATAGAGAATGATTAGAGCTGTCCACATCTGATATGCATATGTGTTTTCTCTCACCTAAGGAACCACATGATCCTTTAGATTGTCCATCAAAATCCTTTTTTCCTTTGCATTATTTTTTATGAATTCAACAAGTTTATTTGCAGCAAGAGGTACAACTTCTTGCCGCACTATGTACCAAAGTGTTGCCTCCTCAAACACTGTCTGAATTTTGTCCTTCCAAATGGCATAGTTGGATATCCCATCCAATCTTTCCTCTATCCTTAAGAACATGGCCATGACTGTTGTCCAAAATTTACAAAACCAAGAAATTGGAGAACTGAACTTTCCAACACACCTTGCTGTCCCAAAAGTTCAATCTGTGTGAAATTTCACCTTGCTGTCCCAAAATATTAGTTTGCTGTCCAAAAATTTAGTTTGCTCTCCAAACCACTGTTTGCTGTCCCAAGCCACTGTCTGCTTGTTCAAACTGCAATTTTCAGCCTATAGCTCTGATACCATGTTGAAATTTGATGCCAAAAAGTTTCTTGCAATCCCAACCCTGTTTTAATTTCACCTTATCATTCCCATTCAGTTAAATGCCCTTTCCCATAAAATTACATTCAACATAGAACTCTGGAAATGAAATTTTCAGATTAAAGCACATGGGACTGTCAACAAATGCTGAAAATAAATATGGACATAAACAAATCAGCAACACATAAAAAAATACAGAGATTTTTTATCAACTTAGACCTAGGCAAAACCCCTTCAATCTTCTCGGGGAAATCCTGTTAGAGAGCTCTTCAAATTTATTTATCTTTCAAGTTTAGGAAAAATACATTTGCAGACAAAACGAAACAACAAAATACAACTCATCTCTTCAACCCAAAACTCCTTGAAAATCGTGCCCATTTTGCCTTGATTTCTGTGCCCACTTGAAGCTGATAACTGTAATGTACGGACGCAGATTGTACAATACAGATTCCATATAGACTGTATGGATTTCTGTACCGCTGTACGGACTGTAGGGATTTTTTTTCATTTTTTTTGTTTTTGTGTCTTTTTGCTCAAAGATTCTCTCGAACTGCATGCAACTCACAACATTAAATGATGTTTGTACTGTAACTTCTGCTATCTTCTATGCCTTGATTTCCGTGCCCAACTTTGCCCAGAAATCACTCCTTCAGCTTGTTGCAACATATTTCTCTAGCCCTCAACCTCCTTTCTCCAATCTGCTCATGAATAATGAACGAATGCAGTCTCTCTTTTCTTTGCCCCCTTTTGTTTCCCTAAATGACTTTTGAGCAACCCTAAGACCTAATGGCTCGGATTCATTTGGATCAAGGGATGAGAATAAATGTGCATTGAGTTCTCACTTTTTCTTTTTTAACTCACCTATTAAATAAAGTACCCACATTGTACTTTATGTCTAAATGCACTTTTCACTTTATAATTTAACATTGACTTTACCACTTATAAAGTCACTTTCACTTTATAATTTAATATTGACTTTACCACTTATAAAGTCACTTTCACTTTATAAACTCACACTTAGGACAATAATTATTTTGGACATTTTTTCCTAGGTAGAGACTAACCCATGGGAAACCACTTGTCTAAGGTACATTAAAAATCAACAAGAACCAGGGTGATGGCCATAAATAAGGGCTAGAGCTTATGTTTAGCATTTGCCCACGTGCTAAATTTGTATGTCCCGACCATATTTTGCATTTGTGGTACATTTCCTGTTGTAAGTGGCCAAATTATGCTTTTTCTTTTATTTTTTGCAGAATCAACGTCCGGGCATTGTTCCAGGCCCGACCCAAAGTGTGGACAAAGGGAGGGGAAGGCTAATCCTTTGTGGACCCAGTGGACTCATGTGGAACCGAATGGGAAAAGTGATGAATGGTGTTAAAATGAGCAGAAGGGAGTGATATGTATGGTGTTGGGAAGCGGGACCACACAACCAAAATCAGGATTTCCCATTTAGTGTCAACCCTAAAGCTAATGGCTAGTAAAGGTGATCTCACGAGACTAGGATACAAGGATAACCACCAAATTGGGTTAGGAGACAAGAGTAGAAACCTAGGCCACTCTTTTTGCTGAATCCCCTCACCAATCCATGTCCCAAAGTGTGCATGATAAGTAAACAAAATTAGTCAACTAAACCAATGAAAAATCATTCCTTTGGGGTTAGGAGGCCCACCTTTAAACATACGATCATAACAGATGGGCGAGGGACCACATGACTGGCTCAGGTGGTGGAGATAGGTGCACATCGAGCTATCTAGTTTTTGCAAAGGGGCTACTGGCGTCCGACTGAGGGCCATCTAGGAGAAAATTTTCTCTTATGTATACTACCCACAGGTAGTGGGTAACAGGGAAATCACACACAAGAGGAGATGAGGCGAACTTTAGGGAATAGCTCCATTAGTAGCAGTAGCAACAAAGGGTCGAAGGGTGTGAAGGAGGAAGAAAGTGTGGCCCTTGAATCAAAAGGGAAAGCAAAAGGTCCCAATCAGGGACAAGGCTCGCAGGGAGAGAAGTAGAAGAAGAAGAAGGATTCATCTAAGATCAAGTGATTCAAGTGTGGTGAGTTTTGCCACTACAATACTTAGTGTCCTCAAAGGAAGAAGGACAAGAAGGAGAAGTGAGATCACGCGACCACATCTGCAGAGATAGATCAACTTGTGAAAATTCCGCTACATGGAATCCCACTGTAGCAAATTATTTATAATTCACTACCCCCAGATTTGAAACATCCACAAGTCTCAGCTTTGGCCAAATTACCTGAAGGATTTGATCTTGAGATGGCCTATTAGCTAAGAGAAAGGGATCCCTTAACTGTAGAAGACATGCAGAAGGGAGCTCTTAGTGTAGAAGCAAATCTGATGGAGAAAAGAGCTAGGATGAGGAATGAAAAGAAAGTATCATTTAGGGATGAAGCTGCACCTTCCACATCTAACTCAAAAATGGAAAGGATGATGGAGACAATGATGGAGAGGATGAGCACATACGAAAAATCTCAATCTAGAGAAAATCAAACCAACCCCCAAAACAGAAATAGAAATCCAAATCCCTAAAGAGATCCTAGTCAAAATAGGCAAAGAGACAATGACCAACAAATTAGGCCCCCCTTTCAACAAAACTATGTCGATCAAGAAGAATAAAGGGAGATTGAAAGATTGGAAGAAGGACATGTAAACTTGATAGGATCTGACAGTGGGGATGATGTCTTCCTCACTGAAGAAGAACAAGATTTCTTTTCCTTAGGAAAAAATGAATACAATAATGAAGATTCTGAAGATTACAGATTGGGGTTTGAAAATGCAATCCTGGAGGTACACAAACAATATAATCTTAGAAGCAAAGGGAGCCCAGAGATTTCCAATGAAAAAAACACTAGAACTGTTGTTAGGGAAACTTCAGAAAATTAGCTTAAGAAGACAACAAGTAACACCAACACTATAGCCAAGAGAATTGATCAAAATAAAGAAAAAAATCAGTCAGCAAAGTATTAAACAAAGCTAGCCTAGTACTTCTGCTAGTGGCCCTAATAAATCTGTCCCAAATGACAGTCCAAATAAGGTTCAGCAAATCAGAATTGCTGAAAGAGTTCTAAATGATAAAACTGATGTAAATATGTCAAGAAAAATAGTTCCTTTCAGCCTTGAAGGGGAAATTGCCGAGATAAAAATCACCATACCCTTAGCTGAACTAGTAACTCAGGATGTATATAAAAATCAATTTTGAAAGCTTTGAATATAGGTAGTGACACTGATACTTTAAACTTGACAGATGATAAACCAGAATTATTGTTTGGTCTTGAAGTTGAAGGTAAATACGAAGAAGGGGCTGTCCCTCCCTTCTATTTCAGCCTGAATATACATGATAAAATCTTACACAATGCCATGCTGGACTCAGGTGCTTCTCACAATCTTATGCCCAAAGTAGTAATGGAAAGCCTAGGCTTAGAAATTACTAAACCATATAAAGACCTGTATTCCTTTGATTCAAGCAGGGTCAAATGCTTAGGCCTAATTAAAGATTTGTGTGTTAACTTGTCTCAAATTCCTGCTAAGAGTCTAGTAATGGACATAGTAGTAGCTGACATTCCCCCTAAGTATGGCATGCTTTTATCAAGATCATCGGGAGCCAAATTATTTACCGCGTTCTATGGTAAATATCAAACCCCATACACTAAAGTCTTCACAAAATTAAATTGCGGAAAATAAATAAGTGCGGAAACAGGATTTGAGCAATAATAAACTATAGACACATGACACCGTAATTTTTGGACTAAGTCCCTGGAAAAACCCAATGCGAGAAAACTGGTGCAACAACTGAGGGTTTGTTTTATTATGCAAAAGATATGAATACAATATGGGATGCCTTACTGGCCATCTACACAGAGAATCTGACTGACAAAGAGCTAGTGAGGATTAGCTCACGCTGACATTGGAAATCCGAATTGACCAAACTCTGAGCTGATGAGCCCTACGCTGCCTCTGCGCAGCCTCTGTGTCACTCTGCTTGGGGGCTGCATAACCTTTGCTTGTTGGCTCTTCTGCTGGCTGGATACTGATCTCTGGCCCCCTGCAGTCTTACACTCCGGCACTAGAGCTGACCGATACTTAGCTGAATATAGGATCTTCTCAAGGCTGTAGAGCTGCTTTTGCTAGCTCTGTGTAGCTGCTACACTGCCTCTCTGCGTACTGCTCTCTATCTCCTTTGGGATGTATTCCCGACTCAGGAAAATCTCTAACTGGATCTATCAGTGCCCCTTTATGCAAGAATCTTCTCGATCTAACTTCTCCTGAGAACTGGTCACTTGAGAATTTCGATCTCTAGATTTTGTCATCTCTCGGTGTCTTCTGTGTGTTTTCCAAATGCCCCTCGTGTCCTTATAATCTTCTTGTTAAGACTTCAACAGTCGAGATTAAATCGTTAATCAACTGCTAAGATTAACGAGACTTGATCTCCGTCTTTTCTAGAAGATTCCCATTAATATCTTTTAATTATTTTAATTTCCTAAGTTTAGACTTAGGGTCCCATTAAAAATAATTAATTATTTCCATAAATCATAATCTGAGTGGAATTTCCAAAAACGCTTCTGGGTTCTTTGGAATACATGTGCCTAAGCCTCCCTGCAAAATTTGAGACTTAGAGCACATCTGATGCTACTAGAAATCAACACTCCCTCTTAACGAGGAATGTGCTCTAGCAATACATCCATCTGAATTACTGCTCTGATTCTAAAACATCTCCCTCCATGCTGCTGATGTCTGACACTGCTGCCCACCGACATTGCGTTGTTGTATCCGTGTTATTGTTGACCCTGCGTACTGCTGCCAACTGCCACTGCAACAACTCTATTGCTCACTGCAACAGAAAAACAACCAAAATATGAACTAAGTGTTCAGTAGGATGCATCTCGTACTGAAGGTCTGACTGCTGCTAGTATCTGTGTTGTCCCTCTGAAGCTGTTGCTGTGAAAATTTTTAAAATGTAATTCTACTGCAATATTTGATATTATTTCTCCTACTTATTATTCAACAACAAGTTATTTATAGAAATTGCTTCATTAAATATTGAAATAAATTCAACTGCAGTCTTTACTAATAAAATGTTGAGCAAAGTATAAAGAAATACAAGAACATGAACGACACAATTATTTTTTGACAATTGTCCTCGGAAAAGCCCAATGCAGGAAAGCCGGTGCAACAAATGAGGGTTTCTTTTATTATTCTTCAACAAAAATCTCCCGTTCAGAAAAGGACCAGCATAACGGAAGAGAAATATTATGAGAAATTTACAATCGAATTCCTCACTTGCTTTTCAGTGAGTTTTTGACCCTGGAGAGCCTCTGAGACCTTCTGCATCAGCCTCTGCGCAATGGCTACACAGATCTAGTGTCACAGCTCCTGCGCTGTCATTGTTACTGCGTCACTGCCTCTGCGTAGTCCTTACTCTCTGCTGCTTCTCTCTGTCGGATTCTCAGCCCTTGTTGATCCCTCTCTGTCGGATTCTCAGCCCTTGTTGATCCCTCTCTGTCTCCACCCTACAACTCTCCCTCTGAATCGATTTCTTGTGCCGAACTTCAGCCAGTGAGAAAATCAATCTTCTTGGGCAACTGAGTATCTACCTCGGTGTGTCTTACAAATGACCCTCAAGTCTTTCTTTATAGTCTTCTCGTTGAGGCTTCAACAACCGAGATTAGATCTCCAATCAACGACTAAGATTACATTTTGACTTGATTTGCTTTTTCTAGAAGATTCACCCACAATTTATATTAACACTGATTAATTATTTTAATTTCCTAAGTTAGAATTAGGGTCCTCATTAAAAATAATTAATTTTTCTTATAAAACTGTTTCTGGTGGAATTTCCCAAAACAATTTCTAGGATATTTGTAATGCATGTGTCTAAGCCTTTCCACAAAATTTGAGACTTAGAGCACATTCAATGCTACCAAAAATCAACACTCCCTCTTAGTGAGGAATGTGCTCTAACAGATATGCCCTGCTGCAATTTGTTCTGACTCTGAAGCATCTCCCTTTGTGCTGTTGATGCTGCCCATCAACCACTGCGCTGCTGCTGCACTGTATTGCTGCTGATCTTGCCATAATCAACACTGCATCTGTATTGCAACTCCCTCTCAAATGTTGCATCTATGGCTGAGAAATAACCTGTTTCTGCTACTGAAACGAATTATCTATCATACCCATTTTCTCTTTGAAGTGAACAAACTTGGCCCTTCCTAGAGTTTTGGTGAGTATGTCCACCACCTGATTCCCTGTGGGAACGTACTGTAACTGTACTGCTCCTCTCTGAACATAGTCTTTGATAAAATGGCACCTAATGTCAATGAGTTTTGACTAATCATGGAATACATGATTCTCAGATAGTTTGATTATCACAATAGATACTGGTCATTTCCATCTTCTTTTTAAACAAGTTCACTAACATTTTTCTAAGCCATATGGCATCGCACGTAGTTGTGCCTGTTTCCATGTATTCTGCCTCTGCTGAGCTCAGTGCTACGAATTTTTGCTTCCTACTGCGCCAGGAGGTCATCCCTGATCCGATGCTGAAGCAAAACCCTGAGGTACTCTTTCGATCTACTGAACTGCCTGCCCAATCTACGTCTGTGGACTCGCTGAACCTGACATCCTCTCCACGGCCATATTTTAACCAGTATCCGACTGTTCCTCGTACATATTTGAGAATGTGCCTTACTGCTGCCCAGTGCACCCTCTTTGGTTCCACCATGAACTGACTGAGGGTGTTGACAGCAAAGCACATGTCTGGCTTGGTGTTGATGAGATACATAAGTGACCTAATGAGCTGCCTATACAAGGTGGGGTCCAATTCTTTGTCTCTTGATGCATCTATCTTCTTCTAGTTGGTTATCATGGGCATTGCCATGGGCCTACAATCCTGCATCCTGAATCTCATCAGGATTTCTGAGGCATATCTTCGTTGTCCTAGGAAGATTTCTCCATTCTTCTGCCAAACTTCCAACCCTAGAAAGTAATGCATCAACCCCAAGTCATTCACGTCGAATTCAAATTCTAAGTTCTTGCAGTCCTTTATGAGCCTAGATGATCCTATAAGGAATAGATCATCCACATACAATACGAAAATAAGTGGTTCATTCTCTACCATCAAACAATAGAGATTGGGATCCGCGTCACTCTTGACAAATCCCAACTGCTACAAATACTCGTCAATCCGACCGTACCATGCTCTGGGTGCCTGCTTGAGCCCATATAGAGCTTTCTTTAGTCTGCATACATGAGACTTCTTCTAATGAGTCTCAAAGCCTTCAGGTTGCTCAATGTACACCTCTTCTTCGATCACCCCATTCAAGAACGCTGTCTTGACATCCATTTGATGAATTTCCCATCCCATCTGCGCAACTAAGGATACGACAAATCTGATGGAGGTGTATCTGACAATAGGGGCAAAGGTATCCTCATAATCGATTCCTTCCTTCTATGCATACTGCTTAGCCACGAACCCGGCCTTGTACTTCTCTATGCTGCCATCTGCATCATACTTGATCTTGTAGATCCATCTCGAACGTACAACTGATCTGTTCAGTGGTCTAGGCATAACTTCCCAGACATCATTAGTCATGATAGAGCTATACTCCTCTACCATGGCATCCACCCTAACCTGATGCTGTACGACCTCCTTAAAGCTAGAGGGTTTGTCAACCTTCGCTACCAATGCTTGGTATCTGTCGGGTTGTCTACGTTTCCTCTTCTTGGCTCTCGGAGCTCCTATAAAATCTTTTGCATCCCTTAGTGTTTTCCATACTTCTCTGTTGATTCTGCCAATGGTGGTGGATGGCTTAGCGAGTTCTTCTACTTGTTGTCTCATCTGCTGTGAACTATTTGAATTTTCCGCACCTGAGGAAATGTTGGTGCTGGTTACAGTGCTCGATCCAGATGTCTGTCCACCTGCTGGTTCTCCCCCCTGCTGCTGCTGGACAAGAGGAACATCCTTCGACCTCTCTCCAAGAGGCATCTCTCTGGATTTCCTGAAAGCCCTGTCTTCCATGAACTTTGCATCCCTTCTGACTACAATCTTCCTGCATTCAGGAATGTAAATCCTATATGCCTTCGAGGTCTTGCTATATCCTATGAGGTACCCCTTCTCTGCAGTTTGATCTATTTTTCTTTGTTTCTCATTTGGATTGTGACAATATGCCATACTTCCAAATATCCTGAAATGACTCACTTCTAGATTCTTTCCGATGAAAACACTCTCGGGTGTTGTCTTGCCTAAATCCCTATGCGGAGTCCTATTATGAATATATACAGCTGTGTTGCATGCTTCAGCCCATAAGAATATGGACATATCCTGATCATACAACATGGCTTTCACTTCTCCAACAATGGTCCTATTCTTTCGCTCTCTAACCCCATTTTGCTCCGGGTTATATAGAGTTGTCCACTCCCTTTTGATGCCTTTTCTTGCGCAAAAATCTGTGAAGTCCTCGTTTGTGTACTCTCCACCATTATCTGAGCTCAAAATTTTTATCTTATTCCCTGTTATGTTCTCAACTAGAGCTTTGAATTCCCTGAACTAATCAAAGATCTCATCCTTGGTCTTCAAGAAGTAGATCCAAGTTTTCTTGGAGTGGTCATCAATGAAGGTGACGAAGTATTCGCGACCACTAAGAGCTCTGGTAGACATTGGTCCGTAGATATCTGAGTGTATTAGTTCTAATACACTCAGAGCTATCTTGTTGCTTCTAGAGTATGATGATTTTGCGTACTTCCCTAGTGCGCATCCTCTGCACACGTCATCATGTGTGGTACTCAGGACTGGAACTCCCGAAATAGTTTTTTTGAGCATTCTCAGAGCTCCATGGTGTAGATACCCCATTCGTCTGCGCCACAGCTCATTCAAATCTTTATCTCCATCGAGATCGCTGCCTACCAGTGCCATTCGAGACTCGAGTTTCAACCTTTAAAGTTTGTTGCTTCAAGTTCCAATTTTAGCCTTCTTCCAGCTTGGATGCTTAATGTATACTTTTCTTTCGATGAAGTACACATCATATCCCTCGTCCTGCAACTGGGACACTGAAATTAAGTTCATTCCCAATCCTGGCACATACAACACATTTCTGGCCTAGAGATTATCTCCTGCTTCTGTCTGAAATGCTATGGTCCCTCTTCCCACTGGGGTACACTTTGTTTTGTTTCCCATAGTAATTTGGAAGTTCATCCTTTCTTCTTGATAGCTCGAGAAATATCCTCGAACCCCAATCATTTGTGTTGAAGCCCCGCTATCAATGTACCAATCATCTGTTGATGCTGAAGTAGGTAAACAAGTAAATTCCTCTTCCAACCAAGAAGATAATTCTGAGATGTCATGATCTCCCATCGTGCTTTTTCTTTCTCTGGAAGCCCCTGCAGAAAACTGCGTAACCCTTCTAGGGTTCGATTTGTTGTTAAGATACAACGCCATGACTTCCCCTCAACATAGATTCTTTTGTGCCTTTTCCCGATCTAGCTCTGATACCATGTGAAAAATTCTAAAACGAAATTCTACTGCAGTATATGATATTATTTCTCCTACTTATTATTCAACAACAAGTTATTTTTCAGCATGGGAACTGTGTCACCTCTGCTAGCTGGCTATTCTGCTCACTGGATCTGATCTTCTGGCCCCTTCCGGTCTCACACCCTAGCTATCCGGCATTGGATCTGATTGTTGTGTAACCAGCTCCAAAAATAGAAGAAAAGAGATTCTGGGGCTTCACACAACCTTATTCCAAAGGTAGTGATGGAAAGATTAGGCCTTGAAATAACTAGACCATACAAAGACTTATACTCTTTGGATTCCAGTAGAGTTAAATGTCTAGGGCTAATCAAAGACCTATGTGTCAATCTAGCAAAAATACCAGCCAAGAGCCTTGTAATGGGTGATGTAGTGGCTGATATACCTCCTAAGTATGGCATGCTTTTATCAAGATCATGTGGAGCCATTCCTGTTTAACCAAAAAAGAAGGCTGGACAGAGAATTTCACATGAAATACATGGTAAGCAGCCAAGATAAGCCAAATAACACCCCTCTCTATTCTATCCATTCAGACCTTGATCCATTTATTTTGTACAATGAAGATGACATTAATGAACGAGTAGCTAAAAAAGAGGAAGAGCAAGACCAGTCAGAACTGTCAAACCAAACACAAAATGAAGAACAACATAATGAGAAATCTGAACTTGAAACTCTTTGGAACATGAGCTTTGATGGCTCTTGTGGCAAAGCTGGTTCAGGAGCAGTTGTTTGGATACACAACACTAATGAGGGTCACTCTTACAAACTGGATTTTCAATGTACAAACAATATTGCAGAATATGAAGCACTTCTCCTGGGTTTGCAACTGTTGAAAAACATAGGAGCTAAGAAGATTTCTGTTCAGGGAGATTCTGAACTCATCATTAAGAAGATTAGAGGAGAATACTCAACTAAAAATCCCAGGTTAAGAGAACTTAAAAAATATTTAAAAAATATGAACTTATCCCTGTCCCAAGAACTCAAAACAGCCTTGCAAATGAATTAGCCTTTGCTGCCAACACTTGTAAACTGCCTCATGACAATGAACAATACACAGTAAAAGTCAAATACAGACCAGTAGTCCCTGATAACATAGATTATTGGCAAGTTTTTGAAGGTGAAAAATAGATTGAAGAATTCCTGCAGTCCAAAAATGAGTTTGAAATGCCAAAATCAGACTCAAACCATGAAGAGGATTGCTCTGCTGAGGAACAAACACACAAAATAGAGTCACCTTATGCTGCTAATATAAATTTGTTAAAACACCCTCATGAGGCAGAACTGTGTGAAGATCTAGATAAAAAGGACCTTGAGGTATTGCAATGTGAAGACAATCTATTGCCAAGAGAACTTGTCCCCTTAGAAGAACTATTTGATTTCAATGATGTTGCTAGAAAGCCTGAAATAGAATCCACTGAAACAGATGTAGAAGAATGCAACATAGGCAGTGAAGAACAACCTAAAATGATAAAACTGTCCAAATCACTGCCAGCTCTTGTAAAACAGAAATGCATTGATCTATTCAAAGAATTTAATGATGTGTTTGCATGGAGCTATGAGGATTTTAAGTCCTATGATACAAACATCATTCAGCATAAGATTCCTCTTAGGGAAAACCAGAAACCCTTTAAACAGAAATTACGCAGGATAAACCCTGTCCTAATGCCTTTGGTTGAGAAAGAAATAAAGAAAATATATAATGCTGGAATAATAGTCACTCTGAGATACTCAGAACGGGTTTCAAACCTTGTATCAGTAAGGAAGAAGACAAGGGGAAATTAGGCTATGCATAGACTTCAGAAATTTAAACAAAGCCTCCTTAAAAGACAACTACCCTTTACCAAAGATGGATCATATACTGCAAAGGGTAGTAGGTTCTAAAAGAATTTTTTTGCTAGATGGCTTTTCAGGATACAATCAGATGCTGGTACATCCAGATGATCAACACAAGACAACTTTCACTACACATTGGGGTACCTTCATGTATGTCAAAATGCCTTTTGGGTTAATGAATGCTGGTGCTACCTTTCAAAGAGCCATGGACATTGCTTTCTCTGAAGAAATAGGTTACTTCATTGTGATTTCCCTTGATGACATAACTGTCTATTCAAAAACTGATAAAAAACACCTAGCTCACTTAAGAAAGGTCTTTGAAAAATGTAGAAAGTATGGTCTATCTTTAAATCCCAAGAAAACCCTGTTTGGTCTTCAAGAAGGAAAAATTTTAGGCCATATCATATCTAAAGAAGGGATTAAGATAGACCCAAAGAGGATTGAGGGAATATTGCAGATCAGTGACCCAAAAAATATCAAAGAGTTCCAATCTTTCATTGGAAAGATCAATTTCCTAAGAAGATTCATACCAAATCTTGCATAACTCCTAAGAAACATCATTAACATGCTGAAAAGAGAAATAGGAGTAAAATGGACCACAGAAGCAAAGCAATCTTTTGAACTGGTAAAACCAACACTTACCCAAAGACCAGTTATAATTAGCCCTGATTTTACTAAAAACTTCTTCATATTCTCCTTTGCATCAAAACACACAATTGCTGCAGTATTACTAAAAAAGAACATAATGGGACAAGAACAGCCGATAGCTTTCTTTATCAAGGCATTAAGAGATGCACCTCTGAAATACAACATTATGGAAAAACAAGCTTTTGCCTTAATCAAGGCTTTGAAAGATTTCAGAGTTTACATCTTACACTCACACATCATTGCATTTGTGCCTAACTCAGTGGTAAAGGACATCTTAACACAAGATCCTGATAGCAAAAGGGGTAAGTGGATTGCTGTTATACTAGAATATGATTTAGAAATCAAGCCCACTAAACTAATCCAAGGACAAGGACTGGCTAAACTCATGGCTGAAACAAATTTTCAAGCACTGGACATGAATATGATTGATGTATTAGATGAACAGGAGGAGATGGCAACTCCACTTATTGAAGAATCATTTCTCAATTCATCTTGGTATGCTAACATTTTATATGTGTTGTTTAATCTTAATGCCCCTCCTGGTTTGTCCAAAACAAAGGCTAGATTCTTAAAGTTAAAAGTTGTAAACTTCTGCATTTTGGATAAAAATTTATATTGGAAAAATGCCAGTGGTATATTGCTTAAATGTTTGCCTGAGGATGATGTAGATAAGATCAAGCATGAGTTTCATGAAGGAGAATGTGAAGGCCACCTTTATTGGAAAACCACTGTCAACAAAATCCTTAAAGCTGGTTATTATGGGCCCACCCTCTTTCAAGACATCCATAAAATGGTGATTGCCTGCTACAAATGCCAAATCTTTGAAGGCAAGAGAAAATTGTTGCCATTACCTTTGCATCCTATTTTTGTTGAAGCTCCTTTTCAGCAATGGGACCTTGATTTTATTGGAGAAATCCATCTTGCCTCCTCTGCCTAACACAAATGGAGCCTCACTGCAACTGATTACTTTACAAAATGGATAGAGGCCATCTCTTCTAGAACTGCCATAGACTCAGTTATCATCAGATTCCTTAAAAACCATATTTGGTCTAGATTTGGCTGTCCTAGAAAGATTATCACTGACAATGCTGTTGCTTTTAGATGCAAGAAGATGGTGGACTTTTGTCACAAATATAAGATTACTTTGGGACATTCAACAACTTATTACCCTCAAGGTAATGGGTTGGCTGAATCTTCAAACAAAAGTTTAGTGAACATCATCAAAACATTGCTGGAAGAGAACAAGAAATCATGGCACAGTAAGCTAGTACATGCACTATGGGCAGACATATTAACAAATAAGAAATCAATTGGAATGTCTCCCTATCAGCTAGTATATGGAGCAGATGTAATCTTTCCAACAAGTTTAGGAGTGTCAGTCATGAAGCTCATCTAAGAAGTACAGTCCGAAGAAAATAATATGCAAAGAAGAATAAACCAGATTGTCCAGCTGCAACAAACCAGAGAGGAAGTATACAACAGAACACATCAAGTGCAGGAAAATATCAAGAAGTTGTTTGATTAAAGAACCAAGCCCAATGATTTTAACATTGGTGACAAAGTTCTGAAGTGGGATTCAAGAAGAGAAGACAAGGGTAAGCATGGAAAATTTGAAAATCTATGGAAAGGTCCTTACATCATCCATTCTGCAAGAGATAACAATACATTCTTCCTACAAGAAATGGATGGAACTGAATTATTTGGAGGTCCTGTCAATGGCAGGATGCTCAAGCATTATTTTTGTTGAAAATCTCAGTTGAAGCTTTATTCATTATATATAACATTACTTGTATAAATATCAGAAAAATAAACAAAAAACAAAGAAAAAGAAGAAAATAGGGCAGATGAAAAGAAAAGGTAAAGCCCCATACCAAAAAAGAATATTTCTGAAAGTGTGCAAGTCCAAATGCCACTACTTTTAAGAAAGGAAAAGTCTTGTCCAATCATACAACCTAATCATGATTGAACATGTTTTAAATTGTTGCTGATAAGTTAGTGAATGAAGATTTTCCAAACTATTTAGGCTTGGCTTCTCAGTAGATTAGAAAAGATATTGGTTCCAAAAGTTCAAATCTAAACCAAAGAGAAAAGAAAGGGATGCACAACAAATTCCATATTACAGCCCTTAGTTTTTAGTTTTACTTTTTGCAAAAATAAATTCTGTGTGCAACTTGTCCAAAATGCCACGGCTTATGACAAATCAAACTGCTTAATCTTGATTTGGTCATATTTTCAATTTCCTATTTTTAGATTAGAGAATGAAAATCTGTCAAACTATTTAAACTTGACAAATAAGTAGATTAGGTAGAGAAATAAAAGAGCTCATCAGCCTAATGTGAGCCTTTGGATGATATAAAGGTAGAAATAGATAGTTTTTTATGCTTTCAAAAGAAAAAGAATGTCAAGGGTTTGTCAATCCAAATGCACCCAAATGAAGAAAAAATGTTAGAATTAGAAAGATGGGTAGGTATAATTGGTTTGCAGGAGGCTTTACTGTAAATGTGAAGGCTATAGCCATTTAAAAGTTGCATCAGGATCAACACTACAAAATGGAGAAAATCAACAAGCATATGAGGTATTTTTCTATAGAAAACATAGATATGAGGTTCTTGACACCTCCTGAAAGGAGTTGCCCTCCACAAGTGGAGCCATTGTTAGTCATCAGTATTTTTTACTATCTTTGGATGACTATAGATTGATAGCAGCTTTCTAAAAACAATATTTATTCAAGCATTATATGTTTTTAGAAATCTCACTGCTTTCATTATTCTTATAAGCCTATTTTTACTATCTGTCACTCTGAAAAATTCATGTTTTACCCACAAGCCTGTCATTTACTCCTTTCCCCTGCCAAATTTCCTTTTTCCCCTATCCTACACTCCATTTCCCCACAAAAAACCCTTTCCCTTTGATCATTTCCCTTTCCTTTCATTAAAACTATGTAAAAATCCTTTTTACATAGTTTTAAAGGCTAAAAATTAACATTCGGGACCCACTTTTATTAATAAAACTCTGTTTTACTTGATAAGACCGGACCTTTGTGTTTTTAACCCAACCTTTATAACTATTAAAGCCCCTGCTTTAATGTTTACTACCCCCTACTCTTCGATAAAAACCCTCATATAACCTCCCCCTTACCTTTATAAAATAAGCACTTCTCGCCTGTTTTATTAAAAACCCAGGCCCCCGCTTTATAATAAACCCATATATGTTTTTGAACCCCTGCGCTACACGAAAAAACCCGCCACTTCACGCACTCCCGGACCCCACCTCTTCATCTGTCCGCCGCTCCCAAAGTGCCTGACCACCATTGATCTCATTCCTCGATATCCAACGGCCTGCAACCCTCATCGCAGATTTAGGTGCGTCGGGGTTAATGATTTTAAAACGAGCGATATGGGCTGTTTTCACCGTCGTACACTCTGCCACGCGTCATTCGGTGAGTGGAATCGCATCCTCTCTGCGAAAACCATTGCTACCTCCTCAACCATGCGAAAACCGCCTTCTCCGCTCCCGAAAACCTCTTTCCCGCTTTGCGCCAAAACTTCATTTCGCCGCCTGATTCAAACAATCCGAAGCCCTGTGGCTCTGCGATGAAGCCCTCCTCCGCCATCACCACCTTTGCAATGCTCCAAAAAGCCCGATAAACCCCCAATAAACACAGGAAGCCCCTCCAACGCAGGTTTTAAGTTAATTTGTGTATTTTATGTGCAGGTTTAATGGCAGAAAGGCCAGAGATGCATCCCAAAGGTCTGAAATCGTTTAATGGGTAATTTGGGTGACGGTCTAGAGAGCTTGTTTCATTAAAGGACCCGGAGGCGCTATATCAAGTTTGATCATCGATAAATCATGATTATTGATGGTTATCTAAACCCCGACAGAAGAAGATGCCTCCCCTACTCAGTAAAACACAAAACAGAGATGAAAGCACAGGAAGGAAAACAGTCATAAGACTGTGAAAGTGAAAGGCCGTGACAGTTGAGATTTACAAGAGATTAAGGGTTCTTAATTAAGGCTCAAAACTAAAGCAAGGTTAAAAGACAATTTTGAAGGCTAAAACATAGAAAATCAAGGATAAAGATAGTGACAGCAAGACAAAAGAAGGATTGAAAGAATAAGAGTGTAGATCAGAGACTTAAACAGAGGATAAATGATAAATCAGAGGCAAATGACAATAGAAGCAGATCCGAATGAATGAAACACTTAAACATTACTTCCTCAACCACCTTTTGCCACCTAAGCCTCATTTTAATTTAATCAAAGCAGCTACAACTATAAAAAGCAGTCAGAGATATTTTAAAGCAGCTCAAAAGTTATTGTAAAGTTAATATAAAGCCATAAAGTAAAAAATATCCAAAATAGTTAGCTCAAACAGTGAAGATTAAGAGTTAATACTTCAGATAGACAGTCAGTCATATCTTGCCTTGGGCCTTACATGGTCTCAAAGGTCAAGAGTTCATTTACTCAGAAATAACTACAAGCAGAAACCCTAGCTTAGGATCACCTCCTCATTTTGCAGTTAAATACTGCCTTGTATGATCCATTATTGTTGGTTGGTTGTTGAGCTGAATACTGTATAGAATCTGGGTTGTAAAGAAGTTGGCTTTGGAGCACTGTAACTATTTTGGACTGGATATCAATAGAACAAGCACATTCACAGGATTCATGGACTTGGTTAAATGGTGATGTTATTTTGATTTTGTAATTGTTTCCTTCTGTTTTCCATTTTGTACATCAATTTCCCTTATAACAGAACACAAAATTTAGGCTAAGATATGCTGTCCAACACTTTATGTGTGTCTGCTTTTCGTTATTTAAATGTTTTCCTCTGCTGGGTCTGATTGGAGAATTTAGGAGTTTCCTACTCTCCAGTTTCACCTAGTTTGTTTTCTTGAGATTAACTCAGTAGAGTCTAGCCAAAGAAGTTTATGGTTTGCCCTGTCCTTTGGTTCTGCTTGAAATGTTGTCCTCAAGGCTTTCTTTGAAGTTTACTTGCTAGAGTTTAGCCAAAGAATTTTATTGTTTGCCCTGTCCTTTGGTCTATCTTGAACAGTCACTTTAAAGGTCTTTGAAGTCTGATTGAAGAATTTAGGAGTTCTCTGCTCTTTAATCATTACTGAATTGTTATCTTAAATGTTTTCTTTGTCTGAAGGTGAATAGCTAGAGAATTTAGGAGTTCCCTGCTCTCTAGGATTTGCTGGATTGTTGTCTTAAAGTTTAGCTGGTAAAGTCTGGCCAAAGAATTTTATGGTATGCCCTGTCCTTTGGTTCTTTATTAAGAATAGTGATCTTAAAGACTCTTCTTGTTCTAGTACATGTTAAAGGATTCTTAATTTCCCTTTAAAGCTACTAAATTCACACTTAATGTTCATTTCACATCCATATAAGCTATTTAGATCTCCATAGCCCAATGGTTTAAACTCCCCTTACTCTATCTGTTCTTCTTAACAAGCAACCAAACAAAACAAAACAAACAATCCTTATCATTGTAACTAGTCTAAAATCAACATCCTAAATCAATCAAGTTATATCTTTTATACAAATATAGAGAGAGCCCTCTCTGAGTCCAGGAAGGCTAGGTCCTAGGACTCCAAAGTTGGTTTGATGTTGCCCTTGTTTATTTGGTATTACCAATCTGACAAATTACAGGGATACCAACACACCTCAAACAGTTTCTGCTTACAAGATGGAGGCCGACCTACGACATGGAGACATACAATGGGTAGTAGAGTCATAGGCCAAGGCTACGCACCCGGACATATTAGCTTTGCTGGAGCGGCATCGGGAGGTTTTTGTAGATGTCCCACCAGGGAGACCGCTAGATAGGCAATTCAAGCACACCATTGAGTTGGCGGAGGGTGTGAATGCAGTCATCACCACTTCTTATAGGCATCCCAAGGCCTATTAGGATGAGATAGAGAAGGCCATACAAGAGTTACTGAGATTGGGACATATCCAGCCTAGCTCTAGTCCCTTTGCTTCTTTGGTAGTGTTGGTGAAGAAGAAAGATGGGACACTGTGCATGTGCATAGACTATCGAGCGCTGAATAAGAAGATACTGAAGACCAATTATCCCATTCCCCGCATAGATGAGTTGATGGATGAGCTTAGAGGAGCAAATTACTTCTCTAAGATAGACTTACGCTCGAGATAACACCAGATCCGCGTGAGCGAGCAGGACATTCCCAAGACCACTTTTTGCTGCCACTATGGACATTTCAAGTTCTTGGTGATGCCCTTTGGGCTAACCAACACTCCCGCTACTTTCCAGTCTTGTATGGACCATGTGTTCCGTGGGCAGCTCAGGTGCTTTGTTTTGGTATTCTTTGATGATATACTCATTTAGAGACGGACGTGGGATGAACACATCCAGCACTTGGAGGAAGTGCTACACATACATGAGGATTAGCAGTTGTATGCAAAGATGTCCAAATGTGAATTTGGGCTAACAGAGATGTTGTACCTTGGGCATGTGATAGGAGAAGATGGGGTGAAGGTGCATCAGGAGAAGATTCGAGCCATCTTGGATTGGCCAACACCCAATAATGTGATAGAGATGAGAGGCTTCCTGGGTATTTGCACTTATTGTAGGAGGCCTGTGAGGGGATTTTCATAACTGGTAGGACACCTTACAGATTTGACGAAGAGGGGCGCTTTTGGGTGGACGCAATTGGCAGAGGAGAAATTTGAGAGGCTCAAGAGGGTCATGAGCAGTTGTCCAGTTTTGGCCTTGCCGGATTTCACACGGCCCTTTGTGTTGGAGTGTGATGCTTCAGGCGAAGGTGTTGGAGCAGTGTTGACGCAGGGAGGCCACCCCATTTTGTTCGAGAGCAGGAAGTTGTTGCCTCATGAGAGGCTGTATTCAGTGTATGATAAGGAGATGATGGCACTAATGCATGTGTTGGTGAAGCTCAGACAGTATCTTGTGAGAAACCGGTTCAAGGTAAAGACGGATCACAACAGTCTCCGATTCACTGGAGGAGCGACAACAAAAATGGGTGAGTAAGCTTCAAGCTTACGATTTTGAGATTGAGTACATGAAGGGAAAACACAATGTGGTAGCTGATGCCCTCTCACACAGACCAACAACGCTGTCATTGATGGATGTCACACAGGATTGGAAGGCTCAGTTGTTGGTTGAGTATTGCAAAGACAGACAGGCATGTGAGATTTTGGATGGTGCATGCAGTGATGACCGAGTCCGAGTGATGGATGATGTGATCTATTACAAGGATTAGATCTATTTGGTTCCAGAATCTCAGTTGAAAGAGAGGATCTTGAAGGCAGCACATGATTCTCCACTAGCAGGGCACCCGGGTTTCCTCAAGACTTATTGCCTAGTGAGGGAGAGATTCTCTTGGAGAGGTCTTAAGGGAGACATTTTGAGGCATGTGAGAGAGTGTGTAGAGTGTCAGAGGAATAAGGTGGAGCTCTCACATCCAGTCGGGTTGTTGTAGCCACTTCCCATTCCGGAGAGGAGTGGGAGAGTGTATCTATGTATTTCATTACAGCCATACCAGTAGCGCAAGGGAGAGACTGTATCTATGTGGTAGTGGAAAGACTGACCAAGTTTTCCCTTTTCTTCGCCATCTCTTCTGGATCTTCAGCCTCCCAGGTGGCTAAGTTATTCTTTCGGGAGGTATTCCGATTGCATGGTCTCCCCAAGACCATTGTGAGTGGCAGGGACAGCAGATTCATGGGAGATTTTTGGCAGGAGTTGTTCCGCTTGGTGGGGACTGAGCTCAAACCTAGTAACAACTATCATCCCCAGACCGATGGGTAGACAAACATTGTGAACAAGTGGTTGGAAGGGTACCTACACAATTATGTGACAGGACAACAGAGAGCATGGGTCAAATGGCTACATCTGGAGGAGTTCTGCTATAACACGACGTACCATATGTCTATTGGTATGTCTCCTTTTCGAGCTCTTTATGGATATGATGCACTCACTTTATCTGACATGATTTTTGGAGACAACAGGGCCCTTGAGGCCAAGGATTAGGTTCAAGAGAGCTAGGAGATTCTCCGAGCTCTTAAGAAAATTTTGCAGGTAGCTCAGAATCAACAAAAGATATATGCTGATAAGCACAGGGTGGAGAGACAGTTCAAGACTGGGGACATGGTCTATTTGCGCCTGCAGCCGTATAGGCAATCTTCACTCAAGTAGAAGGGTGCAAAAAAATTGCGGCCTCGATTTTATGGACCTTACAGGGTGGTGAGGTGTATTGGTGAGGTGGCCTATGAGCTGGAGCTACCTTCTAAGAGCTCGATTCACAACGTTTTTCATGTCTCATGCCTTAAGAAGCCATTGGGGCAACAGGTAGTAGCAGCAGCAGAGTTGCCTCCATTGGATGATGAGGGGCATTTGGTTTTGACACCAGAGCTGATATTGGATACTCGGGAGAGGAGATTGAGGAACCGGGTGGTCTGGGAGCATTTGATCAAGTGGAAGGATTTGTCGGAGGAGGATGCCATATGGGAGAATGAACAAAATTTACAATCTCCAGTTTTGCAGTTGCTTCGGGTCAAGCAACATCCGAGAGGGGAAGACTATAATGTCTCTTCCTAAATTTTCCTAATGTTTGGAAAATACATTTTGTCAATTTTGAATTAAATAAAATAAAGTACCTTTTTGCAACTAATATACGAAATAAAGAAGGAACAGAATAAAGTAATTTGCTAGTGGAAGTTGGGGCCCACAAGGATTGTGTATTGGGGAAGAAAGTAAATCGATTTCCCTTGGTTAAATCAAAATGCATGGAAGGACCCACGATTTTGCATGGTGAGCAATTATAAAAGAAAGGTTTGGGGATGGCTTAGGCACCATTTGCATATTCTGATTTTCGAATTGCCTTAGTTGTTTAGCTAAGCCAAACACTGTGCTCTTTAGCACAAGAGCTTCCTAAGGAGAGAAGCTCACCCCTTCTCTGGTGGACTTCGAGTGCAACTCAAGAAGGGTTTCCTTCAGTTTTGTGATTCAGAGAGGCAACCATAGTTCTCACGCATTTCTGGAGCAGCTGGGATGTAGAAGGATCTGTGACTGCATAGTAGATGAAGGTAGTTGTTGTGTGTGAGTTATGCGGTGAAGGAAATCTTGTGGAGCATCCATTAGAGAAGTTATTGGTGGATTCTAGGAGTGTTGGAGCAACTTCAGTCCATGTGAGATCAGTTGTACGTTGTCCCTATCATTCTCACTTAAGGAACTGCGTCACTCACGTAGTGGCTATGCAGTCATTTGGAGGGAAGCTTGGTTAGAGCATTTGTTGGAGTATTTTGGGTTGAGGAGCTGGAGAATTGATTGGAGGTGTACTGTCGGAGGTTTTTTGGTGTTTTGGAGTGCAGCGATCTTCAATAGCATCTTCAAGAGTAGATTTCGAAATTGGAGAAGGGCCAAGCAGAGAAGGGTCAAATTTTGAAGATTGGAATTTAGGACATAGCTTTATGGGTTTTTTTGGGTTTTGGGCAAGGATCTCCTTCCCAAATTCCTAGAATTTTTTGAGTAGTTTTCATGGGAAAATATAGTGTCGAAGTTAGTCAACAATTATATAAACTGGGAGACAACGCAGTATTCAGAGACGCAGTTGTTGCAGCAGCTGTATCATTTGTTATTGTTTACTTGAGACATGTAGCTTGCCTTCTGCAAGCCCAAGTGCACACCTTCCATCTCATATTGTACTCTAGCCATCTATATTAATAAAATTTGGTGTTCCCGACATATTTCTTGTATTTATGTTGCTGAAATAAAAATTTATGTGTTTAGTTTATTGGATGTTTTCTATATCACTGTAAATTTTCTATTTGGAATATTAAAGGACCCCGTATAACAAGACCAATCTCAATATGGAGACTATCTGCAGTCCTGCATATGATCTAATGCGTCCCCTTGCCTTCGAGCACACCAAGTCATTAAACAAATCAAGTTAAAGAGTTTACAAACCATATACAACAGGTGGGCACTTCATAACGACATGTTGTTCCATAGACGGCTTTGGCATGTGCTAATGTCTCCAAGCTCCAATGGGGGTTAACCTAGTACCCTATTAGGTGGTTTCTACTTTACAGGGGATAGTATGTCCTTGGTACATCCTTCAAATGGTGGTGGTATGTGATAGAGTGATGGAATGGAGTAGGGAATGAAGGGGCAATCCTGGGTCACATGCCAGGGTACAAGGGTAGCTAACAAAGGGAAGTCCACACTTGGGTAAATAATGTATAGGAGGGAGCAATCGTGGTACATGAGTTACCCCGACCTTTGTTTTTCCACCCTTCTTCATATGCCTTTTTCCTTTTATGATTTTTCTTTGGTTAACTGCTCAGGGCTCAAGGAACGAGAGCATGATGTGTAAAGTATAACAGTGGATACCCCCTTAACGTGGGGCAGTTCATTTCCCACCACGGGTTGGGACAATCAATGTTACCTGAATGATAGAGAACGCTCATCTACGGCCCACAAGAACCATGGTGATGGCCACGGAAATGGGGTAGGGCTCATGTATTGGCTTTTGCCCACGTACTAAATGTTGATTTTCCACGACCTTGGGTCTAGGATGGAGTTTTAAAATATTTGACGCTACCAAACAAGGAATCTCAACAGAACTGCTTTGCACAGTGGAATATAAACAACGGTAAATCACATATGCACATAATATAGACAACTTTTAATCACAACTTCGTTATATTAAACAACATCTAATACAACAGTATAGGGCTCTCATAACAGGGATAATGGCCCTCATACATCCACTAGTACAAGATACAAAATAAGATACTGTGACCATCTGACTGTAGCATGCTCTCATAGCTCCTATCGGTCGTACCTTGTATCTGCCTAGTCCTTCGGCTCTCGATCTACAACTTCTGCCTCTATCAATGCTCCAAGCCCATTTGGTCACTAAACCTCGGCTATCAATCTGCTCACTAGTTGTGCCTTATTCCATCAAGGGCACGACACATCGAGACTTTTGTCGAGTTGTTCACAACTCCGTTTGTGAACAACTCTCAATTTTCCCATTGCTGGTCCTCAGCTACTTAGGGACTTCAACCCACTATAGTCTTCCTGTGTTGCACTGATGAAGACCAACATAGGGCACGGAGGGATGCCACCTATCATTGTAAGATATCCATCTCCCATAATGAACATGGGCTAGGAGGACTGCCCATCATCTGCTGTAGAAGTCATTCTCCACACACAAGTCTCAAGCTCTACAAACTGCTCCTCGTTGATCAGACCCTTGAGCTCCAACAACTGCCACTCTAGCAACTACCTTTGTCCATCAAGGTGTTGCACACCAGGCTCCAACTTGGACACTATCACGTTGTCATCTGTGGAAATTTATTAATATTTACACTTAATGCAGAAATTATTACTGTTAATCTGGTTATGCTCCTCCTACTTAGACAAGTTATTAACTGAATAAAATTCAAGTTAAAATCAAAGCAAGACACATAACAGATCTCCACCAATCCAGATCTAGAACAAGTTCATGCACACATAGACAAAGTGACACAGTTATTTCTGGACAAATAGTCCCCGGAAAAACCCAATGCGGGAAAACCAGTCTCTGCCTGCTGGAGGGTTTTATTATTAAGAATTTTCTGAATACAACAAGCCTGGGTTCCAGATTTGGAAAACCTGATAGAGAAATAATAGATCTACAACTCACTGGATGATCTAGGGCCAAAATAATGACTGATCCACACCCTCAAACGGGATTTACAGAACTCAGCCAAAATTAGGGCCTAGAAACCCCAGCGCTGCCCCTGAAGCCTCTGCGTCAGCCTCTGAAGCCCCTTTGACCCTCAACGCTGCTTCGGAAGGGACTGCATTACCCCAGACTGGGTGTCGTAGTCTCTACACTGTCACTTAGGGTCTCTGCGTAACCCTTGAGGGTTTACAGCTGAAATTACATTGTCCTTGAGGAACTGCGCAACACTTGCGTAGCACAATTTGCTGCCCTCCTGCTTCTCTGCACTGCCTCTATGAGTTGACCTCTGCCTCTTGCTGATTCTAGACACTGGGATCAGATCATCCCCTTGGTCTAAATTCCCCTCTCTGTAGCTGAAACACTTCTGAGTATTCTTAGCAAACCCGCCCTAGAATGTCATTTTAGCTTCAGTGTTCTTCCTTTGTGTTTATTTACAAATGACCCCAAGCCTTTCCTTTATACTTTTCTCGTTGGGAAGCAAACGACTATGATCAAATCTTGAATCAATGGCTAAGATTAAAAGAAATCTTGATCCGTGTGACTTTAGACAATTTCATCACATGTTTAATTAAATTCACTTTAGTTATTTAAGTTCTCGAAGTTTTAACTTGGTAAATACATTAAAATAATTAATTAATTTAATATCTCCTAAACCAAATGAGATTTCCCAAATCCATTTCTGGGTCTTGTAGATCAAGGCTACTCTAGTCCCTCCACAAAATTTGGGAGCTACAGCACAACTGATGCTACCCCAAATACACAAAATCTCAACACTCCCTCTTAGCATCAAGGGTGTGCTCTAGCAATACATCACACTTATGCATTACTAGATTTTGGGCACTGGTTCCTGCTGCCATTCTGTACTGCTGCCCATGACTCTGCCACTGCAACTACAACATCTGTACTGCAACTCCCTCTCAATATGTTGCATTTGTGCTGCTCATAGCACAGCCACTGCTGATTTGTTGCACTGCAACTTCAGTTGTTGAGAGAAACAACTGAATCTCCTGCCCAATATTTGACAAACAAGTCAGATGGGCTGCATCCTCATCACTAAAGCTCCATAGGCTATAGATCTGTGTTGGCATTTGAAGGATGATTCACAGCTATAGGTCTGCACTTCGTAAGCAGACTCCCTCTACACTACTGAAGTCACATCAGCCCCTTATGCTGAAATCTCTCACATTGCTGCTGCACTGCGTTGTCCCTTTGAAGCCTTCTGCGCTGTTGCAGCTCTGCACTGCATAAGCAACTTTGCTCTGCGTTGCCGAAGTCACATCAGCCCCTCTGCGTTGCTGCTGCTTCTACGCTGTTGTTGCTCTGCTCTGCGCTGCTCTTCCGAGTCTTCAGATCTGCCTCTGCCTCTGCTTCATCTGTAATCTATGCACCCACTGCTCCACTTGTCCTGCTACTGTCTTAAGGCTGCCGTAGCTCGCATGTGATCCAAGAGATGAGCTGCTCAAGGATCCCGCCTTAGTTCTATGTACCTTCTCTACATATCCATGTCACCCCACCTCCGTGGTTCATGAGCACTCATGGCTGCATCATCTTTTGACCCATCATCTGCGACAACAACCTTGGAAGAAGAAGCTTCCTTGTCCTTTTTCTTTTGAGGATAATTGCTGGCAAAATGTCCCATTTCACCACACTAGAAGCAGTTAATCTTTGAGAGATCGTTCTTCTTCTTTGGCTGCCTCTTTGATGCCAATGCTGCATCTTCCTCATCTTCTTTCTTTACTTTGCTCAATCCAGAGTTGTGCTGCTTCTTGGTGAATCTACGGAATTCTTCTTGGCGTAGAATTGACCACAAGATGTCTCAATCTGGGAGGTCCGCTCTGCCCAAGATACTATGGAAAAAGGTTTACCACTCATCTGTGACTGCATTAAGGGCAATCCTAACTATCACATCGTCTTCCACCTTAGCACCCGTTGCAGTCAACTGATCTCTGATTGACTGCAATCTGAAGAGAAAATGCTCCATGTCTTCTCCCTTGGTCATCATGAATGACCTCATCTGTGTCTCCAACAACATCTTCCTTTGGACAGATTTTCCCTCATATAGGGAGATCAAAGCCTTCCACATCTCATTAGTTGTCTTCTTTTCAGCTAAGTGTGGTACAATATGGTCATTGATTCAATCCATCATCAGTCGCTTGGCATGCCCAACAGCCTCCTTATGCTTCCAAAGGAGATCCGGATTTGTCATTGTGGCCAGAGTTTGGTCTGCATGGTCTCTAAGATTGTATGTCTCAAGGGCTATCAGGATCTTTGCCTTCCAAACCGAAAAGTTTGAGAGGCCATCTAGCCTGTCCTGATCACGCAGTCCGTGAGGATCCATCTGCTCAGAATGTGTCGGAACTTCCTTTTCTCTTTGCTAGAGAAATGGATCTAAGCCCTTTGGTGAAACAGGCACCTTCTGCTCCCCCTAACAACTGATTTCCCTCCTTGGAAATCTGCCAAATCAACTATGATTCAGCTCTCTTTGATCCTCTGATCAAACTGCAAGTTTCTTTGGCTAGAAACTCTCTGAGAAGCTGATCTCCTCCCGCTCTTTGTCACTTGTGCTAAGGCTAAAAATTTAAAAACTTCAGAATTTTAACCCCACCCGCACCTTCTGAATTTCTGCAGCTTTTCTTCAGTCTTTTCTGAATCTGACAGATTCAGATTTGCATCACACTGGATGGCTTCAGATTGTTCCAACGTTGTTTCTGAGTTGCCTCTGCACAGTAATTTGTGGGCTATCTAAGAGACAGCGTTAGACTGCGTCACCCTTTCCTCTGCGTGAATCTGCTTCTGAAAACTATGCTGTCCCTTCAGATCTGCGTTTTCATTGCCTTTCTAGTCTTGTATGAACCATGTGTTCTATGGGAAGCTGAGGTGCTTTGTTTTGGTATTCTTTGATGATATACTCATTTACAGCCGGACGTGGGAGGAACACGTCTAGCACTTGGAAGAAGTGCTACGCATACTTGAGGATTATCATTTGTATGCAAAGATGTCCAAATGTGAATTGGGGCTTGTTGACCACACTTTGTCAACGACCCCATAGCAGTACACCCCCATTTTTTCAAATGGGATTCGTTATGTTCTACTTGGTCGCGCCATTTAGATTCCATCATTAGACGACATTTTGTTATAAATGATGTAAACCCATTATGCATGTTATGATGTAAATGATCCAAGTAAGACTGTCAATGTATGTAACAACCTAGGTAAGCCTAGTATGTTGTTGATGACTTCTATCCTAGGAGGTTTTTTTGTCTTACTAATTTACTTGTGTTTTTCGACACAAGTTATCGGCAGAGTTTTTCCCTCCAGCCTCACCTCAAAGCTAGGGTGGATTTTGTCATCAGCATGCTAAGTAAGTCCTAGTGTTTTCCATCGAGTCCTTGTAAAAGTAGTTTGAGCTACTTGGTCTACTAGATCATGTTTTGAGTCGCAAAACTGGGTATTATTTGAGGGTCTATATGAATGGGTATTCCCCCTTCATGTGTCTAAATGTATTATCTTATGTAAAGAGGGTTGGAAAAAATAATTAAAATCCCCTCTCAGTCAATTAATTAAAATTTCTGGTCAAATTAATTAAAAATCTTAAGCCAGAAATTTAGTTAATTTTAGGTCCTAGGTGAGGATAAAATTCTTCAAAGGCAAAATTCGTTGGTCCTTAAAAAATGAATTTTTAAAGGCCCCAGGCCAAGGGAAAATTGAGAATTTTAAGAAATTTCGGACCCTTGGGCCTAGGTGGTTAAGTAAAGTAATAAATTTGAGGTAATTAACTCAAAAATAGTATTTTTGAGTTAATTAAAATGGATTTAAATCATAAATTCGTTTTTTCCCCAAATTTATAATTTCGACGGTCCAGATTAAAAAATGATCAAATCTTATCGACGGTCGAGATTATTTTGATGTGGATCAACCGAACTAGCCGTTGGAGGTTTTGTCCTATAAATTAAGAGGTCTTTGTCAGTCTTGAGGCATCCGATCTTAGGATCGTGCACTTGTCTTGGAAGCTCTTGTAATTTCTTTTGATGAATAAAGCATAAAGACTTTGGGGTTACAAATTTTGGTGTTCCTTTTCCAGATCTATGTGGTGATTCATTTCTAAACTCTGCTTCTTTATTTTTGCATTTTTATGGTTGATGGTCTTCATGGATTAATCTGCATACAGGTATCTTGTGCAATTTTCTGGGTTCATAAAATGATATTTTGATTTTTCTGAAGGATCTCATGTTATTTTCTTAAATCTCTATCAATCTAAAGTTTAGACCTAAGTGTGTAGGGAATTTTTTTTTTTTAGATTTAAGCATCTGGGGAAGTCTTCAGTTGGAGCAGCCGACTCTCAGATTCATAAATCCAAAAAAGCCCATTGTTTCTAATTTCCTGAATCTATCTTACGAATTTGTGTTTTTACAGGGTCTTTTAAGGCTTGTGCCTCTCTTCAAAATTTTAAATTTAAAAAAAAAAATTGTGCTGAAATGTTTCAAATCTGGCCATGAGGGCCTCAAAATCTGTAAATTAGCTTGTAAATTTGTATTTTTATTAGGGTTGTAAGGGTTTAATAATTTTCTTGGTGTATATATCTTCAGGATCTGACTGATTTCTTGCAGGTTGTAGGTTTCACTCAGAATTTTTTTTAAGGTCTGAGCCAGATCTAGCCCCCAAGGGCCAGATCTGGCCTCAAATCGCCTCTGTGGGCAAATCTGAGCGTCATTTGATTAAAGGAGTGTATGAGATTAGAGTTTCAAGGAAAAATTTTAGATTTTTGGATGTTTTGATAACTGGGTTATTCACTGTCTTTATCTGCTGCCTCGCTACCCCTGTCAACGCTCTCTGCATATGCATTCGGCATTCATCTTTCAGTTCCTACACTACCTCCACATCTGACTTCCCTTCCTTACGCCTTCCCTCCTCACTTTTCTCTGCCCTCGCTTTCTCCATAGCTATCCGAGCCTTTGAACCGTCCTCCTTCCCTCTGCCGCTAGCTCATTTCGCTGTCCTCGTCGACCTTTCTAACTTGTCTCCTCTGCCCATCGAATCCTTTGCCCTTTTCATCGACGCCCGCATCCGATCTCCTTATCTGCTCTGCTCGTCAAAGTCCGCGTCCAAGCCTGCGTCCTCCGTCGTGCCCCTTCACGCCGTCCACTCACCTGCAAACACAAACAAGCAAAACAAGCACAGTAAACTGAAGCTCGCTTTTGATTTGGTGCGGATTTTTAGTTCACGATAGTGTAAATTTAGCCTTAGGTTTTAATTTTTTTAGTTCCATTTTATTATTATTTAGCTGTAATTTTAAATCTTCATATAGTTTAGCTTTAAATTCATTTCGATTTGGTGTTCATTTTTGTTGACCTTTAATTTTCATTTTAGTTAGCGTAGGTTTTAGTTTTGATTTTTTTTTAGTTTTAGTTTTAGACTTAGATTTATTTTAGATTTAGATTTGTTTTATTAAATTAGAATTCGATTTTGTTAAGTTTTAGTGTAGTTTAGGTAAAATTTGATTTTTTTTGTAATTTTTAGTTAGATTTTAATTTTTAGTTCAGATTTTAGTTAGGCTTTAATTTTTTAGTTTTAATTCAATTTAGATCAAAGTTTAGAGTTTAAATGTTTTATTTTAGTCATACTGTTAGTTTGTTTTAGAGTTTAATGTTAGTTGGTTTTAGGACTTTGGTTTAATATTTTTTGTAGAATTTCATTGTTTTAAATTGAGAAAAATAAAAAAATAAAAAAATTATAAAATAAAAAAAATTTCAAAGGGCTTTGTAATTTTTGTTTTAGCTTGGTTTTAGTTTAGTCTTAAAAGCTTAGTTTTTTTAAAGGTTTTAGTTTCATTTTTTTAGATATAAAATAAAAAATATAAAAATATAAAAATTTGAAAAGTTTAAAAGGGGTTAATTTTTTGTTTTCATGGTCAAAGTGACCTTAATATTTTTATCTGAAGTTTTTTTTTTACTATAGAAACATTTTCTAGATCGAAATTAATTGAAACATCTTAAACATCTGGCATTTTCATCTTATATTGTTGTGGGTTTAAGTTATTCATGGTTGTGGTGTTTTTAATTGGATATCATTGTGATCATTCGTGTTTTCATAGCAACAGTTAATCATCAATTGCTTGTTTTTAATTGTATAACGGGATCTTGTTTGACTCCATAAGGCACTGGTTTTAATCTAATCTTTAAGAATCTTGTTAAATCTTATCAAGTACTTGGCTTGTAACTGTGTCTCCTGAATTCTTGCTCTTCATTTCTAATAGGGTCTACCTCCCTTAGCTTGCAAGGAGATAGCTTAGATAGAGAGATTGGGGATCAGGGTGACAGCCCCCGATCTAAGCTGTTGTCGCGGTGCCTAGACAATCTATGCGACAACAGGGCTAACAGAGATGTTGTACCTTGGGCATGTGATAGGAGAAGATGGGGTGAAGGTGCATCAGGAGAAGATTCGATCCATCTTAGATTGGCCAACACCCAAGAATGTGATAGAGCTGAGAGGCTTCTTGGGTATTTGCACTTATTAGAGGAGGCTTGTGAGGGGATTTTCCTAACTGGGAGAACACCTTACAGATTTGACGAAGAGGGGCACTTTTGAGTGGACGCAGTTGGCAGAGGAGACATTTGAGAGGCTCAAGAGGGTCATGAGCAGTTGTCCAGTTTTGGCCTTGCCGGATTTCACATGGCCCTTTGTGTTGGAGTGTGATGCTTCAGGCGAAGGTGTTGGAGCAGTGTTGACACAGGGAGGCCACCCCATTGCGTTCAAGAGCAGGAAGTTGCTGCCTCATGAGAGGCTGTATTTAGTGTATGATAAGGAGATGCTGGCACTAATGCATGCATTGGCGAAGGTCAGACATTATCTTGTGAGAAACCAGTTCAAGGTAAAGACGGATCACAACAGTCTCTGATTCTTCCTTGAGCAACATTCATTGGAGGAGCGAGAACAAAAATGGGTGAGTAAGCTTCAAGCTTACGATTTTGAGATTGAGTACATGAAGGGAAAACACAACGTGGTAGCTGATGCCCTCTCACGCAGACCAACAATGCTGTCACTGATGGATGTCACATAGGATTGGAAGGCTCAGTTGTTGGTTGAGTATTCCAAAGGCAGACATGCATTTGAGATTTTGGATGGTGCATGCAATGATGACCGAGTTCGAGTGATGGATGATGTTATCTATTACAAGGATCGGATCTATTTGGGTCCAGAATCTCAGTTGAAAGAGAATATCTTGAAGGCAGCACATGATTCTCCACTAGCAGGGCACCCGGGTTTCCTGAAGACCTATTGCCTTGCGAGGGAGAGATTCTCTTGGGGAGATCTTAAGGGAGACATTTTGAGGAATGTGAGAGAGTGTGTAGAGTGTCAGAGAAACAAGGTGGAGCTCTCACATCCAACTGGGTTGTTGTAGTCACTTCCCATTCCGGAGAGGAAGTGGGACAGTGTATCAATGTATTTCATTACAGGCATACCGGTAGCGCAAGGGAGAGATTGTATCTATGTGGTAGTGGAAAGACTGACCAAGTTTTCCCATTTCTTTGCTATCTCTTCCAGATCTTCAGCCTCCCAGGTGGTTGAGTTATTCTTTCGGGAGGTATTTCGATTGCATGGTCTCCCCAAGTCCATTGTGAGTGGCAAGGACAGCAGATTCATGGGAGCTTTCCTATCACTAGCTTTGCCACCTACCACTGTAATATATCCATCCCCCACAATGAACATGGGCTAGGAGGACTGCCCATCATCTGCTGTAGAAGTCCTTCTCCACACACAAGTCTCAGGCTCCACAAACTGCTCCTCGATGATCAGACCCTTGAGCTCCAACAACTGCCACTCTAGCAACTACCTTTGTCCATCAAGGTGTTGCACATCAGGCTCCAACTTGGATACTATCACGCTGTCATCTGTGGAAATTTCTTAATCTTTACACTTAATACAGAAATTATTACTGTTATTCTGGTTATGCTCCTACTACTTAGACAAGTTATTAACTGAATAAAGTTCAAGTTAAAATCAAAGCAAAACACATAACAAATCTCCACCAATCCAGATCTAGAACAAGTTCATGCACACATAGACAAAGTGACACAGTTATTTCTGGACAAATAGTCCCCGGAAAAACCCAATGTGGGAAAACCTGTCTCTGGCTGCTGGAGGGTTTTATTATTAAGAATTTTCTGAATACAACAAGCCTAGGTTCCAGATCTAGAAAACCCGACAGAGAAATAATAGATCTACAGCTCACTGGCTAATCTAGGGCCAAAATAATGACTAATCTACACCCTCAAACGGGGTTTACAGAACTCAGCCAAAATTAGGGCCTAGAAATCCCAGCGCTGCCCCTGAAGCCTCTGCGTCAGCCTCTGAAGCCTCTCTGACCCTCAACACTGCTCCAGAAGGGACTGCGTTACCCCAGACTGGGTGATGCAGTCTCTACGATGCCCCTTAGGGTCTTTGCGTAACCCTTGAGGGTTTCCAGCTGAAATTACATTGTCCTTGAGGGACTGCGCATCACCTGTGTAGCACATGTTGCTGCCCTCCTGCTTCTCTGCACTGCCTCTTTGAGTTGATCTCTGCCTCTTGCTAATTCTAGAACTTGGGATCAGATCATCCGCTTGGTCTAAATTCCCCTCTCTGCAATTGAAACACTTCTGAGTATTCTTAGCAAACCCGCCCTAGAATCTCAGCTTAGCTTCAGTGCTATGCCTCTGTGTTTCTTTACAAATGGCACCAAGCCTTTCCTTTATACTTTTCTCGTTGGGAAACCAACGACCATGATCAAATTTTGAATCAATGGCTATGATTAAAAGAAAGCTTGATCCTTGTGACTTAAGACAATTTCATCACATGTTTAATTAAATTCACTTTAATTATTTAAATTCCCTAAGTTTTAACTTAGGAAATACATTAATATAATTAATTAATTTAATATCTCGTAAACCAGATGAAATTTCCCAAATCCATTTCTGGGTCTTGTAGATCAAGTGTACTCTAGTCCCTCCACAAAATTTGGGAGCTAGAGCACAACTGATGCTACCCCAAATACACAAAATCTCAACACTCCCTCTTAGCATCAAGGGTGTAATCTAGCAATACATCACACTTATGCATTACAAGATTTTGGGCACTGGTTCTGTGCTGCTAATGCTTGGCTTGCTGCCACTCAACTCTGCACTGCTGCTGCCATTCTGTACTGCTGCCCATGACTTTGACACTGCAACATCTGTACTACATCTCCCTTTCAATATGCTGCATCTGTGCTGCTCATACCGCTGCCACTGCTGATTTGTTGCACTGCAACTTCCGTTGTTGAGAGAAACAACTGAATCTCCTGCCCAATCTTTGATAGACAAGTCAGATGGGCTGCATCCTCATCACTGAAGCTCCATAGGCTACAGATCTGTGCTGGCATCTGAAGGATGATGCACAACTACAGCTCTGCACTTCGTAAGGAGACACCCTCTGCACTACTGAAGTCACATCAGCCCCTTGTGCTGAAATCTCTCACGTTGCTGTTGCACTGCACTGTCCCTATGAAGCCCTCTATGTTGTTGCAGCTCTGCACTACATAAGAAACTCTGCTCTGTGCTGCTAAAGTCACATCAGCCTTTGCGTTGCTGCTGCTTCTACGCTGTTGCTGCTCTGCTCTGCGCTACTCTTCTCAATCTTCAGATCTGCCTCTGGCTCTGCTTCATCTGTGATCTATGCATCCACTGCTCCACTTGTCTCGCTACTGTCTTAAGGCTGTTGTAGCTCGCATGTGATCCAAGAGATGAGCTGCTCAAGGACCCCGCCTTACTTCTATGTAGCTTCTCTACATATCCATGTCACCCCACCTCCGTGGTTCATGAGCACTCATGGCTGCATCATCTTTTGACCCATCATCTGCCACAAGAACCTTGGAAGAAGAAGCTTCCCTGTCCTTTTTCTTCTGAGGACAATTGTTGACAAAATGTCCCATTTCACCACAGTAAAAGCACCTTTGAGAGATCCTTATTCTTCTTTGGCTGCCTCTTTGATGCCAAGGCTACATCTTCCTCATCATCTTTCTTTATTTTGCTCAATCCAGAGTTGTGCTCCTTCTTGGTGAATCTGCGGAATTCTTCTTGACGCAGAATTGACCACAAGCTGTCCCAGTCTGAGAGGTCCGCTTTGCCCAAGATACTTTGGACAAAGGTTTTGCACTCATCTGTGACTGCATTAAGGGCAGTCTAGACTATCACATCGTCTTCCACCTTAGCACCGATTGCGTTTAGCTGATCTTTGATTGACTGCAATCTGAAGAGAAAATGCTCCATGTCTTCTCCCTTGGTCATCATGAATGACCTCATCTGTGTCTCCAATAACATCTTCCTTTGGACAGATTTTCCCTCATATAGGGAGATCAAGGCCTTCCACATCTCATTAGCTGTCTTCTTCTCAGCTAAGTGTGGTACAATATAGTCCTTGATTCCATCCATAATCAGCTGCTTGGCATGCCCAACAGCCTCTTTATGTTTCTGAAGGAGATCCGGATCTGTCGGTGTGGCCAGAGTTTGCTCTGCATGGTCTCTAAGATTGTATGCCTTAAGGACTATCAGGATCCTTGCCTTCCATACTGAAAAGTTTGAGAGGCCATCCAGCCTGTCCTAATCACGCAGTCCATGAGGAGCCATCTGCTCAGAAAGTGTCGGAACTTCCTTTTCTCTTTGCTAGAGAAATGGATCTAAGGCCCTTGGTGAAACAAGAACCTTCTACTCCCTCTGACAACTGATTTCCCTCGTTGGAAATCTGCCAAGTCAACTATGATTAAGCTCTCTTTGATCCTTTGTTCAAACTGTAGGTTTCTTTGGCTAGAAACTCTCTGAGAATCTGATCTCCTCCCACTCTGTCACTTGTGCTAAGGCTAAAAATCTGAAAACTTCAGAATTTTAACCCCACCAACACCTTTTGAATTTTTGTAGCTTTTCTTCAGTCTTTTCTGGATCTGACAGATTCAGATCTGCATCACACTCGCTGGCTTCAGACTGTTCCGGTATTGTTTTTGAGTTGCCTCTGCACAGTAATTGTGTGGGCTTGCTAAGGGACAGCGTTAGACTGCATCACCCTTCCCTTTGCGTGAATCTGCCTCTGAAAATTGGGTTGTCCCTTCAGATCTGCGTCTTTGCTGCTTTTCGAGTTGCTTCCTGCAGCTAGAACCTTCAGTCTCTTGGTGGTGACCCTCCTAGATCTGCAATTCCTCTGTTACCATGTGGAAATTTCTTAATATTTACACTTAATGCGAAAATTATTACTGTTAATCTGGTTATGCTACTCCTACTTGGACAAGTTATTAACTGAATAAAATTCAAGTTAAAATCGAAGCAAAAAACATAACAGATCTCCACCAATCTAGATCTAGAACAAGTTCATGCACACATAGACAAAGTGACACAGTAATTTTTGGATAAATAGTCCTCGGTAAAACCCAATGCGGGAAAACCGGTCTCTGGCTGCTGGGGAGTTTTATTATGAAGAATTTTTTGAATACAACAAGCCTGGGTTCCAGATCTGGAAAACTCGACAGAGAAATAATAGATCTACAGCTCACTGGCTGATCTCTGGCGAAAATTATGACTGATCCACACCCTCAAACGGGATTTACAAAACTCAGCCAAAATTAGGGCCTAAAAACCCCAACGATGCCCCTGAAGCCTTTGTGTCAGCCTCTGAAGCCCCTCTGATCCTCAGCACTGCTCCGAAAGGGATTGTGTTACTCCAGATTGGGTGACGCAGTCTCTACGCCGCCCCTTAGGGTCTCTACGTAACCCTGGAGGGTTTCCAGCTGAAATTATGCTGTCCTTGAGGGACTGCGCAACACCTGCGTAGAACAAGTTTCTGCCCTCCTGCTTCTATGCGCTGCCTATCTGAGTTGATCTCTGCCTCTTGCTGATTCTATTTCTCGGGATCAGATCATCCCCTTGGTGTAAATTCCCCTCTCTGTAGCTGAAATACTTCTGAGTATTCTTAGCAAACCTGCCCTAGAATTTCAGCTTCGCTTTAGTGCTCTGCCTCTATGTTTCTTTACAAATGATCCCAAGCCTTTCCTTTATACTTTTCTCGTTGGGAAACCAACGACCATGATCAAATGTTGAATCAATGGCTAAGATTAAAGGAAAGCTTGATCCGTGTGACTTAAGACAATTTCATCCCATGTTTAATTAAATTAAATTTAATTATTTAAGTTCCCTAAGTTTTAACTTAGGAAATACATTAAAATCATTAATTAATTTAATATCTCCTAAACTAGATGAAATGTCCCATATGTATTTTTGGATCTTGTAGATCAAGTGTACTCTAGTCCCTCCACAAAATTTGGGAGCTAGAGCACAATTGATGCTACCCCAAATACACAAAATCTCAACATCATCCACCAGACCATAAGTGCCACCGCGAGTGACCAAGTCCACGATGTAGCATCTGCTCCTAGTTAGGAATCCTCATACCTAGGAGACCCTTACACACAGCCGACAACAAACTTCACCAATTTGACCTTTTCTCTGCAATAGAGGAGCTATTGCACGTATCTAGGCACCAATCTTCACTATGGAAACTGCCCACTGGTTAGGGCTTCTAACATGCCATGTCAGCCCTACCTCCTTGGCTTCTATAGGCTGCAACAACTTTGTCTAAACTAAGACACCTACATCACTCCATAGCGGGATCTGCTCTTAGTTGGAGTTCCTTCATGCCAACAAATGGCTCTCGACTATGAAAATTTCCAGATCTGAAACAATCTAAGGAATCGTACTGCAACCAACTGGATTACTTCTTCTATTATGTAATTTAATTTACACAATTATTTATGAATCATACATGAAATACTGAAGCAAACACTGAATCAACCTACACTATAATACTCATGATTCTAAAACAAGGAAACTGAACAAGGAAAATCATTCACACATATGACACCTTTATTTGGACTAAGTCACCGGAAAAAGCTAATGCGGGAAAATTGGTGCAGCAGATCTGAGGGCTTTATTATTATGTAGTAGCAATGTTTGAATACATCTCTGAATACCCCTAGGGTAATTCAGTTATAGAGATAAATACTCGCAGAAGAATTTGTGAGGATTTACCTCACTCAATCACTGAGTTCTTGGCTGATCCAGATGAAGAAAACTCTGCCCTGGGGAAGCACTGCGCAGCCTCTGTGTTGTCCCAATGATGGACCTTCCAGCCTATGCATCACCCCCTTCTAGGTTCAACGTTCAACCCCAACCAGGCCGTTTTGCCTCTTTGGACCCTAAGGAACAACTTCCTGGTGTCACTTTCCAAATCTCGTCCTCCGAAATTGGTCTACAAGAAAAATTTCGAAAACCCTCCTCTGCCTCTGCGCTGCTTTTGCGTGAGCCCTACGCAGTCACTGCGTCAACCCTTCTTCCTTCAGCACTGGCTTGGTTAGATCACCTCCGCCTCTCTCTGACTGATGCTATCTCTACCCCTCACTGCTTAGATCTCTTAGCTTGAATTCCTCAGCAAACCCACCCCAAGAATTTCGAATTGTAGATCAATTCGGTGTGTCTTTCCAAATGGCCCTCAAACCTTCCTTTATAGTCTTCTCGTTGAGACATCAACGACCGAGATTAGATCTCTAATCAACGGCTAATATTATAACATGACTTGATCTCTGCCTTTTCTAGGTTATTCTCACTATGTTTTATTAATGTCCTTTAATTATTTAATTTCCTAAGTTAGGCTTAGGGTCCCCATTAAATAGTTAATTGTATTAATAAAACATCAATCGAGTGGAATTTTCACAAACAGTTTATGTGTTCTTTGGAATACCAGTGTCTAAGCCTCTCCACAAAATTTGGGGCTTAGAGCACTTATTCATGCTACAAAAATCAACACTGACAACTTGCAATGTAAACTGATCCAAACTGATCCTTTCTTTACTTCTGGACTGATGTGCCTCCTGTCACCTTGGCTACTTGGTAGGGGCTTCCTAAAAGTCCTTGTTAGGCTCCTCCAAACAGCTCCTAAGGCCTTGGAGAAGACACACCAAATCAGTTGAGTATTCGATTTGCTGGGAAATCAATCTCCAGAGTAGCCGCATTCAGTTGCCAGAGGTGATTCAGTGAGTTGAAGCAGTCAGAGAGGCATAGAGATAGTGGGCTGAAGGAAGTTTTTCCAGTTCTGGTGAGTACATTGCAGAGAGGCAGTGATTTCCATAGAGAGGCAGCGCAGAGCTTCAGTGGGGAGATTCTGTTTGCTAGGTAGAAGTGATTCAGTCCAGAAGTTGGGCAGAGAGTCTGAAGGCCAGGAGGATCCATTTCATAAACAATAGCTGGCGAGATAGCAAGAGGAGACGCAGTTTTGAGCTTGTAGGACACAGTAACTACGTAGGCTTACGCAGTGATTGCACATACGGAGCAAGGAGCAACTCAAATTGTATTATCCCAATTTGGGAACAAATAGTAATACAAAGCACACAAGAATAAAATAAGAATAACATCAGAACACACAGATTGGAGCCAGAAATAGATGTTGAGCCATTTTATTAATCAGTCCGAAATAGTACAATAGAGGTGCCAAGGAAGGTAGCACCTGGGCCTCGTATAGGTAGGCTGAAGATCAACTATGAAACCGAGCAATAATTCTGTTGAAAAAAGGCTCTGCATGGCTCTACCTCTGCTCTGCCAGTGTTGGAACTTTTGTTGCTGGCTGGGCCTACTCCAATGCTCATAAAATTCCAGGATTAAAAACCCGGGCTCTACTCATAAGACCCACAAAAACCCGCGAAGGGTTTCTAGAAATTTCGACCTCGGAAAATAGCCCCCTTGGGCTTGGCACGTTGCTCTGCTGGGGAAATCGGTCTCGTAGCTGAACTGCTAGAAAAGTGTCCTCGAAATGCTACTAGAATCCTTGGTAGGAGGTGGCTAGCCTCCCCTCGAAACCCCCAGCTGAAATTTGCTCCGCTTCTCTTCTTCCCAACACTCTTGCTCAACTGGACTGCGCAGTAAGAATGGCCTCTACGCTATCCTGAAGGGACTGTGTATGCCTGGAATGTATCTCTTTGCAAGCTCCTCCAAAATCATATGGTACTCTTCTCCTGAGCAGGCACTCGAAGTCGCCCGAGGTAGAGGTTGAGATCTCCGCTCGGAAATCTCTGTGCTAAACAGCACTGCAGACTCGGCTAAACAGCTCAAGCGTGCTACAGTCAATCAAAAAGAAAATAGATGGGTGAATGAATGAGGAATGAGCTACTCTCATCCTATTTTAACTAAGTTGAGCCTCCAACATTCCCTTGGGCCTACCTAATCTACACTGCCCCTCTTCTAGCCTATCTCCGTGCTGCCACTGCGCTACCTACTACGTTGCCTCTCCCACACTGCCACTGGGACACTGTGTAATTCGAGTGGTTGGCCACATGGGCACCACTTCAGCGTTAATATTTGCCTTAAGTGACTTTAGGAAAGTAAATTAGATGCATAATTATTTGTGGGTCCCTCTTTCCCACTTTATTACTGCTGAACATTAGAAAAGGCAAAATTTAGCAAAAATTAATATTCTAATTAGCTGACCGCTAATTTGGAATATTATAGTCCTCCTCGCCAAAATGTTGCTTGTCCTCAAGCAACTGAAAATATGGATGTTGCAGGATCTTCTCCCCCTCCCAAGTGGCATGCTCATTTGGAAGGTTTCTCCACCTAATTAGATACTTCTTTACCACCCTGCTCCACAAGTGTCTCTCCCCGGTATCTAAGATGGCCTTCGACTGCAGCACAAAATGCCCCTCGTCATTAGTAGGTGGGAGCTCCGTAGTTGCGGTCACTTGCTGTCCCAAAGCCTTCTTCGGGCATGAGATGTGGAAAATGTTGTGAATTCGGCTCCCCTGTGGCAATTCCAGCTCATATGCCACTTCTCCTACCCGCCGGATCACTCGGTACATCCCATAAAGGCGTGGCTTGAGCTTCTCATCTCCCTTCTGCTTCAGCATGGACTGCTTATATGGCTGAAGTCGAAAGTACACTAAATCATCCACCTCAAAACTACCTCTCCATGCAGCCTCTGTCTACATACATCTTTTGCTGATTTTGGGTTGTTGCCAAGTTATCCTTGAGAGCCCTGAGAATGTCTTGGCTCTCTTGGATCCAGTCTTTGGCCCTGGGGGCCTTGCTAGCTCCAAACATCACATCAACGAAAGTCACTGCATTATAACCATACAAAGCATAAAATGGAGACATACCGATAGACATGTGGAATGTCGTGTTGTAGTAGTATTCCCCCAAGTGTAACTAACGCAGCCAAGCCTTCTACTGTCCTGTGGCATAGTTCCTCAAGTAGCCCTCCAGCCACTTGTTCACTATCTCAGTTTGCCCATTAGTTTGTGGGTGGTAGCTTGTGCTGGGTGTTAGCTCTGTACCCACCAAACAGAATAACTCCTGCCAAAAACCTCCCATGAATTGGCTGTCCTTGTCACTGACTATGGTCTTTGGAAGATCATGGAGTTAGAAGATGTCCTTGAAAAACAACTCAACGAATTGTGAAGCAGTGTACCGAGCTAATATGGCAAAGAAATGGGCATATTTGTCAACCGGTCAACCACCACGAAGATGCAGTCCTTGCCCTGTACCATGGGCAACCCTATGACGAAGTCCATAGAAATGCATTCCCATCTCCCCTCTGGAATGGGAAGCGGCTGCAATAACCCCGCCGGATGGTTCAACTCTCCTTTGTTCTTCTGGCAGACTACGCACTCCCTAACATGCCTGAGTACATCCTCCTTGAGGCCTTTTCATGAGAACCTCTCTCTGAAGGCCCTGTATGTCTTGGTGAACCCTTGGTGTCTTGAGAGCAGTGAGTCATGCGCTGCATGAAAAATCTTCTCCCGCAGTCGGGAGTTAGGCATCAGAAAGATTTGGTCATGGTAATAGATGACCTCATCCATCACCCTGTACCTGTCATCTGTCACTTGTCCATCTAGTACCTCACATGAAAACTAGTCTTTGGAATACTCCACCAGCAACTGAGCCCTCCAATCTGCGTCAATGCTCATCAAGGATAGAGATGCTGGTCTCCAAGACAACGCATCTGCCACCACGTTGTTCTTCCCTTTGACATACTCGATGTCAAAGTCGTATGCCTGGATCTTGCTGACCCATTTCTGTTACCTATCCTATAGCTGCTTCTGCTCATGGAAAAATATAAGGCTATTAGTGATCTGTCCTCACTCGGAACCTGTTCCCCATGAGGTACTGCTGAGACTTGGCCAATGCATGCATAATGGCCAACATCTCCTTGTCATAAATGGGGTATAGCCTCTCATGCGGCAATATCTTCCGATTCTCGAAAGCTATGGGGTTCCCTCCATGCATCAGTATTATGCCTACACCTTCCCCTGAAGCATCACATTCCAGCACGAATGGCTGTGTGAAATCTGGCAAGGCTAATACCGGACAACTACTCATCACCTCCTTGAGCCTGTCGAAGGCCCTCTGCGTAGTCTCAGTCCAATTGAAAGCCCCCTTTTTGGTGAGGTCTATGAGGGGTGCTGCAAGCTGTGAAAATCCTTTGACAAACTTCCTGTAGTAGGTACAGATACACATAAACCCCCGTAGCTCTGTCACATTCTTTGGCTACGGCCAATCTTTGATGACCCTAATGTTCTCCTTGTGGACTCTCACTCCGTCCACCCCAATGATATGCCCTAAATAGAGCATCTTTGTCAACCCAAACTCGCATTTGGACAGCTTGGCATAGGAATGTTGCTCCTCCAAGATACACAACACTGTCTCTATGTGTTGCAAATGCTCCCCATGTGTGGCTGTATATGAGGATATCGTCAAAAAACACCAGCACAAACTTCCTCAACTGACCACGGAAGATGTGGTTCATGCAAGACTGGAAAATAGCTGGAGCATTGGTCAGCCCGAAGGGCATCACCGAGAACTCAAAATGGACATAATGACAATGAAACGCAGTCTTTGGGACATCCTTGTCCCTCACCCTGATCTGGTGGTACCCAGACCTCAGATCAATCTTGGAGAAGAACTTCGCTCCCCTCAGCTCATCCATCAACTCATCGATCCTAGGGATAGGGTAGTAGTTCTTCATGGTCTTTTTGTTCAGGGCCCTGTAGTCTATGCACATCCGCAGTGTGCCATCCTTCTTCTTCACCAAAACCACTGAAGAAGCAAATGGACTCGTGCTGGGCCTGATGTGCCCCAATGCTAAGAGCTCATGAATAGATCTCTCAATCTCATCCCTATAGGCCTTGGGATGCCTATAGGGGGTGGTGATCACGGCCTGAATACTGAACTCCAGCTCAATAGTGTGCTCAACCCCCTGATCCGGTGGCTGCCCTGGTGGAATGTTCCCAAAATCCGTAGAGTAACGATCTAGGAGAACCTGCACATTTGGGTGCGTAGGCTGGACCGAGACACTTGCATCCGAAATCCTCAAATCCACTACCCATTCTACATCTCCCTTCCAGAAATCTACCTTCATCCTATGCGCAGAAACTGTCTGAGGCGGGTATGTGTGCATGCCCCTGAGCATCACTGGCTTCCCAATCTTCTTGTCCACAAACTCCATTTCCAATGTTTTCCAGTCGGTGGTGACCTTCCCAAGGGTGATGAGCCATTGGGCTCCCAACACTAAGTTGGTGTCTAGAATATCGACCACGAAGAAGTGATCGGTCATGGTGCATGTCCCCATGGTTACTGACAATGCTGGGACATATTGCATGCACTGCATGGTCCTAGCTCTTGGAACCAACACAGAAAACCCATCAAAGCCCTCTATTTGTATGCCTCTCCTCTACACCTACTGGGCATCAATGAAGTTGTCCGTAGCCTCCTCTGTCTATCAACACTGAGACATGTTGCCCCTGAACTATTCTCCGGACCCTTGGCGTTATGTACTTGGGCACTCCCTGTAAAGATGCAAGGACCTCTTCGGTAGGTGAAAACGCTAATCCTCCTACTGCTGGAGGAGGTGGTGGTGGAGGATTCTCTCCTGGTGCTCTGGTGTCAGCATCTATTCCCATCTCATAACATGTCTCCTCTTCTCCCTCACTGTCGGAGAAGACCTCAATGTAATGTGCCTTCCCTCCGGCACACGTGTGACCCGGTGCCCATGGCTCCTAACAGGTGAAACAAAGCTTCCTCTGTCTCAAATCCCTCTGGGTATCATCATCCAAAGGCCCTCGACCTTGGTTCCCTTTCGGGGGTGGGGCTCTCACGCCCCTCCCTCTCTGCTGGAACGTTGGTCTATTGGGCACAGGAGCTCTCGTCCTCGGCAAAGCGTCCTGCAAGTTTTCGGTTCTTCCCACTGCGTCCTGCAGTGTAGTGGCCCAAGTAGACTTCACTAGAAAATGCAAAGGTTCTGCTAGACCGTCAATGTACATGTAGATCTTCCTAGGCACAGACAAGTCTGGAATCATCATTGAATGTCTTAAGAACTCAGAGATGTATGTCTCGGGTTCCCTGTCTGCTTGAGCTTGGTTAGCTAATCAAAATGCTCCTCCATATCTTTCAGATCAAACCTCTCTATCAATATTTGGGTGAACTCATCATACACTGTCACTCCTGAGTGACCCAACATAGCCATATTGTGGAACCACCAGTCATGGGCTTCCCCCTCTAGATGCAGTGCAACCACCTTGATGGCCTCTACCTCCGCCATCTAATTTAGCAGGAAATAAATGTCCAGCTTCTCCACCCAAGCTTTGGCTGAACATTTCGATGACCCATCGAAAGTTGGTAGGAAAAGCCTGCCCATGGTACGCTGCAGGTCATTTCCCTGCGTGTACCCTCCTCCTCTGGTCTAGCTTCTGGGTTTAATGTTGTTTTTTAGTTAGAAAAACTCATTGAAGGTGAGAGCACCTCCAAACTCCCACCCGTAAGACTAATACTTCGCAAAGTATTCTCCATAGTGAGCCACCTCCGACTCTTGTGGTCCTCGTGTTCCTGCTCCCAAAGCTAGGAATGTGGGCATTGTAGAACGAGGTGGAGTGCGTGGCACCAACTCCTATGCAGCGTTAGGCTTAGGTGGGTGATGGGAAGTGCTTGTAATATCCCGAAGGGAAATAAACAGTAATATAAAGCACACAAACAAGGTATATAACAACTAGAGACAAACCACGAGACAAAATACACAATATGGAGAACGCTGAGCCATTTTATTAATACTGAGAAATAAGAAAAGTACAGAGGTGATCAGAATGATGGCACCTCGACTTGCTCAAGGCAAGTGTAGAAATACTCTCAGAACAATGTGTGGAATGGCTGCTCCCTCTATCAACTAAGTAATCTCCAAGCTGCTGGAAAATGCTGTCGTGCTGCTGCAACTGCTGGAATGAAATGAGTCTTTGGGGATGCTCCCCAACTCGGAAAATGCTGAAACTCTGGGAATGGCCTCCTCTCCCAATACCCAGAAAAGCCCAGAGAGATTTTCAAGAATGGTTGACCCCAGAAAATACCTCCTTTGAGGCACTACGCTATCCCTCAAGGGAAAACGCTGACCCTGAAGACAACACTGCAAAATACGGCCTCTCCCTCTGCAAAATGTCTCCAATAGGTAAGGGTTGATCCCTTCCCTATTCCTCCGGTCTGAATCCACCCAAATAACCTCAATCCGGAACCTCCCCCAACTGGAACTGCATCCTCCCTCTGCAAGACTGCGCTGTCCCTCCAAGGAATGCTCCTCAATGACTGAAGCTCTGATCTCCCTCTGCAAAATATGGTAGGACTCCTCACCCGAGCAAGCACTTGAAGTCCCCTGGGGCTGAGGTTGGGATGTCCGCACGGAGACACTCGGTGTACTAAACAGTATGTGCAGACTAGCTAAACAACAAGCGTGCTCAATGTCTAGAGACAATCTCCAAAATGCATAATCATCAATAATAGAAATGAGGTAGCCTCCCCTCTATTTATCTTTGGTGAGCCTCCCTCTCTCCTTGGCCCCACCATGCTTACGCTGCCTCTCTTTGGCCCATGCTGCCAACTCATCTGCGCTGTTTGGGCCCACGCCGTCTATAAGTGTGTCACCCCCTTCATTGTCACTTGGCCCCCTTGGCCCCACCTTGACCACAACATTATGTCTCCTAGGTGACTTTAGGGAGTGCGTTTTATCCTAAGTGAGTTACATTCTCCTTTTACCCACTTTATTTATATTTTAACTATATAAGGCAAAATTAATCAAAATTAATATTTCCAATTAGCTATCCCTAATTCCCTTGGAATCCCCTTCTGCTTGTTATCTCCGACAATCTTCTGCCCCATCTCCTCTCTCCTTTTAGTGAGCTCCTGCATTGACTTTAGAAGTTGTTGAGCAAACTCCTTTCCATCATCTCTTTCCTCTGCCATGGGTGCCTTTTGTCTCTCTTCTTCCTCCAAAATTTTGTCTACTTGCTCTGGTGTAATCTTGAGCTTCCTTTCTATAATATTCCCAATTAGCAACAGCTAATTGGCAATATTAATTTTTGGCCAGTTTACTTTTATAAAATTAAGTCAGTTAATAAAGTGGGTGAGAAGACACTTAGCCTACACTTAGGAAATAAACATTCCCTAAAGTCACTTGAGCACATTATTATTTTTTGACAGTGTGGGGCCCAGGGGTCGAAGTGGCAGCGTGGGCAACGTGGGCGCATGACAGCGCAGAGAGAAAGGGACATGCAGTTTTGGTGGGACCTAGGTGAGAGAAAGTCTCTCCAAGCATAAAGAGAGGAAGAGGCTCCTCATTCATTCATTCGATTATGCATCTATGTTTTGTCTCTTGACATTGAGCACGCTTTTGCTGTTGAGCGAAATCTGCAAGTGCTGTTCGGCACACTAGGTGTCTCCGAGCAGAGATCCCAATCTCAGCCTCGGTGGACTTCGAGTGCCTGCTCAGGTGAGGAGTTCTATCCATTGATTTTCAGGTGGGAGCCATAACATCTTTTGCCAGGGATTACACACTTGCTTGGACAACACAGTCTCGAGGAGAGATCACGCAGTTCTTGGAGGAGGTAGTGCCGGGGGTGGAGACTTATCAAGGGATTCAGCCCAGAATAGTGAGAAGGGATCAGCCCTTAGATATTCCTTCATTTTGGTAGAGGAGGCCACCATTTGCAAAGACACATTCAGGGCCAGCGTATTCCACTGGGATAGCGTTATCCCTCGAGGGAGGTGATTTTTCGGGGTCATCCATTCCGGAAACCGTTCTGGGCTTTTCTGGGTATTAGGAGGAGAGCTCATTTCCAGAGTTCCGTATTTTTCTGAGCAGGGGAACAACCCCAAAGAGCCATCCTATTCCAGCAGTAGCAGCAGTCCGGTAGCAGTAGCAGTAGCAGTTTGGAGATAACGCAGTCACTGATAGAGCAGCCATTCCGGGAGTATTTCTGAGAGTATTTCAAGTTTGCCTTGTGCAAGCCAAGGTGCCATCATTCTTATCACCTTTGTATTCATTGTATCTTTCAGTTATATAATAAAATGGCTCAGTGTTCTCCATATTTTTCACTATGTATGTGATGTCTCTCTATTTGCTGTAGTTTCATGTTTATGTTGCTTTATATTGTTGTTTATTTTTACTCGGGATATTACAGTGGTATCAGAGCTCATAGACTTGGCTCAGCCTGTGGAGTAGATTTTCTATGATACCGGCAGGAAAACCATACATCACTTACCGGGGAAGGAGGTATAAGGGGCAAGAGCGGAGGCTTAAGGCCACTTTTGGAGAGGGTGACCACATTTCGGTAGTGGACGCAGAAGAGGAGGAACCAATGGCAAAGGAGAAAGATGAAGGGAAGGAGTTCAGGGAAGTTCTCTTAAAGTCTGTGTAGTTGTTGTTGAGGAGGATAGAAGAGATGGGGCAGAAGTTTACGACAGACCAGAGACAACGTGAAACCCCAAGGGGTTTCCACACCGGAGAAGGGTCAGGCACCTCCCATCACTTGCAGGAGCAGCTCACAGCGCAGCAGATGGCATCACTTACTCCCCCATGTTCCACGATACCCACGTTTCTAGCTACGGGCTCTAGAGCAGGAGCAGCGCAGGAGTCGGAACCGGTTCACATGGGAGATTATTTTGCCGAGTATCAGTGCTATGGGCGAGATTTTGGTGAGGCTCTCACGTTCCATGACTTTGTGTAGCTCAAGAAGGATAGCAGACCCCACAACCAGAACAAAGGGGGAAGATACACACATGATGGGGATGTACAACGTACAGTGGGCAGATTTTTCCTGCCAACATTTGACGGATCCTCCAAGTGTTCGGAAAAGGCTTGGGTAGAGAAGCTGGATATCTATTTCCAGCTCAATCAGATGGTAGAGGGAGAGGCCATCAAGGTGGCAGCGCTGCACCTAGAGGGAGAGGCCCATGATTGGTGGTTCCACGGGATGGCCACGCTACGTCACTCAGCGGTGACAACATATGCAGAGTTTACACGGAGGCTGGTAGAGCGGTTTGATCGGAGGGATCCGGAGGAGCACTTTGTTGAGCTGACCAAGCTCAAACAGACGGGGAGTCCGGACACCTACATTTCTGAGTTTTTGAGACTCTCCGTGATGGTACCTGACTTGTCTTCAGATAGGATGATATACATGTTCATTGATGGGTTGGTGGAACCTATGCGGGGGTTAGTTAGATCTACGAGGCCAGCTACACTTCACGATGTAGTTGGGAGGACCAGGGATTTGCAGGATGCCTTGTCCAGGATCAAAGCTCCTTTCCCCCCCAGGGACTGACATTTCAGCCGAAGGGGAAGGACACGAGGGTTCCCCTCCGAAGGGGAACCAAGGCTGGGGGCCTTTGGACGATGAGACCCGGATAGACCTAAGACGGAAGAAGCTATGCTTCACATGCCAGGAGCCGTGGGCACCGGGACATCGTTGTGCCGATGGGCAGGCACACTACATAGAAGTCTTCTTCGACAGTGACGGGGAAGAGGATGCATATGAGGAGATGGAGGCAGGAGGCAGCGGTGTAGTACAGAGAGGGGATCATCCACCACCTCCACCACCAGGAGCAGGAGGGGCAATGTTTGCACCTACTGGGGGAGTCCTTTCTTCTTTGCAAAGGGTTCACAAATACTTGACACCGTGTGTCCAGGGTGCTGTGCAGGGACATCGTGTTTCAGCATTAGTGGACAATGGGGCTACCCACAATTTTATCGATGCACAGTTGATAGAGTGGATGAGCATACCGACAGAGAGCTTCGATGGGTTTTCAATGCTGGTACCAGGTGCCAGAACCATGTAGTGTGCCAGGTATATGCCAACTTTTGCAGTGACTATGGCGACTTACACTTGACGGATCATTTCTTTGTGGTGGACATTCTGGACACCAACGTGACACTGGGAGTGCAATGGTTGATCACATTGGGGAAGGTCACTACAGACTGGGAGACCTTGGAGATGGAGTGGACAGACAAGAAGACCGGGAAACATCAGATGATTCGGGGCATGCACACTTATCCGCCACAGACAGTTTCGGCACACCCGATGGAGGTAGACTTCCGAAAGGGAGATATAGAGTGGGCCGTAGAGTTGCGTGTTTCAGAGGCAGGGTCTACAGGGCTGGCCATACACCCAGATGTGCAATCGATTTTGGACAGGTATGCCACAATTTTCTTAGATCTACCACCAGGGCAACCACCGGATCAGGGGTTTGAGCACACCATCGAGCTGGAGCAGGGCACCCAGGCTGTGATTACTACACCCTATAGGCATCCTAAAGCCTACAGGGATGAGATTGAGAGAGCTATCCATGAGCTCTTGGCGCTGGGGCACATTCGACCAAGCACTAGCCCATTTACTTCTTCTGTTGTACTGGTGAAGAAGAAGGATGGCACATTGAGGATGTGCATCGACTATCAGGCTCTCAACCAGAAGACCATGAAAAACCGATACCCCAGCCCACGGATTGATGAGTTGAGGGGATCGAAGTTCTTCTCGAAGATTGATTTGAGATCGAGTTACCATCAGATCCACGTGAGGGACCAGGATGTTCCCAAGACCGCTTTCAGATGTCACTATGGCCACTTTGAGTTTCTGGTGATGCCCTTTGGGCTAACCAATGCACTAGCCAGCTTCCAGTCCTGCATGAACCACATCTTCTGTGGTCAGCTGAGGAAGTTTGTGCTGGTATTTTTCGATGACATATTGATATACAACCGAACGTGGGAGGGGCACCTGCAGCACATTGAGGCTGTATTGCGCATACTAGAGGAGCAGCATTTCTATGCTAAGCTCAAAGGGACAACGCAGACCCAACAGGGGGGACGCAAAGCCTGTCTAGCTCACGCAGATGCTGACGCTGGCCCAAAGTGTGACGCAGAGGCTGTCTAGCTCACGTAGAGGCTGACGCACAACTTGTCTAGCTCACTGGTAAGAGGGAGCGTATTCTCTAGAGTGTTTCTATCGCCAAGAAACCTAGATCCGTGTAGCTACAAAAGAAGGGAGAATAGGATCCGTTTTGACATTTTGAGCACAGATGGCCTCGCATGGATTGAGGGCTCAGGACAGGTTAGATGGTGCATCTAACTTCGTCATTTGGAAAGCCATAATATTGTCATTCCTTGACGAATATCGTATCAAAGATCATACCGAGAGGGTTGTAGCTGTTCCAGTCGATGTTGATCCATTAAAGAAGTATGAGGAAAATCAAGCACGAGCTAAGCGCTTGATTATAGACAAAGTGAAGGATCATGTGGTCCCACATATTGCCGAGAAGAACACGAGAAATGACATGCGGACAACATTGATCAAGCTGTATCAAGGCACGTCCGTCCAGAGCAAAATGCTTCTGGAGAATCAACTGCGACTATTTCAGATGCATAAGGTAGAGGAAATTGACCCCTTCCTCATTAGATTGAAGGCAATTCGAGATCAGCTGGTTGCTATGGGGGCAACTCCTGATGATGGTCTCATGGTGAGGATTGCCCTGAATGTGGTTGTTGAGATTTGTGGAGTGTTGGGGTAGCTTCGGATGTGCTCTAGCTCCCAAACTTTGTGGAGGGACTAGAGTACATGAGATCTCCAAGACCCAGAAAGGGATTTAAAAAATTCCATCCAGTTTAAGAGAAAATTAATTAATTAATATTTTTAATTATGGACCTAAGTCTAACTTAGGAAAACTAAAATATTAAAGGTAATTAATTTAAACATGTGATGGAAATGACTTAAGTCGTAGGGATCAAGCTTTCTTTTAATCTTAGTCATCGAATCAAGATTAGATCACAACCATTGGTTTCCCAATGAGAAAAGTATAAAGGAAAGGCTTGGGGTCAGTTGGAGAACACACACACAGAGGCAGACCACTGAGACTAAGCTGGAATTCTAGGGCGTGGTTTGCTAAGAATCTCCAAAAGTGTTTCAGCTGCAGCGAGGGGTAGCATTGGCTAAGGGGATGATCTGATCCCAGAGCCAATAGTCAGCAAGAGGCAGAGACACAGCAACTAGGAGCAGCGCAGAGAAGCAGAGGCTACGCAGCAGTTGCGTAGCGCAAAGGGTTTCAACAATTACGTAGGTGCTACGCAGGCCTAGAAAGGGCAGTGTAGAGGCAGCATGAGGCCATAAGGGCTTACGCAGAGCCAGCCAGGGCAGCATAAGGACTGCATCACCCAGTCTGGGGTTACGCAGCCCTCTCCTGAGCAACGCAGGGGCATCAGAAGGCTAGCAGAGCTGACGCAGAGGGCTTCAGAGTAGTGCTGGTGTTTCTAGAGGCTGAAAAGGGCTGAGTTCTACAAATGCCATTTGAGAATGTGAATTAGTTCAGTTTTTCGTCTCCGGAACAGAGGTATTGCTATAGATATTATATTTCTTTGTCGAGTTAACCAATAATGTGCCCAAATTTGTTGTACTCAGAATCTACTTAATAATATAAAACGTCCAGCAGCCAAAAGACTGATTTTCCCGCATTGGATTTTTCCTGGGATAGTAATCCAGAAAATCTTGTGTGTCACTTTTTCTATGTGCATGTATTCAGTTTTAGATCTGTATCTGTGAAGAACTATTAATGTTTTTACTTCAATGTTAATGCTGAAATTTCAGATTAATAACTTGATTAAGTAGGAGAGGTATAACCAGATTTAACAGTAAGGTTTCTTTATAAGTAATAGTCATAAATTTTCACATGGTATCAGAGCAATTGCAGATCTAGCTGGATCACCAGCAAAAACACTGAAGAATCCTTGCTGCAGAAAGCAACAACAGCCGCAGAAAGCCGGACTAGAGAGGACAACGCAGCAGAAGAGGGAAGCAGAGCCACATAGAAGTCAAAGTGACGTAGTCTCCACGCAGGCCCATGTATTTACTGCATAAAGGCAACGCTGAGACAATGTTGGGACTGTCTGCTCACGCAGAGGCCAGCTAGGGTGACACAGTCTTGAGGCTGTGGCTGATTTAGATTTCCAGAAGTAGTGCTGCAAAGCTTTAATAGTTGCTGTTGTGGTTAAATTTTTGACGGTGCAAAAATTAGCCAGAGCACTAGTTGACAAAGAGCGGGAGGAGAACAGTTTCTCTGAGGATTTCCAGCCAAAGAAATCTGCAGATCGATTAGAGGATAGAAGAGAGCTAATTCATTTGATTTGGTAGACTTCCAAGAGAGGAAGTCAGTTGTCAGAGGGAGCAGAGGGTGCCTTTCTCACTAAGGACCCTAGATCTGAGTCTCTAGCATAGAGAGAAGGATTAGTTCTGACAGATTTTTGAGCAGATGGCACCTCACGGACTACGTGATCAAGATAGGTTGGACATTTTTTCCAACATTGCAGTTTGGAAGGCCAGAATCCTGGTAGTCATGGAGGCATACGGCCTGAGGGCGCATGCAGAGAAAGTCCTGGCCACGCCATCCGATGCAAAGCTCCTGGAGAAGCATGAAGAAGCAGCGGCACACACCAAGCGCTTCATCATGGATGGTGTCAAAGATCATTTAGTGCCTCATATAGACGAGAAGACAACGACTCATAATATGTGGGTGGCTTGGACTTCACTATATGAAGGAAGATCCGTCCAGAGGAGATTGCTTCTGGAGAATCAGATGAGGTTATTCATGATGGCCAAGGGAGAAGAAATCGAGCCCTTCCTTTTCAGATTACAGGCGATCAGGGATCAGTTGACTGCCATGGGAGTGAAAGTGGAGGATGATGTGATCGTGAGGACTGCACTCAATGGGGTCATAGAGGATTGGGAAACTTTTGTCCAAAGTATCTTGGGCAGAGCGGACCTTCCCAACTGGGACTGTATGTGGGCGATCCTCTGTCAAGAAGAACTCTGTCGGTTCACCAAGAGATAGTATAGCACCGAATCAAGTAAGGTGAAGAAGGAAGAGGAAGAAGATGTAGCCTTGGCATCAAACAGGCAGCAAGGGAGGAAGAAGCATGATCTATCCAAGCTAAAGTGTTTCCAGTGCAGTGAGCTAGGACATTTCGCCAGTAATTGTTGTCAGAAGAAGAAGGACAAGGAAGCTTCTACCTCTAAGGCTGTTGTGGCGTATGATGGCTCCAAAGATGATGTAGCCATGAGCGCTCATGAACCATGAAAGTGGGGCGACATGGATCTGTAGGGTAGCTACAGAGTGGTGGCAGGATCCTTGAGTAGCCCAACTTTGGATCACATACGAGCTACAGGAGCCTTAAGACAATAGCGGAAAAAGTGGAGCAGTGGGTGCAGAGAGTCACAGATAGAGCAAAGGCAGAGCTAGTTGCTGAGAGGGAGCAGTGGAGTGTAGATGCAACAGCAGCGTGGCAGCACAGCGCAAAGGGGCTGAAGTGACTTCAACAACGCGGTGCAGGCTGGCTTACGCAGAGTAGAGCTGCCGCAACGCAGTGACTTCAACAGGACAGTGCAAAGAAGTAGCCTATGGAGCTTCAGTGATGAGGATGTAACCCAACTGACTTGTCTATCAATGGTGGGCATGAGTTTTCAGTTGCTTCTCTCAGCAACTGAGTTGCAATGCAGTAGTTGGCAGCACGATGAAGCAGATTGAGAGGGAGCCGTAGTACAAATGTAGCAGTGGAGGTGGCAGTGTCATGGACAGCAGTATGGGAGAGAAACAACACAGTGATGAAGGGCAACAGGCCATGCATCAGTGTAGAGACCCACACCAGAGATCAGTGCAGAGCTTTAGGGTGAAGCAGTATTGTGCTAGAGCACTTTCCTCTCTAAGAGGGAGTTTTGAGATTTATGGAGTGTTGGGGTAGCTTCGGGTAGCTTCGGATGTGCTCTAGCTCCCAAACTTTGTGGAGGGACTAGAGTACATGAGATCTCCAAGACCTAGAAAGGGATTTAAGAAATTCCATCCGGTTTAAGAGAAAATTAATTAATTAATATTTTTAATTAAGGACCCTAAGTCTAACTTAGGAAAATTAAAATATTAAAGGTAATTAATTTAAACATGTGATGGAAATGACTTAAGTCACACAGATCAAGATTTTTTTTAATATTAGCTATCGAATCAAGATTAAATCACTGTCATTGGTTTCCCAACGAGAAAAGTATAAAGGAAAGGCTTAGGGTCAGTTGGGGAACACACACACGGAGGCAGAGCATTGAGACTAAGATGGAATTCTAGGGCGTGGTTTGCTAAGAATTTCCAGAAGTGTTTCAGCTGCAACGAGGGGTAGTATTGGCTAAGGGGATGATATGATCCTAGAGCCAAGAGTCACCAAGAGGCAAAGAAGAAGCAACTAGGAGTAGCGCAAAGAAGCAGAGGCTATGCAGCAACTGCGCAGCGCAAAGGGTTTCAGCCACTACGCAGGCCCAGAAAGGGCAGCATAGAGGCAACAGGAGGCCATCAGGGCTTACGCAGGGCCAGCCGGAGCAGCGTAAGGACTGCGTCACCCAGTCTGGGGTTACACAACCCTCTCCTGAGCAGCGCAAGGGCATCAGAAGGCTAGCAGAGCTGACGTAGAGGGATTCAGAGCAACGCTGGGGTTTCTAGAGATTGAAAGGGGATGAGTTCTGTAAATCTCGTTTGAGGGTGTGAATCAATCTAGTTTTCTGTCTCCAGAACATAGGTGTTGCTAAAAATCTTATATTTCTCTATCAGGTTAACCAGTAAGTTGCCTAGATTTTTTATACTCAGGATATACTTAATAATATAAACCCTCCAGCAGCTAGAAGACAGGTTTTCCTGCATTGGGTTTTTCCGGGGACAGTTGCCCAGAAAATCTTGTGTGTCACTTTTTCTATGTGCATGTATTCAGTTTTAGATCTGTATCTGTGAAAAACTGTTAATGTGTTTACTTCGATGTTAATGCTGAAATTTCAGATTAATAACTTGATTAAGTAGGAGAAGTATAACCATATTTAACAGTAGGGTTTATGCATAAGTAATATTCAGAAATTTTCACAGCAGTCACCATTGATTGGGAGACCTTTGTCCAAAGTATTTTGGGCAGATCAAAACTTCCAAATTGGAAGGACATGTGGGTAACTCTTCGTTAGGAGGAGATCAGGAGAATATCCAAGATGGGCAGCAACATCGGAGGATAAAAGATCAAGTAGGCGGAGGAGGAATATGAGGCTCTCGCATCTAAGGGACAACGACGAAAGCAAGGGTAGAATAAAGAAGACCTCTCAAACGTCTGGTGCTTCAGATGTGGAAAATTGGGACAGTTCGCCAATACTTGTCCTCCGAAGAAGAAGGACAAAGAAGATTCAGATTCTAAGGTAGAGGTAGCCAAGGGGGATGATGGCAGTGATGATGATGTGGCTATGAGTGCTCATGTGCCTCAAGAGAAGAGGTGGGGCAACATAGATCTGTAGATTGAGCTACAAACGGTGGAAACGGGAAGGATCCTTGAGGTGCCCAAACACTTGTATCACATACGAGCTACGGGATTACTTAATGATAGTAGCAGGATGATTAGAGTCAGTTGGCGCAGAGGATTATGGAGGCACATTGGCAGTGGAAGGACGTTGAGTACTGGAGCAACGCAGAGCAGAGGCAGCAACAGTGTAGAAGCAGTAGCACAGAGGCTGATGGGATTTCAAAAACGCAGAGGCAGTGCTTATGCAGTGCGGAGTAGAAGCAACGCAGAGTCAGTGCTTACACAGTGCGGAGTAGTAGCAACACAGAGGCACGAGAGGGACAACGCATATTAGTAGGAGAGGGTGTTTTAGATCTAGATGCAGCCAGACTGACTTGTTTGTTAGGATATTGAGTGATGTCCTTCAGTTGCTTACTTCTCAACAAATAAGTTGCAGTGCAACAATTAGCAGTGGTAGTGCTATGGGCAACATGATGTAGCATTTGAGAGGGAGTTGCAGTACAGATGAGGCAGTGACTGTGGCAGAGTCATGAGCAGTAGTACAAAAGGCAGCAATGCAGTGGATGAGGGGCAGAAGCTGAGCATCAACAGCGCAGGGGACTGATGCCATGGATCAGAGTAATTCTTATGGATTGAAGTGTTGCTGGAGCACATTCCTCACTAAGAGGGAGTGTTGATTTTTGGGTAGCATCAGATGTGCTATAGCTCCGAAACTTTGTGGAGAGGCTAGAACACATGAGATCTCCAAGACCTAGAAATCATTTGGAGAAATTCAACCCAGAACCTAAGTTATTGCAATAATTAATTATTTTAATTTAGACCCTAAGTCTAACTTAGGGAAATTAAATAATTAAACGGAATTAATTTAAACATGTGGGTGAGAATGTTCTAAGTGATGAGGATCAAGTCTTTTCTAATCTTAGCTGTTTATTAGAGATTAGATCACAACCGTTGATTGTTCAACGAGAAAAGTATTAAAGGAAGGATTGGGGTTAGTTGGAGAATACACATAGAGCGTCAGCACTTGAGCTAAGTCAAAATTCTGGGGCGCGGTTTACTGAGAATTTTCGAGTGAGCTTGCAATGCAGCAAGGGGTAGATCAATAGAGGGATTTCAGATCCGAAGTTGAGAATACAATTGTAGAGAGGTAGTGCAGTCTAGGAGGGGTGATGCAAAGGTAGTGTAGGCCCAGCAGGGGTGACGCAGACCCAGCCAGGCTCACACAAAGCTAGTGCAGAGGCTGACGCAGTCACGTAGGGGTGACGCAGGCCAGGAGGGGTTGGCACAGAGCTAGAGGCTGCAATGTTGGGGTTTCAGTGAGCCAGAAAGGGCTCGTATTCAACAGATCCAGAAGGGGTGACACAGCCACACTGAAGGGTGACGCAACCACACTGAAGGGTGACGCAGTGACTGCGTAGGCACCTGTGGGGTTCCTCATCTTCAGCGAAATAAACCATATTTTCTATCTTCGGAGATAGAGGTACATCTGTCGAAATTTCTCTGTTGGAAAAAACACTACTGGTGCCCTTGTTTGTATTCAGAATTCTGCATACTAATAAAACCCTCAAGAGTTGTTGCACCGGTTTTCCCGCATTGGGTTTTTCCGGGGACATTTGTCCAAAAAATATTGTGTCCTTTGTCATGTGTGCTCAATTCTTCAGTACTTGATCTGTATGTATGTTTAGATCTGCAGTGTGTTTACTTCGTCGTTTTCAGAATATTTTTGAAAATAACTTGTAAATGTAAAAACACAAGTAGGAGATGTAAACCAGATTTCTGCTGTAGAAATTTTTGTTAATTAGATTCAGGAATTTTCACAATACCAAGTCGGACCACAATCGCTCCCACTCTGGTAGCTTCTCCCTCCCATTCAACGAATCTTGGTAGCTACGCCAGCTCTGGGGAAGGCCTAGAAGTGGTAGGCTCACTAGATTGTCCTCAGAAATTGTCACACCAACACTTCCAATCTCATCTCGACATTGAGTGAACTTCGTCAAGTATTTTGGTATCATGTTTCCCTTCTCCATCTTGATATTTCTGAGCTCTTCCTTCAGCACCAACTTCCTGTGGTTGCTGCTATTCTAAAACATATCCGTTAAGGCCTTCCACGTAGCATATGGATTTTCCTTTCCATGGAGGTTCGAGACAATATGATCTCGAACTCCTTCTAACATAATCCTTCTTGCCTTTGCTACATTCTTCTTCCATGCATCAAGATTTTGAGCATATGCTGTTGCGAGCTTGGGAATATCACGGTCTATGAATTACTTCAATCCGTTGTCCTCCAACACTGCCTCCATCCTGTCCTTCGAAGCTATGTAATTCGAATTACCCCTAAGGGAATATTCGAGTCTCAATTCTCAGAAAGACGTCTTGATCTGTTGTTGGTCCTGAAGAATAAATCTACAAATTTGATTCACCTCTTCAAAACAAACTCGTATTCTTCTCTTCTATAGTGACTTCTGCTCTAATACCATGTAAAAAATCCACATAGATTCAACTGATCTTGTAATATGATAAAACAAAATACTTGAATCTATTCTACAAATTGCAGAAACCAATTACGATCGCATGATCACATGAACAAGAAAGACAAAGAATTTCAATCGCACAACACAAATATTTATCTGGGGAAAGCCTCAGCTAAAAACCCCGCTATGTGTATATTGCATTAAGTCAAGAATATGAAACAACACAATTCTTCTCTTAGGATTGAGAGATCTGTGCACTATCTCTGACTGTCTCACTCTGATCCAAGCAAGTTTGGTCCAATACTTCACCAATTTCTTGCATCTGGATTCTCAACCTTGCTTGCACAATCCCTAGGGAAATTGAGGCCCTGTTAATTAGAAAATTCCCAATAATTGATTGTGCAATACATCCAAGGCATCCTGATGACCTCATGCATGACCTGTACAATTTTCTAATTATACTACTGATAGTTTACTTCCCTTTAACTCCAATCTCAAGTGGGTCTTCCTTAGAACTGACATGCAATGACTATTTATAGCAAATTTATCAATTATCTTATTGATAACTACATGTGAATTAAATCAAATATAATTCACTGGACCTCTCACTATCTCATCCATGAGTTAAAACTAGTTAAACTGATTTGAACTGAAATAATTATGTTAAATAATTACAAGTCGAAATAAACAACAATTTGACTCCCTAAAACTTAGAGTGAACTCTACATGCCTCCAGTTTGACCCCCAACTCGAATTGACTAAGCCAACTAAGTCTTCCCAACTCAGTTAACTCATACAAGTTGTCATGTGACGTGAAATTGCAATTTCCTTCTAATTAATTAAGGGAAAATTAAATTGGAAGCCTCTTCTTGTTGCCAATTTCAACAAAAAAACTCCTCTGGGTCAAAAACCATCGAATGCTTTTCTAATAAGTTCTTTAAATCTTCAGCTCCAACTGAAAAGAAATCCCCAACTCCCTAGAACTCTAGAAAATCATTCTTCTCCAGCTCCCATTGGAAGGATTCCCCAATGCCCTAGTTCTATCAGCAGTCAACTGAAATGATGCTCCAACACCCTAGAAAGCTCCAACTTGCCCTAGCACCACCCTACCACCCTGAAGTGTTTTTAGGCACCAACCTGTTAGCCACCACCCGTGGGTAGTATCCTTAGGAGAAAAGTTTTCTCCTAGATGGTCCTCAACTGACAGCTAGCAGCCCCTTCCATCCACTAGATAGCTCGATGTGCCAGTATCTCCGTCGCCTGAGCCAACCATATGCTCCCTCGCCAATCTGTTATGATCGTATGTTTGAAGGTGGGCTTACCAACCTCGAAGGTGTGGCTTTTCATTTTGTAGTTGGGTATTTTTGTTAACTTATCATGGTCACTTTTGGGCATTATTAACCTTATATCCTAGTCCTGTGGGATCTCCTTTATTGGCTACTACCTTTAGGGGTGAAACTACATGGGAAGCCCTGATTTTTGTTGTGTGGTCCCGCTTCCTGACACCATATACATCACTCCCCTCCGTTCATTATAACCCTATTCACCATACTTTCCATTCGGGTCCACAATGGGTTAGCATCCCCCTCCCCTTTTCCACAACTTGGGTCGGGCCTAGACAAATGCCTTAGAGGTTGATGCTCATACACCAGATGAAATTTCTCCAAATGAATTCTGGGTTTTGGAGGTCTCATGTGTCTTAGCCCCTCCACAAAATCTTAGGGCTAGAGCACACCCGATGCTAGCTTAAAATCTCAACACTCCCTCTTAGCGAGGAGTGTGCTCTAGCAATACATCCACACCAAGTATTGCCAGATCTTGGCATCGGTCTCTGCGCTGCTGATGCTTGGTCTGCTGCCCTCCATCCTCTGCGTTGTTGCTTTCTGTACTGTTGCCGATGTCACTGACACTGACACTGCTACATCCGTATTACAGCGCGCTCTCAATTTGTTGCATCATGTTGCCCATAGCACTGCCACTACTAACTGCTGCACTGCAACTCAGTTGCTGAGAAGTAAGCAACTGAAGGACCCCTGCCCATTCACTGACAGACAAGCCAGTTGGGCTGCGCCTCATCACTGAGGCTCCCTTGGCTGTTGCACTGTGCTGTCTCCCTGAAGCCACTGCGCTGCTGCAACTTTGCACTGCCCCCTCTGCGCTGCTGAAGTCCCATCAGTCTCTGCGTTGTTGCTCCTATGTTGCTCCTACCTCTGCACTGGGCTGCTCCCATCTACAACGTCCCAGCTCTGCCCTCCACTTCACTGTGATCTCTTGCACCCACTGCGCCACTTGTACCGCTACTATATTAAGGCTATCATAGCTCGTATGTGATCCAAGAGTTGGGCACCTCAAGGATCCTGCCTCTCTCCATCTGTAGCTGCTCTACAGATCAATATCGCCCCACTTATGTGGCTCATGAGAACTCATGGCTACATCATCGTCACTACCATCGTCCCCCTTTGCTGCTGTTGCCTTGATTCAAAAGATCCCTTGTCCTTCTTCTTAGGACAATTGCTGGCGAAGTGTCCAAGTTCACCACAATTAAAGCACCAGACCTTGGATAGGTCCCTCTTCTTCTTCCCTTGCTGCCTTTGTCCCTTTGATGCAAGAGTTGCATCCTCCTCCTCCTCTTTCTTTACTTTGACTGTACCTGCTGCTGCTTTGCCTCTTGGTAAATCTCCTAATTTCCTTTTGACGGAGGATTGCCCATGTATCCTTCTAGGATGGTAGTGTTGCCCAGCCCAAGATGCTTTGGACAAAAGTTTCCCATTCCTCGGTGACTGCATTTAGGGCAGTCCTCACCAAGAGCCCCTCATCCAGAGTCATACCCATGGCAATCAGTTGATCCTGGATAGTTTGAAGTCTAAAGAGGAATGGGTCTATTTCCTCGCCCTTCTGCATCTGGAACAACCGCATCTGATTCTCCAGAAGCATCTTTCTTTGGATGAAGCCTCCCTGATACATCGTGTCCAAAACTGTCCACATTTCATTTGTCGTGTTCTTCTTGACAATATGTGGTACGACGTGATTTTTGACTCCGTCCATGATCAAGCGCTTTGCCTGTGCTTGATTCTCCTTGAATTTCTTCACATGATCTGCATCGATAGGCACAACTAGGACATTCTCAGCATGGTCCTCGATGTCGTACCCATCCAGGACTGTCAGGATCCTGGCCCTCCAGATAACGAAGTTGGACATGCCGCCCAACCTATCCTGATCTCTCAGTCCATGAGACACCATCTCTGCTCAAATCTGTCGGAACATATACTCCTCCCCCTCTCTCTTCTACAACACTCAACAAAAATCTGGATTTGGGTTTCTTGGTGATTAGAAACCCTATATAGTAGTTGCTCCCTCTGACAACTAATTTCACTCCCATAAATCCTCAACCAAAAACAACTGAATAATTTCCCTACAATCACCCTCCTGATCGAATTGTAGATCTATTTGGTGCAGATCTACTGAGCAACTGTTCTCCTCTCGCTCTTGTCACCTTTGTTAGGCATGATTCTACATCGATAGAACCTCTGCCACACTAGCAACCTCTGACGATCATTAACTCTACTTTAGACTTCAGCAAAAATTGCACAACAACCTCAAAAACCAGACTGTTTCTCTTTGGCTGGCCTCTGTATAAGCAGACTGGCTTAGCACAGCCTCTGCGCAACGAAGGCCACTCCTCCGTCACTTTGGAAGGGTCTGCGCTGCCTCTACGTCACTCAGTTGGCTTTGCGTTAGTCTCTGCGTGGCCTCTGCATCAGCCTGGCTGGGTCGCATCCCTCCTAGTGCTGCGCTGCCCACTTTCTGGATCTGCTGCTTTAGCTGCCCTCACTGCAACAATCTTGTTCAGCCGCTCTGTTGGTGTATCAGCTTGATCTGCAATGCTCTGATACAATGTGAAAGTTTCAAAACAGAAACCCTACTGCAGTATCTAGATCTACTTGACCTACTTGTTTGATTAACTTAACAAGTTATTTTACTGAATTATTCAGAAAAACATTAAAGTAGACATTAATTGCAGCCTACACATATACATATCATTTATTGAACAATACACACATGTGACAAGATTACACACGATTTTTCAGACAAATGTCCCCAGAAAAACCCAATGCGGGAAAATCAGTGCAACAACTCTAGAGGGTTTTTATTATTATGCAGAATCTGAGTACAACATTCTAGGCACCAGACATGGTTGGCCCTACAGAGAAATTACACGGAAGTTTGTACTTTTCACTCGGAGACAGAAAATATGGTTGTATCACACCCTCAAACGGGATTTATAGATCACGAGCCCCTTCCGGCAACTCATCCAGAGCTTGGATCAATGACGAATTGCCGGTGACAATGTGATATTTTCTCACTAACTCTTTCGTCAGTGTTTCTTTGTATTGGATAGCCAGTTTGGGCATCCAACGATTTGTACTCAGATTACTACTGGATAATATTAAAACCCTCAACCGCTGCACTGGTTTTCACAAGCTTTGTTTTTCCGGGGACGATTGTACAAAAATAACGGGGTACTTGTGTGTGTGTGTTTCTATATTTCTTGCATTGTATTTTCCGTGGTATTTTATGTTGTGTAGGCTGTAGGGTATTTGATTTCGATATTTACTGTGTAACACCGTAAATAATTTGTTCATTAATTAACAAATAGGAGAAATCTAATCAGTTGTTGCAATAGTATTTCATTAGTGAATTTTTCACATGGTATCAGAGCATAGATAAGAAGCAGAGGAGCTCAGTTGGAGAAGGAAAGAGGGTGATTCGAGGTACCGCGTTGTTGTAAAACCAACTCCAAAAATAGAAGAAAAGATATATCAACGCCTTAGAAATAAGCCACTTCGAGGGGACAACCTCCAATACATTACATGAATGAACAATTCTTGGATGATACAAATGACCAAAACTTCCTTCTATATATAGGAGTAAATGGGGCCACATTATAATCCTAGTGAGGCCACAATGTAATCCTAGCCGACCTAACAATAATAATGTAAGGGCACAATAATAACAATATGGGGTTTGCAGGGGTACAACAATAACAATAAGGTGGGCTACACTAACATAATAAGGGACTACACTATTAATATAGGGACTTAACATGCCCCTCTCCTTCAAACAAGTGTTGTCCTCAACGCTTGATTATTTCTTGACGCTTCTGTATAAAATTCTCATCCTCCCATGTGGAATCTTCTACAGGAAAGTTCTTCCACTTGCCGAGATACTTTGAAATTGATCGTACTTGTCGAGTTCTTGTTTCTGTGACTACTTCAGAACTTCTTTCGATGTGATGTTGATCTTCCTGTTGTTTCATTCGTTGTAAAGTGTATATATCTTTTAAAGGTTGGAGAACTTGTTGATGCTCAATGTGATCTTCCACTAATTTATCATCCATATTAGCTATTATTTGATCCTTCAAACCATCCAACTTAGCCTCCATTTCTGCTTTTAAACCATCTATGTCATCTTCAGTTGCTCTTTGTAAGATCGAAATTTGTTGCAGTTGGTACCATAATTTTGATATCTCATATTGCAATTCTTCCTCTTCATGCGTCATATTATAGCTTTTTGAGGTCTTAAGGGATATGGAATTATTTTCTTGAAGCATTATAGAACCCAATACTGATAATGTAATATCACGTTTTGGGGATATCTCTAAAACACAACAAACTCCAACCAGAGATGGACTGGGAGGGCGTTTACCAGATATTTCACCTCTGTGAAGAGGGTGAGATTTGGAGGCTACCTGGCCCTTTCCAGACTCTGTCTAAGAGTATGAAATAGACACACCAAGTGGTATAGAACTAGAATGCCCGAAAATACATAAAGATGGCAGCAAAACAAACATACAATAGCATAGATAGAATGTACGACAAATCATCTAGAAATATAGAGAGAAGATGCTAAGCCATTTTATTATACTGAGAAATATAATGAAGTACAATAGGTGATCAGAGTGATGGCACCTAGACTTGCTCAAGGCAAGTGAAGAAATACTCTCAGAATATCAAGAAATGGCTGGTCTCTGAACTGCATCTCAGCTACTGGAAATCTGCCGTGTAGCTGCTACTGCTGAATTGAACTGATGACTTGGGGCTGATCCCCTCGCCGGAATGAGCTGAAAATATGGAATCCTCCTCTACTCACCAACCACAGCAAAACCCAGAAACCATATCTGAAATCGCTGACCCCCGAAAATCACCCCCTTGGAGAATCACGCTGCCCTCCAAGGCTCTGCGCAGAGGCTGAATAGGAACAACTGAAATACGGCCTCAAAATCCACCAAAATCCTCCCAAAGGCAAAGGCAAATCCTCTGCTCAATCTCCAGGCTCAAAACCCCTGCAAGAAACTCAATCCGGAGCTCCTCTTGAATGGACTGCGTCCTCCCTCTCAATGACTGCGCAGTCCCTGAATGCACAGCTCTGCAACAAAACCCAAACACTAATCCTCGCACAAAATTATGAAGAAACTACCTTGCCCAAGCAGGCACTCGAAGTCCCCCGGGGCTAAGGGCGAGATCTCCGATCGGAGACACGTAGTGCACTAAACAGTGCTGCAGATAGGCTAAATAGCGAGCGTGCTCAAGAAGTCAAAATGACCAGCTCAATATCATCAACAACGAATGAACAAAATGAGGAGGCTCTCCCCTCTATATAGCATGAGTGTAATATTCCTAATTAGCAGTGGCTAATTGGAATATTCGATTTTGCTCAATTTTACCGTCTATAGTTTTTTAATAAATAAAAGGGTGAGTAGAGAGGGTCTAACTCACTTAGTGGAATAAAACCCACTCCCTAGTAGCACAACGTTGTGACTTAAAGGGAGCCAAGGGGGGCCCAAGCACCACGTAGAGAGGGGGCCCACGTATGCACTAGGAGAGACTGCGCAGATGAGGATGAGCACGTGGCAAGAGGGAGGCTACGTTGAGGAGATAAGCCTTAGGGTTTGGAGGAAGGCCAACGTTATAAAAGAGGGAGCAGCCTCCTCATTTCATTCATTCGTTGTTGATGATATTGAGCTATTCGTTTTGACTTCTTGAGCACACTAGCTGTTTAGCCTGTCTGCAGCACTGTTTAGTGCATTGAGTGTCTCCGATCGGAGATCTCGCCCTTAGCCCCGGGGGACTTCGAGTGCCTGCTCGGGCAAGGTAGTTTCTTCAGCATTTTGCGGGAGGTTTTGTGTTTTGTTTTGCTGCGAAGCCGAGCATTCAGAGAGACTGCGCAGTCATTAAGAGGGAGGACGCAGTCCATCTAGGAGGAGCTCTGGATTGGGTTTTTTGCAGGGGTTTTGAGCCGGGAGATTGAGCAAAGGGTCAGCCTTTGCCTTTGGGAGGATTTTGGTGGAGTTTGAGGCCATATTTTATTCATTCCTACTCAGCCTCTGCGTAGAGCCTTGGAGGCCAGCGTAATTCCCCAAGGGGGTGTTTTTCGGGGGTCAGCCATTTCTGATATGGTTTCTGGGTTTTGCCGAGATTGGTGAGTAGAGGAGGATTCCAGATTTTCAACTCATTCCGACAAGGGGAACAGCCCCTAGTCATCAGTTCATTTCAGCAGTAGCAGCGACACGACAGTTTTCCAGCAGCTGGGACGCAGTTCAGAGAGTAGCCATTTCCTGTGTATTCTGAGAGTATTTCTTCACTTGCCTTGAGCAAGTTTAGGTGCCATCACTCTGATCACCTATTGTACTTCATTATATTTCTCAGTTTAATAAAATGGCTTAGCATTCTCTCTCTATATTTCTGGATGATTTGTCGTACATTCTTTCTATGCTATTGTATGTCTGCTGCATTGTTATCTTTATATATTTTCGGGCATTCTAGTTCTATACCACTTGGTGTGTTTATCTCATACTCTTATACAGAGTCTGGAAAGGGCCAGGTAGCCTCCATATTTCGTCCTCTTTTCAGAGGTGGCATATCTGGTAAACGCCCTCCTAGTCCATCTCTGGTTGGAGTTTGCTGTGTTTTAGAGATATCCCCGAAACGGGATATCACAATGAGCCCCTCTCAACCCTAATACTCACCTCCTCCAACGTTGCCACATGCTCCCTCTTGGCCTGCGCAGTCCCTCCATGTGTCTACGTGGGCCCCCTCTCTGCGTGGTCTCTTGGCCCCCCTTGGCTCACTTAAGTTATGTTAGTCATCAATATTTTTCACTTGTTGGTGATGACTAGTTGTAACAACCAAGTTTTCTAGCAGCTGATCTAAAAATTTGTCAAATTTGCCAGCTGGAAAACACCCATAAATTTTTTTTTCCCTCTTGCCTTTCAACCCGCCCATGACGAGATGAAACCTCATTATCAAATCTTACCTAGCCTCAGCCATACTAGTCTGCCCATAGGCTCTAAAGAAACAATCCAAATCTGTCCAAAAAGTCTTCCCTAAGTTAGGAAGTGGCGCTTTAGGCATTTCTCCCTTGGTGAATTATCTTAAAGCCAAAGAACCTCCATCTGCTATAGACCAGTCATAACAGACCTTCCCATTCTACAAATAAATTTGGTTACAGCCCTAGGTCGCACTACTAATACACCCTCAAGTCTAAGCAATTCATGTACCATAAGTCAAACTGATTCTAGGTGTTTTTACAATGTTTTAAATGGATCTTTCAAGGACAGAGGCCTACCAGCATCTCAGAAGACAATATTTGGCTCCACATGAGAAGACAACTGCTTGTCAATGTGATCTTGAGCCTGGGATGCAGCCACAGAGCAGAGAGTTTTTCATTAAGCTCTTGCGATCACAGTCAAAGTCTGAAAGGACAGTGAAAGGAAAAATAACACTGTGAAAGGACTGATGATATGACATGACTAAAAAACCTCCTTCATCTATAAGCAGAGGGTTTGAAGACTGAAGAACCTCCTTCATTTCATAAGTAGAGGGTTCAAGACTAAGAGCGCCTCCTTCATCTATAAGCAGAGGGCCAAAGGTAAAGTCTGTTTTTGAGTTTTTCACTCGCTGTGAAAACAAACTTTGAAGTACAGTGAGACAACAACTGAAGGTCTCTGTATGAAAATGATGATTAAAGGCAGAGGTAAAGCAGTGCACATTGAAGTTGGTTTGCATAAGTTTCATTATCCTTTGAATTACAAGACGAAGCTTATAGGTTGATCATAAGTGAAGAAATATTATGAAAGCAGATGGCCAAAGCAAATCCAACAGTCTTAGCCTCAAACTAACCTCTGCCATCATGTATAAGAGAAGCCACTTTCAGTATGATTCATCACACATGGTTCTTTTGATTTAGACAGAGGTTGAAAGGACATCAAGCATTTTGTCAAGACAGGCCTCCTTCATTCATAAGCAGAGGGCCAGAGGAGTGACTGATTTCAGGTTTTGACTGATCAAGAGACAAATGGTAAGAGCAGCACAAGACAGTTGAAAGCTTCTGAGTAGGGCAATCTTGTCAAAAACAAAGGAAAGGCATGAGCGCTATAAAATTTCAAAGAAAGATGGCTCATCTCCTATCAGGGTTTGCTTTCAAAGACAGTCTGAGAGCCAAGAAATGTACAAACTTAGTTGAGGGGTGTGATTTCCTTAAAAAGCTACAAAAAGCTCATCTCTGTGATAAACAAGCTTAACATTTAGTCTCTGTTCCTTCAAACAAAACATAGTTGAAAAGTGGTTGATGAGATGGGTCATGACACAGGCCAAAGAATGATAATTATTTTTCAAAGGGTACTTTTTCTCCCGGTTCATGAGGGAATGTATTTCAATAACTCATCACAGTGGACAAGAAGGCAAATTGTATTTAAGTTTTCCAAAGGAGGTATTGCAACTAAACACATCTGTTCATAAAAATGCAAGAAGTATTATGGCATGTTTTTCCAGGTTCTAGAACAACTTTCAAAAAAACAATGATGCATGCCATTGCTTCAAATGAAGGCCTGCTCCTATAACAGAGGTCAAAAATACCTTGCTGATACATTTTGAGCAAAGGAAAGGTTTTAGAAGAAACACCCTCTTGATGCACAGATAATTGTAAAACTCAGGTGAATACAACTAGGCCTCAATCACAGTTAAAGAGAAACATCGTTTGGAGGATATATCTACAGTCCCTATGTGGGTTCAAAACAATTTTCCCTCTCACAAGCAGATATGATCATAAAGAACAGAAGCTGCCAATCGATTCTTAAAGAGACATGCCATCTCCTTGTAAATGGCAAAAGATGCTTCATCAATCATTGGTGTATTGTTGAGTGGATTTTCCATGTTGAAAATATCACTAAAGGGTCAGCAGTGGCAGAAGTTACTTTTCAAATATGTAAACACAGTGAACAGAGTTTGACCCTTGGAATGATTTTATTATAAGAGGAAAAGAGTCATAGCTATTACAACGGTTAAATTAATACGCACAGGCCTTTTTACCAACGCTATTCAAAATGTGGGCCCTTCATAGCACGTTCAAAATCATTTTGTTTTCTTTTCAAATGGACAAAGGCAGTGGTTTAAAGAGAGAAGTCTTCCAAACCCTCACAAATTAAATTCAAGGGCAGTTGGCTTCTTTGCGTTCAAAAGGATAGAGGGACCATTATAACCCCTTTAAATCTCTCAAAAACACAAGGCATCGATCACCTCTTGCTATTCAATAGACCTGAAAACGAGTTTTTGGGAAAATTCATCAATTTTTCGGGCTTAAAGACCGCGCGGCGCGCCTGTACACTTGCGCGGCGCGTTCAGGCAAACTTTTTCCATAGGAATATACAGCCGCGCGGCGCGCCTGTAGCAGCGCGCGGCGTTCCTGTAGGCATTGGTCACATCGGCCTGACAAGTGACCCGACAGTTGTTTTGCGCCGCGCTCTCTCATTCTAAACATGCCGCGCATGTGTTCAATGTTCAAGGTGCCTCCAAACCAATCCTGAAGCAGATCAAACTCCTCAAAAAGCGCCATCATCGATTTTAAAGGTATTCTATGTGCCTCGTTGCTCTTTTCAAGTCTGCTAAAAGAGAGTGAAAAGATGAAACTCATTATATAAATCACAGTGTTGAGCATTGTAAGGAGAAGTGCGTTTTATATTAGAAACTCGAAAATGCTGTGTTGTTGTTTGTCCAAGGTAAACCTGGTAAAAATGGTACGTTTCTATTGATGTAAAAAGCCCAGTAACTGCCCTCAAAACAATGATGAAAGGTAGAGGCACTGTTTAAAAGTAGAAAACCTAGTGTTTGAACAAATGCAACAGTGGGCGTATGGCCAAACAACAGTAATCATGGTATAAGGGTGTTTGTCATTCCAAACGTCTCCTCTATGTGGTAAAAGAGGGAAAAAAACCGGTGTTTTCTCCTTTACTCTATAAAGCAGACCTTAAATGAGTAAAGTTGCTAAAACAGTCTGAAGGTGTTTCGGGCAAAACTGGGTATGAGAAACAGTGAAGTATAAGGAGGGTATGTTGATGGTGAGGAGTTTTGATGTTTGACTGCTACAGGTCTTTTTGTGCTCACATCAAAAACACCAAAAGCTCTGTGACCTTATCCAAGCTCAGGAAATCATTTGACTGTGTATGTATTTTAAATTGACTGTGTGATTATTCTTAAAATTGTTTGTTGATTGGCATACAAAGAGAAAGAACAGTGTTTTGAAGGAGCAGGGACCTAATACCAAAGAAAACATTTTATACAGCTTTGAGGCAAATTTACCTTGATCAAACAGTGATTGACAGAGAAGGCAGAGTTTTGTTTGAAGAACACATTCTTGAAAACCTTTTGAGGCAGTTTGGTTTTGCAGAGAGCATCCATAATTAGATGCCTCCCAGGCAGGATAGTAGGAGTGGATTGCATAAGAGATATGAACCTATTTCCACTGAAGAAGTGAATGCACACCCATCAGTCTTGTTCAATTTCCATGAGGTCAGGTGTTTAGATTTTTGCCAAAGGGTGCAAGAGGTGAAGAGTTTTTCTCTTTTGACACACCTGTGCGCTTTGAGGTTTATTTGGTTTACGTGTAACATCAAACCAAGATTTGGAGCCCGAGGACCTAGCCTTCCTGGACTCAGAGAGGGCTCTCTGTATATGCGTAAGGGATATCTATGTGTTTGTTTATTGTGTTCTGATTTTAGGCTAGTTATGAAGTAAGTTTTTGATTTTTGTTTTTTAAGTTGTGAGGGATGAAACTGATCAAAGATATAAAATAGATAACAAGATGTTATATTAACTGGGCTATGGGGTCAAAAGGTCAAGAAAGCTATTAGATGACGATAAAAGGCTGTTGAAGGGCCGATTTGATTCAAGGTAGAAAAGGATCTTAGGGAAAAATGGAGTAAATGGACATCAAGTTTATGAACAACAAAGAGTTTCAAGCATTACTGGTTCAATAGATAACATAAACATGGTAGGGAAAACCCTTAATCATGCAAAATATAACTATAAACTAATCAATACATAGAAACAAACATTTCAAGCCATGCATAGAAGTATAAGACCCTCTAACTTTGAGAAATGGCTATCAGACTTTGGGGAAAACACATAAGATGGACTAACAACTCAAAACACTATGTCGGAACGCCTAAACATAGAACTTTAAGTTAGTGGGCACTTTGAACAACAAGATTTGCATAGTTTTAGGCAAAGGGCTAGATCGGGACTAGGCCTCCTTGGTTCAAACAAAATGATAATCTTAATCAGTCAAAGAGATAGCTTCATGTATGGAACTACGGACAGTCATAGGTAAGCAGGGCACGCCATACATCCTACTCAACATGCATAGAACTATTAATGAAACTAGCAACAATATCCTCAAGTTATTAAAGAGCAGTTAAGAATTCTTTAATGCAACTAAGGAAGAAGAAAACATAAAAGCTATGAAGATTCAGGAATTTTGAGGTGCCTCCATGGGCATATCTCAAATTTGTTCTCTATTGATCTATAGCAAGCAAGAAACATGTATCATGAATGAAAACTAGAAGACAACAACAAAGCAAGAGACACTATACCATTCTACCAAGTCATGGAATCCATCAAAAATCCTTCATCATTCATCCAAGAACATCCAAGAGGCAATCCAAAAGCATAACACAAGTATTTTCTTCCAAAGCTCATATGACCATATATTTCTTCTCTTCTCAAGTTCAGCCTCCTATTACAATGAATCCTCTTGGAATATATAGGCCAAGAAGGAGGAAAACCAACCAAGGCAACTAGCTAGCCATTGGTTCAAAATAAATATCTAAACTTGTCCTTGAGGCTTTGCAAAGCCCAAGGCACAAAATATCTCATAAAATATCTACAAAATGCTAAAAAAGGGAATTAAATTGACTTTGCATCATTTTCCAAGTGCAAAAATAGCTAAACGCACATTTGGAAAAAGCAGATTTTAGAGGTTCAAAAATTACAAAAATATTTCAATTTTACATCAGAAAAAGGTCCCCTGACTTGCCGGAAACATTTGGCAGCCTTCCTGATGTCGAAACGAGGCTCATGATAGCTCGTTGGAAATATCTGAGTGTCTATTTTCTGGCACAACTGAAATTTCTTCAATCCGATGCCCAGAAGTCCTCCAAACCTACACCTGTGTGTAAAAAGCCAGAAAATAACAGTTTGCTGATAGACCGGGCAAAGTGTGCAAAATGCGAGCCTTTTTCGTTGTTTTGAAGGGGAAAATGATCTCCAAATGCTCTGAAAATCGCTAAGGACATGCTCATGAAATTATGGCATCCGATGGTACCATTCTCCTCCCTTGATGAATCCTCAAAATGAAATGGCGAATTTATGAGTTTTTGATCAAAAACTCAAAAATGCCAAAAAACCAAAAGTTGTCAAAATGGGCCCAAAATTGGTATGTATGGCCCTCAAGGGTCCTGGGAAACATGCTCCGAAGCTGAAGCCAAAATGTCAAGCGCTGATATGCCTTTCTTCTCTTTCCGTGTCGGGCGCTTCCCCTTTTCTTCCTTCAGTTTCTCTTGGGTGGCCTTTAGCTTGCGCCGGGCAAACTGATTCAACTTTTGATAGTGCTGTGTCATCTTCCTTTGCAGCTCCAGGTCTCTGTTTGCCTTTTCAAGCTTCATCTCCAAGTGTTTATTGGCTCTTTCTAGCCATGCCTCCTTATTTTCTTCAATTTCTTGCTCAAGTAGTGCAGTGAGGGGAAAGGATTGAAGATGGGCCTGTTCTTCTTCCTTTTGCTTATCCAGGGCTCTCTTAAGCCCTATGGTTCTAGGCCTCTTCCGCCTAGGCTGGTCTTCTTCTTCATCTTCATCAAACTCACCGATGAGCTCCTCTATCCTTACTTGTGCTTTAGCAGCCTCTTTCTTGTATTTGATTGCTCGTGCCTCATGGACAGCCATATGGACACTCATTTGTTTATTTTGGATCTCCAAAAAATGATTGAAGGTCTTTGCCCGATGAAGGTCATTCTCCAATGCTTCAATTTGACCCTCTCGATGGATTAGAAGGTTTTCAAGAATGCGGGCTTCATTATCACTGTCATCACTTTGGATTGGAATGACAGCCAATGCACCTCCATGTTCTTGACTTTCTCCTATCTTGCCTTTCCCTTTGCCCTTGAAAGCTAACCTTGCACTCTTCCTTCTTGGCATGCTAGTGGGAGACCCCTTTGGCGATTTTCTTTTGCTAGGGACAACTCTTGTCACTTTTGGAGTGGAAGCCTTAGGCCCTTTCTTTCTTGCTGTTCTGGGCTTTGTTCCTTTAGGAGAAGGAGACACAATTGCTTTACCCTTGTCATCTTCTTGGAACTGTTGTTCTCCTTGAGGTTGTTGTGTGTCTTCTTTAGGTTGCTTCTGCTCTTCAATGTCATGATGCTGATCTGTCTCAAATTCTTATTTCCCTTGATCATCAACATCATGCTGCTGCTGTGCTTGGAATTCTTGTTCATTTTGTGGCTCAAGCTACTGCTCAAATTTCTGCCCAAACTACTGTTCATGACCTTCAATATCCAGCTGCTTCTCTTCCTCTTGTCCCTGCTGTTCATTTTCACTGAGATGTTGTTGTTCAGCACTCTTTTCTTCTTGCTCCTGCTGCTGACCTTCACCACTGTCCTACTGTTGTTCTTCATCTTCAGTTTGCTGCTCTTCATCCCTTTCTACTTTCTCATGCCCTTTCTCTTCTTGCTATCCTGACTGTTCTGTGGTAATCTCGAGCCTTCTAGGAGTAGGCCTGCTGGACAAAGGTACAGGGCGATGAATAGGCTGGGTGGGAGATATATGGACAGGAGGAATAGTGGAGAAATCCGGGTGACTGATAAAAACATCCCAAGAAACCCCTTTCTTCTCCAACTGATGTAGAATGATAATTTTGATCAGAGAATGATGGAAAAGGGAAGCTATTTGCAGATATGGAGTCTTCTTCTGGACTAAGGATGCCATCTTCTCGATGATTTTGCATAAAAAGTAAGGGAGATTGAGCTGCCTAGTTCTAGTGAAATGCATCAATAGTCGGACATGATAGGCATAAACTCGAGTAAATCTCCCTTCACAAGTAAAATACTTCATTATGACCTTCATCAGGGGAGCGTAGCTGGCAAGAAGATAAGAGAAAGGAAAAATAGCAGTGCAAGTATCTCTGTGCTCGGGCTTGATGAAAGGTTTGTAGTCATCCAAGTATAGATGGGTCTTTTTGAACCATTTCTCGCCATGATATGGAATTTTGGTGGCTTTAGACACTGACCTCGGGGAAAACTTGAAATCAAGGTCTGCTACCTGGAAATGTTTGCTTTGGAACCTCAGGGCGCATAGGTGTGTCAAGGGCGAGAAACTTTTGACCTCCTGTACCTTCTGGCAGAAATCTAAACAACCTACCTCATGAAAATTGAAGAGGATGGATGGATGTGCATTGACCTCCTCTGTAGAGATTGGCTCATATCTTTTATGTAAACCACTTCTGCTGTCTTGCCTGGGCGGCATTTTGGGCTAAATATGCTCTTGAAGCACCAAACTGCCTCACTGTCTTTAAACTGCGTTCTTTAAGCTAAACTCTATTAATTCACTATTTTGATAGAGAAACAATGTCTTTGAATGATTTCAAAATGTCCCCTCACAATAAAACCCCTGCTCTTTTCAAACCACTGTTTTTACCCTTTGTCTGCCACTTAACAAGTATATTTTAAAAACAAATACATAGTCAATAGAGATACACAGTCAAAGTGATCTGTTATGTGGAAGGACATCCAACTTTGGTTTTTTAGGCAGTAGGACACCCTTGTCCTTTTTCAGAAGAAGGCCAAACACAATCCTCTTAGACTCAAAACCTTGCCTTTGTGTTCGTAGGCCACTCCATCAGTGGTTTCAACACTCATAAATACAATTAATCACAAGGCACATACATTCAATAAAGATCACTGTATATAGGACAAGGTGGCAGCTCCTGCAATGTTTGATGTGAATTCAAAGACCTGTAGAAGTTTTAACCAATCAAGATTTTCCTTTAACCAAACATTGCTCCCTTTATATTCCATTGTTCCTCATACTAGTTTTTCCATAAACATGTTTGAATTGTAACAACAGCTTCATACCTTAAAGCTTGTTTTATGGACAGAATGGCAGCTTTGACTCCGTTTCTTCACCACAAGGAGGATTTTTTTAAAATAAAAGAGCATTCATATAATGACCATTGTAGGTGAAAGTAGGCTCACTGCTTAGTTTTTTAACTTCTATGTTTCTCCTTTCAAACAGTGCCTTCACCTTTTGATATTATTTGAGGGAAATTGGTATGGTCTTTTGGTGGCCATAAAAATCCACCAGTTTTGCTATGTCCACCTTGAGCACACATAAACCACAGCAAATCTTCGGGTTCTAAACAAGACACCTCTCCCTTAAAAAACTCAACATTGTATTTAAGACTATGAATTTCATCTCCTTTCCCACCAATTAACAGTTTGAAAAGAGCATGGATGGCACATAAAATACCTTTGAAAAATGATGACAGGCCTCGTTTGAAGTTTGGAGCAGCGTTCACAGCGTTGTGGAGGCATTGGATTGTGTAAAATGTGCGCAGCACGTTTGTTGATGAAAGTGCCACGCTGTCAGGTCGTCGTCGTGCCTGGGTAACCCGCCACTACAGGGGCGCCGCACGCTCTGCCAGGAGTGCCGCGCAACATTTAAAAAACTTCAAAAACCCTACAACTTTCTGCAACCCGATTTGGAATTGGTCCTTCGCCTTGTTGAATCTCAAAGGAGCGTTTTGATTGCTTGGGAGACTTTCAAATGGTTGTGCCACGGTTTTATTCTTTTGACAACATGAACCCCAACGGTTACTTTGCCCCCTTTTTAAAATGAAAACGAACCTTTGATTGGTCTTTGCAAAGGTTCTCAAAGAATTTTTTCCCTTTTCAATAATACCTTTGGTGCATAGTGAAACTTTGGTTTCGAGATAATGTTGGCAGTGGTGTTTTGTGCCTTTTAAACAGTTTTCATATGGACATCCTTTTTATAACAAACCAACCTATTTTGGAAATGTTAAAACTGTTTTGACTTATGCATAATAGTTTGACAAGGTGAATTTTGCTACCACTGCCTCCTTTGATGATTACTTAGCACAAAGCTCCAAACTTGAATTCATACCTTAATAACATATAAGCTATCCTCTACCATTTGTCAGCATTGTTGGTGGTTACTTTAAAATAGAAAATCCATTTAAGGTATGAGAAAAAGTATTTGACACTGCTTTGTCCTTTGAAATGATGAGGCTTATCCTTTAACTTGTTTTGACAACTTTTGTCTCCAATTTCTTCATCAACTCTTTTCCCTAACTGTAGGTGTCAAAAATTTCTGCATTTATTCAGACTTCGCCAATTTCCAATACACTGTCTCTGCTTAGAACATATTACTATGATATCTCTGGTCCGTGGATAATGAAGACCTGCATTTGTTTCAAGCTTCCCAAAACTAACAGTATGTCAAATGACCCCTTTTGGACATTTAAACAATCTTTTCAGTGATGATGTCTCTTGATAATAAAACCCAGATTACCTTTGCCAGCTGTGATAAACAGTTTTTTTTTTAAAAAGACACCTATCTATTATTGGAGTTACTTTCATTAATGGCATGCCTCCCCAAGGGTTTAAAACTCATATCATAAGCTTTTTATACCTTTGTGCTGAGGAGACAAACATATGAGGTGTAGAATGACTGCTGGAATATTTCATAGGTACCAAGGCTTTTATCAATCATTTTATTTTCAATGGAGCTCTGAAATCACTAACCCTACTGCATCTGAAGGATACATTTGTCTTTGTGGTGGAGTGTAGATCACAACACCTGAACTTGCACTGGCGCTTTGAATGGTATCAAGATGTCTCATGTCTGGGGCTGTGTACTACTTGCCTGCTTTTTCTCTATGTTTATCCAGAAACCATGGACTGTATTCCACAACTCAACAGAAATATGAGAGTACACAGAGGTCCTTTTTGCTGAAGTGTCTTCATGCTCAGCACTGATTTGGGCCATTCATAATAGCACCCTTGCAGGGATGTTTTGTTATAATAGCTTTGATCAATGGAGTCTCCTTCTGTTGCGCCATGATGATGATGCTTGTAACTTCAATTTATCTTCTTTCTTAGGAAACAAGACCAAAAAATCTGTTTATTTTGTCTTGCACATTTCAGATCTTAGTCCTGTTTTGATCATCACTTTCCCTCAGAAACCTTGAGTCACTGTTTCACTGTCTAGTAAAAACAAACTTGTGCTTATATTCAGTTTTGTAATTTATTCAAGATTAGCCATCGCCCTCTGCTTGTAGATGAAGGAGGCGCCTTAACCCTCTGCTTATAGATGAAGGAGGTTTTTGGCCATGACAAATAACAAGTTTTTTTGACAGTGTTGTCTTTCTTTTACCGTGCTATCAGGCTGAATGAAGCTGTAAGAGTTTGATGAGTAACTCCTTACCCTGCAGATGTATCTCAGGCTCATGTTTACATTGAGAAGCAGCTGTTCTTCTAAATGTGGATTCAAGAATTTTCTCCTGAGATGATGACATGTTTCCTGTCTTTGTAAAATCCATAAAACACTGTAAAACACCTAAAATCAGCTTGAGACTGTGGTCTATGCATTGCTGAGACTTAGGGGTGTGTAAGTGGCGCAACTTAGGGTTGTGATCAATTTCATTTGCAGAGTGGGAGGTCTGTCATGATTGGTCTGTAGCAGATGGAGGTTTTTGGCCTTTTGATGGTTTCCAAGGGTAAAATGCCTTAAAGCGCCACTGCCTAACTTAAGGGAGGTTTTTGGAACAGACTTGGATTATCTTTTTAGAGCTGATGAGCAGACTATTAGGGCTAAAGTTAGATAGGATGGTGATAATGAGGTTTAACCTTGACATGGGCGGACTGAAAAGCAGGAGGGCGAAAAAAGTTTTATGAGGGTTTTCTAGATGACAAATTGACATATGGAGATCAGCTTCTAGAAAACTCAGCTATGGATCTAGTCATCACTAACAAATGAAAAATACTGATGACTAACAGTGGCTCCATTTGGGGAGGGCAGCTCCTCGTCAGGAGGTGTCCAGAATTCAGATCTTTGGCTTATGAAGACCAGTGCCTTATCCATTGGCGCAAAATTTCACCCTTCTTTGATGCTATTTCTGAAAAGTGACAGCATGGTTAACATCAATGATACTTCTACCTACCCCACTATCTTTCCTAACATTTTTTTCTTCTCTTTGGCGCATTTGAACTAGCAGCCTTTTGACAATGTATATTTTTCTTTTTGCAAAATGAACCTATCTATTTCTACTCTTATATCTGCCGGGAGTTCAGATTAAACTGATGAACTCCTTCATTACTCTACCTATGCTAGATCAACTGTCAAGATTAAGCAGTTTGACAGGATTTTATTCTCTAATCTAAAACACGAAATTTAAAAGATGATCAAATCAGGATTAGACAATCTGATTTGTCATGTATTTGCGGCATGATAGTACAAACTGCACACAAATATTATTCTGCAACAAAAGGAAAACTAGACAGGCGGGGCTAAGATGTACAATGTATTTTTCATCCCTCGCTTCTCTCTTTGGTTTTGTTTTAGGCATGTGGAACCAGAATCTCTCCCTAATCTACTCTCTGTGATAAGTCAATCTTACACAATGTTGACCATATTTTTCACTCACTAACTTATCAGCAAATAAATTTAAACATGTTCAGCTATGATTAGGCTAGATAGCTGAACAAGACATTGAAGTGCTAGTAGCGGCATTTGGACTTGCGCGCTTTCTGAAAGACTATTTTTTGGAACATGGGGCTTTGTTCTATCTTCACTCGCCCTCTTTTCTATCTTTTACTGTTTTTGACTTTTCTATTTTTCTATGTTTCAGACAGTGGTATATACAATGAATGAAAGTGTTTCAAACTCAGAAATCTTGGAAATGACGAAATTTAAGCATCTTATCCTCGTAAGGATCTCCTCTCACCCTTGGCCCACTCAACTCCTGAAAAGAGAAATTTGGAAATTTTTCTCTCTCTAACATGACATAGGGATTCATGCAAGAATCTCTGAACAGACCGGTATCTTCCCGCTGTACCTCTTTGTATATTTGACTCCCACTCCTTTCCTTACTGTACATCTTCCTTAAGTGATGCATGTACTCTTGGCCATTCTTGAAATAGATAATGACATCATCAAGGTATGCAAAAATGCAAAAATTTAAAACTGGGAACATGGCCTTCATGAACAGATTTCTGATATTGGGTGGTTTTGCAATTTTGATTTTGAAATTAGATCTACCTCCCGCAAACTGGAAAAAATATTTAAGCTGTCTACTTTGCAAGGGAATCTTTTGAACATGACCTGAAACATCATCTTGTGAAAACACATGATTAAAAGCACTTTTAATTGGTATATCATGGTCTTGGGTAGAAAAAACAGAATTTCTGTTATAGGGATATGCAGTAGTATTTCTAAAATCGAAACAGACTCTATGACCAGCTGTTTTATCCCTGATTATTACAGTTTGGTTTAGATTGTTATGTTTTCTCTTGTCAAGGTTATTCTTTGAGGAAGAAAAAGTATCACAGCATTTTCCCTTGTTTTTCCTGTAGAAATTGGTATTTTGCATGAGATTTCTGATTTTAGCATTTCTGAGTTCTTCATGAAAAGACAGAATATGAGCCAATTTCAGTAGCTCAGGTATGCTGGGACTGCATCTATCATTCTTGCTCATAAGAAGTTTATCAGGCATTTTTTCTAGATTTTGAGCTGCTAAGGCTATAGTCAAAGTTTCATTTGCAGTGGATGATCCATATGATGGTAAATATTTGAGGTATGGTAGAAACATTAAACTCCCTTGCTCCCGGGTTCCTAACAGGTTTATGATGTGTAAGTCTTCTAAAGCCTTTACCCGGAAAAAATTTCCGCAGGTTACTGCTGGTGTTTGACTGGGGTTAGAGTAATTCGCTTGATAGTACATAAGGGTTTGTGCTTCTTGCTCTAATCCCACCTTAGAAGGGACATACTTACTTTCTTCAAGACACAACTGTTCATGATCATGGTAGTTTTGAGTGTCTAGTTCATTATAGAGCACCAGGGGCATCTGATGTGGTGGATCTAAGTTTATTTTAGTCTCTTCTGTTTCTTCCTCCATGTTTTCATCAATATGCATAATGAAAGAGTTCAGGTCGGAATGTAAGGAATACATTGGAATTTTGTCTGGCCTCTCTTGACTACTAATCATGTATTTCATGTGTGACTCTCGGTAGAGTATTCTTGTCTGGTCGAACACAGGAATGGTGGCATATGACATGTCCAGTTGAATATTCCCTTGGAGTTTGGCTCCCCAAGATCTGGATAGAAGCATCCCGTACTTGGGAGGGATGTCTTCCACTACTATATCCATGATTAGATGTTTCGCAAGTATTTGGGCCAGACTAAAACAAAGGTCTTTGATCAAACCCAGGCATTTGACTCTACTCGAATCAAATGAATACAAGTCTTTGTATGGTCTTGTGATTTCCAGGCCTAGTCTTTCCATTACTACCTTTGGCATAAGATTATGCGAGGCGCTGGAGTCTAGCATGGCATTGTGGAGGATTTGGTCGTGGATGTTTAGGCTAATGTAAAATGGAAGAGTAGTTCCTTCTTGGAATTTTCCCTCTATCTTCGGACCAAACAACACTTCAGGAGTGTCATCAGCTAGATTAACAGTGTTCGCATCATTCCCTAGATTTAGGACCTTTAACACTTGGGATTTATAAGAGTTTTGGGCGATGAGTTCGGTAAGAGGCATGGTGATCTTGATCTTGGCGATTTCGCCTTCAAAACTAAAAGGAAGCTGAAGTTTGGATATGTTTGTTTCAGCTTTTTCAGCCATGACCTTCTCTATGTTCTGAGTTTGTTGGCCTTGTTTTGGGATTTTGTTTGCCATAGTTGCTTCGGTAACTTTTGTGGAAGTACTAGGAGCATCTGAGTCAGGACTAGTTTGGGTAAATTTAGTTTTGTTTTGGTCACTCTTCTCGACCATGATTTTGTTACTGTTTACTGCTTTCCTAAGGATGGTATCAGGGGTTTTAGCAGTATCTAAGTTACCTTTTTTGAAATTATCTTGGTTTCTTTTGCTTCTAAGGTCATATTACCGGTGAGCTTCTATTATGGCATTTTGAAAATCTATGGCAGGGTCGTCGAGATCTTCATAGTTGGCCTCATTCTGATTAGGAGAAAAGAACGCTTGTTCTTCTTCTGTGAGGTACACCTCACTCTCATTATTAGACCCTATAAGGATCAAATGACTTTCACCAATGGGTTTTGTATCCCTATCCTCTTCTTCCACGTAATTTTCATTGAATGGTGGCCTAATTTGTTGGTCATTTTCCCTTAGTCTGTTTTGAGGCTGCTCCCTCCTAAAATTTTGGTTTCGGTTTTTGTTTGGAGGGTTTGGCTAGTTGTCCCTAACAGGAGCTTTTTCATTTATCCTTTCCCACATTTTGGCCATGGTTTTGACTAGGTCATCTATTCTAGGATCTAGGGAAGGCGATGAAGTGGAGACCTCGTCTTTATATGTGACCTTTCTTTCTGATCTAGTCCTAGCCCTTTTTTCTGCTAAGTTGGCATCTTCTTTTATTGCTATTTGTTGCATTTCTTCTAAGGTAGGGGGATCTTTGTCTCTCAGATGATATGTCATGTCCGGATCAAAACCCTCGGGAAATTTTGCCAAGGCTAAACCAAGTGGGGGTTTGAAATGAGGTGGGAGGGAGTTATACACATTGTTGAACCTAGTGCAGTAAGCCTGGACACTTTCCCCATTTTCCCATTTTAGGTTGTTATATTCTGACAGGATTTGAATAGGGTTGTTTCGGATTTCCCACCTATTTCTGAAGACTTGATGTAGTTCTGGGATGTTTTGGATGTTGTTTGGAGTCAAGATTTTGAACCATGTTTTGGGTTCACCACCCAGGCTTTGGGCGAATATTCTCATTCTGACGGTCTCGTCTTGTACCTCCAGGTATTCATAAGCATCACTAATCCTACTTATATGTTGTTGAGGTGTGGTGGTGTCTTCTCCGGTAAAGTGTGGGATTTTGTCTTGATATTTATTTGGGAGAGGAGCCAAAGGTAGTGGCAACACCAAAGGTGCGTACCAGGCTGCCATGACGGGAGCTAATGGATGATGTACAAGATGAGGACTAGTGGGATGAGATGAGGTGGTTTGAACAGTGGTGGTTTGGATAGGTGTGGCGGATGAACTTGGACTAGTGATCTGGTTTTGAGAAGATCTGGGATGGTGGGAGCCAAAGTAATGAAGAAGCTGAAAGTCAGGGGGGTGGAAGGTGAGGCTTCTCTACTATGACTGTGTGATTGGTCTAGGGTTTCAAGATCGTCAAAGTTTATCTTACTATGAGATCTGCTTCTGAAAAGAGTTTTTGACGATTCTAATTCAAAAGGTGAATCTGGTAGGATAGTGAGATGTTCAGGTACTGATCTTGTTTTACGGATGGATCTACCAGTAGCTAGATGGTCAGTTTCAGAAGCTTGCCACAGAATCTTCTCTGGGTCATCTACTATGATAGGGGGATTTGGGTCTGGATGGGATCTGGTGTTGATTCTTCGTGAAGCCAGATTTCGGGTCAAGAGTTTAGAGAGGATGGTATTTATGAATGTTTTGGATGGATGGCCTCTCTAAAGTTCTACTAAGGTGAAGGATGGTCAAAATCAAAAGGGATGGACTAGTGGAGTCGCCAGGTGGAACTTGGTTGTTTTTGTGAAGATATAGCTATGGTCCACCACCAATAACTAATCTGGAAATGTTTTTAAGGTTTTTCTAGTTTTATGTGCAGCCTATGGTTTGAAGTATTCTAAACTTGTTTCAACACTTTTCTAGGGTGGTGAGAACAAAAAGAGTTTACTCTAAATGAGTCTATGGACTGCTTTCTTGTTTAAGTATCTAAAGGACTAAAGAGTCTATAAGAGTTTGCTAGACTGTCATGTACTCAGTGTCCCACCATCTCCCGCTATGTTAGTGAGCGATGGGATAGGTCGATCGGATAGTAACCTAGAGTTCGGTAAAATAGTAAGGCCTACTGGAGGCTAGTGGAGTCGCCAGGTGGATTGTCAGTTGTTTTGAGGTATATTTGTATGGTCCACCACCAATACTATCAAAAACCAATCTAAGGGAGTTTTTTGTGGTTTTTCCTGAGTTTTATGTGCAGCCTAGGATGTAAGAGTGTTATAAACCTCATTTATCACTTTGCTAAGATGGTGAAACAGAGAGTTTACACTAAATGATTCTAAAGGCTGATGGTTTAAGTTAAAAGTTGAAGGACTAAGGAGTCTATAAAAGTTTGCTAGACTGTCATGTACTCAATAAGTCCCACCGTGATCGCCATTATGTTAGTGAGCAGTGGGATAAGTCAATCAGATAGTATTCTTAAGGTTGCTGGAAAGTTTTAGGGAAACTAAGTTTGTTTATTACTCAGGGTCCCACAATGATCGCCATTATGTTAGTGTCCCGTGATTTGGCTGATTGGCAAGCCAAATGACAGTGTAACATCAAACCAAGCTTTGGAGCCCAAGGACCTAGATTTCCTGGACTCAGAGAGGGTTCTCTCTATATGTGTAAGGGATATCTATGTGTTTGCTTATCGTGTTCTGATTTTAGGCTAGTTATGAAGTAAGTTTTTGATTTTTTTTTTTTAAAGTTGTGAGGGATTAAACTGATCAAAGATATATAAAATAGATAACAAGATGTTAGATTAACTGGGCTATGGGGTCAAAAGGTCAAGAAATCTATTAGATGACGATACAAGGCTGTTTGAAGGGCTGATTTGATTCAAGGTAGAAAGGATCTTTGGGCAAAATGGAGTAAATGGACATCAAGTTTGTGAACAACAAAGAGTTTCAAGCATCACTGGTTCAATAGATAACATAAACATGGTAGGGAAAACCATTAATCATGCAAAATGTAACTATAAACTAATCAATACATAGAAACAAACATTCAAGCCATGCATAGAAGTATAAGACCCTCTAACTTTGGGAAATGGCTATCAGACTTTGGGGAAAACACATAAGACAGACTAACAACTCAAAACAATATGTTGGAACGCCTAAACACAGTACTTCAAGTTATTGGGCACTTTGAACAATAAGATTTGCATAGTTTTAGGCAAAGGGCTAGATCGGAACTAGGCCTCCTTGGTTCAAACAAAATGATAATCTAATCAGTCAAAGAGATAGTTTCATGGATGGGACTATGGACAGTCATAGGTAAGCAGGGCACACCATACATCCTACTCAACATGCATATAACTATGAATGAAACTAGCAACAATATCCTCAAGTTGTTAAAGAGCAGTTAAGAATTCTTTAATGCAACTAAGGAAGAAGAAAACATGAAGGCTATGAAGATTCAGAAAATTTGAGGTGCCTCCATGGGCATATCTCAAATGTGTTCTCTACTGATCTATAGCAAGCAAGAAACATGTATCATGAATGAAAACTAGAAGACAACAACAAAGCAAGAGACACTATACCATTCTACCAAGTCATGGAATCCATCAACAATCCTTCATCATCCATCCAAGAACATCCAAGAGGCAATCCAAAAGCATAACACAAGTATTTTCTTCCAAAGCTCATAAGACCATATATTTCTTCTCTTCTCAAGTTCAGCCTTGTTTACAATGAGAGCCTTTGGAATATATAGGCTCAAGTGAGGAAAACCTCATGGTTCAACTTGCATCCTCATTGGCCTAATCAAAATATCTAAACTTGTCCTTGAGGATTTGCAAAGCCCAAGGCACAAAATATCTCATAAAATATCTAAGAAAATGCTAAAAATGGGAATTATATTGACTTTACATCATTTTTCATGTGCAAAAATAGCTAAACGCACATTTGGAAAAAGCATATTTTAGAGGTTCAAAAATTGCAAAAATACTTCAAATTTTCATCAGCAAAAGGTCCCCTGACTTGCCAGAAACATTTGGCAGCCTTCCTGGTGTCAAAACAAGGCTCATGATAGCTCTTTGGAAAGCTCTGATTGTCTACTTTCTGGCGCAACTAAAATTTCTTCAATTCGATGCCCAGAAGTCCTCCAAATCTGCACCTGTGTGTAAAAAGCCAGAAAATAACAGTTTGCTGATAGACCGGGCATAGTGTGCAAAATGCGAGCCTTTTTCGCTATTTTGAAGGGGAAAATGATCTCCAAATGCTCTGAAAATCGCTGAGGACATGCTCATGAAATTATGGCATCTAATGGTACCATTCTCCTCCCTTGATGAATCCTCAAAATGAAATTGCGAATTTATGAGTTTTTGATCAAAACTCAAAAAATGCCAAAAAACCAAAAGTTGTCAAAATGGGCCCAAAATTGGTATGCATGGCCCTCAAGGGTCCTTGGAAACATGCTCCGAAGCTGAAGCCAAAATGTCAAGCGCTGATATGCCTTTCTTGTTTTTCTGTGCCGGGCGCTTCCCCTTTTCTTCCTTCAGTTTCTCTTGGGTGGACTTTAGCTTGCGCCGGGCAAACTGATTCAACTTTTGATAGTGCTATGTCATCTTCCTTTGCAGCTCCAGGTCTCTGTTTGCCTTTTCAAGCTTCATCTCCAAGTGTTTATTGGCTCTTTCTAGCCATGCCTCCTTATTCTCTTCAATTTCCTGTTCAAGTAGTTTAGTGAGGGGAAAGGATTGAAGATGGGCCTGTTCTTCTTCCTTTTGCTTTTCCAGGGCTCTTTTAAGCCCTATGGTTCTAGGCCTCTTCCACCTAGGCTGGTCTTCTTCTTCATCTTCATAAAACTCACCGATGAGCTCCTCTATCCTTACTTGTGCTTTAGCAGCCTCATTCTTATATTTGATTGCTCGTGCTTCATGGACAGCCATATGGACATTCATTTGTTTATTTTGGATCTCCAAGAAATGATTGAAGGTCTTTGCCCGATGAAGGTCATTCTCCAATGCTTCAATTTGACCCTCTCGATGGATTAGAAGGTTTTCAAGAATGCGGGCTTCATTATCGCTGTCATCACTTTGGATTGGAATGACAGCCAATGCACCTCCATATTCTTGACTTTCTCCTATCTTGCCTTTCCCTTTGCCCTTGACAGCTAACCTTGCACTCTTCCTTCTTGGCATGCTAGTGGGAGACTTCTTTGGCGATTTTCTTTTGCTAGGGACAACTCTTGTCACTTTTGGAGTGGCAGCCTTAGGCCCTTTGTTTCTTGCTGTGCTGGGCTTTGTCTTCTTAGGAGAAGGAGGCACAATTGCTTTGCCCTTGTCATCTTCTTGAAACCGCTTCTCTCCTTGAGGCTGTTGTGTGTCTTCTTTAGGTTGCTTCTGCTCTTCAATGTCATGATGCTGATCTGTCTCAAATTCTTGTTGCTCTTGATCATCAACATCATGCTGCTGATGTGCTTGGAATTCTTGTTCATTTTGTGGCTCAAGCTGCTGCTCAAATTTCTGCCCAAATTGCTGTTCATGACCTTCAATATCAAGCTGCTGCTCTTCCTCTTGTCCCTACTGTTCATTTTCATTGAGATGCTGCTATTCAGCACTCTCTTCTTCTTGCTCCTGCTGCTGACCTTCACCACTGTCCTACTGCTGTTCATCCCTTTCTTCTTGCTCATGCCCTTTATCTTCTTTTTGTCCTGACTGTTTTGTGGTAATCTCGAGCCTTCTAGGAGTAGGCCTGCTGGACAAAGGTACAGGGCGATGAATAGGCTGGGTGGGAGATATATGGACAGGAGGAACAGTGGAGAAATCCGGGTGACTGATGAAAACATCCCAAGAAACCCCTTTCTTCTCCAACTGATGTAGAATGATAATTTTGATCAGAGAATGATGGAAAAGGGAAGCTATTTGCAGAGATGGAGTCTTCTTTTGGACTAAGGATGCCATCTTCTCGATGCTTTTGCATAAAAAGTAAGGGAGATTGAGCTGCCTAGTTCTAGTGAAATGCATCAATAGTCGGACATGATAGGCATAAACTCGAGTAAATCTCCCTTCACAAGTAAAATACTTCATTATGACCTTCATTAGAGGAGCATAGCTGGCGAGAAGATAAGAGAAAGGAAAAATAGCAGTGCAAGTATCTCTGTGCTCGGGCTTGATGAAAGGCTTGTAGTCATCCAAGTCTAGATGGGTCTGTTTGAACCATTTCTCGCCATGATATGGAATTTTGGTGGCTTTAGACACTGACCTCGGGTAAAAATTGAAATCAAGGTCTGCTACCTGGAAATGTTTGCTTTGGAACCTCAGGGCGCATAGGTGTGTCAAGGGCGAGAAACTTTTGACCTCCTGTACCTTCTGGCAGAAATCTAAACAACCTACCTCATGAAAATTGAAGAGGATGGATGGATGTGCATTGACCTCCTCTGTAGAGATTGGATCATATCTTTTATGTAAACCACTTCTGTTGTCTTGCCTGGGCGGCATTTTGGGCTAAATAAGCTCTTGAAGCACCAAACAATCTTACTGCCTTTAAACTGCCTTCTTTGAGCTAAACCCTGTCAATTCACTGTTTTGATAGAGAAACAATGTATTTGGATGATTTGCAAAATATTCCCTCACAATACAAAACCCCTGCTCCTTTAAAAAATGGCCTTCCCACCTTTAATATGTATCTCAGCCAGCAGACCCCTTAACAAGAGACAATACAGTGAAATGAAGACAAACTGTTAGGTGAAATTGCTGTGTAAGGTGTCAAAATCGCCTTTCTCTGTGATGTTTGGAGCTCAAAAACCTGTTTGTATTTTTGACCAATGATAAACTTCCCAATCTTCACAAAATTCCCCTTTTCTAGCATGCCAATCACCCAAAAAACTCATATCTTATGCAATCAACCTTTAGTGTAAGCATACAGTCAATGTCACAGTTTATGTAACAAGGTGACAGAGTTTTTGAAAAATGCTTCAAAAGTTTCAATTAAAGGCTGTAGGAGTTTATCCTTTCACACAATCAAAGCTCCTCTTTCAATGTAGAACCCCTGTACTCCTTAGAAGAATACCTTTACAACTATCTGAAGATCAGCTTAACAGTGATCTTGAAGAATTAACAAAAGGCATTCACAAAGTGTACACAATGAACAACTACCCCTCTGTGGTTGGTAGGGTTAACTTTATTTTTTGATATTTTGAAGAATAAGCACACCCTTGTTCTTGATTTATGAAAGGTAAACACACAACGTTTTTAGCCTAACACAATTTCTTTTCCTGTAGGCACTTTTAATAGTACATCCACCACTCCAGCACAGCTTTGAACAATGGATATTTTCACAGCAAAAACACAGTTTACAGATACGGTGACAAGTTTCAATATGTTTTTGAACTGTGGTATCGAAAACTATAGCAAGTCACAAGTCAAGCCATTCCTTTGCATCGAAACCTTAACTTTTATATGCATCTCATCAACATTCTTAACAACTATTTCAAAACTGATCTCTTTGGCCTCCAAAAATTATCCAACAAACGTGAAATCGAGGGCGAGTTTGTGCAAAATACCTCAACCTGCGATGCAAAACCCTTTGAATAGCTTGGGCCACCTTCAGGAGTGATTTGGAGGTGTGTTGAGTGTTTAACAAGTGCGCGGCACTTTGTAGAAAAAGAACGCCGCGCAATAACACAACCGGGTGGCCTGTCGGGTCGTTGTCGGGCGCCCGTGACTCGTCACTACAGGGGTGCCGCGCGCGGCTACAGGAGCACCGCGCGCCCTTGTGGCGTAGTTCAAAAAATTTGCCTAAGAGCGCCGCGCACCCCTACAGGAGTGCTGCGTGGTTTAAAAAACCTGAAACTCTGCAAAAACTTCTGCCAATCGATTTGGAACTGGTCCTTCCGCCTTGTTGAAGCTCAAAGGAGCGTTTTGCTTGCTTGGGAGATTTTCAAATGATTGTGCCATGGTTTTATTCTTTTGACAACATGAACCCCAACGGTCACTTTGCGTTTTTTTAAATGCCAAATGAAATGAGCCTTTGATTAGTTTTTGCAAAGGCTGTCGAAGTTTTTTTTTTTTTTTGCCCTTTTTCCATAATATCTTTGGTGCATCGTGAAACTTGGGTTTCGAGATGATGTTGGCAGTGGTGTTTTGTGCCTTTTAAATAGTTTTCATATGGACATCCTTTCTATAACAAACCAACCTATTTTGGAAATGTTAAAACTGTTTTGAATTATGCATTATAGTTTGAAAAAGGTGACTGTTGCTACCACTGCCTCCTTTGATGATTTCTTAGCACAGAGCTCCAATCCTGGATTCATACCTTAATAACATATAAGCTATCCTTTTCCATTTGTCAGCACTGTTGGTGATCACTTTAAAGCAGAAAATCCATTTAAGGCATGAGGAAAAGTATTTGACACTGCTTTGTCCTTTGAAATGATGAGGCTTATCCTTTAACTTGTTTTGACAACTTCTGTCTCCAATTGCTTCATCAACTCTTTTCCCTAACTGTAGGTGTCAAAAATTTCTGCATTTATTCAGACTTTTCCAATCTTCTATTGATTAAGAAAGGCGCTTTTTGCAATACACTGTCTCTGCTTAGAGCATATTACTATGATATCTCTGTCCCTTGAATAACGAAGACCTGCATTTGTTTCAAGCTTCCCAAAACTAACAGTATGTCAAATGACCCCCTTTTGCACATTTAAACAATCTTTTCAGTGATGATGTCTCCTGATAATAAAAGCCAAGATTTCCTTTGCTAGCTGTGATAAACAGTTTTAAAAAGACACTTGTCTATGATTGGAGTTACTTTCATTAATGACATGCCTCCCCAAGGGTTCAAAACTCAGATCATAAGCTTTTTATACCTTTGTGTTGAGGAGACAAACATATGAGGTGTAGAATGACTGCTGGAATATTTCATAGGTACCAAGGCTTTTATCAGTCATTTTATTTTCAATGGAGCTCTGAAATCACCAACTCTACTGCATCTGAATGATACATTTGTCTTTGTGGTGGAGTGTAGATCGCAACACCTGAACTTACACTGGCACTTTGACTGATGTCAAGATGTTCTCATGTCTGTGGTTGTTTACTACTTGCCTGCTTTTTCTCTATGTTTATCCAGGTACCATGGACTGTATCCCACAGCCCAACAGAAACATAAAAGCACACAGAGGTCCTTTTTACTGAAGTGTCCTCTTGCTCAACACTGATTTGAGCCATTCATATTAACACCCCTGTAGAGATATTTTGTTATGATAGCTTTGATCAATGGAGTCTCTTTTTGTTGCGCCATGATGAATAATGCTGGCAATTTCAATTTATCTTCTTTCTTAGGGCACAAGAGCAAAAAACTCTACTTTCTCTTGATTTGAACATTTCAGATCTTAGCCCTGTTTTGATCATCATTTTCCCTCAAAAACCTTGAGTCACTGTTTCACTGTCTAGTAAAAAACAAACCTGTGTTTATAGTAAGTTTTGCAATTCTTCAAGTCAACATTGGCCATCGCCCTCTGCTTGTGGATGAAGGAGGCGCCTTAACCGTTTGCTTATAGATGAAGGAGGTTCTTGGCCATGTCAAATAACAAGTTTGTTTGACAGTGTTGTCTTTCTTTTACTGTGCTATCAGGCTGAATGAAGCTGTAAGAGTTTGATGAGTAACTCCTTACCCTGCAGATGTATCTCAGGCTCATGTTTACATTGAGAAGCAGTTGTTCTTCTAAATGTGGATTCAAGAATTTTCTCCTGAGATGATGATATATTTCCTGTCTTTGTAAAATCCATAAAACACTGTAAAACACCTAATAATCAGCTTGAGACTGTGGTCTATGCAGTGCTGAGACTTAGGGGTGTGTAAGTGGCGCGACTTAGGGTTGTGATCAATTTCATTTGCAGAGTGGGAGGTCTGTTATGATTGGTCTGTAGCAGATGGAGGTTTTTGGCCTTTTGATGGTTGCCAAGGGTAAAATGCCTTAAAGCGCCACTTCCGAACTTAGGGGAGGCTTTTGAAACAGACTTGGATTGTCCTTTTAGAGCTGATGGGAAGACCAGTAGGGCTAAAGCTAGATAGGATAGTGATAATGAGGTTTAACCTTGACATGGGCAGACTGAAAAGTAGGAGGGCGAAAAAAGTTTTATGAGGGTTTTCTAGATGACAAATTGACATATGGAAATCAGCTTCTAGAAAACTCAACTATGGATCTAGTCATCACTAACAAGTGAAAAATACTGATGACTAACAGTGGCTCCATTTGGGGAGGGCAGCTCCTCGTCAGGAGGTGTCCAGAATTCAGATCTTTGGCTTATGAAGACCAGTGCCTTACCCATTGGCACAAAATTTCACCCTTCTTTGATGCTATTTCTGAAAAGTGACAGCATGGTTAACATCAATGATACTTCTACCTACCCCACTATCTTTCCTAACATTTTTTCTTCTCTTTGGCGCATTTGAACTAGCAGCCTTTTGACAATGTATATTTTTCTTTTTGAAAAATGAACCTATCTATTTCTACTCTTATATCTGCCGGGAGTTCAGATTAAACTGATGAACTCCTTCATTACTCTACCTATGCTAGATCAACTGTCAAGATTAAGCAGTTTGACAGGATTTTGTTCTCTAATCTAAAACACGAAATTTAAAAGATGATCAAATCAGGATTAGACAATCTGATTTGTCATGTATTTGCGGCATGATAGTACAAACTGCACACAAATATTATTCTGCAACAAAAGGAAAACTAGACAAGCGGGGCTAAGATGTACAATGTATTTTTCATCCCTCGCTTCTCTCTTTGGTTCTATTTTAGGCATGTGGAACCAGAATCTCTCCCTAATCTATACTCTGTGATAAGTCAATCTTACACAATGTTGACCATATTTTGCATTCACTAACTTATCAGCAAATAAATTTAAACATGCTCAGCTATGATTAGGCTAGATAGTTGAACAAGACATTGAAGTACTAGTAGCGGCATTTAGACTTGCTCGCTTTCCGAAAGACTATTTTTTGGAACATGGGGATTTTTTTCTATCTTCACTCGCCCTCTTTTCTATTTTTTGATGTTTTTTACTTTTCGGTTTATCTATTTTTCAAACAGTGGTATATACAATGAATGAAAGTGTTTCAAACTCAGAAATCTTGGAAATGACGGAATTTAAGCATCTTATCCTCGTAAGGATCTCCTCTCACCCTTGGCCCACTCAACTCCTGAAAAGAGAAATTTGGAAAGTTTTCTCTCTCTAACATGACATAGGGATTCATGCAAGAATCTCTGAACAGACCGGTATCTTCCCGATGTACCTCTTTGTATATCTGACTCCCACTCCTTTCCTTACTATACATTTTCCTTAAGTGATGCATGTACTCTTGGTCATTCTTGAAATAGATAATGACATCATCAAGGTATGCAAAAATGCAGAAATTTAAAACTGGGAACATGGCCTTCATGAACAGATTTCTGATATTGGGTGGTTTTGCAATTTTGATTCTGAAATTAGATCTACCTCGCGCAAACGGGAAAAAATCTTTAAGCTGTCTACTTTGCAAGGGAATCTTTTGAACATAACCTGAAACATCATTTTGCGAAAACACATGATTAAAAGCACTTTTAATTGGTATATCATGGTCTTGGGTAGAAAAAACATAATTTATGTTATAGGGATATGTAGTAGTATTTCTAAAATCGAAACAGACTCTATGACCAGCTGTTTTATCCCTATTTATTACAATTTGGTTCAGATTGTTATATTTTCTTTTTTCAAATTTATTCTTTGAGGGAGAAAAAGTATCACAACATTTTCCCTTGTTTTTCCTGTAGAAATTGGTATTCTGCATGAGATTTCTGATTTTAGCATTTCTGAGTTCTTCATGAAAAGATAGAATATGAGCCAATTTCAGTAGCTCAGGTATGCTGGGACTGCAACTATCATTCTTGCTCATAAGAAGTTTATCAGGCATTTTTTCTAGATTTTGAGCTACTGGGGCTATAGTCAAAGTTTCATTTGCAGTGGATGATCCATATGATGGTAAATATTTGAGGTATGGTAGAAACATTAAACTCCCTTGCTCCCGGGTTCCGAACAGGTTTATGATGTGTAAGTCTTCTAAAGCCTTTACCCGGAAAAAATTTCCGCAGGTTATTGCTGGTGTTTGACTAGGGTTAGAGTAATTCGCTTGATAGTACATAAGGGTTTGCGCTTCTTGCTCTAATCCCACCCTAGAAGGGACATACTTACTTTCTTCATGACACAGCTGTTCATGATCATGGTAGTTTTGAGTGTCTAGTTCATCATAAGGCACCAGGGACAACTGATGAGGTGGATCAAAGTTTATTTCAGTTTCTTTTGACTCTTCCTCCATGTTTTCATCAATATGCATAATGAAAGAGTTCAGGTCGGAATGCAAGGAACACATTGGAATGTTATCTGGCCTATCTTGACTGCTAATCATGTATTTCATATGTGATTCTTGGTAGAGTATTCTGGTCTGGCCGAACATAGGAATGGTGGCGTATGACATGTCCAGTTGAATATTCCCTTGGAGTTTGGCTCCCCATGATCTGGATAGAAGCATCCCGTACTTGGGAGGGATGTCTGCCACTACTATATCCATGATTAGATGTTTTGCAGGTATTTGGGCCAAACTAAAACAAAGGTCTTTGATCAAACCCAGGCATTTGAATCTACTTGAATCAAATGAATATAAGTCTTTGTATGGCCTTGTGATTTCTAGGCCTAGTCTTTCCATTACTACCTTCGGCATAAGATTATGCGATGCGCTGGAGTCTAGCATTGCATTGTGGAGGATTTGGTCATGGATGTTTAGGCTAATGTAAAATGGAAGAGTAGTTCCTTCTTGGAATTTTCCCTCTATCTTCAGACCAAAAAACACTTCAGGAGTGTCATCAGCCAGATTAACAATGTTTGCATCATTCCCTAGATTTAGGACCTTTAGCACTTGGGATTTATAAGAGTTTTGGGCGATGAGTTCGGTAAGAGGCATGGTGATCTTGATCTTGGCGATTTCGCCTTCAAAGCTAAAAGGCAGCTGAAGTTTAGATATGTTTGTTTCGGCTTTTTCAGCCATGACCTTTTCTATGTTCTGAGTTTGTTGACCTTGTTTTGGGATTTTGTTTGCCATAGTTGCTTCGGTAACTTTTGTGGAAGTACTCGGAGCAGCTGAGTTAGGACTAGTTTGGGTAACTTTAGCTTTGTTTTGGTCACTCTTCTCGACCTTGATTTTGTCACTGCTTACTGCTTTCTTGAGGATGGTATCAGGGGTTTTAGCAGTATCTGAGTTACCTTTCTTGGAATTATCTTGGTTTCTTTTGCTTCTAAGGTCATATTTCCGGTGAGCTTCTATTATGGCATTTTGAAAATCTATGGCAGGGTCGTCGAGATCTTCATAGTTGGCCTCATCTTGATTAGGAGAAAAGAACGCTTGTTCTTCTTCTGTGAGGTACACCTCACTCTCATTATCAGACCCTATAAGGTTCAAATGACTTTCACCAATGGGTTCTGTATCCCTGTCCTCTTCTTCCACATAATTTTCATTGAATGGTGGCCTAATTTGTTGGTCATTTTCCCTTGGTCTGTTTTGAGGCTGCTCCCTCCTAAAATTTTGGTTTCGGTTTCTGTTTGGAGGGTTTGGCTGGTTGTCCCTAACAGGAGCTTTTTCATTTATCCTTTCCCACATTTTGGCCATGGTTTTGACTAAGTCATCTATTCTAGGATCTAGGGAAGGTGATGAAGTGGAGACCTCATCTTTATATGTGACCTTTCTTTCTGATCTAGTCCTAGCCCTTTTTTCTGCTAAGTTGGCATCTGCTTTTATGGCTATTTGTTGCATCTCCTCTAAGGTAGGGGGATCTTTGTCTCTCAGATGATATTTCATGTCTGGATCGAAACCCTCGGGGAATTTTGCCAAGGCTAAACCAAGTGGTGGTTTGAAATGAGGTGGGAGGGAGTTATATACACTGTTGAACCTAGTGCAGTAAGCTTGGACACTTTCCCCATTTACCCGTTTTAGGTTGTTATATTCTAATAGGATTTGAATAGGGTTCCTTCGGACTTCCCACCTATTTTTGAAGATTTGATGTAGTTCTGGGATGTTGTGGATACTGTTTGGAGTCAAGCTTTTGAACCATGTTTTGGGTTTTACCACGAAAGCTTTAGGCGAATATTCTCTATTCGACGGTCATCGTCTTTGTACCTCGAGGTATTCATAAGCATCACTAATCCTCCTTACTGTCTTTGTTGAGGTGTGGTGTGTCTTCTCGTAAAGTAGAGATTTTATACTGATATTTATTTTTGGGAGAGTAGCATGGCGGTGGCAACAGCAAAGGTGCGTACTCGGATCGCCATGACGGGAGCTAATATGGATGATGCTTGCAAGATGAGGACTGAGTGGGATGAGATGAGGGTGGATTTGAACAGCAGTGGTGGTTTGGACGATGTGTGGCGGATGAGTCTTGGGACTAGTGATGTCCGGTTTTGGCTGCGAATCACTGGGATGGCAAGGGAGCCAAAGTGATGGAGAGAGTGAAAAATTCGGGGGGGTGTGGAAGAGGTGAAGCTTCTATACTAGGACTTTGTTGTGGGGTCTCAGGGGTTCAAGATCAGTCAAAGTTTATCTTACTATATGATTTGCTTAGAGAAGAGTTTTTGACGACTCTAATTCAAAAGTGAATACGGTAGGATAGTGAGATGTTTGGAGTCTTCATGATCTTGTTTTACGGCATGGATCTCACCGAAAGTAGCTAGATGAGTCACGCTTGGAAAGCTTCGCTGCATAATCTTCCTCACAGATCATCTACTACTGATAGGGGATTTAGGTCTGGATGGGATCTGAAAAGTGTTGATTCTTCGTGAGCTGCGATTTTGGATTTAGAGTTTAGAGAGGATGGTGATCGACGGATGTTTTGGATGGGTGGTCTCTAAATTTCCTAACTAGGTGAAGGATGGAAATCAAAATAAAAAGGGATGACTAGTGGAGTCATCAGGTGGAGACCAGAGTTGTATAGTGAAGATAGCTATGGTCTACCGTACCTGATAGAAATTTTTTTAAGGTGCTAGTTTAGTGATGTGCACCTGATGATTTGCTAAAAGTATTCTAGACTTGTTTTCAACACTTAGCTAGGGGTGATAGAGAACAAAAAGAGTTTACTCTAGAAATGTGTCTATCGGATGCTTGCTTGTTTAAGCATCTAAAGGACTAAAGAGTCTATAAGAGTTTGCTGACAGACTTTGATCAGTGTACTCAATGTCCCACTATCTCCCGCTATGTTAGTGAGCTTCGATGGGATAGGTTGATCGGGATAGTAACCTAGAGTTCGATAAAAATAAATAAAGGCTCTACTAGAGGTCAGGTGAGTCGTCTGGAAATTGGAATATACGAGTTGTTTTGAGGTATACTTGTATGGTCCACCACCCAATCATTGACAAAAACCAATCTAAGGGAGTGTTTTGGGATTTTTTGAGTTTCTATGTGCCTACAAGGTTTGGAAGAGTTTTCTATAATCGACTCATCATTTTGCTAAGATGGTGAAAGAGCTATTTTCTACTCTTCGAACAATATCTAAGTTTACCAAGCTTCGATTGCAGACTTCGAGAGTTACATAAGGTGGTTTACTTGGTTGTCACTAACTCGGGAAGGTCTCCGTCAGGTGTCTCACTATGTTAGTGAGCATTGGGATAAAAGTCAATCGAGATAGATCTCTTAAAGGTCTCTAAAGATGAGGGAAACTAAGTTTTTAATCACCCGGAGTCTCCACCGTGATCGCCATTATGTATGTTAGTGTGGCGATGAGGTGTCTCAACGAGTAGGTATGCTTAGTTCAAAAAAGGGCTCAGTGAGTCTTGCAGGATATTACATAGATTAGAATGAACTCAGGAAAAAAGTCACCACTGTTGATCGCCATCATGTTAGTTTCCCCGTGATTTGGCCGAATTGGTGAGCCAAATGACGATGTAACATCAAACCAAGCTTTGGAGCCCAAGGACCTAGCCTTCTTTCGCGGACCGGAAGTGCTCTCTCTCATTATATGTAAAAGATACTTCCGTGTGTTTGATTATGGTGTTCGACAGTATTGAAGCTAGTGTGCTAGTGAGTTTTTGCAAATTTTTTGGTTTTTCTAAGTTTGTGAAGGGATAAAACTGATCAAAAGATATAAAAATGGGTAACAAGAAGTCAGAATCACAGCTGCGGGCTATGAGATTAGGTCGAAGAAAAAGCTACGATGATGATATAAAATGCTCGTAGAGCCGATTTGGATTTCAAGGTAGAAAAGGATCATCAGGGAAAAATATGGAGTAAATGGACATCAAGTTTGTGAAAAACGATGATTTCAGCCACACTCAGTTTGATAGCAGGACATAAACATGTTATAGCAAGTTATTAATCATGCAAAATGTAACTACAGCTAAATAATACACAGAAATAAATAATTACGTAGCCAGCGACAGAAGTATGAGACCCTCTAACTTTGGGAAATGGCTATCGGACTTTCTAGGGAAAACACATAAAGTACTAGAGTAACAACTCCCAAATACTATGCAGAAACGCCTAAACACGGTCTTCTAGGTTATTTCGGGCACTTTGACAAACAAGCTTTCATAGTTTTAGACAAAAGGGCTAGAGTCGGGACTAGGCCTCCTTGGTTCAACAAGATGATAATCTAATGAGTCAAAGAGATAGTTTCATGGACAAAACTATGGAAAGTCTATAGGTAAGAAAGGGCACACCATGCATCCTACTCAACATGCATAGAACTTATGAATAAACCAGCGAGTATCCTTGAGCTGCCTAAAGAGCGATTAAGGAATTCTTTGGTGCAACTAAGGAAGAAGAAAACATAAAAGCTCATGCAAGATTCCCAGAATTTTGAGGTGCCTCCATGAGCATATCTCGCACTCATCTCTCACCGATCTACTAGCAAGCAAGAAGCATGTATCATGAATGAAAAATCTAGAAGACACACAACAAAGCAAGAAACACTATACCATCTACCATGTCACTGGAATCCACTCAACAATCCTTCATCATTCATCAAAAGCATCCAGGGCGAGTACCCAAAATCATAACACAAGTATGGATCTACAAAGCTCATATGATCAATATGTTGCTTCTTCTCTCAAGTTCTAGCCTTGTTTTACAATGAAGCTTGGAGATAAAGTCGAGCCCAAGTGAGAAAACTCTACGGTGCAACTAGCTATCCCATTGGCCTAATCAAAATATCTAAAACTTGTCCTGCAGGGCTTTGCAAAAGCCTAGGCACAAAAATATCTCATAAAATATCTAAAGATATTGCTAAAAAGGAATTTAATTGACTTTTCAACATTTTCCAAGTGCAAAAATACGACTAAACGCACATGAAAAAGCAGATTTTTGAGGTTCAAAAATTACAAAAAATACTTCAAATTTGTATATCAAAAAAGGTCCCCTGACTTGCCGGAAACATTTGGCTTAGCCTTTCCTCGATGTCGAAAACAGAGGGCTCATGATAGCCTCGTTGGAAAGCTCTAAATGTCTACTTTCCGTTTGCAACTAAAATCACCTCAATCTGATGCCTAGATGCGTCCTGCCAAATCGTACCTGTGTGTCAAAAAGCCATGAAAATTGCGATGACACGATCGATCATGACGGCACAATGTGCAAAAAGTGAGCATTTTACGCCATTTTGAGAGGGGGAGATCATATCCAAATGTCTCTGAAAATTTCACTGAGGACATGCTCATGAGAAATTATGGCATTCGAGTGATACCACTCTCCTCCCTTGATGAATCCTGAAAATGAAATGGCGAATTTATGAGTTTTTGATCAAAAAACTCAAAAAATGCCAAAAAACCAAGAGTTTGTCAAAATGGGCTCAAAATTGGTGTGCATGACTCAAGGGTCCTTAGCAACATTTTTCAAAGCTGAAGCTCAAAATTTCTCCAAGTCAAGCGCTGATATGCCTTTCTTTATCTTTCACGTCGTCGGTGCTTCCCCCTTTCTTCCTTGGTTTCTCTTGAGTGGCTCTTTCAGCTTGCGTCGAGCAAGCTGATCTAACTCCTTTGATAGTGTTGTGTCATCTTCCCTTTGCGTCCAGGGTCTCTATTTGCCTTTTCAAGCTTCATCTCCAAGTGTTTATTGGCTCTTTCTAGCCATGCCTCCTATATTTTCTTCAAATTCTTGCTCAAGTAGTGCGTGAGGGGAAAAGGATTTAAGATGGGCTCTCGTTCTTCTTCCTTTTGCTTATCGAGTGCTCTTTAAGCCTCATGGTTCTAGGCCTCTTTCGCCTAGGCTGGTATTCTTCTTCATCTTTCATCAAATTCACCGATGAGCTCCTCTATCCTTAATTGTGCTTTAGCGCACCTCATTCTTGTATTTGATTGCCGCGTTGCTTCATGAACGCCATGTGAACACTTCCACCGCTATTTGGATCTCAAGAAATTATTGAAGTTCTTTGTCCCGATGAAGTGCTTGCCTCCAATAGCTTCAATTTGACACTCGTGATGAATTAGAAGGTTTTCAAAGAAATCGTAGGATTCATTATCGTTGTCATCACTTTGGATTGAGAATGACGACCAATGCACCTCCTTGTTCTTGACTTTCTCCAATCTTCGCCTTTCCCTTTGAAGGGCGTCAATCTTGCACTCTTCCTTCTTGGCATGCTAGTGAAAGAGAACCCTGCTTTGGCGATTTTCTTTGCATAGGGACAACTCTTGTCACTTTTGGGAGTGCTGACCGCTCAGACGCCCCTCTCTTTTCTTTCATTTGTCAGCTGAGCTTTGTCTTTTTAGGAGAAGGAGGTACAATTAGATTTGCTCCCTTGTCATCTTCTTGAAAGCTGTCTGCTCTCCTTGAGGTCAGCTGTGTGTGTCTTATTCAAAGTTATCTGCTTCTTCAATGTCATGATGCTGATCTCTGTCTAAATTCTTGTTACCCTTTTGATCATCACCACATTACTGTCATATGTGTGTGTTCTTTAGATGCTGTGCTCCATTGTGTGGCCTCAGCTCATTTCTCTAAATTTCTCATTACCATTTGCTCATGACCTTCAATATCGAAGTCTGCTCTTTCCTCCTTTGTCACTGCTCGGTTTCATTTTCTAGCGAGATGCTGTTGTTCAACACTCTTTTCTTCTCGCTACTCGCTGCTCGCCTTCTACCACCGTCCCTGCTCTATTCTTCATCTTCGGCTTGTCGCTCTTCATCCCTTTTCTTCTTTCGTTCAAAGCTCACTTCTCGTTCACTAACACTCAAGCTAACATTGTGCATATCAACTTTCATGCTCACTTATGTGGCTCGAGCTCGCTGCGCACGACCATCAAAATCATGTTGGTCGCTTCATCAGGTTCTCTCATGTTTGTCCTCTTCTTTTTCTACCTCGTTCATGTCCTACCTTCTTCATGCGATATCCTTCGGTTGTTATGTAGTAATCTTGGAGCCTTCTAGGAGTAGGCTGCTGGCCGGACAAAGGTACTGGAGATACAGCTGAATAGGTGGGGTGGGAGATATATGGACGGAGGAAACGATGGAAGAAGTCCCCAGGTGACTAATGAAACTATCCCATGGAACTCTCTTTTCTTCTCTAGTGCCGGTGTAGGATGATAATTTTGATCGCAGAATGATGGAAAAAAGTGGGAAGCTATTTGCAGAGATGGGAGTTTTCTTCGATCGCTGGATGCCATCTTTCCTACGATGCTTTTTGTATAAAAAAGTAAGGGGATTCAGCTGCCCTAGTTCTAGTGAAAATGCATCAATAGTCAGATACATGGCAGGCATAAACAAATAAATCTCCCTTCACAAGTAAAAATACTTCATTATGACCTTCACTTAGAGGAGCATAAGCTGGCAAGAAAGATAAGAGAAAGGAAAAAATAGCAATGCAAGTATCTCTATGCTCTGGGTTTGATGAAAAGCGCTTGTAGTCATCCAAGTCTAGATAGGTCACTTGAACCATTATCTGCCATGGTATGGAATTTGTGGTGGCTTTAGACACCGTACGTCCTAGAAAACTTGAAATCGAAGGTCATTGCTGCTCGAAAATGCTTGCTACAGGAACCTCGGTGTACATAGGTGTGTCAAGGGCGAGAAGCTTTTGACCCTCCTGTACCTATACAGCGTAAATCTAAACAACCTACCTCACGAAGTTGAAGAGGATGGATGGATGTGCATCGACCTCTCCACAGTAGAGATTGGCTCCTATCTTTTTATAAACCACTTATTTATGTCTTGCTGCAGGGCGAAATTTTGAGGCTCAAATATGCTATTTAGAAGAACTAAACGTAGCCTGCTGTTTTTTAAACTATCTTCCTGGAGCTAAACTTTGTCTCGTATCATAACTACCAACGTTTGATCATGCGGCTAATGGTTTTGAGGATAGTGTGAAAATGCCTCTTTGATATAGGACCACGTCGCGTTTTCAAATGTACAACCCTTTCTTGCCTCTTGTATTTTAGTCAGACAAGTACTTATAATGACATACACGATCAATCGAAGAAAACACGGTGAAGGTACTTTCTGTAGTTGGATGCAGTAAAGAAAGAACCTGCGCTTTTAGATGTTTTGAGGATCCAGAGTATAACCTTGTATCCTGTAACAAAGGTAAAAAACACAATCTTCTCGAGCTTCAAGCCACCCATGTTTTTCCTTGTGAGCCCCTTCACGATTAGATTCAAAAACCGAGCTACAGTTAACGGCAGTATCATCTATAGATTCAAATCCTGTCTTGGTAAGGAACAATGTTTTTGAATGTTTCGTGCACAATCTCCCTCTCAATACAAAAAAACCTCCTAGTCCTTAAAATTAGGCCTTCCCAACCTATAATGCTCTTATACAAGTATATTTAAGAGCATAAACAAAAATCAATAAAGATACACGATTTAAAAAGATTACTTCGTGATGGTGCAAGGTGACATGGCTTTCAGGGTGCTTTGAGGGACAAAGACAATAGCTTTGTAGTGAGCAAACACTCTCTTCTAATCAAGACACCGCCCCGCATTTACCAATCTTCACTCACAACTTTGTCGATATTTCCAAATGGCAACTCACGCTTTCATACACTAGAATATGTTTATGGTCGAGAAAGCAACCTTGATTCTCGCTCTTCAAAGATACCGAAAAGAAAAAGCTTTGAATGATGACCAAGTTATATGTGGAGGATTACCGTGGTTTGAAAATTAGGGGCCACCGTCTCAATTTGCAAACATTGAGTTTCTACCTTAGTTAGTGTCTCCATCTCTTAATCTTGTTTGGAGGTCAGTCTATAGGCTCTTTGAAGCAATCTCCATAGTTTTTGCTTTAAAGTTTCATTCTTAGTTAGCATAAACACTCGTCAATCTCATTTTCTCTTTTGTTTACAAATGAAAACACCGAACGTAATCGTGATTTTTCACCCAAGATTTTATCCTCTTCACTCTACATCAATGAATTTGCAAAGGTCATATAGGCATATAAATACCTTTTAAAATGGTGGCAAGGCTTTTAGAGAGGCTGCAGGCAGTACTATAGAAATGACTTGGAGGCGTGCTGAACCGTTGAAATGTCGCGGCGTGCTGGTGTGATAGCGCCACGCGAGAAGCTTGTGTAGGGTCATTATCGGGTCACTCATCACCTGATGCGCACAGGTGCTGTACAGGGCATGCCCTGGCGTTGCCACAGCGCATCCATTGTGCGCCTGTGTTAACTTTCCTGCGAGCACGCCATCGCGCATCACAGACTGTGCGCATGCTGCTATGTTCAAAAAAAGCTTGGTAAATAAACAAGAATCGCCTCGTGAACTCGCCTTCTAAAATGCGAAATAGCAAGAGTGAGGTTTGCTCGTGTTTTTTAGATATTTGAAGAAGCCCAGTAACGGTCTCTCTGTCCATTTGAAATGTAAATAAAATGAAAAAACCCTTGGTTTAGTTTTTTGAGATGGTTTGTAAAAAATTTTCGCTTTTAAACCAAGGGTTTTGTATATCTATGAAACAAGAATGAGCCCGAATTGTGCTGAAGGGCCCACACTTTGAAACTTTTGGTGAAATACCTCTTTAAGACTTGATTTGACATTTTCTACTTTATATGCCCATATCTCGTTTCACTAGAAAACAAAAACTCGGATCAAATAGATTTTATGCCCTGTAGGTGCAATTCTCCACCGATGCCTTTTCTAGCGTGCAGGTGAGACCTAGATGTATTTGCCCGAGCTGGGTGTTTTCTCGTCTAAAAAGAAAGGCATTTTCTTCTAAAAACCTTTCCTTTATTCAAAATGTAACAAAGATAGTGCTTTTTGACCTCGTTTTCATAAGGAATCTACTTTTCCTAGTGATAGTGGCATGTGAAATTGCCTTCAATGATTTCTAGAACTCAAACACTATGCCAAAGTTCTTTTGTACTTGATGAGCTTGTATACCTATTTGCAAGAGACAAAACTAGATCAAATACATTTTTGCTCGGGTATTATGATATAATCTTGTCCGTAACGTAAATATAATCGGGTGACATGTGTTGCTTAAACCGTAGATGCAACCGTTAGGTGTTTTTTGAGTTTTTCTTTCTTTGACTGTGTGTAGAAGGCAAAACAGAGATGATACACCAAAGTTAGAAAGTGAAACAAGGAGAGCACGCACCTTTTGTTTTCACGTGAAGGAGGTCTTCACCGTCTCATTGCGTGTGCACAGGGAAAAACTAAGCCGTCACCCACTTGCCTTGGTCAACTTATGATAAGTCATTTGAAAGATAACCTCTGTGGGAGTAGGGAGATTAGTACTCTTTGAAAAACAACCATCATTTCTTTTGCTCGTGTAATGACATGACTTGTCAGCCCTTTCTTCAATTTGGTTTTGTTGAGCAAAGAAAGTTCGTCTATAAATAGAATTGTTTTCACTAATGACATGTCTCCCCAAAGGTTTAAAACTTCATATCATAACCTCTTTTATACCTTTGTGTTGAGAAGATAAGTATGTGAGATGTGAAATGCAGAGCTATAATTACTCACAAACATACCAAGGCTCTTTTTGGCCACTTTCTTCTAATGGAGCTCGAAATCACTCAAACTCTCTCGCATCCGAAGGATACACTTGTCTTTGTGGTGGATTGTAGATTGCAACAACTGGACTTACACTAGAGCTTTGATTGATATCAAGATGTCTTATGTCCGGGATTGTGTACCACTTGCCCGCTTCTTTCTCTATGTTTATCTGGGAAGCTATAGACTTTATCTCACAGTTCTCAACAAAACATAAGAACACACAGAGGTTCTTTTATCGAAGTAAGTCCCTTGCTTTTCATCATTGATTTGAGCCATCCATATAAACACCCCTCGACAGAGATATTTTGTCATGATAGCTTTGATCATGGAGTCTTTGTTGTGCCATGATGATGATGCTCGGCAATTTCAATTTATCTTCTTTCTTAGGGCATAAGAACAAATACTTTGCTTTCTTTTGTTTTTGCACATCTTAGATCTTAGCCTCGTTTTGATCATCATTTTCTCTTCAGAAACCTTGAGTCACCGTTTCACCTGCCTAGTAAAAAACAAACTCGTGCTTATAGTCGTTTTGTAATTTCTTCAAGTCAATATTGGCCGGCGCCGCTCTCGCTAGATGAAGGAGGCGCCCTTAACCCTCTCGCTCATAGATGAAGGAGGTTTTTGTCATGACAAATAACAAGTTTGTTTGACGATGTTGTTGTCTTTCTTTTACTCGTCGCTATCGAAAGCTCGAATGAAGTCGTAAGAGTTTGATGAGTAACTCTTTACCCTCGCAAATGTATCTCAGCTCATGTTTACATTGCGAGAAGAGATTGTTTCTCCGAATTTGGATTCAAGAATTTTCTCCTCGAGATGATGACATGTTTCCCCTGCCTTTGTAAAATCCATAAAACACTATAAAACACCTAAAATCAGCCTTGAGACCGTGGGTCTATGCATTGTTGAGACTTAGGGGTGCGTAAATGGCGCAACTTAGGGCCGTGATCAATTTCATTTGCGAGTGGGGAGATCTCGTCATGATTGGTGCTCGTAGCGTATGAAGTTTTAGCCTTGTGATGGTTGCTAGTGGGTAAAATGCCTCAAAGCGCCACTTCCCTAACTTAGGGGAGGCCTTTGAAACAGACTCGGATTGTCTTTTTTAGAGTCGATGGAGTGCACTGGGTAGGGCTAAAGTGAGATAGGATAGTGATAATGAAGTTTAACCTCAACATGGTAGGATCTGAAAAGTAGGAGGGAGAAAAAAACTTTTTGTGTATGAGGTTTTTCTAGATGACAAATTGACATATGGAGATCAGCTTCTAGAAAACTCAGCCTATGGATCTAGTCATCATTAACAAGTGAAAAATACCGATGACTAACAAAAAGGAAGGAGAAGTATGGGAGATAGATCTATCTCTAATTAAAAATAGCATCACTTGCATCAATTTTTTCGTGTATGTAATGAGATGTTTACCAACTCCCTTTAGCTTTGGAAGTACTGCACAAGGGGATGAAGCAGGGGACTGCATTCAAACTCTTTGAGTAAAAGTTTTTTGTCGTTGTTTCAATTTTCTAAACTCATGTATGTGAGATATTTGCCTTTATCTTCTTCATGTCTTCTACTATATTATATTCGATAGTATTAGAGACAACTAATGGCTTGTATGTAGAGTGGAAGACTATACGAAGTTTGGTTTGATTGAGAGAAGAAGTTTTTTGTTAACAATTTTATCCTTATTAATAGAGGATGAAGACTTTTTCTTTTGGAGACCGAGGGAGGTCGCGTAGAATTTTACTTCTAATGTTAACTGAAGTGCCTCATGTCCATCTTGCTACTAGTGATGTTGGAAGGATAAAGTCCCATAATCCATGAACTTCAACTAGTTATTCATCTTGTGATTCTTCTATGGATGATATAGTTTCATCTTGATCTTTGTCTTGATCAGACTTTCAACATTCGAGATTACATTTGGAGGTTGGGAAGCTTGATTTTTTCTTAAAAGATCACGAAAGGTTTCTTCGAAGAATATTCAACTACTTGTTTCTTTATTTCAACCATATCATTTGACATATTTTTTGAGGACCTTTTGTAATCCCTCAAGATCATAAGGATCTTTGGATGTTTTCATTTTGGGTTCATCCTTAAAATGAAACCTTTTTTAGTTTTTTCTATCTTCCCCTGTGCAATTTATATCTCTAAAGCAAAAATTATTTTTTTCAATAGAACTTGAGCTTCTTTCATATTTTCTACCATTTTAGCCTTATTGGATTTATCTACAAAAATATAAACTATTATAAGGAAGAGAGGATATGTACTATTCTATTTGTACATCTACTCTAGGCTTAGATATGGTTGGGATTTTATTGAGTAGATTATTAAATATGGGAGATGAAATCTTTGATCTTTTCTCCGTATTTGCTTTAAGATTGGAAAAGTAATTGATAAGAGTAGTAGAGCAGTATGATCATCACCAAATTTAGCAAGGAATTGTTCTTCAAAAAAATATCCCAACTTGTAATAGTGCTTGATGGTAGTGAAAAATACCATGATCTAGCCGATCCTTGAAAAAGTATAGGAAATAATCTAGCTCATGCAATCTCTTCGGTGACATCATTAATATTTATGGAAAGAAAAAAGAATTATGGAGATGTTTTTCCTTCCGTAGGTAGAACATCATCCTGGATTATACATAGGCAACCATCTTTCAGCGATGCTTGGGTAAAGGATGAAGAGGGCTTTTCGGTAATTGAACGACTCAAGATCTCCGCCAGTGTCTAGCGCCATTGTGTGAAGTGGAGGATTAGTTTGCTCCCGAATGAGGATTTGGAGTGGAAGAATTAGTTCTAGTAGTGGATGTTGTTGTAGAAGAAAAAATTATGGAACTAATACCGCTTGAGGTAGTAGTTGTAGACTCGGGAAGAAGAAGGAATGTGAATTGATGAAGAAATTGTTTGATAAGATGTAAATTGAGGAAAAAATGATGGAGTTTTGGAGGGGTAGGAGAGGATTGAATCTCACTAGTAGATGATTGGGTTTTTGGATATTGTAGATTTCCTATGGTGAGAATGGAGAGGAAACTCAAAATGGATTATTTCGATCTTTTCACTCTTACGAGTTAATACAATGATGTCTCTCAAATATTGAAGTAAGACTTTCCCCTTTCCGAGGCTTCAGAAAGTACAGGTTTCTCTGCCAAAAATAGAAATTTCTTCCAATTTATTTATTAAGGTTTGTAATTTAGGTGATTTTGGACTATAATCCAAAGAGATTTCTTTATGAATAGAGCTAGGATATTTGGGAGGAGATTGAACAACTTCGATCTAATAATAGGAGATCTTGAACAAGGACTAGAAGTTGTAGGAGACTGGGAGGGAGAACGACCCTTTTGATGGTCTTTGATTTTTGGATTAATATTTGGTTCCATTCATAGTCTAATGGCTCCCTCCTTCTAGCACCAAAAATTTTGAGGCCCCGAAAATTGGTGCAACAACATCAGGGTAAAAACCACTCCGATCGTGAACTTAAAACCGTCCCTTTTCCATTTGGTATGGTGGCTTCGATTGGATTTATGGGACCAGCTTTCCTGCTGAAATATAATGGGTGAATAGATGGAATTATAGCGTTTGTAACATTTGGTAGATAGAAGTAATATCATGCTTGAAGTAAATAATATATCTATCTATATGTATCTCGAGATGAAATATATTCTTTGTGCATCTTTAAAGATGATCTTTAAGTGAATGCTAATAAAGATTATACAAAAACTTAGAGATATGGAAACGATTTGAAACTAATCGATTTAATTAAATAGTTAATTAAATCAATTGGATAAGACTATATCGTAACTATTTACCGCATGTATTGAATATGTATCAAAAAGATAACGATCATAACATGTTCAAAAAGTAGAGTTAATGCATGACTAATTTCGGATAGACACATAAAACAAAACACCATAAAAAAATTAACCATTTATCATTTAGATCAAAAGATTAACATATAGGGATAAATGTACCATGTACATGCTAACTCTTTTCATTTGAGAAATAGTATTTGGTCCAACCCTTTTTTATTAAGAAAAAATTCAAGAGTAAAAAAAGTTTTGACTTCTATAAAGTCTTCCTTTCAAAATTCCGGGACCGCTGCTTAAAATACATGAAGGGGTTTATATAATAAAATTAAAATTATTAAAATAGTTACTATGATAAAAACTAAGGAGGTTTAAACAACTCTCTTAAACTAAGTGAAAATTAAACGCAGCATAATTTAAAGGTGAATTTCTTGATGATTGTCATGTTGTCTCATCAACCATTCATTCCTTCAAATAAAGGATGTTAAGCATAGGCTTAACCTCGGAGGTTGGTCTAGCTTCTGATGCATAGTTGTCCCGTGAAAATCGCATCTAAAAAGGTGGAGGTAACATGTAGGAGGATGAATATGTAAGACAACACAGCATAAGCCATTGGCTATGTGGCTTTACCAAGTATCTCCAATACTTCTCCCGATCCGTGTTTTCTAAAATTTTTTGATGTTTTCCTCTTTGACCTTTGAAACTTCTTGCCATTTCCTTAATACGTCTCTTCATAATAGGAAAAAAATCCGAGAGGGCATCTATCAATAAGATTTTTACAACGATGAGATTTTGTCCGACAATTTTACAATGTTAGTGGCCACATATTTTTTCTACAAATGGATCTTTTAGAATGCTTCCACTATATGTCCCGCTTAATAAAAAATATTTCCTTTTAGAGTCCTCAATTAAGCCAGGTTAGCCTTTTCGGCCATGCAAAAAAAAACTCGCTGTGACATCATCATGAAACTTTATCATTAATCTCATCGAAAAGCGGGATCCTCTAGTTCGATTCATCGCAATCACTTTGCTCAAAAAATTCAAGGATATTTGATAACTTTTGAAAAAAAATAACTTGTTGATCTGCTAGTAGGTATTTAGTTCCAAGGCCTCTTTTCTAAAGTCATCTATCTTAGGATTATCTTTCAATCTCTCTACAAAAAACCGTAATTGATGAATTTGAGTATCCTTTGAAATAATTTCATTTTGGTGCTAAATCTTCAATTGGTCCATGCTCTCTTAGAGCCGCACACATTCGTACCGTAATTTTTGGATGACGTTTTTCTTCTCTGCCTGTAGCTCATGTTCTAATTGAATGATTCTTTCACCCTTTTCTTTCATCAATTGTTGAACCTCAGAACCGTTATCTATAGTTGCAAATGCATAAGCTCCTGCGAACTGGGTCAGACGAGTTATAACTTGTGAAGGATATGCTTATGGAGCTTTCCATTCAACTTCCATTGAAGCATCTCTTGGGACAAGGAGTTGATATTTCTCTGTTCTCCCTCTCTTCCTTTTTCTTCTCATAATTGATTTATGTTTAGGGCTATAGAATATATTGAGAGGAGGGATTTCCTCAATCTTGAGTACAATTTCTGTAGTGGGGAAGGCCAGGATGAATTTGACTTTCTCTCGTGCTTACTAATTTGTCGAGAGGCCCAATAGTGAATGGGTTTTGACTTTTACTTTGAGGCATTTTCACAATTTGTTGGTGACCAATGTTACTATCACTTCATGATCCCCTTGAAGTTTTTGGTTAAACTCCTTCCGTACATCATTCAAATTACTTGGAAATTCTAATTCCTTGGTTTGAACTTCAACAGGTTTATCTTGTCTAATTTTACTAAGAACTTCAGTATCCTTAGGTGTTGGTTCTTTTTCCTTTTCCTTTTGTGTTAAAGGTTGTGAGACTTCCAACATTTTCAAAGAAATTCCTTCTAATATCTTATTCATGTATTGTTTTAACTTTGGCAATTGTTGTGGATGGAGACATAGGGTTCCTAACTTCTTAACTGCAGAGTAATTATCAACTGACTCAAATAATTTATCGAACTCATCATCTTCGTGTACAAAATGTCTGATTTTAACTTGGGTGGTAAAATCATTTGCGCAACTTTGTTTGGGTCATCATGTCTTTTTGAATTTATGAACAATTTTTCAAACATTCAACTTGGTTTACTCTCAATAATCTGATGCTTATAATTTTTCCAAGGCATAAACACCACAATTAATTGGAAAGGAAGGCCATGATGCTTTCTTAGCTTCCTTAAGAAACCTAGTTAATCTATTTCCAATAGTTTGATAAGCTATTTATCTTGTGAGAACCCTTATCGAACATATAGTGGTAAAACATGCATCCAGAAAGAGCTCCCAAACACTTTGACATAGGTAAACAACTCTTCTCCAAACGTTTTTTCCAATGGAGGAGAAAATAACTTGAGCTTATTTTTGACAATATGGGGGCTTCCTCATTCGAAGAAGACTTGAAACAAAGGGAGAATTACTCCATGGAAGATTTTATAAAAATGGTTTTCAATTTTGACTCCCATAACATGTTATGATAGACATGAATGGGGAGGGGATCCCTCAGTAGTCCATTTCCAACCCATGGCTGGAAAATCTGAAGTGAAACATGAGAGTGTCCATGACATAAGCACTCATATAAAATGGGGGGAAAAAAATTTGGAGGGAAAAAGAACGATTTTTCCTATATTCCAAAATTTGAGTAGCAATATTGTTGGACAAAATGTTTCCCTAATCCATAATATAAGATTTTGTGACTGCTTCCATTAGGGGAACCCATTCTATTGAAAATTTGGTAGTGTCAAGCTCACCAAAAAGCCTAGTCATCATTACAGCAACATAACAATAAGGACTAGAAAGTGAGTATGTAGAATACATACCCTTATCATTATTTTTGTGTTTATTTGGGTTGCTTCTCCATTGCTTGATTGGATTTGACTTCAACTTGTTCTCGCTGGTGAATTGCGACAAAAATTCCTTTTCTTATACCTTTTCTGGGTCTGGGATGTGGTACATCAACTTCAAATATTCGGCCTTAAAGGAACCTATCAACGTTCCTATGTTGGTTAATAAATTCATGTCCCCGATGTTGAGGTTATCAATTATCCATCTTACCATATCAGTATATGGTAATATTTTTAGAGCGTGCAACAAGTCAATGCAAAACAAAATTGGCCACTTCTTATCAGTAGTAGCACTGAGGAATCGAAGCATCAACAGATAAATTTCATTGGAACCCTATGAGGTTTCTCATCCTCAAACAACTTGCTACGATATGGCTTCCTAGGAGGAAGATCCACTTCTACGATTTGAATGTCGTGTCTCGTAAACGAGAGGAAGCATCTTTGTTCTTTTTCTTTCAATAGGTGCGAAATCTACAAGGACCATTGGTTTCTTAGCTTTCTTGAGAACTTTCGACATCTCCAAAGAGTTTTTATTAGTTGGGCTTGCATGTGAACAATGAGACATGATAAGTAGAAAGAGGCAACTTTGATTTTACAAAAGCACAAGTACCATAATAATGGAAACAATCAAATGAATGAAACTTGGCACGTTGTTAATACATGAATTCAAAGCTTATTTGTTGTCAAATCATTTTGGAGGCATGGTCTATACAACCATTAAGTTATGGAATTAATGTTCGGTATGGGTTGATGTACCCATGTAATCATTCCAGCATTAAAATGAGATTTGTCGTATCATAGTGTTGCTTGTGTGTAGATCTTAATAAAATGTCGATTGGCTTGGTTTTGTCGATTGTGATGTCACAATCACAATATCAGCAAAGATATATGAAGGGAAAGAGTGGTTGCGTTGCGAAAATGCGATGTGATCATTATATTGCATCAGCGAAATATGGAGGGTGACATTAAGACCATCAGGTAGAATTTGTGAAATGTGATTTGCAATCATGATAGCCTACATGGTGGAAGTGGGTCTATTAGCCACCTATAAAATTTTGACTAGAAAAAGCAGTGGCTAAATATGTTACCGAGCCTTCAAGAGAAACATTTCCTTTGTAAATCTATCATTCTTGAAGCCTCCATGTGTTTTTCCATCTCTTTACTATAATCTTCACTCGTTGTTTCCATTAAAGAACCCTACCGATTTGAGTGAAAGAAATCGCTTTTCAAAAGCCCCCCATTTCCTCCATTTCACTCCCACAAAATCTCCATTTTCACCACTTTTTCCCTTCATAAAATCCCACAAAATGTCCCCATTTAACCTCTAAACCTTCCTAAATCCCCTTTTAAACCTCATACCGCCCTTTATATCATTTTAAAACCCCTTCTTTTGCCTACCAGAACCCCCTTATAAGCCTTAAAAACCCTGTTTTTAAGCCTAAAAATCACCTTTTTACATTTTATAGGTCTTAAGCCCCTTAGGGCTTAATTCCTCTAGCCCCTTTTCTTCATGTGACCTACGCACCCCACAATCGGGGTGGTAAAACTCTAAGAAACCCTTTCCCGAGTCCCTTTTTTCTTTGTTATTTCTTTACCCCGACGTTTCGTGTTTAAATTAATCCAGGCCGTCGATCTATATGGATCAACGGCCATTGGGTGATTTGTTCTCCACCCATAACCTCTCTCCATTACCCCTCTTATTGAGTATTGACCATCGATCTTACTCCCAGATCCAACGGCCAATGCTTAATCGCATCGTGCCAGTCTCAAAGTGCCATCCCCTTGCCTCCACCGATTTTCGATCCCCGATTAAATCTTGACCGTCCATTCAGAAAGATCTAATGTGCCTAGCGCTTCATCGCATCGCACTCGCCCATCGCGTAACCCTCCACCATCCTGACCTCCGATTAACTCCGCCGTTGATTTCCTCAAATCCAACGGTCCCACATTTCTTCCGCTTTCAAACCCCACCCTTCTCATTCTCCCCCCATCGACGGGATCTACCGTCGATTCCCTATAGATCCGAAGGTCAAGATCTATCCCGCACACCTTTCCCCATCACATCCATTCCGCACAGTCCGATCCGGATCCCTTCGATCCGACAGTACGATAACGCATTTCACAAAACTTTTGTAAAGCCCGGATGTTAGCACCCGAGAAAAAAGCCCCAAACCAGCCCGGTGTTCAAAGGGACATGTGTCAGGTGGCATCCCATATCACACTTTTTTAGCCAAACCACTTACCGCTCAGAAAATTTTGTGAAAACCACTCCGATTCTCCGCTTTACCACCGACCCCCGCAATGTTTGTTTTTATCTTTTGATCTTGGCCATCAAACCTGTGTGATCGGATGGTTCCGATTTAATCTCACCACTAGTTTTCTTTTTTCCTCCATCTTTCCTCCCAAGTGTTTCTCCGAACGATCTACGTCGTAGATCTGCTATGATTAATATAAATCAACGGCTCCATTTTTAACCTTACCCCCCAAACCTCCAAAAGTCAGCGTTTTTGAGCCCTATTTTCACCGGGTTTTTTTTAACTTTATTGGTTTTTTTTAGGTTATAAAGGTTTTCCCCACTATTTTAAAAAGTAACACGAAGGCCAGGGAATGACCGTGTTCCAAGTCTTCAATACACGAAGGGATCGAAGGATTTCTTCATTAAAATGAACATCTCTCGCTCGTGTAAACCTTTTCAGCGTGCCTACGGAACAACCAAAACGTGCAGTGAACATCAACTAAACAAGAGAGTATCAAAGGTGCCAAAGGGAATATTAGAGTCGCATCGTTGAAAACACAAAGGACATATCAGCAGAGAAGCCTCTACACGCCAAATCGAGAGAGCGGTCACTCTCCATCGACCCATACCCTGCCACTTGCGGTCCTATTTTTCATTAACACAAGTCATCAGCTCAAGACTATCGAGTTATTGACATATATGCAGCTATATAAGTAAAGTGTCAAACCTACCAAAGCTTCCGAAAAGTCAAACAAAAACTACCAAAGCGCAAACTACAAGCAAAGGTCCATTCGAGTGAAGTATGGAGCATGCCATTTCTTCTCCATCAAGCCTCCTGTAGGCCAAGAAACATTAAATTATTCATTTAATTGGGCCAAGTATCTCTTCCGTTACTTCACCTCCTCATTCACCTATAAGAACTAAAAATTATATTGAAAACATTGTTAGGGTTGGTTGTAGGGATTCTATTGATTGTTTGAAATCGTTATTGAGGGGAAGTAGTTAAGTAGTTTGTATTATAGTAGGGTCAGGGAAAGAAAATTTTGGACTCGTAAAAAGCCATTGAGCTCAAATTATGTGACTCGGTTTTGTACATCAATTGAACAAGCGATTCACAAGATCCTGGTCTATATTATTGGTGATGTTTCACTCACCATAACTATTTCCTTTCATGTCTTATCATACTATCCATTATTCTAAGATAAAGGATAGCAAGCATAGATTAGGATATACCCCTTGGGAAGTACCCTAAATCTCACCGAAAATCTTTATCTTTATGTTTTCTCGTTATTTATGTATCTAAGAACAAGTTCATCATAATTTAACTAGGATCTAGTCGCGCCGGTCCATGCTTACCGATGTCTGAATTTAGAGTTGTTTCTTAGATGTTCTTGTTGGGTTTTAGCTAAAAGAATTGGGAAACTAGGAGATTATAGTTAGCCTCTGTCTCACTAGATTCCTTTCCAACAAGTCGACCTTTCTAAGATCCCTTCGAGTTAGTTTCAAAAAGCGGTGAAGGTTAAAAGTCTTTCTCTAATCTTAGGCCCCGCTTCCGTGTTTAATCTTATATGTGTTCTACTATTTAGAAAGTGGTTATGAGGATTGTTGGATTGTCTTCCTTGAGAGTATGCTGAAAGCAGGTTAAGTTAAAAGTCTTTCCTTGATCTTAAGCTACCCTTTGTGTTGAGAGTTTCCTTTGAAATCATGTCAAAGCTGGATAGGTTAAAAGTCCTTACCTGATCTTAGGCTTCCCTTAGGTTCCTTTCTTTATTTCCACCTCTTAATGTTCCATCTCACCATCTATATAAAAATATCCTTTGGTATAGATGACTTGCCCTATGGAAACCCTTGGATAGTTGTTATGAAAGTAATCCCCTTTCATGACTCCATAGCCCAATGGATTGATACTTCTCTTGACCTATATTCCCATGCCGAAACATCCTTCTATTTAGTTCCTTCTTTACTTCACATAACCTTCTCGCTTAATGATCTCCAACCAAACAAACAAACAAACCAAAACCCTTGTGCTTCATACCTAGCCTAATACTTTAACTGAGCTTCAAAGATATATCATTCTTTGCGCTTTATAGAAAGATCCCTCTTTGGATCCAGGAGGGCTAGATCCCTAGGATCCCCAAAGTGGTTTGATGTTGTCTTATCTTTTGGTCTCGCTAATCTGCCAAAAACATAGGAACCACAACAGTCCCATAAGATTTTCCTTATAGACTTTGTTTGGAAAAAATACATTTTACCTTTATAAAAGCACTCGATATGTATGTCACATCACAATAGGTGTCAAGTGGCTTTTTTAGGAGCCATATGTGTTACATTGTGATATTGTGATTGTGATATTGTGATTATTCTCCGCTTTAATGCTTTTAGAGCCAAAATTGAAGGTTTTTATCCCCCCTTTTATTCATATTTCTATCTAAATGAATCACTTTAAGGTATTATTTGCTTTAATCTAAAAATTTAAAAAAGGGTCCCCATTATTTTTCTAAGGTAACTAAGCTAAAATAATGGGAGTTGTTGAATAGCACAACATGTCCCTAATTATTGATGCTTACATAACTCCTAGAAATCCATGGTAACAAGGCCCAATGTTCATAACCAATCTTCATCAGAAGTGTGTTATCCATATTGTGATCTATATATTGTATTAAATTTGACCAATGTAAATGATGTAAATATGATTGTATGAATTTCTAGTGTAAAGCATAAGGCCAAGTCCTAAATAGTGATTGTTTAGGTATTTATTTTTTTATAAATTTGTTTTTTTATATTTACTGAGCTAAACTTGTCTTCTTATTCACAAGATGTGTAGATATAATTTCAAAAATTAATATAAAGGTCCGATGAGGGGAGGAGGAAGGGAGGTCTAGGGGATGAAAAAATGCTAAGGTTTCTCAAATTTCCTAGCTCTCCTAACCCCTAATATTTTCACCCATATTTGTTGTTAACAATTCAGGACTAATCATTGAATCCAAGGCCGTTTTTGGAAAGTCCACCTACCTTAATTATGAGGGCATGGGGGTTGATTACGTGCATTGAAGAGTGCAAGAAATTCCATCTCTATAATATTTAAAACATCTCTTTCCCATGTATTCTCCTCATGCAATTTTTTTAGTTGATCATTCCTATTGTGCACTATATTCCCTTTATTCATCCCATTCACTACATGCATTACCAACGAGTGAGAATTCTAAGAAAGGAATATCCAAATCTTTAAGGAGGTTGGAATTCTTGCATTGTGGGAAGAAAGGACAATTGAAGAAAGAATATTGATCTTGAAAAGGAAAACAAGGAGACGAAGAACATGAGAATAATTAGGAAGAAAATCTAGAAAGTCATGTGTTGAAATATGCTTTAATCCTTTCATTAGATAATATTACTTACTCTTGGATGTTATACTTAGGGGATTCATTTTGTACACACACCCCATAGGAAATGCTTTCAAGACTATGTTCAAGGTGATTTTTTACAAGTTTATTTGGGTGTTGATGAACCATATACAATTTTGGGAAATGGTGAAACATGATAAAATTACATAATTGAAACCAAGTGGTTGTTGAAATAGGTAGAGGCATGTTCATTATTTGAGAAGAAAATCTAATTTCAACAAGGCGGTGAGAAGTGAAGGTTGTATAATTACATTTACAAAGAAAAAACATGGAAGTTCATAGAATGATCATAGATAATAGTAGAAAGAGAGAAGATATGTACAATGTATTTATGTATCAACAATGTTGAATTTTTTATTGATTAGCTCCTAAAAGAGCAGTTACAACATTGTGATGGCATAAGATTGGGCGCATGAGTGAGAAGGGGATGTAGATTCTCCATTCAAGGAATTTGTTTCCAAGATCTAAGCAAGTTGATTTTATTTCTATGAGCACTATGTTTATGGAAAATAGAAGAGAGCCAAATTTCTCAATGTTCAAAAGAAAAAGAAGAGTGAAAAGTTAGAGCTTAAGCGAAAACAAATAGTGGTGGGGACCAACTTAGGTATCATCTCTTGGTGGCTCTTATGATTATTTTAATTTTTTTAATGATGTGATTAGGAAATTTTGTTTTATTGGATTCGAAAAAATATATAATCTTTAATTTTTTTGAGAAATTGAAATCATTGGTTGAGAATGATATAAAAAATAAGTAAAATGACTCATACAAGATAATGGTGGTGAATACTACACCAATGAGTTTGATAATTATTTTCATTTCATGGATTCATAGAGAGAAGACAATTTTAGGAACACCATAGGAAAATGGTGTGTCAAAAAGGATGAATAGAAAGATCATGGAGCATGTAGGGAGTATGAGATATGTGTAGGATTTTCCTTATAGTTTTGGGAAAATGTTGTGGATAAACTCTTGTTTTAATTAGGATTCTTGAAGTTCCTTGGATGGTGGCCTTCTAAAGGATGCATGGATAGGTAAAAGGTAATATACTCATTTCTTTGGAATTTTGGTTGTGAAAAAATTGCCAATATTAATAGAAAAAAGAACAATGTTTGAGGGAAAATCCAAAAGTTTACCTTTTTTTGGATATGGAGTTAATGATCTTAGTTATCACTTATGGGATTATGAAAAATCACAAAATATTTAGGATTGGAGAGGTGCTATTCAATGAGAATTTCATGTACAAATATGTGTTACAAGGAAAAAAAATAGGAAAGTATAAACACATAATACATTGTGCTTGATGAAATCACAAAATGAAATTCTAAAGGTGCTAGAAAATAAAAATGTTCAATAAGAACAACAACTAGTACATCAAACTCCTACAAGTGTTGTTAGAATATAAGTACGGTTAACTAGACCACTGTAATGGTACTCTTCTTCATCATATTATGTATCGTTGATTGATTCGAGTGAACCAAAAAAATATGAAGAAACAATCCAGGTAGAAACCAGAAGAAGAGGGAGAAAGCCATGAAAGAGGATATGGACTCTTTGGTACATCGCCAATCTTCCAACTTGGTTTTGTTGCTTGTAGATAAAAGAACATTGTAGAATAAATGAGTTAACAAATTGAAGGAAGAAGATGGAGGAAAAAAGATATATAAGGCCAATTTTGTTTTAAAGGGGTTTAGATAGAAGAATGTATAGATTTTGATGAATTTTTTTCTTCTATTATTAAAATGACTTCAACTAGAACTATTTTAAGTCTATTTGTAGTAGAAAAATTGCATATTGAATAGTTGGATTGAAATAAAAATTTTCTCCATGGGGATTTGGATGAAGAGATTTATATGTATCATCCACATAGGTATAATGTCAAAGGGAAGGAAAAATACGTATTTAGATTGGAGAATAGCTTGTATGGCCCTAAAGCAAGTTTTGAGGTGACGTATTTGAAAAAATTGGAATATTTATGATAGAACAATGTCATAGTAGATGGAAATATGACCACTATTGCATGTAGATGGCATGCTTGTTGTGGGGGTCTAACCAATAGTACATAAATGTGCTCGAAAATAAAATTAGCTAATTATTTTGCAAGGAAGGGTTTGGGTGTTTCTAAGGGAATCCTTGGTGTGAGAATAACAAGAGACAAGAATATCGTAAAATAACATTGTCTTAGAATGAGTATACATAGAGAAGGTGTGGGAAATATTTACAATGTTAGATACAAAACTAGTTGGTACACCTTTAGAGAACCACCTCAATCTGAATAAAGAGATGTGTCCCAAGAAAATAGACTACATGTCAAGGTCTTGTATTCATAAACAATCGATTGTTTCATGTATGTGATGCCATGCACAACTACAAATATTTCTTGTGTAGTGGTAGTTGCGCGAAGAGATATGAATAGTCTAGGTAAAGAGAATTGGAATGCAATAAATTAGATTATTAGGTATTTGAGAGGTAATCATTGTTTAGGAATTGTGTTTTGGAGGTTTAACATTATTCTATAGGGATATTTTGATTCAAATATGGAAGTTGATATGTAACAAAGCATGAGGAGCACCACGGGGTATGTTTTATTGTAGGTGGAATAATTATAAGTTGGATTTCAAAATTGAAAACGGTTGTTTTACTTTATACAATTATAAGTAGAGTATATCGTTGCTACAAAGGCTAGTGAAGATATGATTTTCTCTGACCTGCTAGGGTTAAACTTTGACTCAAGGAAAGAACATAACTTTGTACAAGTTTCTTAGTAGTCACTATTATTGTTGAGAGAAATAGTTTTGTCATTCCCCGAGACTCGGAATAGCATTAGGGGAATTTTGAGGTCTAAAATAGCCTCCCTAAGGACATTATAAAATAATACTCGGAAAAAATCAAAATAATAGATTTGATGACATCATCAAATTTTAGAGGGAAAAAAAGAAAAAACTACTTTTTCAACTCGTATTTTCAACTTATCTCCCAAATTGTTTACTCAAAATTTTCGAGCGGGAGTACTCATTGGATGAAAAATTTTCATTCTTCATCCAAGGAGTATACATGTTGCATACTTTCGATGGATTGCTACACGAAAAATGAGAAAATACATGAAAAAATGTGATTGCAATCACGTTTTTTCATGTATTTCTCATTTTTCGTGTATGTAGCAGTCCATCGAAAGTATGCAATCACGTTTTTTCCTGTCATGTTCTCATTTTTCACGTAGTAGGGTCCATTGAAAGTATGAAACATGGGTACCCCTTGGATGAGGAATTAAATTTTGCATCCAATGAGTACTCTCGCTCGAAATTTGAGTAAAAACTTTTGGAGATAAGTTCAAAATACGAGTTGAAAAAATAGTTTTATTACTTTATTATTTTTTAATCTTTTTACTTTTACTTAAAAAATGGTGAATCATCCTCCATGGTTGACACTACATATCTTGAATTCTATTGGTTCTTTCATAAGAGTTTATTTTGGTTCTATTTGTTTGCAGGAGGCTCCATTTTAGACCTCAAAATTCTCCTAATGAAAATATTGTAATCTTTGGAGAAAATACTATGTTGTGGCATCAAATACTCGGGACATATTGGAGAAGGGCCTTAAAATACTATAGATAATGACATGGAATAAGGTATGTCTAATTTATCTCCTGTATTTTAATTTATGTGAACGCTATGCTTATAGGAAGCATAATTCAGTGAGATTATCCTCAATGCTAAGAGGTAAAAAATGAATATTATAACTAGTGCACAATAATGTGATTGGGCCTATGGTGGTTCGATCACTAGGTAAATCTATGTACTACATCTCATAAATATAATTGTTAGGTAAACTCGTCATGAGGGAAAGAGTCAAAGTTGACCAAGTAAAACAATGGTGGTTTTGGGCACGTGGTATAGTGTACCCATGGATATCATATAATGGAGCCTTTAAAAGTCTTGAAGGAAATGTATTGTAATGGGATAGGGAGGTGAGTGGTGAAGGCTCACTTGGCATGGTTTTGGCCAAGGGACTAATGTAATTCCGTTAGCTAGGTTTTTTCCCTAGGTTTGCGGTTTACTTGAGTAAATATGTGTGCACTTTGTGTTTAACACTTTTATTGTTGCTAGTTTGTTTAATATTCCTCTGATAAATATGTTCCTCCCCAGGTAAATTTTTTAATATTTATAGAGGTTTATGGAGGAATTGGGAAAGAAGAAGGAGAATAGCTCTGTTTTGATGATAGCCAAAGTGTCATTCATCTTGCAAACAACTTGACTTACATTATAAGAATAAACATATATAGATTAGGTACCATTTAAATGATCAATTTTATAATATGGAAAGTTGAAAAGTGAAAAAGTACAAAGTAGCCATAATTCTGCATACATGTTAACAAAGGAAGTAACTAGGGAGAAACCTAGTTTCTTTTAGTTTTAGTTGGCCTTTAGGGATGACTCTAAAAATGATAAATTTTGAAGATAGTATATTCCAATATGTGTTGTAGTGGTAGAGTTGTTGTGATCAATCCCCAATAGGGATATTGTTGGTTTTGGAGTTTCATTATCTTCCTAATTCATATAATCCATTTCATATGTTTTTAGATCCCTATTATTGATTGGGGAGGTGGATACAGAGGATTTCCTCCCCACTACTATTGTCAAAGTGTCTCATGGGGATAGAAATAATCGTTAGAACCCCCCCACCCGAATCCCCTCCCCCACGTATAGGGTTTTCAAGGGTAGTACCCCAAAGATATATATTTTTTAGAAATTTTACTTGTAAAATATTGTAATTCCATTGTCAATTTGGACCATTCATCATTAGGTTGTAAATATGATCTTAGGAGTTATGTTAATATTTTTTTTTCCCTAGAAGGAAACCATGTTTTATTTTTATGAGGGAATTGTAATATTATTACATATTGTTAAGAGAGCGTTGTGACTAGAAGAGGAGACTCTGAGAGAGTGAAGAGAAAGTTACAATGAATGTGTTGTAGGTTATGATCCATAAACTCTCATGGATATTCTATTGAATAGTTCATCACAATAGATTTGATCAAACTATACTTAAAAATATGAAATCTACATTATTAGGGTTTTATTTCTCTTTATATTTCTAGTTCTATAGATTGATGTTAATTACATATACATGAAAAATAAAATTATACAGAAAAATAGATAATAATGAAACAAAACTCACAAACGATTTGACACAAGGTATAACTTGGGAAACCCTTTCGTGAGAAAACCCAACTAGAAGACTAGGTCGCCCTACTCTCTATCTCTGAATAGAAACTGCTAAGCAAGTACAAAGAATAAGGTTTGTCTCCCGTAGGCTACTACTAATGCATACATCCTCTCTATGTGCTATCTCCCTATCCCTCTCGACTATTTTACTCATTTAAGGAACAAATGCACTTGAAAAGAATGGAAGGACTTTTCATCCTAGTGGTTCAGTTATAACACAACCTGATGACCTTCTAATGGTTAGGTTTGACTCCCTCAACTCTTAACCTGAGTTACAATATGGAATTTTTGGGTATATTCTTCATCGTAATCACATAGCTAGCCCTTTTTCCATGAATAATGGGGGCTGATGTGGCATCCTCTCGAAGTATGGTGGTGAAAACAAGAAGTTCAACTTCCAAGTGGCATGATTTTTGCTTAGGGATTCCAATTAAGGTGATTCTTATGTCATTGGAAATGTCTTTGTGTGTATAATATGAAAAAATTTTGTTAATCGGCCCTACGTGGTGTAGAGCGAGTCGAGTGATGTGGTGCATCGTTAGGGCACTCTGCGTCCGCAAGGTCACCGGTTCGAAACCCACGTGGGTGATTAGGATTAGTCTAAACTAGCAAAATTTGTTGCACTAAATAGGAAAAATTATTACCCCCCAAAAAGTGTCATTTGATGCCTCAAAAATGATTTATGAAGGTTTCAAACTCCAATTTTTCCAAAACTCGGTTCACCCCTCTAGTAAAAAATGGTCTTGTGAGCTTATTCCTCTACTTTTTTCCACCCCTAAAAAGCATGGAGATGGATGAGAACAATTATAATGATATAATGCATATCACATCTCACATTTCGTAGGGATTTTGGTCCCCAAAATCTTATTTTGAATGAGTGAGGAAAATTTTCCTCACTCGCTCTTTGTGTACCATTTAGCCTTGCTTGAAAGTTGTCCTTATCAACCCAATCTACCAAAGGTCATGTTACCCATGTATTGTGCTTTGTACTTTTTTTTCCAAAATTGTATCCTTTGCCAACTCTACCCAGAGCATTTGGTTCCAAACCCTCTATAGAATGTAATACCTATTCCTCTTCCTATTCTATCATGGAAGGTTCATATAGTTTTAGATTCTTCACATTCACAACTACGTACATGTGAATGTATGGGGGTTATACTAAGTTTGTAGGTGTTATCTCCCACCTTTTATAGTATCTTTGAGTGAACATACCACATAACCTTTGATTTTCTTACTAGGAACTTGTAGCATCTCCTTTTTTCAACTATAATAGTACTATGTATCCCGCATCCGACTATACCCTATATAGGTTTCCTCGATCTATCACTCGGATCATACGTTCGACGGAGCTCTATTCATCATGTCCCTACCGATCTACGAACATGCACAATTATTTATTTATCTTTGAGACATATGCAACAAGGTGGGAGCAGTGATTGGTATCGTGCAACTCTAACAACGCGTTAATCATCGCACCACAACACCGACACTTGGTCCCTGCAGCTTCCCTAGGACGCAGCAGTCGGGTCCCCTCAAAGATGCGCATGTAGTCTCGCTATGCGAAGGACAGGTATCTTTGGTGTGGCCATTCACCTTGCATCGTATGCACCATCTTTCGTAGCTAGCCTCGTTCCTCGCTCCTTCCGCAGATTCCGGGATCTCCATGTGCATCGCTTCTAGTCGGCCTTGTATTTGTTGTACTCCTAACTAGGTATCATCTCTTGGCGTAGCTTCCGACTTTCCATAGAAACTCTCCAAGGCCTTTTCCTACGATTCAATGGCTTGGTGACCCACTAGACACACTTAGGGTGGGGTAGCAACATAGTAATGAACCACTGCGTGTGATGTCCGTCATCATATAGAAATCATCCTTCTCTAATTACCTTATTTGGCCGTTGGTCAAAGCTTCCCATATAGAATCGGATCAGTCCTTGCTTAAAATATTTTAGATCATTCACTATTTGAGAGTAGGGACTTAGGGCTTCTTGAACTATTGTTTCAAGGCATTCTTAATCTCTTCGTTGGTCGCATTCACATGCTCGTCAAATGTATCCTATATACTGACCCAGGGCTCTTCCTTCAAAGGCAAGGGATAGTCATGTCCCTTTTTCACGACATCACTAGCCGTGTTCGTTGCGTCCCCATACCGATCCCGAGACAAACCGGAGACCGATCCATCTCTTCATCTCCTATGCCCTTGAAGGTAGGTAGCTTCATGTGCGATGCCATCTTGTCCTCCGCAGGGTTGGGGGTACCGGTGAGTTTTCTACCCCCTATCTTTGGCTCGACCGTGGTGTAGTCGAGGTTCTTGCATAGCTAAATCCCTTCTACTGGACTATAGACGATATATATCTCCTTCTTGGTTAGTTTTGTAATACTTACTATCGTGTATTTTACCCCTTGCTTTGATCGGAGCTCATTCACTTTGCATGGCTACATAAAATTATTCTTTCACACAATAAGATCCTAATTAGTAATGGCAAAATTTTTCATAAAATTACCCTGAAACCCTTGAAGAACCTCCACTCGCTCTAAATAGGACATAGATTGGTTGATTCCAAATTCCGTCATGTAAATCCTCCTATCACACTGTCCACCCAGAGTGATCTATCGTGCGAGTGATGGTGTTATAAGTATTTTCTAACTATCGGATCAGCTCCCGGGGTCCACCGCATGATCCGTTCATATTTTCAACACTTCTAAAAAATATGTAAGCCTTGTGAGCCACTCCGTAGCTCGATCACAAATGTCACAAAGAAAATTTCGTAGATCTCCGTGAAAATGTACTTAATCTTCCACTTCTCTCGCGTCCCAACTTCGTGCTGCCGATTCTCTTTCACCGAATTCCTAAACTTGCTTTTCAAACCACTTATCGATTTCTTTCTTTTCAGGTTTCCAATATTTTCTTGACACTACCCATTCTCTCTCTCAAATGCTCCCGGTCCCGACAATGAACCATTTTTTGGCTCAAGGGGTCTTGACCAGTTCAGAGGTTAAGGTTTGCCAACAAACCCTTATACTATTGGCCATTTCGGGCAGTGACATGCTTACGCGAGCCAAAGTCTCACCCGAAGCAAGATGGGGGAGGACGCCTGGAACCGTGTTTCCGCACCCCGAGAGAGGGAAAGTAAGTCAAGAAGGTCCCAGTGTTCCCCGCTCTATCAAGCTCGCATTTAACGATTCACCACAAAGCTTGTCTAGCAGAGCATAGATCTAGTAATTACCTTCGCATCCATATGCGTAATACCAATCTATCATCACAGCAACTATAATCATAGAAATTAACAGATCATAGATTCATATAACAGAAACAAACATACTTTCGCAGCTATCAAATAGATACTTTCACAACTTAATCATAGAACCCAAGTTCGCATTAATCATAACATAACAGATACAGAGAACATCATATATCCAATAGTACTTTGCATATATATGAATACCAAAATCCTCTTACAATCCCAAAATACCACCTGCACACACATCAGTAGGGGTTCGCACACTACAGATCGAGGATCTCCACACACATAGCCGTAGAAGTCCTTACCCAAATAACTCCGACTATCGATATAACAATACGTGCTTCACATCAATCTCTATTCTTTTTCTACTTTAAGACTCAAAAAAGGCTCATCTATTTATACCGATTTAGCCTACGCAATCAATGGTCCGCAAACCATGGTTTGCGGACTCTTGGTCTACCCTTGACCTCGTTACAATGCATTAGGGGCTTTGACCCACCCTCAAAACCCCCTATGTTGAGACTAAATAATACAAAAATATACAAAAATGGACAAATTTCGTAGTTTTAGGAGACCCCTGTTCCAATAGTCCCCCAACAAAATCTTGTGACTCGTCCCAAGTCATCGTGATGATGGGGTCTCCACCACACCCGCAATGTCACGATCGCTTCAGCCAATGGGGGGCAAGCGCACCTTCACTCTAAGTGCAGCAGATTCGCGCAATGTCTACCAACTTCCCGTGAAGTCGGGCCTTCCGATTTGGCAATGGCACTTTCTAGATTCGTTTAGCCGCTTAACAACAACATCAACATCCTACGAGAGCTTGAGGGCTTCGTCGACATTCAAGGCTCGAGCGTGGGCGTTCACAGCGTGCTAAGCAACGAGCAGGAACTAATATGGGCACTGTGGCATCTATCTTCTGGAATGATTCTTCCTTCTCGCTGAGGTCCCGGGTTTATTTCTCGCAGATCGGATCGTGCTAGACCTTGGTCCAGCAGCTACATGGTTGTTTCCGAAAGTAATTGGGGTGCCCACTCGAGCGATTTGACCCATAATGACGTTTGTAGCCATGGTAACCATGAGTGCGGGGCCGCATTAAGCCCATACCCTCTAGAGGTGTTTCTGCCGTACTGCGACGCTCAAATCCGTGATTTGCTGCGCTCCATCCAGTCGTTTTGACCACCTAAACTTCCATCCCTAGAGGCCTTCAATGCTACGACCGACCCCTCAATCTTAGCCCGGGGGTTAGATATGGCCGGGATTTCTCACGTAATATCCGCATGCGAGTCAATGAATCAATTTTTAGAGCTCCGTTGTTGCGCGAGTGGCGAGGCACACTGTCGGGCCCGTTTTTCGCATCGATTGTCCGTTCGGCCCACATCGAGTTGTGGTGCACTTGTTGGTCCCGATGGTGAATTTCCTTAAACAAGGAGGTGTGGAGACCCCTGCAATGCCTCGATACGTAGCTCAGATAAAATTCAGCTATACTTTCTGCACTAGCCCGGATTTGCATTCTGTGTCGGGTGGACTGATCACAAGGGTTGTGCTAAGCAGAGAAGTGAGGCGAATTTCTCATCCGTAACTAGCATCGCACCGCTCGGTTGTCAAGGGCATTCATTCCCGAAATCACACTAGTCACAGCATGTCTATCTTCACCGTAGAGTGTCAAGCTCAACCTAAATTGTGTCGATCGTAGCCCTCATTGTTCTTCTAAGGCTAACCATTTTCATGTTCAGGGCCAAAAATGACCACGTCAGCAATTTGTTTGAGGTCTCCCATTGGTTAGTGTGACTATTTCATCTCGTTCAACTGCTAAGAGCGTTGAGTTCTTTCAAGTGCCCTTTCGATAGGCTCGCTCATTTGCTTTTGTGCCTCTGGGGAGAGCAGATTCTCCCGCATCCGCGTCCTTCTATACCCGGTGTCTGGGCAAATGATCGATGAGTCTCCCCTACTCGCGTCCTTCGATGGTACTCGTTTTTGATGCACATCCTTTAGTGTCGCTATGCTCGTGTCCTTCCCTCTATTATTACTTGGTCCGTCGGTATCCTTGATGATGACAGTGGGATTACTTTTGGTGTGTCTAGTTCCTTCAGCTCCCTTCACACGCCTTTGAAGCCGATATTCCAGATTAGAGGCCGCAGTGCAATTACGTTGTCAACTTCTTCATCCACCACCTATAGGGAGCGAACTCCGTGCTCCATCCTTGCATGCTCGACCCGGATGTTGTGCATGGTGATCCGGAATGACACAATTCCTTTGTATCCGTCACATCATCGTTGGGGGAAAAACCGGGGCTCAGAATTAATGGTTGCTTCCAAGCTACTATGAAAGAGGACCCATTAGACTTGGTTGTCCTCAAGACACGCGGGATCATTAGAATCCCATAATGTTTTCAGTATATCGGGTCTCCTCGCACATGTCGGGGGTGAGCTCCGGGAGGACCAATTCCCTCGTGTGCTTCCCAAGCGATCGGTGCGATTAGAAAGTAGCACCAGGAATAGTAAAATGCATGTCCCCTGCTCTTGAGATTCACGGACATTGGCCAAAAACTCATTGCACTAAGTATTGAGACCAATTGAAGTAGACCCGTTTCTCACACCGGCACGCTCAGTCGAATTACATATGTGGGGAACGGAGGCCACCGACCATTTTCACATCATCTTACATCGCCGTGAACATGGTACCTAGTTGTGTAGCCGGATCACCGATGGTTTTTATCATGAATTCGGCGAAGTATTCCGCTTCCACATGGTATTTTTGCCTGCACATACTTGAGGTGTCTCCCTCATACTTCTTTCCAATGTGTTCCAGAGGGTTTGGTCCTTCCATAGGAAGACTAGTGAGTTGACGGATGAGCGCTACATCGATAGGGATTTGATCCTTGATCCATAAACACCCATCATGAACCAGGGCAAGTAACCAATGCACCAAATGGTCTGTGACATTGTAGTGATCGAAATGCGGCACCCTGAGCAGGTTGAGGAACTCGGATCCTACCACTCTGCGTACCTAGCTAACGGGGAAAATTTTGATCCCATCATCCTCTTGAACTCATTTAAGATATAACTCGAGTGCCAACTCTGGGAAGGCCTCGAAATTGGCCAAGTCATGGTCATCAAATTTGATCTCATGGAGCCTTCCAAAAGGTTCACCAACTAACGAGGACCCTCTGGGGTCAATGCCATCTCATAGATAGGTGATCGTGCTATCAAGGTTCTTCGGTGTGTGCATCGAGGACTGCGTGACTGAACAAAATGAGTAAGCCCGATTGATTTCGGGGACCGTGGTCCGGGGCATCGCTCATGGGGATTTTACATTTCGCAGGGGAAAGCACGAGGGCTTCCCTCTAGCCCATTTCGGCGGGTTTCGTGGGCTTTCTTGAGCACCGTGCTTTTCCCTTTCCCTTATTTGTTACTAGGCTGCGGCGTGGAGATAACTTCAAGCCTCAAAATTCAATCTCCACCACTTCCGCCCCTGGCTCGCCGAGTGCCGTCGGTGCCGAGGATTCAACAAGATTTGTGGCCGTCATTCTAGCACGAAAGACAACTCTGGGATTTCTACCGCGAGGGAGAAGGTTACTCGTACATGAAAGGGACGCTATAGGCACAGAAAATTCTTACATCACAAATTTGTCAAGGACAACCATGCAAAGTACAAGTTATTCAAGTGATACGTAAACCCCTTGTTTGATCTATCTCGCCCTTTTTATAGCTTTTTGTGATCAAATTTGTCAACGTAGGGTAAACTACACATGGAACTTACCATCAAGTAAACGATAAAAAAATTTCCGTAAATCGCCTCATTAAATGTCGGTCACGCGTCCTCCCAATGGTAACATTTTTCTTTTTACCCGATTTGACTTTCCAACGGCTAGTTTTTCGCACTCTTGGTGCGCTCCAGCGCCCCGCCCCACTAGCTCTCGATGTATCCTTATGTTTTGAACATACCTCCTTCGTCTTAGCAGTATACCGCGATCGATTTTATTCTCGTGCCTCTAACGTACGTGCTTCCAATTCGGCGACCATAACTTGTGCACATTATGGCACCTTCCGTTCGTACGCCTCCTCGGTGGGCGTAGCCCTATTTTGAGATAGCTACTCCGGCCATATAGTCAATTTATCCAATACAGTTTGAGCCGGCTACCATTGACATAGCTAGGGTAGTGATGTCGCCGTGTAAAGGTGGCTAATCGAAATAGCTCCACCATCTCGTGATTTCTTTAATCCCCGCGTAGGGCCCTAGCTGGCATCGTCGAACTTCCCCGGGTGTTTTGCAACCGGCTATCATACAACAGCACTAAGTCACCCTCTCGCAAAGGACTTTCGTCGAATATGTCGATCATGCCATGCCTTATCCCGTGCCTTCGAACCCTCGCTCGATGGAAGTTAGCAATAAATCAGGTCTTCCTCCAAAGCCACAAGCAGAAAAATTTTAAGGATGGAAAAATTATCTTGAGGTTTAAAAAATTGGCGAATCTCACTAGCCCCTAATTTGCAAACTATAAAATGTTTACTAATGTATTTGTAAAATTATTCAAATTTATAATGATATTATATATACTCTCTATATAATGTTGGCAAATTTTAACGTAAAATAATTTTATATTGTAAAATTTGGGCAAATCATTTTTATAAAAAAATGGAAATTGGAGAATCTTTTTTTTTGGAAAAATCATGGAAAATTAGCCCACTCGCAAATATTAGCCTTAAAATTTTCCATGGTCACAAGCTGTGCTAAATGCTCCTCCATGATATCAGGCTCCACCATATTCATAAAGGTTGCGATGTTCAAACTAGGAATAATATATTCCATGGGCATAATGGCCTCCTTGCCATAAACCATCCTAAATGGTGTTTTCCCTGTCAACTTTTTACAGGTGGTTCGATAGGCCCAAAGAACAGACGGGATGCAAATGTCCCAGTTGCTGCGATCGGTGTCACAAACCTAAGTTAATGCGTTCTGCAAGACTTTATTGAATGCTTTAACCACTCCGTTAGCCTGAGGATGATATGGAGTGCTTTTTGCATGATGGATCCGGAATTCCTCCATTAAGGCCTGTATTATCTCATTAACAAAGTGCGTACCCCTATCGCTCATCAGTATTTTCAGAGACCCAAAACTGGTCAGAATCTGCTCAAACATGAAGTGCGTAGCAATATCTGCAGTGAAATCCTTCACCGCTTGTGCTTCGAGCCACTTGGTTACATAGTCAGTGGCAGTTATGATGTAGCACGCACCTGTCTTCTTTCCGAGTGGGTTAACAGGTCCCACAAAATCGATAGCCCATTTTTCAAAGGCTTGCAGGGCCATTTGTGGTTGAAGGGGCATTTCATCTCTACGCGATGGCCTTCCTGTCCATTGGCATGTATCACAGGCTTTATAATAGTCGTGAGAGTTAGTATGCAGGGTAGGCCACCATAGGCCAGCTCTTAAGATCTTCTGCGTTGTTGCTTTCCCTACATAGTGACCTCCTTCTACCCCATCGTGGGCTTCTGCCAAGATATCATGATGTTCATGCTCCAGGATGTACCTGTGCAGTACTTCATCTACTCCCATCTTATATAGATATCCTGCGATGATGGTAAAATCCGCAACGCGGGCTACCATCTCTTTATTTTGTTGCATCGAATACTCCATATGTGTTATGCCTGTAGTTAGGAGCTGAATGATGTTAGCGAAGTGCGCATCAACCACCTTAATAGAAAATAGCTGCACATCAGGCAACCCTTCCTCGAGGTTGGTCAGTTCCTCACCACTCTCGATTCGAGACAAGTGAACTGGCCTAGCCTTCAACTTCCCTGGTTTGACAATGATCTCAAAGTCGTACTCTTGAAAGAGCAAAAGCCATCGGAAAATTCCCACCCCCCCCCCCCCCCACCCCCCCCAACACAAGCTTATTCACCAGGTACTTCAAAGCTGAATGGTCTGTGAACATTTTGAAGTGCCCCCCTAACAGATAGTGTTGATACTTCTATAATGCATAGACCATAGCCAACCCCTCCCTCTCTGTGGTGGCACAATTGTGCTATGCACCCGAGAGTTTTCGACTAGCAAATGAAATGGGGTGATCAATGTCTCCAGCTCCAGGCTGTGTAAGGACTGCTCTAAGGGTTATTCCTGAAGCATCAACGTGAACATGAAATACCTTCGCCCAATCAAGAAAAATAAGGATAGGCGCAGATACCATCCTTTCCTTGAGTAGCTCAAAGCTCTTCTGACAAGCGTCATCCAAAAAAAAATGAAACATCCTTCTTAAGTAGCTTTTCTAGAGGTTTTGTGATCAGTGCATATCCCTAAATGAATTTTCTATAGTAGCCCGTATGTCCGAGGATCGAACATAGCTATTTCTCAGTCGTAGATACTGCCAGATTAATGATAACTGCAACCTTCGCAGGGTCAATCATCAGCCCCTAACGGCAGACTATATGTCCGAGCAAGATTCTGAAGGGTATGCAGAAGATACATTTCTTGATATTCAGGGAAATCTGGTGTTTTCAGTAGGCGCCCAACATCATGTGCAGGTTTTAAATGTGTGTCTTTACTAAGCCGAAGACAGTCCAATCATCGAAGTACACCTCCAAAAATTTGTGGATGAATTCTTTGAACACTGCGACAACTACTCGTGAGAAGATAGCATGGGAATTCTTGAGTCCAAACGGCATGAATGTATGCTATAAGGATCCCCATTCAGTGGCAAACGTAGTTTCACTGTGATCTTTTGGTGCGATTCAGATCTGATGGTATCCTAAGAACCCATCAGTGAACGAATACGCTTCCTGGCCTCCTACACTATCCAGGATCTCATATGAGAATGGTGTCGGAAAGGGATCATGTATGCAGGCATCATTTAACTTGCGTAAGTCCACACAGATTTAGATTTCCCCCTTCATTTTATTTTCCTGAACCACCATCAGACTTACCCAATTCGACTGCTCGACCGGCTCGATAATACCTGCAGTAAGCATTTTATCAATTTCTTCCTTAACCATTTGCTTATACCTCAGGTTCATCCGATAAGGTCGTTGCATTACAGGGCACACATCTGGTTTTAGCGTAATGCGCATAACCTCTAGGTCCCCTGTGATCCCCTTGAGCTTTGAAAACTTGGTTGGGAATAAGTCTTGATATTCTGTGAGCAATTAAGCAACTTTGCTGACAGTGTCATCATCCCAGTAGTCCCCAATTTTAGGTAACTTAGGCTGCTTTGTCATGCCAATGTTGACTTCTTGTAGTTTCAGAGGCTTCGTCACATTCACAGTCTGTAGTGGAGGTCCCGCAACTGTGCACTCTCCCTCCGACTCTGGGATAGAGACATTGCGTGGATCCTCATTGCACTCTTCTATAGTTATATTGTGATAATTGACAATATCTTGCATCTGCGCTTCCCATGTTGGTGCCCCCAATGTTGTGTAGGGGCTAGATTCACCAAATACAAAGCTATCTATATCCTGTAGAGCTTCGTCAAGCACCTCTAAACCCCCTGTTAATCCGAATGTTCCTATGAATTAATCCTTCAGAGTTTCCCAGTGGTAGCTGCGCTGATGTAGCTCCGCCTCCAAGTACCATGTAGTGGGGATTGGTCCCAACACATGAATAAACAAGTGAACCCATTCCTCTGTAGTTCGGTCATACCACTTCTCCATCCAAGCGAACAAGTGTTCACACGAGTCCCCTGGGCCAAGGAAAGTCTTGATGCACACATCAACCGGAGGCTCAAATCGTAGGGTCATCATGTCTTGACATTCCTCCCAGTCCTAGAATGCCTCCTTATGCGTGTCCCACCATATTGCAGGTGTTGCACACATGGCTAGATCAAGGGCCCATAACCTTCGTTCTCTGGGAACCTCAGCTTCAAATGTTTGCAAAAACTCTTTTATACTACCGGAACCATCAAAGTAAGGTAGTTATCTTACCTCTGAGGATATGTAGCAGAAGTCCCTTATGATTCGTAGGTAGCGCAGCGCAGAGACATCATGCAACCGGTTTTGCCATTTTTCTATTTCTCTGTTAGATTCCAAGGAGAATTCACTATCTTTTTTCCAGCAAAGCACACCATCAGCCGTAGGATTGATCCAGTCTTCGTCCCTCATAGTTAACTTATAGATGTGATCCACCTCCTCTTCCTCATGCACTGGCTCTGTATACCTTTCTCCTTCTACAGGGTCTAGTGGTACGATCACCCATGTTCCTTCACCTTCAAACACCATGCTTCTCTTCTTCAAATTGATAATACCACCCATATCAATGGCCCAGTCCAATCCTCTATAATAGGGGTTTGCATCTTCTACAATCTGAATGACTTCAAAGTTAGCCCAGACCTTAACTCCTGTGATATCTACCATGATCTTTGATAGTCTTTCCAACAGGATGATCTTCTGTTGATTGGCCATGCGCAACTGGATAGTGGACCATTCCAACTTAGGTTCTCCCATTCAGTGCCAAGATTGTTTAGGTAGTATGGTTGCATCTGATCCTAGGTCTAGAATAACCTAATCCATATCGTAATAAAAAATCTGCACAGTCACCGCATCTCCTACCAGTGCATCATGCTTATATAGTTTGTGCACATCCTTAACTTCCAGGGCTGGGGTTGTTCTTTCTACACAGCTGTTGATTAAGGCTTGGAGGCTTTCTACGACCTTTTGGTTGCACAGTAGCTTCATACATGCCTGCAGGAATGGTTTAACTTCCTCATCTGCTTTGACGTTCACAGAGGCTTGAGGGTTAGATGCCACAGCCTTAGTGAAGTCTTAACGAGCTGCGACAAAGGTTTCCTTCTCCTTTTGTAAGTCCAACCCTTCTTATTTAGTGGTTGCTTTACAGATAAGAGGCTCCATCTCAGCCTTCTCCGCAGGTCCTTTGGTGGCCATGCCATTGCGTGTTATCACATTAACGATTGTCCCCTCGTCTCAAGGTTCTGCCTTAACCCTTTGTACATTTTGCATAGGTATCTGTTGCTTTTCTTACATCTTGGCTATCAAAATCGGGCAGTCTTCGATCACATGGTCTAACTATCTACAATATCTGCAGGATTGCCTTGTTGGGTTCGTGCAGTCCCTTGCAAAGTTGCCTAGCTCCTTGTAGTTATATCAAATCAGTTGTCCTCTACCCCTACTTGCGCTTCCACCTCGACCCCCTCCCCTTCCCCTAGCAGGGGAGCCACCTATGTCCGAGGGGGATCTTGGCGAGGATGGATCCGACTGTACCCTATATAGGTTTCCTCGATCTATCCTCATATCATATGTCCGGCATTTATGTTCATCATGTCCTAAAGATCTACAGAACCTGCACCATTGTTGCTTTATCTCTGGGACATATGTAGCAAGGCGGGGGCAGTGATTGGTATCATGCAGCCTAGCAACGCAACAATCATCGCACCACAGCACCAGCCCACTTGTTTTTGTAGCTTCCCTAGGACGCAACGGGTTGGGTCCCCTAACTTGCGTGTAGATTTCTAGTAGAGGACAATTATCCTTGGTGTGGCCATTCACCCTGTATTGTATGCACCATCTTTCATGGCTATCTTTTGTTCCTCGCTCCTTCCAAAGATTCTGGATCTACATGTGCATTTCTTCTAGCTAGCCTTGTATTTGTTGTACTCCTAACTGGGTATCATCTCTTGGCGCAACTTCCAGCTTCATAGCAATCTCCAAGGCTTTTCCTGCGATTCACTGGCTTGATGACCCATTGGCACGCATAGGTGGGGCAATAACATAGCAATGAACCACTGCGTGTGCTTCCTGTCATCATACATAAATCCTCCTTCTCTAATTACCTTCTTTAGCTGTTGGTCAACTTCCCATACAGACTCAGACGGTCCTTGCTTGAAATCTTTTAGATTGTTCACTATCTAAGAGTAGGACTTAGGCTTCTTGAACTGTTGTTTCAAGGCATTCTTAATCTCTTCAATGGTCGCATTTGCATGCTGGTTGATGTATCCCATATACTAGTCCAAGGCTATTTTTTCAAAGGCAAGGGATAGCTATGCCCTTTTCACTGCATCGCTAGCCACATTCTGTGCAATCCATACCGATCCTGTGACAAACAAGAATCGATCCATGTCTTCATCTCCTACTCCCTTGAAGGTAGGTAGCTTCATGTGCGATGCCATCTCGTCCTCTGGTGGGGGTGGGGGTATGGGTGAGTTCTTACCCCTATGTTGGCTTGACGGTGTTGTAGTCGGAGGTTCTTGCGTAGCTGAGTCCCTTACTGGACTACATGGAAAATTTTAGGGGCTAATATTCGCAGGTGGGCTAATTTTCCATGTTTTTTCCAAAAAAAAAGATTCGCCAATTTCCATTTTTTATAAAAATGATTTGCCCAAATTTTACAATATAAAATTATTTTAACATAAAAATTGCCAACATTATATAGAGATTATATAGAAAATCATTATAAATTTGAATAATTTTACAAATATTTCAATAAACATTTTATAGTTTTCATATTAGGGACTAGTGAGATTCACCACTGTTTTAAACTTCAAAACAATTTCCCATCCTTAAAATTTTCCCTGCTGGACTATAGATAGATCTATCTCCTTCTTGGTTAGTTATGTAATACTTACCACTACGTGTTGTACCCTTGCTTTGATCGGAGCTCATTCACTCTGTATGGCTACACAAAATGGTTTTTTCGCATAATAAGATCTTAATTAGTAATGGCAAAGTTTTCAGAAACTTACCCCAGAAACCCTTGAAGAACCTCTGCTCTACCTCTGAATAGGACACAAATTGGTCGATTACAAATTCTGTCACAAATCCTCCTATCACACTGTCCACCCAGTGATCTATCGTGTGAGTGATGGTGTTATCAGTCTTTTCTAACTATTGGATCAGCTCTGGGGTCCACTGCGTGATCTGTTCGTCTTTCCAACACTTCTGAAAATCTACGAGCCTTGTGAGCCACTCCTGTAGCTCAATCACAAATGTCACAAAAAAAATTTCATAGATCTCTGTGAAAATGTACTTATTCTTCTACTTCTCTGCAGTCAACTACGCACTGCGATTCTCTTTCACCGCGAATTCCTGAAATTTCTTTTCAAACCACACATCGATTTCTTTCTTTTCGGGTTTCCAATATTTTCCTAGCATTACCCATTCTCTCTCTCAAAATGCTCCCGGTCTCGGAAACAGAACCATTTGTTGTCTTCAGGGGTCTTGACCCAAGTTCAGAGTTTAAGGTTGCCAGAAAACCCCTATACTACTGGCCCTTTCGGTAGTGGCCTGCTTGCGCAGGCCAAAGTCTCACCCGAAGCAGTATGGGAGGGTGCTGGAACCAACTTGCCGCACCCTGAGAGAGAGCAGGTAAGTCAAGCAGGTCTGTGTTCCCTACCTATCAAGCTCTCATTTAACAGATCTACTCACAGGCTTATCTAATAGAGCACAGATCTAGTAATTACCTTCACATCCACGTGCGTAATACCAATCTATCAGCACAAAAACTATAATTGCAGCAATTAACAGATCATAGATTCATATAGCAGAAACAAAGATACTTTCACAGCTATCAAAAATATACTTTCAAAAATTAATCATACAACCCAAGTTCACATTAATCATAATAGAACAGATCCAAATAACATCAGATAACCAACAGTAATTCGCATATATATTAATACCAAAATCCTCTTAGATTCCCAAAATATTGCCTACACACACATCCAACACAGTTCGCACACAGCAGGACTGACGATCTTCACACACACAGCTAGCAACCTGACTTCCGATCTAACAATACGTGCTTTGCATCAATCTCTATTCTTTTCTACTTTAAGACTAAAAAAGGTTCATCTATTTATACCAATTTAGCCTATGCATCCAATGGTCCACAAATCATGGTTTGCGGACTCTTGGTCTACCCTTGACCCATTACAATGCATTCAGGGCTTTGACCCACCCCAAAACCCCTGCGCTAGACTAAATAATACACAAATATACAAAAATGTACAAAATTCGCAGCTTTAGGAGACCCTATTCTAACACATAGGTAGGTTAGTTAAGAATTTCCCCATGAAATACTTAAAAATGGTAGCATATAGGCCTTAATCCCTACATCAATACCACTCCCATAAGATACCCACTTGAATATATCTCCACTTTGAAAGTTTTTTGCAAGTTTCTTAATACCAAAAATGGTGTTCGATTGGTCTTCTTCTTTAACTCCTCAAAGTTCTATTGTTGACCCTTTCTCCACTGGAAGCTCTTGTCACTTGTTGTTATGGCATATAGTGGTGTTTCTACAGCTAAAAATGAGGCCATGAATTTCCTCAGGTACTATGTTGTCCCAAAAAAACTATTAACCTCAGAAACATTAGTAGGAACTTACTATTTCATGATGGCTTTTATCTTAGCAGGATATATTTGCATCTCTTTTCCACTTATCACATACCCAAAATACACCAAATATTGTTATGCAAACTCACACTTATTGAGATTTATTAGCATCTAGTGCTTCTTTAATGTCTATAGGACCTGCATCAAATGTGAGATGTGATCCTCCTAGGTAGCATTACATGCCAGTATATCGTCCTCATATAGGATAATAAATGAATCTATAAAATGGCACAATATATCATTCATTAACCTCATAAACTTGGCTTGTGCATTGCATACACCAAATGGCATGACTAACCACTCATACAAACCTTGCCTAGTTTTGAAGGTGGTCTTCCAGGCATATTCTTCCCTAAGTCAAACCTGGAAATATCAAAAATTTTAATTCCAAGTTGGTGAAGTATTTCACTCACTGCAACTGATCCAGCACATCATCTATCTTCTGAAAGGGGTACCTTTTCTTGAGCATAATTTTATTCAACACCATGTAATCAATACACATCCACCAAGTCCAATCCTTCTTTGGTACATTGATGATGTGTGACCCACATGGTGATGTAATCGGTCGAATACACTATGTCTCGGTAGCTGCTGCAACTGTTTATTCACCTCATTTGCTTATAAAATAGACTTCTCGTACCACACAATGTTTGTAAATGAGGATTTTAGCAATAGTTGAAACTCATGTTCCACTTCCATCTTAGGTGGTAACCCTTTAGGCTCCTGAAACACATCCATTTCTTTCTACACCAACTCTTTCAGTAGCTACTTCTATTTATTAGTACATCCTTGGGATGCCTTACCTCTTATTAAGTCTTTTAAAAATTATTTTTCTCTTTAAAATAGAAAAACATACTTCTTATTGGAACTGATCATTTTCTTGGCTTGGTTGACACTTACTAGCGAAATATTTGACTTTCCTCTGCGGCACATTGATGGTGAAATATTTTCCATCCTTGATGAGTCTATATCGGTTAGCAATCTACATGAATATTTCATCTTTCATGTACATGTAGGGTCTTCCAAACATAACTCCATATACATCAAAGGGAATTACATCTATTTCTACTTCATCAATAAAATCAACATTGTTAGTAAACACAAATTTTCCCTTTTTTTACCTTTAACTCTACATCCTTATTTACCCATCCCAATGGGTATGGACTTGGATGATCACAAATTTCCAATCCCAATTTGTTGACCAACTCTATTGCAATAGTATTCACCTGCAATCCTGAGTCAAATATAGTATCAATATTTGTCTTCTTGACCTGTATCTTTATATGGATGAGTTTGGTCATTTATTTCTCTTCATGTTGTTGAAGGCTACTTTGATTCACCTCCTTCTTCACTGAAATTTAGAAAATATTCTCATCCACATCTGACCTGATTTCAACCTGGTTACTCGAATCTATGGCCATGAGATTCTTCCTTTTATTATATTTCTTTTTGTTATTTATCTTCTGTTCAATTTCTATTTAGAATCTATTATATATTTTCTATACTTGGTTTCCCTCATTCCTTGACATGGTATCAAACCTAATTGCTTAAACCTTTCCCTATTATTTGTACATCATGTTGAAATGAATATTATGATGATTGACTCTAGGATGATCAATTTATCAGTTGGAACTGAGTTTGAGATAGAATATATCTATTATAAGTTTGGATGGATTCCAAGGTTGATATAATTATTATGAATGAAAAACATTATGTTGTATGGGCACCAAATATGGAAACCCTTTTGAAGAGAAAAAGGCTCTTGAAATACATGAAAAAGACCATTATTCTGTATCTGAAGGATGATTAGATGAAGTTAATAATATATGGAAAGATGGATGAATTTATTGGGATAATAATGACCTATATATCTAGACAAATCCATTTTTATATGAGCAACATTAACTACCATCACGAGGTTGTAATATCTCAAAAGGGAGAATGCAGTAATACTTCACACAATATAAGAACTTACATCAATATAAATAGTAAATCTTAATACAACATCAGAAATTACAGAGAAGCTGAGCCATTTTATTATATTGGAGAAGAATCAGTTATGCCATGTACAAAATATGAGTAGATCTAGCCAAAGAGATGGTCTAGAAGTACCCAGAAAACAAGCTACAACAAGTACAGCGTAACTGGAAAGGCTCTGCAGCAAATACTGCACTGTCCCTTCAGCAGAATATGAACATATAGTTGCAAGTTGAAAAGGGAAATGCAGATCTAATCAAAATTGGAGTTCATATGATGCCAAGATTCAATATCTGGCCAATGTGATGGATTCCCAAGATAACCCAGAAAGGATTTTCCAGATCTACAACTTTGGAAAATCACCTCCCTAGGATTTGATCCTTGATCTACTGGGAAATAAAGATCTAAAGCTAGATCTAACAAATAGATGGCTGAAATATGATATCAGATCAGATATATGCTTGAAGGGTCGATCCCTTCTTCAGATCTATGAGCTAGAAGCTCTAGATCTAGCTTCTCAATCCTCCAATGATGATTGCAACTACTGCAACACAACTACCTCTAGAAACTGCGCTGTGAGGGAAAGAGAGGCCTTATGCTTGCTGAAAAATGCTGAAATAAACTCCAGGCTTATGGTAACACTGATGGCAATGTGGGGGTATGATCCCTCACAAGATTGCTAGCTGAAATACCAGCAACTTCCTTCCTCCTTTTACATCCGCAAAATGGACAGTGTTATTCCTGAAGGGAATACTGCTGCTAGGAGGTCAATAACTTTTTGCCTGATGCGAAATCTGAAATGAAGCTCTGGTAAGTTGATCTTTAAGCCCAATGTGATAGGAATAATCCTTCACCACTTCTCCAGCTGAAGTACTGAAGACAACTTCCTCCTTCCAAACTGATGTTCAGAAATCTGCAATTTCTAAATATGAGTGTTCTACAGAAGGTAGGAAAAAGAGATGGCACTTAAAGCTTGATATATAATGAAGTACAATCCTCTTTCTAGAGATGCTCTAATAAAGAGGTGGGATTCCCAACCAGGAACACCCTGTGCTAAACAGCACCTACAATCTCTACTAAACAACCCAAGAAAGTAGTGGAATGTCACATGACAATTCTAGATCTGAAAAGATCATACATCAAGAAATAATCAGCATGCTCTCATCCTTGCCTTCATCTCCTTTATATAATATTTGAGCCTTCCCAAGCCTTGGCCCTCATCTAGACTACGTTGTTACATGTGGACAAGATCCCCCAAGTTGGACTGCGTTGTTTGACCAAATCAACCATCATGTCTAGGTGCAATAAACACCTTCCATCAAGTGTGCCTTGTTTGCACAATGTTCTCCATCACTTATCATGAGTTTCCCATGATCTTTGACATCTTCAAGATCTTATTTTACTGAATCATCTCTATTTGATCCTTTCAAGATCTTAGTTGACTGTGTCAACCTCCATGATCTATCTCATTAATGAGATAGGTTCTCCAACTTCATTCACATTAGTAGTTGCTCAACTACCTTGTTATGCAGATCTAGGCTAAATTAATCCACATTCACACACACAAAAGTGGATATTTATTCATATTGAGGATTGTGGGTCCCTCCACCCTTTTATTTACTTAATTCATTAAGAAAATCAAGGACTCTAATTTTCCAAATATGATGTGGAAATTTGGGAATATTACAGAGGTCTTGAATAAGATGAGGTTATTGTTTGAAAAATCTGATGAAAGCCAGATCATGTAGTTAGAAAAAGAATTGATCTGCATTGATCACATTCCTTTTAAAGGATTGAGGGATATCTAGCTCTTTTCAAAGAGTTGCAGTTGAATTTGGGTTCCTGTGGAAAGAACTATATGAATAAATATGGAAAAATCATTGAACCAATCCTAATGAATGTAACAACACCTTATGATGTATTATGTCCTAGTTTCATGACAATTGGAGATCAAGAAAAGAATATGGTAAGTATTATACATATGGTAAGGATCAATACCTTCTATGGTTTTTATATTAAGGACTAGCATAGGTTTCTATGATGAAGGGATGGCTAGTAGTAAGCACTAGGATCATCTTCTCAAACAAAATGGAAAGACAATGCAAAAGGAAGGTCAAAATTGACTTGCATGTCTCAACCAAAAAAATTAAGGAAAATGCGATGGATCTTAATAAAACAAGAAGGATTGAAAGAGTAAAAAATTTCACTACTTTTGGAAGGAAATACATGTGGAGAAAACATGTTTCAAGGAGAGAGACTACTTGTAACATAAAGTGAAAAAGCTTGAGAGAAAAACCGACTAGTTGATATGTTGACAACTTTACCTTTTAATTCGGAACTCAAGCACTTCATGCTCACATTGTGTAGAATAAATGAGTCATGAATTGTGGTTGCATTCATCATGTGGTGAAGGAACTTATTTTTTTTCCTCCTTGGGAAAGGATTTTGAACAAAACATCTACCTAATGGATGATTTTTCTCTCAACATTACTACTCATGGTGAAGTCCCTTTTCAACATGGAAAAATTATAAATGTATATCGTGTGCCTAGCCTAAGCGAAAATCTATATTTAGTTTCTCAATTGACACAAACTAGTGAAATTTTTGAATTTTTGCCATATCGGTTCATTGTTAAAGATTTGAGGAGGGAATGTTTAGTTGTTGCGATAGGGATTCTTGACTCACTTGATGGACTGTATAAGTTTCATGACCTATCTTGACCCAACTATGAACCAATTTCTCTAGTGACACAAACCAATGATTAGATTCAACTATGGCATGAACAACTTAGAGAGTTTGAATTTTCAAAGCATCAAGACAATGGAAACATAGAATATGGTTAATGGCTTTCAAATGGTTCTTCCACCTAATGGAGCATGTGAGGGATGTGTTATAGGAAAGTATCACCAGATACCTTTTGACTTTGGGAAAGCATGCCATGTGTAGAAACCACTCGAACTTTTTCACAATGATATTTGTTCCATAAATAAGTCTTTGTTGGCTGAAGAATGGTATATTCTAACCTTTATTAACGATTTTAAATATTTTCTTGGGTCTACTTCTTGAAGAATAATATTCATGTATTTGAAAGAATCAAAGAATTTTGAGAATTGGTTGAAAGCAATGTGGAAAAGGGAGTTAAACTATGGTAAGATAACGGTGCATAATGTGTGAATCAACCATTTGAAGATTACCTTACTCAATTTAGTATCTCTTGGTAGAGGTTTATTCCTCATACTCCACAATAGAATGGCATGGCTAGGTGAAAGAATTGAAACTCAGTTCAAAGGGATCAATGTCTTTTAGCAAACAAAAAATTAGTGATAAAAATTTGGGTTGAAGTTGTTTATTATGTTGATTATCTTCCAAACCATGTTTAGACTAGAGTTGTCAATTTTGTGACTCTAGTAGAATGTTGGTGTGGTAAGAATACCTTATTCGACCACCTCTGAGAATTTTTGTCTATTGGTTGGGTGCATATTCCTAATGACTACAGAAAAAAATTGGATAAAAAAATTCATGCTTGCATCATGATGGCTACTCTAAGGAGTGGAAAGCTTATCGACTATTTGACCCTCTCAAATAGTAACTCATTATTAGGAGAAATGTTTTTTTCATGAGAAGTCTTCTAGCATTAAGTTTTTAACTGTTTCTTTTGAAATGATGAACAATGATCCTTTTGATATTGTTTAATACCCCACTTTGATTGTGTTTTTTATCAGTATCTAGACCACTCCATTGACCATTATTCCCAAGTTGACTAATATTTGTTCATATTTGAATGAAATTGTAATTTCTCCTAACCAAATATTTAAATCTCATAATTGTTTATAAGAATTTTTTTTATGTTAAAACTATTAAATCTTCTAGATTTAACTTCAATGATATTTCTATAGGCCGATTGACTCACAATCACAAGCAACATGTCTTAAGTTAGTGGCTCGTGTTCATGAAACTTTTCAATCTTAAATCCTATGAAAATGTGCAAGGAAAATATGAATGGGACAAGATATGAATGTTGGGATTGATTCTCTTCTGAAGAATCACAATTGGGACTCAGTTCCTCGACCACAAGGAAAGAATGTTGAAAAATTTCGATGGTTACATAAGACCAAATTCACTTTTGAAGATTTTTTTATGTCACGAGGCTCATTTGGTCACAAAATTTTTCTCACAACAAGAAGGTATTGATTACACTGAAACCTTTTCCCCTATTTCAAATATGTGTTAAAATTATGCAACTTCAGTCAAATTCCACTTTGGACTACTCATTTGATGGAGATGATGATGGAACTGATTTCCTCTTTTCAAGAAGACCAAGATCGACCTAAAGATCACCTCGTTTGGATAAGCAGAAGTTGGTTTTTTATTTTTCACCCACTCATGGATATTCGATCAAGTCAGCTTCACTCACATAAACATTTGGATAGGTCAGCCTCAAGATCAAATGGACATCATTGGAAACCCCTTAGAAGCCTATAAATACAAGTGACCTAGAAACTCATTTGGAAATCACAACATCAAGCATATTCTTCTCTTCTATCTGATTGGGTTCAGCAACATTGGTGAAGGAAAATTTCATATAGAGTTCAAAATTCACAGATCTGAAGCTCGCACAAAATCTACGATTTTTGTTTCGGACGCTGGCACAGAACTGTTGAATTTCTTACCTATGCGCACATGTTATGGGAAAGATCGCATCAGCCAGGACCTAAAGATGCACCCATGCTAACCTGGAGGTAGCATCCAGGGGTCTGAATACAATTGACCTTCATCTGAATATTTATGAAGTTGTTTGAAGTCTGAATCAAGTTGTCTCTAATATATTTTGCCTTTGTATACAAGTTTCTGAAGTTGTTGGGTTGTATTGTTGATCATATTGTATTGGGCTCATTATACTCCATGCTGAACATTTTATGAAAATATAATAGACGAATAATTTCAAAGGGTTTTCACCATAGTGGGTTTTTTTCCCTAGTCATTGACCAAATTTGGTGTCTCTTGTTGATGTGTTAATTATCTCCTTTTTCATTACATTTATTGTTCTATCTTCAATTAATGTAGATGAATTGAAAGACTAATTGTAACTGAAAATATTTCTAATTGAAGTTTGGAATTGGGCTGTAATTGATACAACTTAGAACAATCTGAAAATTAACATGGTATCAAAGCTAAGGTGAAGGACAAGCCCAAGAGGAGACATGGATTGAAGCAATCATCTTTGGAAAAGTTGAAGGTGCCAATCTCTTCAAATCAATATGTCAACCACATTAAAAGAGAATGAGAAGTTGGGTGTAGAAATTACCTAAAGGGATTCGATCTGATCTTGTAATGTACTAAAACAAAATACTGAATCCTTCTACAATTTGCGGAAATCAAATATGATCACACAATCACATAACAAGTAAGAGAAAGAAATTATCAATCGCAAAACACAAGACGTATATGGGGAAAGAAACTTCTAAAAACCTCGCTATCCGTATATCGCATAAATTCAATACCATGAGACAATACAATGTTATTTCCCTCACTGAAAAACCGTTGCACTCTCCTGATTGTCTCACTCTGATCCTGCTCAAATATGGCACTAATCTAAGAAAGTTTGGTCCAATATTAAACCTCTTTCTTGCCTCTGCTTGGCCATATTTTCTTACGCATTCCTGGGCTAATTGAGCCTCTATTAATTAGGAAATTCCCAATCAATGATTCTGCAATATCTTCAAGGCTTCCTGATGACCCCATGCATGACCTGTATAATTTTCTATTTATACAACTAATAGTTATCTTCCCTTTAACCTCAATCTCAATTGGGCCTTCCTTAAAACTGGCATGAAACAAATATTTATAGAGAATTATCAGTTAACTGATAGATCACTACTTGTGAATTAAATCAGATTTAATTCATTGGACCTATCAGTAGCTCATCTCTCAGTTAGAACTAGTTAAACTAATTTTAACTCAATTAATTGAGTTAACTAATTACAACTCACACATAATTGTAACTGGACCCCCTAAAATCATGGGATAAATCTACATGCCTCCTCTCTCACCCTCAACTCAAATTTCCTAAGCTAACTCAAATTAGAAGCCCCCTTTGGGTGCCATTTCTTAGTGTCATTTTCAATATTTTTTGTTGCCATTTTCAACACTCCCTCTCAACAAGAAAGGAATTCAATCTATCCCGATCCAGTACCTTTAGAATGTTTTGCATGCAACACTTCTTTAGTTTTGTTTTCTCCTACAACTCATGAAACTAAAAAGAATCCAAACTAAATCAATATGATGCATCTGCCATCAAAGTCTCTTAATGCTACCAGTTACTGCAATGTCTACTAAGAACTCTACATAGCTGTTGACTTTGCATCTGTGCCATCTGCACTACTTATAACTCTGATCTGCGCTCCAGCATTTTACAAATGTCACTCTGATATCTAACTACATCAATCCTACTAATCCATCTTGCTACTGTGTACTATGGGCCCCTCGTAGCCAGGTCTGATCCATGATACATGCCATCTCAATGGACCCTACCCAAATTTATTCTCTTGGGATTATTTCATCACTTCACCCCACCTCTCACTTGGAGGTATGGTTGCATGTGCTCCCTCTTCCCATTTGGCTCGAAGATTCCCCCTACTATAGGTCTCTACTTGAGTGGATTCCTCCACTTAGTATCCTCTATGCTTCTCTAATTATGGTTGCCCCACAACCTTCTAAGACTGCTTCCAAGGTTGCATGTTGAGAGGTAGTTTATGCTCCCTTTCAACCACCTAGTCTCTAACCTCTGCTTTGCTCCTCAAATCTTTGCATGCATCTTAAACCTTGAGAGCATAAATGTTCTTGGCATTCACACTGATCTGTTTCACTTGTTGCGTGGCGATGGGTCTAAGGAAAACCTTTCCTTTTCTAAGTATCACATCATAGCCATGGTATTCCAATACCACTATGGAAACAAGATTCTTCTTTAGTCCTAGAACAAGCAAAACATTTGTTAGTCTGAGAGGGGATCCAGACTCCCTCTGAAAGGTAATTGTACCTATGTCGGTCGCGCTATACCTCCCTTCATCTCCAAACTCTATGTTCTGCTAGAGGCCCTTCTCATCTATGTCACTAAAGAGATATATATTCCCTTTCATATGGAACGAGGCACCATTGTCGAGCTACCACATGCATCCCATTACAATGTTTACCATACAAACAATGAGAGTAAAATCAAGCTCCAATTGTGAAGCTAGAGCTTCACTTGCTACTACAACTGAAGGCTCCTTCTTGCTTTCCTTTTGTGGACATTTCATGGCATAGTTCCCATACTCGTGACAATGAAAACATTTTATCTTGGAAAATTATCTATTTCCCTCTTCTCATTGGGAATTATTTCCCTTGGCTTTCTTTCCTTTTCTTATTAATGCAAAATATTCTTCTTTATCTATGTCGAAGGTCTCGTCTTTAGTGCTCCGCCTGATCTCTTCTTGTATCAAGTTGAACCACAATCGCTCCCAGTATAGTAGCTTCTCCCTCCCTTTCACAGAGTCCTGGTAGCTATGCCAGCTCTTGGGAAGGCTTATAAGTGCCAGGATCACCAAATCATATTGGGCTACTATCACACCAACACTTCCAAGCTCATCTAGACATTGAGTAAACTTCGTCAAGTATTTTGGTATCCTCTCGCCCTCTACATGTTGATCTTTCTCAGCTTGCCTTTCAGTGTCAGCTTCCTGTGGTCATTGCTATTCTAAAAAATATATGTTAAGGCCTTCCACATAGCATATGGAGTTTCCTTTCCATGGATACTCGAGACAATATTATCTCGAACTCCCTCTAATAAGATCCTTCTCGCCTTTGCTACCTTATTCTTCCTTGCATCAAGAAGTTGAGCATATGCTGCTATGAGCTGAGGAATATCACTGTTTATGAAAGCCTTCAGTCTGTTTTCCTCAAGCACTTCCTCTATCCTGTCCTTCCACGCTATGTAATTAGAATTTCCCTGAATGACATATTTGATTCTCAAGCCATTGAAATACATCTTGATCTGTTGTTGGGTTTTGAAGAATAAATCTACAAATTCGATGTACACGTTCAAAACAAAATCTGGTTCTTCTCTTCTGTTGTGATTCCTGGCACTCTGATACCATGTAGAAATTACCCAAATGGATTCAATCTAATCTTTTCATACACTAAAACAAAATATTGAATCCTTCTACAATTTTCGGAAACCAAATACGATCACACAGTCACATAACAAGTAAGAGAAATAAATTATCAATTGCACAACATAAGATGTATCTAGGGAAAGAAACTGATCAAAACCCTGTTATATATATATATATTACATAAAGTCAAGACATGAAACAAATCAATGTGATTTCCCTCACTGAGATACCTCTACACTCTGCTGACTATCTCACTCTGATCCTGCTCGAATCTGGCACTCATCTAAGCAAGTTTGGTCCAATATTTAACCTCTTGCTTGCCTCTACCTTGCCAACCTTGATTATGCATTCCCAGCCTAGTTAAGACCCTATTAATTAGGAGATTATGAATTAATGATTGCACAATACCTTCAAGGCTTCCCGATGACCTCATGCATGACCTGCACAATTTTCTAATTATACAACTGATAGTTATCTTCCCTTTAACCTCAATCTCAACTGGGCCTTCCTTAGAACTGACATGAAACAACTAATTATAGAAAATTATCAGTTAAGTGATTATGAATTAAATCAAATTTAATCCATTGGACCTATCACTAGATCATCTCTCAGTTAGAAGTAGTTAAGCTTATTTTAACTCAATTAATTGAGTTAACTAATTACAACTCACAAATAATTGTAATTGGACCACCTAAAATCATGGGAGAATTCTAAATGCCTCCTTTCTGACCCTCAAATTGAATTTCCTAAGCTAACAAAGTCTTCTTGACTCAGTTAAATAATACAAGTTGTCATGAGATGAAATTACAATTTCTCTTCCAATTAAATTAAGGGAAAATTAAATTAGAAGCCCCCTTTGCATGCCATTTTCAATATTTCTTGTTGCCATTTTCAACATTGGGTGACTCATCCAATTTTGTTTCATGGAAAGTTAGGTTCGAAATGATAGATGGTAACAATGATGATTTGGACTACATTCAAGGAAAGGTAAGGATCCATTGCATCCATTGCTTTCAAGAGTAAGAATAAGAAAGGTAAGAATAAAGCAAATAAAATTATAGTTGATGGTTTACAAGACGATTTACTTGCATATGTTGGAAAACTGAGAAGGTCCATTGACATGTATGATAAGATAGCAGGCATGTATGAGGTAAAAAATTTGAATGAAATCCCCACCTTGAAATATCAACTCAAGGACACCAAGATGAACACAGGAGATTTCATACAATCCTACATAATGAGGATATCTTGTCTTAGAGATCAATTGCTAAGAGTTGGAGAAGTTGTGCTTGAAAGGGAACTGGTGGTCATGACTTTAAGAGATCTCCCTCCTATTTGGGAAACATTCATCACTACTATAAGAAACAAAAATGTCCTCCCTTCATTTGATGAGATTGTTGGAAATATCACTTAAGAAGAGTCTAGGATGATAGGAAGAGGAAGGATTAAAAAGCATGAAGAAGTAGAACGCACTCCATACATTGCTCATGAGAAGAAGAATAAGAAAGGGAAAGCATTTCCATCAAATTTCGGAAAACCTCCTCGAAATCAAGATAAAAGAAAATAATACTCACATATTGAATGCTACAATTATCAAAATAAGGGTCATTATGCTCGACATTGGCCTGAGAATAATAATGGACCACGTTATAATAATAGAAGCAACAACAACAGATTCAATGATCAAAGGACGAGAGATGATCGAAGGAATGATCACGATGGAAGAAATGATAGAAGAAGAAGAGATGCTCCAAGTCACAACGAAGAAGATCATCGTCCACAAAATAAGTCAAAATTTTCCAATTATGAAAGTAATGTTGCAAATCAATCTGAATATATTCTTATTTTTGTTCTTACTAGTTCATCTCCACTGGATTCATTGGATAGTTGGTTAGTTGATAGTAGGGTCACTCATCACTTCTCTGGCTATAAGGAAGTTCTCTCTAACTTGGTGGATATGGAGTCAAATTTGAAAATCTTTATTGGAGACAACTCCACTCATCCCGTCAAAGGTTTTGGATGTGTCAAATTTCATTTGAATTCTGGGGAATCCATTGTATTGCATGATGTAATATATGTTCCTATGTTGAAGAAGAATTTGGTATCAATCTCTGCTTTGGAAGGTGAAGGGATGAAGATTGCCTTGATCAAGGGAAAATTTATTACTTGGCCCATTGGATCACATATGAAAGATGTATGCACTTTGGGAACAAGATATGAATGACTCTATAGGGTCACTGGAAGGCCACTATTTTCATTGGTTTATAATACAAATAATCTAAGTGAATTATGGCACCGAAGATTATCTCATTTTCATTATGATGTGATTCTGAAATTGGAGAACTTGGTCTCTGAGATTGCAAAGGTTAAAGCTCAACATGATGGAGTATTTATAGGATGTGCTAGTGGAAAGATGACAAGGGAACCATTCCCCTCTAGTGAAAGAAAGACAAATGCCAACCTCCATCTCATTCACTCTGACTTGAGTGGTATAATGTCCATACATTCTCTTGGTAACCATCTCTATTATATCACCTTAATTAATGACTTTTCTAGAAACACATGGATATATTATCTGAAGTATATGGATGAAGAATTTGAAGAGTTCAAGGAGTTCAAATCTTTGATCAAAAATCAAACAAGGAATAAAATAAAAATATTTAGGTCTAAAAATGGTGGAGAGTACACTTCAAATGAATTCATTGATTTTTTTAAGAAGGAGACAACTACACCATATACTCTTGAACAAAATGGAGTAGTCGAAAGGAAGAATAGGTCCATTGTAGAAGACGCTTGTGCCATGCTCCATGATCAAAAGATACCAAAGTTCCTTTAGGGAGAAGAAACAAATGTTGTCGTATATGTTCAAAACAGGGTGCCTCATCAAGAATTAGACAACAAAACACCCGAATAAGTGTTCACAGGTGTCAAGCCCAATGTGAGTTGTGTCCGCATATTTGGCTGCCTCGTATACTTTCATGTGCCGAAAGAGAAAAGGAGAAAGCTAGAAGCCACTAGAAGAAAATGTACGTTTGTTGGGTATTGTGAAAATTCTAAAGTATTTGAAATATATATTCTTGGTCAAAGGAAGGTCAAAATTAGGAGGGATGTCACATTCAATGAAGATGTATCTCGTTGAAAATCAAGAGACCTTACTCCGCTTCTTCCTTCCTAGAAGAAATGTGATATGGATATTTTGGATGGTCCGTTCATGCCCCCATATGGATCCTTTATATTATCCTCCTAGTAATCCTTCTAGTAGGAAGAGACCACTTTGGCTCCATGAAACTCTAGGATGTTGATAAACATGTGCTCATTCGAATATCGTTTAGAAAAGGAAGAAGTCATGCAGGTACTAGGGATATCTTGCAACCATGAGCACTTTGATTCAAGCCGAACTTTCCACATTCGATGAAGCCGTAAAAGACCAAGTATGGAAAGATGTTATGGTAGAAGAATATGAATCTATTATGAAGAATGATGTCTGGGATGTTGTGCCGAGACCGAAGGAGAAATCCGCAGTAAATTCAAAGTGCATATTCAAGATGAAGCATGGAATTGATGGAGTCATTGAAAAATACAAGGCAAGGTTCTTGGCTCAAGGATTTTCCTAGAAAGAGGGAGAGGATTATGATGATATATTTGCACTTGTGGCTTGATATACAATCATTCGTTCGATAGTTTCCCTTGTCGTAAGTCAAGGATAGACCCTTCATCACATTGATGTAAAGACTTCATTTCTCCATGGCATGCTACAAGAAGAAGTATACATTGAGAAATCACAGGGATTTGAAGTAGATGATTGAAGGACACATGTTTGTAGATTGAAGAAGGAATTGTATGGTTTGAATCAAGCCCCAAGAGCATGGTATGCCCACACAAACAATCATTTGGTGAATTTGAGAGTCACGAGAAGCAATGTTGATCTCAACCTCTACTTCAAGGTAGTCCAAGGTATGCCATTGATATTAGTTTTATATGTTGAAAATCTATTCCTGACAAGTTGTGAGCCTCTGATGATGGAGTGTAAGAGGGATCTAGCTTCTTGGAAAAGGGCCAATGACATTTTCCTTTCACAAGGAAAATATGTTGTGAAGCTTCTGGAAAGATTTGGAATGACTAAATATAAGTCTCTTCCCATATCGATGGAAATAAACTTCAAGAAATTATGTGGAGAAGCTGCAGGACACGATTTTTTGAATCCATCCAAGTATAGACATTTGATTGGAGCTATGATTCTCCTTGTGAAAACCCATATTGAAATATGCTATGCAGTGAACACGTTGAGTTGATTCATGACCGAGCCTCTCCATGCACATTGCGCCACTGCGAAACACATTTTGAGATATTTGCAAGGAACGATTACACTTGGTCTGAGATACTCTGCCATAGATGTTCGAATTCATGGATACACTGATGCTAAATGGGAGGGAAATGTTATTGACCTAAATAGTACATTTGGATGTTATTTTAGTATTGGATCTGCCATGATATCTTGGATGAGAAGGAAATATAATTCTGTAGCATTGAGTATCGCCGAGGCAGAGCATATTTCCACTAGCATAGCTAGCTGCGAAGAATTTTGGTTAAGAAATATCTTTGGAGAGCTATTTGAGTAGGTCCTAGACACTATAGTGATATATTGTGACTACAAGAGTAGGATTTATCTGGCATAGATTCTCATGTTTCATGAGAATTCCAAGCACATAGAGATCCGATATCACTTCATTCGTGATATGGTACAAAGAGGAGTTGTTCGTCTCCATCACATATCAACAGATGAGAAGATTGCGTATATTCTCACCAAGGATTTTCCGAAAGGGGAGTTATTGGTCTTTAGAGAGCAGCTTATAATGATGGATGTGACCCCTCTTGATAAGGGGTACCACTGATCAAGGACACTAAGCCATAATCTTCCCCCCTATATGAGCTCCTAGGGTGAGGAATTAAGATAGATAGCTCCTGGGGTTGTGGGAACTTTGTACAATAGGGTGTCACCCCTCTCTGTTACCTATAGGGTTGGAGTACTAGCTCACTCTATTTTGGTCTTTGTAGAGTATACCCCAATTGGCATCATACCCACAAGTTGGGCTTGTTGGGATTATCCCTCTTTGTCTGGCTAACAGTTTAGGAGGCTTGGATGCATGTCATCCTTACCTCTTGGTAAGTCGGGTATGTCATCCAAGGCATATTATGATGCAAGTGTTCTACCCCATGAATCTTATGGGCCATTGTTGGGAATATCGGTAAGAAATAGGATGGGTTGAGTAGTAGCTCCCCTACATCACCTATTGCTCAATATGGGTTAAGTTGTGGCTTCCCGTGATATTTATGGGTAATAGCCTGAAGAAATTTCTAGGTAGCAGCCTAATGAAATTTCTAGGTAGCAGCCTGATGAAATTTCCAGCTAGTAGCCTCCTGACATATTTTCGGGTAGTAGCCAGTTGACATTTTCAGGTAGTATTATGATGACACATTTCCGGGTAGTAGCCTGCTCATTGATATTCTTGGTAGTATCCTGTTGGATAGAGGGTGGTAACTTTTATTCCTTTATTATTCTTATTCTTCATATTCGAGTATGTTTTAGCAGATATAGCTGCACATATTGGTACACATGATGACAAAATTTCACATTGATCGATGGACGAGTTTTACACGTGTATTTCTCCCTAGTTGAGAGGGAGTGTTAAAAGTATGCAACTGCAGTCAAATTCAAATTTGAACTACTCATTTGATGGATATGCCGATCGAATTGAGTTCCTCTTTTAGAGAGGACCAAGATCGACCTAAATATCACCTCGTTTGGATAAGAAGAATTTTGTTTTTTATTTTTCACCCACTCATGGATATTGGATCAAGTCAGCTTCACTCACATACACATTTGGACAGGTCGTCCTCAACATCAAATGGACTTTATTGGACACACATTAGAATCCTATAAATACAAGTGACCTAGAATATAATTTTTACATCATAACATCAAGAATCTTCTTCTTTTCTATCTGATTGGGTTTGGAACACCAGCGAAGGAAAAGGTTGTACGGAGGATAGAAGTCACAAATCTGAAGCTCACACAAAATCTAGGGTTTATGTTTCTGACGCTGGAACATAACTGCTAAATTTTGTCCCTGGATGCACACATGTTATGGGAAAGGTCGCGTCCAAGACCTAAATACACACCCATGCTAACATGGAGGTACCGTCCAGGGGTTTGACTATAGTTCACCATCATTCAAAGATTTTCGAAGATGTCTGAAGTCTGAATCAAGTTGTCTTTAATATATTATACCTATGTACATAGGTTTATGAAGTTGTTAGGTTGTATTGATGATCATATTGTATTGGGCTCATTGTACTCTTTGTTGAACATTGTATGGAAATATAATAGAAGAATAATTTAAAAGGGTTTTCCCCATAGTGGGTTTTTTCCATGGTCTTCGACAAATATGGTGTCCCTCGTTGATGTTTTGATTGTATCCTTTGTCATTACATTGCTCTATCTTCAATTAATGTTGATGAATGTAAATACTAATTGTAATTGGAAATATTGCTAATTGAAGTTTTGAATTGGGCTAAAGTAATTGATACAACATATAACAATCTGGAAAATAACAATATGACTTTTTTTCACTTGATACTTTCTCTTGTTTTTTGTTTTGGATGGAAAATTAATCAGGTGGATGCCAAGAGTGCATTTCTTCATGGTGACAAGAAATATACATGGAGAAACATCCTATTTTTGTGATATATTCCAATTCTCTCTATTGGCTTCATAATTCACTATATAGTTTGAATCAGGCCCCTCAAGATTATTAAGATTGATCGATTCTTTCTTAATCTTGGGTTCAAAAATTGTGAATCTGATCACAAGATTTATGTATTACACATGAATGGTGATAAATTGATTACTTTTGTCTATGTGGATAACTTTATTATCATTGACTTGAATGCTAATGCAATTCTTAAAGTGAAGTGTTGACTTCTTGATACTTTTGAAATACCTAATCTTGGTCTTCAAGTCTTACCTTTTCCTAACGAACTCTTTATATCTCAATCTGAATATGACTTAGAATTGTTGAAATAATTCAATATGGATGATTGTAAGCCATTTTCTACCCCTTTTCAGTGAGATGTCAAGCTCACTAAAGAGTTCCCTTCTATAAATGTTGATGCTACCCTTTATCAGCAACTAGTTGGTAACCTTATATATTTGACTCAGTCACCATGACATTTTGTTGGAAATTTTTTTTACCCTATGGCTAGGAGGGTGAACAAGAGAAAAATGGATGCAAAAACTCAACATAAAAGAATCTATGCATAGTAAAACAATGCAACACACACTGCTGCAAACAAACCAAACTAGTGACAGAAAATGAATAGGAAATTAAACCACAAGCTACTTCTAACATAACATGCCACAACTTCTGCAAATAAACATATAAGACATAACAAGATAGTAGAATCAATAACAAGCTATTGCAATAAAAATATACTCGCTCGAATCTGTTTCTTCATGAACATGGACATAATTTACATATTATGCAAGCCTCCCTACCATGGCAGCAGGGAGGATACACAATATCCAAAACTCCTCTCACACCCTAAAACCCTACACATTACTATACCAAAGAGACATAATCCAAAATCTCGTTCAACCCCTATATGAAAAGCCCCTAACCTTAAACCTAGGAGGGAATACATTAATATTTTAATAAAAATATCTAACAAGTAATTTTCCCTCCAAATGAAATGCACCTTACATCAAATTTACATTTCATATCATTTACATGCCATACACATTTAAATTTACATGTATTTTTCATTTAATTTTACATTTGCATGTATATTTTTAGTCAATTTAGTGTTCCTAAATTGCTTCCATTAATTATCAACCAGGGCTAGTAAACTGATGAAGTGTGGTGCACTATATGTGCCTAAGTGACCCTTCCCTTACTTCATTGTTTTTGTTTTTCTTGTTGTTTTGGGGGTTTTGTATTTTTAGTCCTTAGTGTGCTATCCTAGGCTATTTAGAAAAGTGAGAATAAATCTAATTAAAAAGGAAGAAAAGGAAGTGTTATGAAACTAAGTTAATTTTCTATGAAAGAAACCAAAGTTTTATGGACAATTTCTAAGACCTAGTTTTGGACAAAAAGACAAAGAAAGTACTTCAATTAGTGAGTAAACCTAATCCATGGATCTATGACTCAATTGAGATTTGAAAAAATGAAAGCAGGGAAATGTGTCAACTATTGTACTTCAGGTTGTTTCAACATTCAATATTAGGTCAAAGCCCTATGAGATGAAATCAACTGTTTGCACTTTAGTTGCTAAAATCTAAAATAGAAAACATATAATGCAATTGAAATTTATCTAAGATGCTTTAATTACTCCATCTACCCAATATGTGGAGAGTGACACCCTTGAGGTAATGTATCTAAGCAATCGTTGCATCTGCCTAAGCTAAAGAATTACAATAACTCAAACATTGCATTGAATCTAATCATTTAATCATCCATGCAAAGTATATTCAAATTAGTCTTTGTTAGGATGACCTTTAAGAAGATTGCTTTGTTGCAATGAAATGAGGATCTTCTATCTACAACCAATTAAGTGAATAATTAACTTATCAAGTCTCATCCAATTCTGAAGCTTCTGACCCCTTGGTATGGCTTTCGTATAAATCAATTACACCCTTAATTATTAGCAAGAAAATAACAAGAAATGAAATATATTCAATCACTACACTTATAAGACATTCAACCATTCAATATAAGATTTGGTAAATAGGAAAAATGGACTTCATAAATGCTTAGTTAGACATAGCAATTGACAACTATTTTTGAAAGATGAAAGTAGGGAACTAAGCAACCATGTTTCTCAACACTTCAAATTTTATTCCAATCCTGAAGAGAGAGTTACATATCTCCTTGAAAACATTTTAGAAGGCAAATCTACATAGTTGCATATAAACTATTGAAAACTGGAAATTAAACATGAACAGAAAAATACTAAACATAATTGAAGCAAATCTAAATAGAAAGCATTAAAAACCTCCTTAAGCAGCAAGGGCCCTCTGCTACCAACTTAGTCAACTCATTAGCTCCTTAAAAATGTAATCAAAACAACATCTGGGAACTGATCTTCTTATTGAAACAGATTTTTTAGAAAACAAAGTATCTCACTGTAATTCTGAACTTCTGCTACAAAAACTTAGCCTGTTCTCAGTTCTATAGAACCTCTATTTATAAGAAATTTGCATAAATAACAATGAATAAAGATAGCTACATGTGTATCTTCAAATTACAATCAAACTGGGACTCTTAGGACTCATGATTTGCTACGGAGAAAATCAAGAGTCCATTTTCTATGTGAAATGGTCTCTTGACTTTGAGCTTTGACCATCAGATTAGGCCTCTTTATTTGTCGATCTGGTCCTTTTGGATAGGAATAAATCCATGTAGGAGGGAATTTGAGACTACCCATGTAGACCATTCCTTCAACTGACACCTGTAACATATTCAACCACAAGAGTAGCTACAAAACGCCTGGTCAACTACGAAACAGGCTGCATTTTGTGGCGAATCTGCAAAAACTTATTAAAATAACAAAAACCATGAAAATACAATATGTCAATCAATTGCATGTATCCTTGAGACAAACATAAAAATTCTTCATTGATTAGGGCTTATGAATTGATGAAAGAGAGGTGAAATGAGATGGGAAATTTGTAAAGGAAAGGGAAATTTTGGGGTTCAACATATATTTCACATGTAATATTCTAATTAACCCATGTTCAAACTTGCGCTCCAATACCCCCCAACACAAATCTTAGGTCATTCCAATCCAGGTGTATTCAGATAACCATGCTCACTTGCGTTGTTGCTGCGTGATCTAAGTCAACTTGCAAATGTTGAACTGCAGGTTGCTCCTTAATGATATGCTCTACATTGTGCTCCCTCTTCGTACACTTCTTCATCTTTCTATGGGTGTTTAAGCCTCCTACTCATAAGACCCAATATCTCTTCTTCTTCCACATAAATCCTAGCCTTTGCTTGCAATACCCCAGTCTCTTCTTACTTACTCTATTTTCTACGATTCTACTCTTAACTACAACAACCTGCATCCATTTCAATGACTCTCCCTTCTTCCACTATCTGTGCCCGTTGTATGTGCTCAAATTCTTTAAGTTCTATCACTTCCACTTGTCAGTGCTATTGGATTCCTCTATTTCTGTTGGTTTGTAGTCTTTTGCTACCAAATTTTGTCTCCCTTTATGCACTATCTACTCTTCTAGGATAGTGGAAATACAATGTACCAATTAGTATTTTGCGCAGGACCAACTGACAATCCCTTTAGGCATATTGATAAATACTACCTATATTTGGTACCCACATTTCATTTATGTACTACACTATTTCATTGTGAGCAACAAAATAGGAAAAAATGATTATACCAAAGTTAAAATGAAATTAACGTAAATAGCTAACGCAAATATTCTGGGAAGTAACTACAAAAGTAGGCCACTGTAACAACATCTAAAAATTATATGTTCAACATATAGTGATGAGTGGCTCCCACGAAACAATCTAATTCTTATTGCGAGTTGAGGATAAATCCTTTTTTCCACCTTAGGACACTTCTGCTTCTCTCTGCTTCACGCTCATGCCACAGTTGAGCACACTGTAGAGAATACTGGAGACAATCCCCGTATTTATGTTCTTATCACAATTTTACTTATGGGATTTTCCAATCTCCTCATACTCAAACAAGAATTTGAGGCCATTCGTTAAGTTGAGACCATTAGAATATGTTTCTTACCATTATTTATCGTTGTTATCAGTTGTCTTTATAGCCATTGTTCATCAATGTGTCATGTGACACCATCGTCTGAGCATAATTCTCTAAGCAGAGACCATCTTTTGGATCTTAGTGCGTCAATCTCATCGCTACCTTTGTCACAACATCTCTATTTTACTGAAGTTGTATGGGGCTATTGTCTATGCTCCTAAGAAGTTGTTGTCTTGCTTCCTTTTGTCTGTATCTGTGCATTCTCCTTTATGCTCAATGAGGAGGTGACGATACTTGGTCTCTTTCCTATTATCCTCCCCATAATGTCAATTATTTCCACATGAGTTAACGTAATCCCAGGCTTCAATTGTCAAGCCTAATATGTATTTTTGAAACCGTTCTCATAGTTGCTCCATTACTATTCTCAAAGCTGCTACATGTATGTCGTCTATATGGATAAAAAAACTCAGACTCTTGATTTCCATTCCCTTCCACGGCTACAACCAAAGCCTTTTCACCAAGTCTTTGTGTGCAATGTCCACAAAGACTTTCGTTATACCTCCATGTTTTCTTAGCAACGATTTGAGGATCTTTGAAAACTCCTCTATGCTAAAATCTTCTAGTATTTTCTCAACATCTTCATTGATGACAACGTTTCCATCAATACAGTCATCGTCAGGAACCACAGTTTCATTTACCTTTGGAACATTCTTTGAGGTGTGCTTCTAAACAACTTGAATCTCCCTTTTGGAAATGAAAATACGCGACCACTGAAACATAGGACTGGTCATCCACCCTGTAAGGTAATCTAATAGAAAACCTTCCATATATCTTCACCAACGCAATACGGCCCAAAAATTTATCAAGCGACTAATCTCCAAATTATACAAAGCGTTGGTTCTCACACATGGGAAGCCACCAAGAACCCAGAAAATCTCCAACCATGAAATCAATGGTTTTGTGTTCTTCCTAAAGTCGTAAGCTGGCTACAACCCCCTTTTGAGTCTTGACCACAGGTTCATCTATCTCGGATTCTCTCCACCACTTCTACCACCCTAGTGAAGAGAGGAACCATGATTTTCTGAGTTGGTGAAATTTTTTGGACAAAACCTCTGTTGGCATTATGATGTAATATGTTGATATGCTGTCCTTGATGGCAACCTACTTGACGAGTTTCCTTTGATAGAAACCTATTGATTAAAGATGTAAAAATAATGTATCTATAGGTCAATTCAACTGTGACAGAAAAAGGAATTCCAATCAGTGATAGAGAGATGAAAAAGGTAATATTTCACAGTGTATACGTAGTTTTGATGAAGAGAAGTCGCATATACACGCGGGTACGAAGACGCCAAGTCGTGTATGTAATTATGCACTTAGTTTATAATGCCAAGGGTCCTTACCATGGTTTTAGCTCACAATATTGAGCATTGTGTCATTAATTTAATTCCATCCAAGAATACCATAGGCACTTGTGTAGTTTTGGCTCATGGTATTGAGAAAGGCTAAAATTATATAAGGAGAAGAATATCATAGTGAAATCCATGCAAGTGTATGGGTTTTGATCGAATACTTCACTCTGAAGTATATCTGCATTTTATGGGTTTCAGTTGTTAATACATCTGAAATAATGATGCACTTATGGATAGAATGATGGACCAGGATCTCTAGACCTGAAATGACTTTGTATTTGCATGATCTATTTGTGAGATGTCTAGATATGTGATATGGCGCATGTTTTTTGAAGAGAAGGGTATGATATGAGTAATTATGTTGATCTGAAATGTTAGGAAGCTCTGAATATTTACATATCTATACCATTTTTCATCACGATAAAAGTGCATCTACACGTGGGTTCGTTTCAGCAAAAGCGTGTATGGAAGTTAGGGTTATCTAAAGCTTGCTAAAGAGGTTGTCTGATTATTTATTCTATATTTATGTTGTATGTCAATGAAGTATTCGTGTAGATCTAGGTTGTTTGAATACTTTATATGATGCTAGTTGATTATGTATTATCAATGACTCAGTTGTTAAATATGATTGATATTGCTAACTGGATAATGGTTATGTAAATCTGAAAAAGTATGACTGAATGCCTCAGATCTGTTCTAAGTCTGATCAGATTCTTAAAATTCGGTATACAAGGATATATACACATGTTGGTGCACAGGAAAGTGTGTATATATGCATGTTGCAATAAGTGAAGTAGCATATACATTTGATTCTATGAATGATCAAAGTTGAAATTGATTCTGCATGATAGTTCAGAAGTCTGGGTTTATTACCGTGTTCTGGTTATAGTGATCTCACTTTTCTATTTAAATTTTTGGTTATGGCTATTGGTGTTGATATACATATTGAGTTTTGTTGAAGCTGTTGGATCCAGTATGAAAATTTATGAAACGTGGTCTTCAATGGGTTTGAGGGTTGAAGCCTTCAGTGTGGAAGTAGAAGCTTCCTGTTAGTAGAAGTTGGTGTTCTGATCAGGGTGTTGTAGCTCCCTTCTAGTAGTGGCTGGTAAATGAGATCATGGGGTTGGAGATCCTTTACAATAGAAGCTAGAGAATGAGAGAATTTTGCAGCCTTCTGCATGTGGGTGCCTGCGTACAGATATGAGTATGCATCAGTACAACATTGTAAGCAGTTTTCTATATAATAAATATTGAAGACAAAGACGACAACATCGGTGGTTTTCTCTCGACTTGGGACTCCACCTTAAATCTTGGTGTTCATGTCTGATGCACCTGTGTGATGATTTATTCTGTTATTGCTGCACCTATTTATTGCTTAACTATCTGATGCATAACTTATAAACTGGGCTAAGTAATGTTTTCAGAATATTTATCTGAACAATAAGATATTTGGGTATACGCAAGTTTCCCTTAGGAGAGTCGCATGTATATGCTAGTTGGGCTATAAAATTTACATATAGAAATCAGTAAAAGAAAAGTAAAATATTAAATATTGATTCACCCCCCCCCCCTCAATATTTTTCCCAATGATTGGTATCAGAGCAGGTCCTTCTAAAGAAGGTTAATTTCTAGAAGGAAGATCATCTAAGATGAGCTATCAAGATGGGACAACATCTATCAGACCACCACTTTTCAAAGGAAACAATTTAATATTCTGGAAGACAAGGAAAATATCCTATCTTCAGTCTCTTGGAGCAGATGTTTGGGCCATAGTTGAAGGCGTTTAGCAATATCCAACTACAGTACCAACAGATCCAACAGCAAGGAAGAACTATGAAACCAATGCAAAATTTGTTAATGCATTATTTGGGAGTCTAAATAAATTGGAATTTGTCAAAGTTATGCAATTAAATACAACAAAGGATATATGGGACAAAATAATTTTGAGCTATGAAGGTGATGCCAAGGTAAAAAGTGCTAAACTCCAAACTCTCAGAATTCAATATGAAAATCTCAAAATGCATAATGATGAAAGTACTTCTAGTTTCTTTTTACATCTACATGAGATCGTAAATTGTATGAGAAACCTAGGTGAAGTCATAAGTGACACCACTTTAGTAGAAAAATTATTAAGATCTCTTACTCCTAAATTCGAGTCAAAAGTGTCTTCTATTGAAGAAAAACATGAACTATAGACTCTTACTATTTTTCAACTTCATGGGATACTGAATACATGTGAAATGAGGAAAGGATGTTCGTTTGATATTAAAGAAGTTTCTTTTAGAGCTACTGAAAAAGGAAAGGACAAGGAAGAACAAAAGGAATCAGGATATGTATCAGAAGAAGATGAGGTAAATTTTGTGAAGAAACTTCAACTGGGCACTGGAATGTTTAGAGGTAATCTTCCTTTCAAAATTTTTTCTTGTGGAAGAGTTTTTCATTACGCTAGTAAAATTCCTCATAAAGATAATCATGAAAAAGGAAAGGGTTTAGCAAAAGGTAATAGGAGAAGATTTGTCAATAGAAAAAGTTACTATACTTGTGAAGATAGTGATGGTTTATCAAATAGTGAAGAAGGAGAATCTGATCAAGATGTCAGACTACTCATGGAATTTGAAAGAGACACTAGTGAGGCTAAAGATACTTTTATGGATGCTTTAAAAGATAATTATTTTCTTGAAGAAATCAATCATCTCAAAATATTCTTGGAAGAGAAAAAAATGTCCATAGATTCTCTAAAGAATCAACTCATAGAAAAGGATAATCACAATGAGAAATTAGAATGTGAAATAGTAAGTCTAAGAAAGGAAATTGAGAAAGTAAAAACTTTAAATCTTAGATTTGATAAAAGATCTCAAACCTTAGTTGAAATTGTCAAAGTTCAATGCTCTTCTCTTGTGAAGATAGGTCTTGAATATATCAGTGAATCTTCTCAGTCAGAAAATTCTTCAGCGACAAGCTATCTAAATGCAACAAAATCCAGCCAAAAAATCTTCGTCACTAAGAAAAAGAACAAAGACAATGTCCAGATAAAACAAGATCACTCAAATTCAAGGATGAACAACAACAAAAATATCAATCAAAAGGTAAACAACAATAGAAGGTTCTATGATCACAGATAATTTCTTCTTTAATGGACAATTTTTCTCATGTCATAATTTTGGTCACAAAGCTGCTCAATGTGTTGCATACAAAGTCATTATGACTAGAGAAGCAAGAAAGCAAAGAAATGAGATAGGAATAAAGAAATATACTTATAACAATTTTTCTCCTCTTCAAGGTGAAATTGAATGTTCATTTTGCAATAAATTTGGACATGAAGAATCTGAATGCAAGACCAAACTTCAGCCAAAAGAACATATATCCACAAGTTCCAAGGTATGGAGAAAGAGGGACTTACAATTTGAAAGTTGCGACATAGCTTTATTTGTAGAAGGAGAAGAAAATCAATGGTAAATTGATAGTAGATGTTCAAAACACATGACGAGTGATAAAGATAAACTTATTTCATACAATGCATTAGAGAAGGAAAAGAATGTTACTTTTGGAAATGACTCTCCTGTAATCATTAAGGGTAAAGGATATGTTTTTCTAAAAGAAAATTTTAAAGCTAACAATGTTATGTATGTTGATGGACTAAAACATAACTTGATGAGTGTGAGTCAAATGTGTGATCAAGGAAATGAAGTTGCCTTTTGTTCAATAAAGTGTGTGGTTCGTGAACTTGACACAGGAAAGAACGTAATAAAATGAACAAGAACACCAAAACAATCTGTATATATTGAAAGGTGGCCAAGAGAAATGTTATCTAGGTAAATCTACAGAAAACTGGTTATGGCACAAAAGATTGGGACATTTGAGCTTTTCTCAAATAATTAAATCAAACAGGCTCAAATATGTTCGTGATCTACCCAACATCACTTTACTCGAAAGTACCATATGCAAATCATGCCAATTCGGTAAGCAAACCAGGGTGAAATTTAATGCCAAAGAAGGATCATAAAGTAAGCCTCTTGAACTTATATATACTGATTTATGTGGTCCTGTAAGGAAAAAGTCACCTCGTGGAGAACAATACTATATCCTATTCATTGATGACTTTTCTTGAATGTGTTGGATTGGTTTATTGAAACATAAAGATGAAGCATTTAAAAAATTTAAGATCTTCAAAGCTTTGGTTGAAAATTAATTATATCTAAAAATAAAATTTCTTAGATCTGACCGAGGAGGAGAATACATATCAGATGAATTCTTTGATTTCTGTGAACAATATGGCATAAAGAGACAATTTCTATAATTGGAACTCCACAACAAAATGGCGTCGTAGAAAGAATGAATAGAACATTTCATCAAATGGCTCGTGCTATGCTTGATGAATCTGGGACTACTGACACCTTTTGGGGAGAAGCAGCACACACTGTAGTAAATATTCTCAACAAGGCTCATGTTCATGTAAATTGTGATAAAACTCCTTATGAACTCTGTTATGGTAATATTCCCACCGTGAAGCATTTTAGAGTTTTTGGAAGCAAATTTTTTATCAAAAATAATGATGAAAAAATTGGTAAATTTGAGCCTAGAGCAGATGAAGGAATATTTCTTGGTTACTCTTCTAGAAGTAAAGCATACAAATGCTAAAATAAAAGAGTTCAGAATATTGTTGAATGTATTGATGTTGTAATTCATGAATCTCTCAGCTCCCAAAAGGGAAATAACAAAAAATGAGGATGATGATGATGTATATTTTCCCTCATCAAATAAAAAAAATATAGAAGGAGAACCCAATAAAGCACTAGAAGAAGATATATAAGAAAATTTTCCATCAAGTTATGTTCAAAAGAATCATCCAAAATATCAAATTTTGGGAGAAAAGGAATCAGGGGTTCAAACAAGAAGAACTCTTGTAGGATCTCCCAGTTATCTGGCATTCTTATCCACCATTGAACCACATAATTTAAATCAATATAGTAAAGATGAATGTTGGATTCAAGCCATGAATGAAGAACTTGATCAAATTGAAAAGAATAATACTTGGGAATTGGTTCCAAGGCCTCATGATGAAAATGTTATTGGAACAAAATGGATATTCAAAAACAAGTTAAATGAAAATGGAGATGTAATTAGAAAAAAAGCTAGACTTGTTTGTAAAGGGTATGCTCAATGGGAAGGTGTAGACTTTGAAGAAACATTTGCACCTGTAGCCAAACTTGAAGCCATAAGAATGTTTCTTTCTTTTTCAAGTTTTCAAAAATTCAAGGTTTATCAAATGGATGTAAAATATGCTTTCCTCAATGGTGATCTGGAAGAAGAAGTTTATATAGAACAACCAGAAGGATTCATTCTAGGAAATGATTAATAACTTGTGTGCAAACTCAAAAAGGCTCTATATGATCTAAAACAAGCTCCTCGGGCATGGTACTATCGTCTTGACAAATATATTCAACAACAAGGTTTCACAAAAGGATATGCAGACAGTAAGTTATACACAAAAATTGAGAATGATAAATTGTTAATTATTTTTGTTTATGTTGATGACATCATTTTTGGGAGTAATGAAGAATCCATGAGTTAGAGATTTGCTTTTTTTATGCAACAAGAATTTGAAATGTCTTGACTTGGGGAACTAACATATTTTCTTGGCTTACAATTTCAACAAGAAAAATATGGCATATTTCTCTCACAAGAAAAATATCTCAAACAGATCCTGAAGAAATATGGGATGGAAGATTGCAAACCTGTGAGCACTCCAATGGTGACTGGATTTAACCTCAGTTCTCATGATGATTCTCCCATGGTGAAGCAACCAGAGTATAGATATATGATTGGAAGTCTTCTTTATCTAACTGGGACTAGACGGGATATCATGCATACAGTTTGGATTGTTGGATGATTCCCAGCCAATCCAAAGGAGTCACATATTCAAGTTGTAAAAATAATATTCAAATATCTACATGGAACTCAAGATTTTGGTTTATGGTATCCCAAGAATGTTGAGCTTACTCTTCATGCTTACACAGATGAAAACTGGGTTGAAAATATTGATGATCGGAAAAGCACTAGTGGTGGTGCATTTTATATGGGGCCCCGATTAGTATCTTGGTTCAGTAAGAAACAAAGTTCTATTGCCTTATCTACAGCATAAGCCGAATATGTGGTTATCGCATCATGTTGCACACAACTTATTTGGATGATGCAGAAATTACAAGATATTCAAATTAAACGTTCTCCTCCCATCTCTATATTGTGTGATAATACAAGTGCCATCAATATCTCACAAAATCTTGTTATGCATTCCAAAACCAAGCACATTCTTATCAAATATCATTTTTTACAAGAAAAAGTTCTTGAGAAAAACGTTAAATTGGAATACGTTCCCTCCAAAGAACAAGTTGCTGACATATTTACTAAAACTCTTCCCTGGGAAGCATTTGAATATCTCAGATAGAAGTTGGGAGTTGTCTCTACCTCTCTTATCAAATCTGCTTGATTTCAGAAGATTAAATTCGGTACACAGGTTGCATGAAGCCTAGTTGCCAGGGAAAATTTTAGGGGCTAATATTTGCAGGTGGGATAATTTTCCATGTTTTTTCCAAAAAAAAGATTTGTTAATTTCCATTTTTATCTAAAAATGATTCTCCCAAGTTTTATAGTATAAAATTATTTAGCCTTAAAAATCTCCAAAAATCTATATAGATACTATATAAAATTATTATAAATTTGAATATTTATATACAAATATTGTCAAACATTTTATAGATTTCATATGATGGACTATGATATTCGCCAAGGTTTCTGAACTTCAACATAAATTTCCATCCTTAAAATTTTCCCTGCTAGTCGCGTATATATGCGAGTTTCTCTCTCTACAGTCACGTATGGATTTTGCTGTCATAAATTCTATGGGTTAGCCTTGAGGATAGTCTGAGTCATATTTTTGCTTATGTTTCTCAGGTGTTGATGGGTACATTCAGGTTTTCTAGTGTTCAACTTACATTTCCTTTCCTCGATATTTATTTGCTTGATGAAGATGCTTTGATGAACTAGTTTTTGAAAATGTTTAGGATGCACAGGTTTAGGGGGAGCACTAGCTTTGCTGAGAATAATGCATTGTTGGAATTATATTGGTTGCTGAATTATGATCTCTCTCTTGAGATCCTTTGTTCTTGGTTATAAAAAGTTATATCTATAATTTGATGTAAGTGTCATGTTGAGACCTATGATGTAAATATTTTCAAATTCAATCATGTATGGACTTAGTCAAATATGTAAGCCCACTTGGCTTGGGTGCTTGAGTCAAAAAAATGTAAACCCACTTGGTTGGGTAGTTGAGCCAAATATGTAAGCCCACTTCATTGGGAGATTGATTTAAGTATGAGTCCTTGGTGATAGGAAAGGTCATACTTAGTTGAGTCATAAAGTCATGTATTCTATTGAAAATCTGAAGCCTCAACATGTGCTCAGGGGGATCATGGTCAGTACATATCAGATCTACAGAGCTCTTCCTTCTATAAGGAAAGAGAAACCTTCACTTGGTATCAGTCCACCATTTTCCCTTGGTGTCAAAGGGGCAAAGTAACCTGGTATTTGGTGTTTGAATAATGCTTATGATTGATGTGTATTTAAGGTATCTACAAGATGTGGTGATCAAACACCATCATGGTTGCCATCAAGTCTAAAGGGGGGGATTGTTGGAATTATTATGTAATATGTTGATATGTTTTCCTTGATGGAAACCTACTTGATGAGTTTCCTTTGATAGCAACCTATTTTTTAAAGATGTAAAAATAATGTATCTATAGTTCAGTTCAAATGTGACAGAAAAAGGAATTCCAGTCAGTGACATAGAAATGATAAAGGTAATATTTCACAGTGTATACGCAGTTTTGATGAAGAGAAGTCGCGTATACACACGGGTACGAAGAAGCCAAGTCGCGTATGTACTTATACACTCAGTTTATGATACCAAGGGTCATTACCATGGTTTTCACCCATAGTATTGAGCACCGTGTAGTCTATTTGATTTCGTCCAAGAATACCATCGGCACTTGTGTAGTTTTGGCTCATGGTATTAAGAAAGGCTCAAACTATATAAGGAGAAGAAGATCATAGTGCAAGCAGTGCAAGTGTATGGGTTTTGATTGAATACTTCACTCAGAAGTATATCTGCATTGCATGGGTTTTGGTTGTTTAATAGATCTGAAATAATGATGCACCTATGGATAGAATGATGGATCAAGATCTCTAGACCTGAAATGACTTTGTATTTGCATGATCTGTTTATGATATTTCTAGATCTGTGATCTGGCGCATGTGTGCTGAAGAGGAGGGTATGATCTGAGTAAATCTGTTGATCTGAAATGTTATGCAGCTCTGAATATTTACATATCTATACGCTTGTTCATCATGGTAAAAGCGCATGTACATGCGGGTTCATTTCAGAAAAAGCGCATATGGAAGTTAGGGCTATCTGAAGCTTGCTAAAGAGGTTGTCTGATTATTTCTTCTATATTTCTGTTGTTTGTCAATGAAGTCTTCATGTAGATCTAGGTTTTTTGAATATTGTATATGCTACTAATTGATTATGTATGATCAACTGAGTGGTTAAATATGATGGATGTTGTTGACTGAATAAGGGTTATGTAAATCTAACAAAGTATGACTGAATGCCTTAGATCTGTTTTGAGTCTGATCAAATTCTTAAAATTCAATATACAAGGATCTATACACAGGTTGGTGCACAGGAAATTACGTATATACGCAGGTTGCAGTAAGTGAAGTAGCATATACATTTTATTTTATGAATGATCAAAGTTTACATTGATTCTACATGATAGTTCAGAAGTCTGGGTTTATTACCGTGTTCTGGTTACAGTGATCTCACTTTTCTGTATAAAGTTTGGTTTATGGCTATTGGTGTTGATCTACATATTGAGTTGTGTTGAAGTTGTTGGATCCAGTATGAAAATTTATGAAATGTGGTCTGCAGTGGGTCTGAGGGTTGAAGCCTTCAGTGTGGATGTAGAGGCTTCCTACCAGTAGAAGCTGGTGTTCTAATCAAGGGGTTGTATCTCCCTTCCAATAGTGGCTGGTAAACAAGATCAGGGGGTTGGAGCTCCCTTCCAGTAGCAGCTAGAGAACAAGAGAAGGTTGCAGTCTTGTGCAAGTGGGTGTCTGCGTACTGATATGAGTCTTTTTCAGTACAACATTGTAAGCAATTTTCTATATAATAAATATTGAAGATAGAGATGAAAACAATAGTGGTTTTCTCTTGACTTGGGTTTCCACCTTAAATCTTGGTGTTCATGTGTGATCATTTATTCTGTTATTACTATACCTATTTACTGCTTAACTATCTGATGCATAACTGATAAACTAGGCTAAGTAATGTTTTATGAATATTTATATGAATAGTAAGATATTTGGGTATACGCAAGTTTCCCTTAGGATATCTGTGTGTATACGCTAGTTGGGCTAATCAAAGTCGCGTATAGAAATCAATAAAATATTAAATATTGATTCACCCCCCCCCCCCTCCTCTCAGTATTTTTCCCAACAACCTCTACCCTATGGGCCAACAAGATAAAAACGACGACATAACCCAATAGAAAAGCATCTATTCACATTAAAAAAAACCAACACACTATTGCAAATAAACCAAAATGCTGACAAAAAATGAACAATAAATTAAAATACAAGGTACTTCTAATACAATAGGCCACAACTATTGCAAATAAACATATAACACATAAATCATAACTAGACAACAAAAGAAATATAAAAATGTTGCAACACAAATATAATCAATGGAATCCAAATTCTTCATTAACATGGATGTAATTTATATATTATGCATGCCTCCCTGCCATGGTAGTAAGGAGGCTGCACAACCTCCATAGCTCCTTTCACACCCTCAAACCCTAGGTAATACTCTACCAAAGAACCAACATATAAACTCTCATCCATCTCCCATATACAAAATCCCTAACCCTAAACTTAGGAGGGAATATCTAAATATTTTAATAAAAATATTTAACGATTAATTTTCCCTCCAAATGAAATGAAAATGACATGTAAATGAAAATTCACATGGAATGTAAATGAGATGAAATGTAAAAGACCCATGAGAAAGCTAATACAAATATGGAAAGTAGATTCTTCACTATCCTAAAGAAACCACTCATTTTGGTATCAAATAATATCAAATTTTATATATGTTAATCATTTTCATTATCTCTAACTGGGTAATTAATAGAAATGACTCAAAATCAACTTTTGGCTATCCAATTTACTTCAATGCTAAACCCATGATTTGGTCACGCTAGAAACATATAGTATCTATGTCAAATATGAAAGCCTAGTATCCTAGTGCTCTTAATGTAGGGATGGAGGAAATTTGGGATTTTCAACTATTAGCAGATTTTGGGTTTCCTATTCAGGCTTCAACTACTTTCTATTGTGGCAATTAAATTGCAATTCAGGTTGTTAACAATCTCGGTGCACACAATAAGACGAAGCATGTCAAACTTCATGCTCACTATTTATAAAATCTAGTTCAAGACAAGATTTTCATTCTTTTTTGTCCTAGCACTAATAATAAAATTATTGATCTATTTTCAAATCCAGTGGTTGAATCCAATTTTTTCAAGTTACAAGGTTTTTTTAGGCTTTAGGAAGCTACGATTATGGGGGAGGTGTCCTACAGAAGTAGTTTCACCTCGTAAGCCTCCAAAATGTTTTATTTTTATTTTTATTTTTTTATTTTATGGGGGGATATTATAACCTAACATTGTCCTAGTTCATCACACCTCTATAGCTCCCAAATACAGTTAACAATGGGTCAAATGACTATTGAGCAGAGTGTTTGATTGAATGGTGATCAAGTTTGTGTAGTTGTTGACTAGTGATACCATTGACTGAATGGTCGAAGGATTTGAATGAATCATTGGGTTTACTTGGACCATTAACAAGCCAACAAAATATCATGGATTTTTTGGAAATAGTTACATTGGCCGATGCTCAATGGTGGACCAAATCCTCTACAATCCAAGAAATTTGGTTATATTTGGTAAATATAAATAAACAACCCTATGAGTTGAATATGCATGTATGTACTTGGAAATATCGATCACATTTTTATTACTCATTATGCATTGTGATGTTCTTATCACAATTCACTATGCTTAAATGCTATAATGGTGTGTCTAAACACCACCAATCATCTTGGAGCATTATTTTCTCTTCTATTAAATTTCAATTTAGACTTTGTTATTTTTTCTCTATTCTTAGTTTCCTCCATTCCTTGACACCCAAGAGATACCATTCCATGATAAGTACCTTTCATAATCCTTTATGACTTATTCTATTTCATGTTATATATTAAAATTTTCACAGGTTGACTCCATTTTTATTTAATTAATTACCTAAATTTCTTGTTTTTTTTTAAGTCATGTCTTATTCCTCAATAAATATAAGTATACCTATACAAATAATCAATGAATATAAATACATACCTTGCATCTACTTATGATGGTATTTTTATGGAACAAAAATCAAAAGGAACAAGCTCCATCAACGTCTTTACTCTACAAGCTTTCCCTATCTTAAAGGATACTGGATGATGCTTGTAAAGCATACATCCCTCACATACTCCATCATGGGGAACAAGATTATAATTTTTAGTATCCCATATTGTGTTTCATTGTCAATTTCAATCTCTAAAAATTAATATGTTCAAGTTGTCCATGTCAAAGTATACTCTCATTATTAGTATAATATATGTGCAGATGATCTTGTGTATTTCCTATGAAAGTCACAAAACATGTATACTTTATCCTTATATTTAAAGAAACCTTCCATGACAAGAATAAAATTGTTGTGAATATCCTTCACATCATATTGATCTAGCCAAAGTTTGACCTTCTTTCCAATCAGAGTTAATTGAGATACATATAACAATGTGGGAATCAAACTACGTACATAATACACATAAGTTATCACACAATTTTTATATTCAATCTTTTCACAACTAACAATATTAAGTGCATAGTCATTTATGAAAAACAATTCTTTGTTTGTAGCTTCACTCAATGAAGAACAGAGAGAAACCTATTTAGCCATATAATGGGTGCAACCAAAATCAACTATCCATTCACACTAAGAAGTATGAGCATGCAAAGCAATAGAAGCACTAGCAAGTAACATATGGTCTATCTTCCTTACATTTTGAAATTCGGTTTTATAGGTTAGTCGATCTTCCGTTTGACTCATCTCCTTCATTTTTATTCAATTTATCCTCTAGATATCTAGTCTTCTACAAACAAGCCTTCTTCATATATCCCAATAACCCATAATAATGACAAGTCATTTTCTCTCTACCCTCCTTAGTCAAAGTATCCTAACTCACTATGTCTAGTAACACAATGGAAAGTTCAAGGATTAGGTAGATTAAAAAGCTAGTATTCTAAGAAAGAGGTGGTGACTATAGACAACATTACAACTTGAGTAAAATAGAGCATATATTAACATACATAGTAGTATAGAAAAATAAAAGACTCCCATACACAACACACACTAGACACACATTTTGTCCCTTATTGATTAACCCATAAGTCCATCATTTTATAGCATGAATATCTAGCCAACTCCCTTAAAGTCAAGGTGAAAAGTTCCACATAAATTAGTGTTGGTGCAAACAAACTCTTTGATTCATACCTTGTTCTATGCACTTGTTGATTACTTTAGTAGGACTAGTTGAATGCCTAGTTTACCATCTAATCAATCCCTAAGAAAACCACTTAGTTGACTATCAACCAACTATCTCTAGAAGATCTAGAGGTGTGATAAACATATATGAATTCCTATTCTAAATATCCTTCCAATCATCATAATCTTGTCTCATGTGGGACTCTTTAAAGAAAGTTTTAGCTATCCCATATTGACTTATCCAAAAAAAAATTATTACAAAAATAAGTATATATAAGATAATTCATTTAGAATACAGTATTGGAATTAATGCTTCCATGTGTTGTGATTTGTCATTGTGAATCCTTAGGTGTCATTCTAGAAGTATTTATTTACCTATGTGTGTGAGTTGTCTATGAGTCATAGATCCATCTTTGGATCTTATCATCTAGAAGTCGTTGATCTAATTCTTATATATATAACTACTTTATGTGATAAATAATCACATAGTGTGACTTTATTGTGTGCACAATCGCTCTCTCATCTCTCTCAATTTCTATCATGGTATTATAGTCAGTACTAGATTGACTCACTTAAGGGAGGGCCATGAAGATGTGAGAAATCCCTGAAGTTTATTCTTGTAAATAAATAGGGTATGAGATTGTAATATGTGAGTAAGTTATTTTTTTTTTGTTTGTAGATATGTTGATCGTGTGTTTGAGTGAGTTTTGGAGCCCAGAATCTTGTGAATATTCATCTGAGGTAGACCCTGAGTTTACCTGGGAAAAATATGTGATTTATGTGACAATCACAGAAGAAATATGTGGAAGAAAAAAAATTGTGAGACTTCTAATGGTTTCCTAGTGGGCGAGGGTTTATGGGTTGAAAGAAGTGAGTTTTGTCGGAGTATGTGGCTTTTATTCTGGCTCAAACACACAAATCAATGACTGGAAGAGGCCTCGAGGTTGTCCTACCAAAATTCTGGGCTCGATATGTGAAGAAACCATCATTTTTCAACCCTATAGATACATATTTTTGCAGGTTGAACTCTCCCTGTAGTTCGGACCCCCTATAGTTGACGAAAGGTAGAATATTAACAGAAGGAAGTTCGAAGTGGTGTTTCCTAAAGTTCATGTTCTAATGGAAAGCAAGGATGTGGATGATTTTTTTATTTCTTTGTATCCATATATGGATTCAGAATACCCATCTGATCTAAATAAAATTTGCACTTGGATCAACATCTACTCCTGCAGGATCGAGCCATAAGAGAACCATAGGTCTGAATTCAATCACACATCAATAAAAGTGTCATCTAACTTAGAGGATTTCTGCAACAAGAGTGCATTGATTGCCATATTTTCTCCAAACTATGCTTATTGGAAATGGTGCATGGATACGCTCATCCACTTGACAAAGTGGGAGGTTCCTGTGTTTTACGAAGTCAAACCTTTCGCTGCATGCCCATGAGGAGGAAGGAAGGAATGAATCACAAACATAACCAACTTGGAAACCATATGAAATTCCTCACTATACATGGTGTCAAATACATTAGAACCACATATATGTCACAGATGTAGTATTTTTTTTGCAGTTAGAATACTTTTTTTTATAGTCATGTTTATAATATTGGTGTTTGTTGGGTTTATTTTCTATGGTTCAATTAAATTGGTGTGCAAATATATTATTATTGTATTTCTAAAATTGAAAGACTAGTAATGAATAAAAAATATCATTCAAGTTAATGGTTCTTGATGTTCTTCGATGTCAAGCGAACACATAATTGACTTGTTTATGTGACTATGTTATTTTTTGATGGGTCTTGTTGTGCTATGGACTTCAAGAGCATCAGTTACAGGTTGTTCTTTTATGAGATCCTTGTGTGTTCGAAATGTCAGTTGCATAATTAACTACTGGATACACTTAGTACCTAGACAACTCACCTATACAACTATCAAAAGTGTAGTTCGCTGCATTTTGATAGATGGGATTTGGTCCATAGGGTTGGTTCAGTATCAAGATTTTTCTTCGGGAAGTCGAGAAGCGTCAATTTTGCAAATCACATCAATGATGGTCATAGGTAGTTAGTTTTGAAATGGATGTCAAGTGACAGCTCAAAGATGTGGTAGTGAAGAAAGAGCGGTGTTTGAGAGATTCCAGAGTGAATGTGAGTACTGATGAAGACCATTCAGATAGAGATTCATTTATTGTTGTAATTGTAATATTTGTTTTCAATATTAAGGGAGGGTATTAGAAGTAATGCATCCATGTGTTGTGAGTTGTCATTGTGAGTCCCTAGGTGTCATTCTAGAAGTAGCTATTTCCCTATATTTCTCAATTTATATCATATAGTAAGTTAGTTATAATTCTATATCATTCAATAAATTTTCAAATATGATATTTTTAAATATTTATAAATTTATTTTGTATTTTTATCTTAATTTTTTAAATCCTTTTCTTATGAATTCATATTTTTTTGTTATAAGTTGAAAATATTTATAGTTATTGTTCATGGATAATTTAGAGAAATTAAATACTCGTAGGCGGAATATTACATTATTTGATTTTAAATAGTTTATTAAATTAGATGAGACAAATTTTTAATATTCCTTTTTCTATGTTTGGTAAATATGAAATATAAAAAATAAAACCCATTGGAGTGATTTTCAACTTAAAAATATTAGTGGAACATTGAGATTTTTGAAAGAAACTAATGATTTTTCCATACACATGAACCTAGATGTCTACAAAAACCATCCATATCTAATGGAGAAACTTGTACAAAATTACCTTATCCCATGTGCTAAAAAGTGGATGAGTGGATTTTACCAAGTTATAATAATTATCAGCATATGGGGATATCAAGAGAGATTAATATGGATAAGGGAACAATGGAAGTGTTTAAAATTGTGTTTCTTCAAACTTAACATCTTTTGTATTGGGTTCAAATTTATGTTTCTTCAAACCTAACATCTTTTGTATTGGGTTCTAGTAACATTAAAAAATTACTTACAATTTTTTCTAAAGGTAATGCTCTCACATTTCTATGAATAATTATGGATTATTCTTGAAGGACCTTGAGAAAGATGTTACCTAGTCAATACTCATTTGACAAGTTTTGCACGCAGTGGTTGTTCTTGCCCAGTCTCCAGGTTGTGTTTCAATGACAGGTAACGTGGTCAAGATACCCGTCACTACTACTAGATATGGTTTTGTAACCACTACTTACACCTTTGCAACAGGGGAAGCACTTTGAAACAGGAGAAATAATAGCACTGGCATTGATGTTGGCTCCCTCCACCAACACTTCCTTTGACTTTATATTTAGATTTGAAACTAGATATACTACATTTGAATATATTGCAATTGGCCTCCAAAAACCATACAAATAAATGTAAAATATTTATGCAAACATTGCAAATGATGATGATGATTTATGTGAGAGTTTGGGGATTCCACGTCCTCGGCCTTATTTGGATCATGAATTCCATGTTCTTTCAATGCTAAATGGAACAAATTTTTCTTCAAGAGGAGTGGGCATTATCAACAATACAATATTGCAGTTGGAGTGGCTCAAGGCTTATGTTATCTTCACCAAGATTGTCATCCTGCCATTGTACACATAGATGTTAAGCCTAGCAACATGTTTCTTTATTTTGACATGAATGCAAGGGTTGCAGATTTTAGAGTTGCAAATCTTATTCGAACTGGTTCAGAGGCCATGTCTGTTGTTCGGGTTCTTATGGCTACATTGCTCCAGGTGAATTATTTTCAAGACTTGAGAACCAGAAATGGTCTTGCTTTTTATGGTAATACCAATTTTATTTTCAGAAACCATATACATTCTAACATCTTAGCTTATAGCTTATTGTTAAATGATACTACATGAATATATTTTATGTTAACACAATTATGTATGATTGTGTACAATTTACTTACGTTGCCAATCAAATTTTCACGCATTCGTTGTTTTCTACATAGCGAATCAAATTTTCACACAAATTATCTTGTAATATATATATATACATATACATACATATATATATATATATATATATATATATATATATATATATATATATATATATATATATATATATATATATATATATATATATATATTAAACCTTGCGCAAACTTGTATGGTTTAATTAACGGAATATGGTAGAAATCTATTAAGTCCATCAAACTTACAATCATGTCAATTAGCGAGCCATGCAACTTTTGGATTTGTGCATAATATGCCTACACACAACCTAACACAAACTTGTACTGTTTTCAATATATTAAACCCATCAAACTTGCAGTCATGTGAATTCATATTTTCATGATTTTATGCATCTCTTGGATTTGTGCAGAATATACCTACACACTTCAAGTCTTTGAGAAAAGTGACATACAACTTTAGGGTAGTCCTCTTAGAGCTCTTGACTGGAAGAAAGTCAATGGAAAGGAAACATTAAATATGTTTCGACCAAAGAAAACATTGTTGGGTATGCTCATGTTATGAGCTTTTATGAATTCTTGTTTTTTTTGCATGTGACTACTATTTCCTGTTTATTTTATAAGACATTTTGCAATTCCAACTACCATGTAATTTAGTAGTATTCATGCTTATTTTATAAGACTTTTTGCAGTATAAGTAATTTGATATTTTTGAGTTCAAGAAGCAATTAGTTTTTAAGTAGTATTAGTAATTTGATATCTCTGAGTTCAAGAAGCAATTAGTTTTCCAGTTCAAGAAGAAATTGACTATAATTTAAACCTATTAATTAATGATTTATATAGAGATAAAGTAATGCCATAGTTTATGGAAAAAAAAAAAAAAAAAATTATGAAATAATTCCATTTTGCAAAGTTTATGTATATTTTACCTTCATTCCCTATCATATTTTCACCTTCATTCTCCATCATCTTTTCAGCAATTGAATGCTTGTACCATTCTTTTACAATAATATACTATATGAAGCTTTGTTGTGTTCCTCTCTTTTCATTGTTATCATATTTTCAACAATTGAATGTTTTTACCATTCTTTTACTCAAATAATATACTAATTGAATATTTTTACCATTCTTTTACTCAAATGATATACTATAGTTTTACCATTCTTTTACTCAAATGATATACTATATGAAGCTTTGTTGCGTTCATATCTTTCTAGTGCATGTCTAGGTTGTTTTTCTTCATTGAGTGTACATATAATTCATACGCTCCCATTTGCTTCAGCCAGCAGAATAGTTTTTCTCTAGTTACAAAATGTGAGTTGGGGATTCTCTGATAAGTGTTTAATTTTTGAGTATGTGGATTTGAAAGCGCAGAAGTTTAGAGCTCAATCCCCGTTCCTGGCACTGTTGTGCGGTTATTATTGTTGGAGAATTTAATTCCAATTATCTGGTAGGTGTCTAAACCATTCATCACCCATCTAATGTCCCAGTTCAGTTTCAAATTAGCTCAGTTTAGTCAAGTTTCATTTTAGTCATTTATTGCTAATGTTTCCAATGTAATATTATTTAATTCAGTGTGACATGTTGAAACAATCCCACTGCGCCATTTCTTTTCGGTTAAATTCATGTCAACAAATCAAAGCTAGTTTGCATAAGACTCAGGAGAACAAACAATAGGAGACGGAGTGAACAATAAGTGAGGAAAAGGTGAGCCTTCATAGACTCATTGAGAGAACAACATAAGTTTAAAGAAGCCTCATGCTAATAAGAAACACTGAAATAAGAAGATAGCTGGGATGAAGATGGAGAATCTAATTCCAACCCTGCTAGGTGTCGAAACCATCCATCCAATGTCGATTCGGTTTCACTCTAGTCATTTATTCATAGATGTTTCGATGTAATCTTATTTAATTAATTAGTAATAGTGAGAAGAGCAATCTACTGCTCCATTTCCTTTCGATTTCACAATTCAATAATAAAATCAAAGCTAGTTTGCACATGAACTCGAGGAGAAAGCAACAACTAGAGCGAATTTGCAGAGCAATAGACGAGAAGGCGAGCCTTCATAAGACTCATTGAGAGAAAAAGAAAAGTTTAAAGAAGCCTCATGCGAAGAAGCAGCACTGACCGAAGAAAACAACTACCGGATTGAAGAAAGGTCAACTCAAAATCGTTTAAAAAAAAAAAAAAATCAACATAACGCACTTAGGCAATCAGAATTGTGTGTTATTAACTCAGCGAAGATGTTGATAAAGCGCGTTAAGCGTTACTAACTCAGCAAATGAGTTTAAAAGCCGTGTTATTTTTGCTCTTACGCGGCCACAGAGCCTCAACGATAGCGTTAGCCAGATTCCATTGCAACAAGTCAATTCAGTGCACGAAGTTTGAAGTCCACCGCTGTTTTGAAGTCCACCTCTGCACTAAACGGTTTGGGACCACACATTGCTTGAAAAGTCAAAAGGTCAATATTTTTTTTTGGAACAAGAAAAGTATTGGTGAGACATTAAGAAACCACGAGTATTGTTTTTGAAAGTTTATTTTAAGAAGGGTTTTTCTTAAAAAATGCTTCACGTGTGTTTTATTTGAAGATTAATTTTAAGTTGGCATGGTAAATCAAAAAGTGCATGAATAATTGTTTTAAAAAGGGTTATGATATAATATGGCTTTGAAGTGCATATGAGGAGAAGCATGTTTTCTTTATGGTTTAAAAAATGCTCATATACAAGGGTTTTAACTTCTTTGAAGAGGAGTTTATAAAAGTTTTTCAAAAAGCCTTGTGGTTGTAGAGAAATTTCTAGTCTATTTGTTTGTGGAAGAGCAACAGAGAAGCCATCACAAAAATGTCCGTAAATCAATTTGTTTGTTGAGTCGCAGTCAACGAACACTCAACAAATGGGAAAAGCCAAGAGGCTAAAGGAAGAACAAAAGATGTTTGAGAGTGTTTTAGATCTAGAAGTGAAGAGGAAAAAAGATGTGTTTGCCTTAAAATGCATAAAAGAATCAGTGAATGTCAGTATTCTCCCTCTGATTTTAGATGCCAAGACAGCCAAGGAGGCTTGGGATACCCTTGAGAGGTGTTTTGGTGCAAGGGGGAGCATTGAAGTTGAATACGAAGGTGGATCTATAACATCAGATCTACAACAAGATGAAAAGACTCAGCCACAAGTGGATGATGTCTGTGAAGAGAGTGCAGAAGCAGAAGAGAAGCTACACAAAGATGCTCATGAACCCCACTGTGCACAGCCACAAGTGGACGAAGATTTGATGAATCCAGCAACAAAGTTTCTTGATGAAGATTTGGTGAATCTAGCAACACAACTTGCTGATGAGAGTGAAATTTCTATTGAAGCAGTCATTACTATGGTAAATCCTGTCATTAATATTGCTGATGTAAATTTTGACAGAGAAATTTTGGCTAATGATGACTGGTTGGAGATGATGCAACAAAAACATGATATCGACATGATGCTATTTGATGAGATAATCCCACTTCAATCAGTGGAAGACAACCTGTTTGCAGTAGCACATGTTAGTGAAGAAGAGACAAAGACAAAGATAATGATAATTGCAGATGTAGAGAAGGAAGCCCACAAAGAGAAAACAAAGAAAAAGAAAAAAGTCGGCAAAGGGAAAGCAGAAACAGAGATAGAGGCGGAAGCAGAGAAGGAAGCACAACAGGAGAAAGTTTCCATTGCAGAGCAGAAGGAGAAAAACTAGTGTGGTTTTAAAGATATTTTTACACTTACCATTGATTTCCAATGTGCAGGTAAACAGAAAGATTATGAATAAGAGTTAAAGTTTCTTGAAACACGAATTGCAACACCATGTCTTGATGAGGTCTACATAGAAGCTGTATATGAATGTTGAAGACAACGTGCATGACGAAACATCAATGAAATTTTCAAGTATTGGAGTTTTGAAGAGATAAAATATTATTCACATCTTATGTTGCAGCAAATTGAAGATGAAAAGCACACTACAAAAGACAATATGTGGCAACAACCCACGTACAAGTCATGTCTTGAAGAAGTCCAAGACATGCTTAGAGAGCTTGGAACAATAAAATACCTACACAAGAAAATGAAGAAACTAAGGTTTGAATATACATCAAAGCAAAAAATCTGAAACAATTTAGAGGCTATAGAATCTGGAAAAAGAGAAGAAGAAAACTAAATATAGTTGAAGTCAATTTTTTTTAAAATGTAAGCCTTGCTGAGACATAAACGAGTAGGTATCTTAATTAAATTTTTATGTGGTTGTAATTAAGGGGGAGTGTTGGAGAATCTAATTCCAACCACCTGCTAGGTGTCGAAACCGTCCATCCAAGTGTCCCATTTCAGTTTCAAATTAGTTTAGTTTAGTCAAGTTTCACTCCAATCATTTATTGCCGATATTTCCAATGTAATCTTATTTAAGTAATTCATAATAGTGAGAAGAGCTATCCTCTGCTCCACTTCTTTTTAGTTTTAAATTCTTGTCAATTATGAGATTGATAAGTATTTTGCAAGTTTATTTCAGTGTATCGGGAAGCACCAATACAAGGGCTCAGGCGTAGATGCTCAAGGTATTTACTCACGAAGTCACAGTTGTAGTATATTTTTCTGACATTGAGTTTGGGTTCTTTACTCACCAAGGAAACAGTGGTCGATAGCTATGAAAATGCTGGTAGTTGTTGCTAAAAATGCTAACAGTTGTAAGATAATTGTTTCCAAAAAGCAGGGGAAGGTGTAGATGAAGAATTTATATTTTTATGTTGCATTTATATAAGAATATTATACTATAATTTAATATGAGAAGACTAATGCTAGGATTAGTCTAGTCGTTAGTAAAATATGAACTACTAAATATGCTTTTAACCCAAGAATTTTTACTATAAACTTTGGATATCCATTGTAAACATTGCCTTGATACACGAGAAGCTTGTAAGAAGCTTGCAATAAGAGGTGCAATCCAAACTTTGGTTAAATTTGGGTGAAGTGAAATTGGCAACCTAAAATTTTGCTTAAATTTTATAAAAAGCGCAAGTCAATGGAGATTAAAATGAATTCAATGACCAAGCGATTATTATTGTCCTTGCATTGCCATAGGCAGGGACAAATAAGACATTACCTATTCAATATTCATTCATAGTGTTGAAATCAACTCTATATAAAATGGAGATGATGCAATTATAAGTTAAAAGTAGTTTGAGAAAAATAAAATGAAGTAGGAATGAAGTATTTTCTTTTTGGTGATTTTTTTTCAATAATGTTACAAGGTGTCATATGGTTTATTATCTTTAATATATAAAAATTGATGAAACCATTTTTTTAAAGATGGTTTGTTCTCCTTATATATATATATTCAAAGTTATATATTTAGTTTTGTTGACAGGAAAAATTGTCTAGCCAACAACAGGGGATCTCCCCAATATAAAGTCCCAATTAAAATCTAAACTATTTGTGATAGGGATCCTGTCCAGGGTGTGGGTCCAGCTACCGCTGAATATTCCTTTTCTCGGACACAAACAAGCCCTGCAACTTGTGAATACACAATTATTTGAACAATACAAGACAAATGGTTGATGGGTTCTAGTGACATAAAATACTATGAATAGCAAAGCGAATTAAAGCATGTAGCTGAAGGAGTTGTTGTTAGCAACATATCATGATGGTCATGCTTGTAAATAAAGTTGTTTAAACCACACAAGAAATAGTTCTTTATGGTCAAACACCCTTCAATTCCTAAAGCATTTTCGGAGATAAAATCATGCTAATAACAAAGTTGCCAACAATTTCTTAATTAGATAACCTCATATCATTCATACATTAAGTAAGCTGAAGTATACAGATGATATAAGAAGAAAACACAGATTAATTAATCAGACGATAGCATCTAACACATGAGACAAGAATATTCATAATATTGGTACACGAGTTCTCGTCAAATCCAATAGTTGAATCAACACATTTGTTTGTATTCATTCTCCAAAATATGCATTCAATGCTATACAATTCTCTGTGCTCCTTTGGAGTCCCAAAAAAATATCCTTTACAATTCCCCGGAGGGAGTATTTATAGAACATAATTGACCCTTGGGTGTCCCTGACTTTTCGCCTTCCTGACCATTGACATCCCTTTGTGACCTGAAGGGAATTTGCGACTTGCGACCTTGGATCTGACTACGACCTGCGACTCCTCTTATTTTTTGTGACCTGAGAACCCTCCTATTTGCCGCGACCTGTGACCTGGTCATGGGAGAAATTGAGTGTTTGTGAGATCAGGGATGTCTACCTGCTGCTGTTCTTTGAGGTAATTTCGCCATGCTTGATAATCTGCAACAAATGGGGAGACCTGAGGAGTATCTTTTCTCAATCTGTGCAGGCACTTGAGAGCATTTGGGATCAAAGTTTCCCTTTTGATCGTGATTTGATTGGACAGGGAAGACAACTTGGTATAGATCTGGATCGGTGTCACGATGAATTGAACAAGGTTTTCTTGTGATGTCGGAAGGTCTTGAGAAGCAGTTTCTTGCCTCATGGGTTGTAGAAATGCTTGAATGTCTTGGGCGACCTCTTCCCATGTTTTTTCTTCACCTAGTGCACCCAAAGAAGGGATTTTGTGTGTTTCGGCCATTGAGTCAATACTGCTAATCATATGTTCATATGCAGACATTACTTTCTCTAGATCCTTGACTAGTTTCTCTTTGGATTGTACCTTCATCTAGATTTTAACGGTGGCTTCCAAAGTGACTAGCTCTCTTTGAATGGTAAGAGGCACTTCATTAGTAGGGGCATTCTTAACTTGAAGTTTTTGGATTTATTCTTCTAGCACCTTCTTTTCTTGTTCCGACGGAGCTGTCTTTTGTTTAGAGGCCTGTAGTCTATTCTGCAGGGACAAAATTTATATACTCATTCTACTAACATTTTCCTCTCGTGTCTATTGCAAAGCGGTACCGACCGATGCGTATAATAATTGGATTGGTCCTGGTATCCAAGACTATATCCTTTTCTGTTCTGGCCATGAGAGGTGCAGCAGGGTTTCGTGCTAAGCATATTCTCTTCTCTTGCCTAATCTTGTGCGTGAACTAATCATAGGTTAGTCTTGTCAGATCAAGGACTTCATCATCTTGATCCTTAGAGGCACCAAGTTCCGAGAGAGTAAAATGCACACTAGTCGTAGGAGTTTTCTGGGGCATCTCAATGTGTGGCAACTCTGTCTGTTTCACTATCTCTATAAGAAGTGGCTTGCTACCTTGCGCTTCCTTGGAGGAATCTTCCCTTAACTTCTGACTTTCTTCCTCCCTCCTCTTTTGCTCAGCTTCTGCTTCATCGCATTTTCCTTTTACTGCACTTAGCTTCTTTTATCTTGCTCTTCCTTTAGTTGGCACTTAGCTTTTTCTTTTATCTTGTTTTTCCTTTAGCCGGCGCCCACTTTATTTTATCTTGCTATTCCTCTATTTTTAGCCGGCACTTAGCTTCTGTTTTATCTTGATCTTCTTTCCTCATTTTTTCCTCTTCCTCTTTTCTGTGGGTTTCTTCCACCCGCTTCTTCCTTTGTTCTTCCTTTAGTTTTTTCTTCCGTTCACCCTCCTCTTCCTTTGCCTTCTCTTCGTCTTCTTGTTGCACTTTAGCCTCCTTTTATCTTTTCTGTTTAGAGGGGTTACTGCCTATACCGGTCCTTTGCTTCTTAGCTTTGGAAGATGAGGCTCCTCCTAGTGTGTGGATTCTTTCCTATAAAGTTTGATTATCTTGTTCCTCTTGATCGGTTGATTCTTTTGGAGCAGCCTCCCTATCTTTGTTGTACCAGTTTTTGATTCGATCTTCGTCTGGGCACTCTCTATGCTGGTAGCTCCATTTAAATTTGGCCCTTTTGCAATGGGCATGTATGATTCTCTCAAGATCATATGTCTAGTGTGTCATGGGAGGTAAATAAAATACCTTGATTTCCTCAACCTCTGCCTCTACTTCCCTGAAATATTTGACTGTGTAGGCACCTATAGTGAGCAGAAGAGTAGGCCATGGCTTCTTCTTTCGCTTGGTGAGAACCTTTGAAAAAACGCCCGACATCTGATAACATACTTCTTGAAGGAGTAATTTGTCGATGATGAACTAGGGCAGTGTGTGGGGTGCCTTGAGTGACCTGAAGACTCGGATGAAAGTGCTATCCACGACATGAAACCAGTGGGTCACTCGAGTATTGTCTCCAAGGCCATCCAAGACATGCACGAGGTATCTTTGCCAAACAACTTTTCGTAGAGCGCGGGGATGAAGTTGTGCGAGATTGACTCTATATCTTTCTTATACTTGGAGTCCCAGAACGCCTACAACTCCTTATGAATTGGACCGCCATGCTCCCCATCCCAGTTGTGTGCCCATCCCTCAAAGTGGCACCTTGCACATACTGAGTCCAACAGGTATGGAGCCATGTAAAACTCAGATGTGTATCCTTCGTCAGGTGCTTGTGCTGCATCAATATTTGATCTGAGGGCTGCTATTATCAGGTTGCCCTAGTTGAAGCAAGTACCATATGTAGTGACAACATACATAAAAGGAATCCAGGTACCATTGAACATAGTGGCATTTGCTCGGCCATACATTCTACACACCATGGTTGCCACCAGCTTATAAACTCTCCTTAGCCCTTCTATCTTATATTCCTGATCCTTCTTGTACTTGAACTTTTCAGGATCCTCCCACCATCCTTTGAGAGTCTCTACTATGGGTACTATGTGAGTGGTTGCCCAGTCAGTTTTGAAGGTCTGTTCCCGTGTGGGAAGTGCATAGTATACTTCTGCATCCTCTTTCTTTAGGTTCGCAAAATGTTTCCCTTGCATGATCTCGAATGACCCATATTCGAGAATCGACCCTTTGGAGGATCCACTCAATAATCTCTGCGCATGGAAATACAGGGCGATGGGTGCCTGCATAGTGTATTTTAGACATTTTAACCTAAATGTGCACCTGCTGGTCTGGAAGATCCTCTGGGAAATCCGGTTTGATGAATTCTTGATATATTTCATACCAACTCATCTTGTCCCCCTTTCCAAGCACACAAGTGATGTCTCTATATATGGGGGGTGGGGAAGCGGGCATTCCTTCCTCTGAAATTTATATTTTTGGGCTCTTGTTCCTCTTCCGAATAGCTGGGGGTCCCATCTCGCTTGAGGCTGAAGAGATGGACACACACTCGAGCTCAGCTTCAATGTTCCTTGGCATGTTCATAAAACAATCCCATGATAAGGCAGATGGGATAATTATAACTATGTTAAGACTAATAAAATTTACAGATGACTTCTGCCACACATTATCTGAAGGAAGGCTTAGTCATGCGACTTGGCGACCTAGCGACCAAGTCGCTGGGTCGCGTTAGTTCAAAATTTCAAAGAGAAACGACTTGGCGACCTGGCGACTAGGTGGTTGGTTAATTGGGTCGCGTTGGCCAAGACTTTCAAGGAAGTGCGAACTAGTGACTTGGTGAACTTGCAACTAGGTTACTGGGTCGCTCCGGTTCAAAATCTTAATGAAATGCGAACTGGCGACTGGGTGACCTTGCGACTAGGTCGCTGAGTCGCAAGGTCAGAGATCACGCTAGGGTTTTCTTACAAGTTACGCGGCCGAGAATGGTTGAAATAACACTCACAACGATCATAAGGGCTCATCTGGGCCTTTAAAGTTTTCATTGGGTAAGTTAGGGAAGGTCTCTGAGGTAGATAATGGGGCAGATAGGCTTTAGAAAGAAATACAAGGAAATAAATGGGTGCAGGTCATGAGGGAGGTAGATAGGTTTGAAAAAAGGGCTATCGAGGAGCTTGTTCGAGGGAAAATCAGGGCTAAGTAGGCTAGGGGTAAGGGTAGGATTGGAAACAATTTACCAAGAAGGAAAAAGACAGGAGGATTAGGCAACTTACCTAGGAAAAATGCGCTCTAGTTGGCTTGTTAGAGGCATTACTCGATCTGTCATGCAGGTCGAATGCGACCTGCATAACCCCTTTAATTATAAAGGAGTCGCACATGCAGATAATAAATGAGGGTCGCTAGGTCACAACTTAGTTCGGGATGATGAAAAGTGCAACCTTGCGACCTGGGGGTCGCAGGGTTGCGAGGTCACATGGTCGTAATTCTTGGGTTTTGGACTTATCTACGAGCTTGGGACTTCACGAATTGAGGTCGCAAGGTTGCGAGGTCACAAAAAACATGATTTGGTTAGTTCTGCGACTTAGCGACTCAGTTTTTCAAAAGAGTGGACCTAGGCTAAAATCTATCTCTTTGAAAGATTAGGGGCTCAAAAATTTAAAAAGGGCCAAATTTTGGAGGGTGTTTGTAATGAAAGCTCTACAACAAATGGTGATTCACTCATGCAGGGACCCCAAAGATCTCTAGCTTTCAGATTTCCTTATATTTGAAGGGGGGGGTGGGGGCGAGGGGCTTAACCGACTATTCCTTTCACCCCCGTGGGTTCCACTACTTTCATCTTTGGATCTCACGTGATTGCTCCACCACAGTTTGCATGCCCCGGGGTGCCTGGGTCCACCGTATTTACAGTTCCTAGAGACCTGACGTGAAAGGGTTGGAGTAAAAAGCCAAGGATTTCCAAGATCCGGTATATTTATTTCATCCTCATCAGTGTTGCTCCACTACCAACGAACTCGGTGATTCTGCTGCAGAGTCACCGCCTTAGGAGCACAAATGATGCCCCGGCAGGAGTTTGTCTCGCTCAGCGCTCGTCTATCGCAGGAAGCCTTTCTCAATCCTTTACCCTTTATCGATGTGCTAAATGCACTTATTTAAATGTTATCAAGGCACTTATTTGACCGTGCTCGAGGCACTTATTTTACTGTGGCAAGTATTACTCAGGGCGCGATGAGGGATCCCAACTTATTTTGCTTGCAAGAGAGGTTGCTCCCGGTCTATATGAGGACATTGGGTTTTGCCCTAGATATCCTTTCATCGCCTAAGGTTTGCTCTGTTTCCCTTTCTGTCTAGCGACCGATTTCACCAGACTTTCTTTACACAAGCACTTCTGAGCTAGCATACTAGGTAATGCTACCCGTGCTTGGTTCCCCGGGAATTGGTCGTGTTCCCCCGTTAGGTGCCTATCACATGTAAGATAGTGCCATTTTTCATTCCAAAGTGGTGATTCTTCACCCGACATATATCCCGACACAACATTCAACTGAGTAACTTCTACATTTCTCCCTACAACTTGAGGCGACGAAGGAAAAATCTTACTAAGAGCCTCACTCGAAACAAGCGATTTATTGCGAACATGAAATAACTGGAAACAAAATAAAAACAAACAAAACTATGGTACAGGGTGTGGTGATGGCCCCTTGGGGGATGTCAAGTGAAATAGTGCTTTGAGGTCGTGCCCATTTACTTGAGAGGACCTCAATCCTCCCCCTCGAGGGTCAGTAGCCTGTAAGTGTGGGAGCCGACCTTTTCTTTGATTTGAAGGGACCTATCCATAAAGCTCTGGAACTTGAAATGTTTCGCTTTATCTTCATGAGCTTTGTCCCATTTGAGGACAAAGGTCACCTAATTTCTAAAAACCTTGTTTCATGTGGACTTCTTATCGAGCTATCGTTTTATCCGAATCCGTGGATGGCGAACTTTTTCCTCGGGTTTTTAGCCTTTCCTCCTCTAGTTTCAACAATGTGTCTATTCGAGGCATGTAAGGGAGGGCAAGGAGTGCCATGAGTTTCTTGAGATAATTGAAGGGCTGGGAGAGACAAGTTGGGAGGAAGGATAGCCTCTTTTTCGTACACATGAAAGAATGGGGAGGCACCCAAGGAAGGTTTGGGTGTGACTCCGATTAACCCATAGGGCGTTAGTGGGAGTGCGTTATGCCAATTTCATTGTTGGGACAACATAGTATTTTATGATGCGGATGAGGTTCTTGTTGGTTGACTCTGGCTAACCCATTTCCTTGAGGGTAATAGTTGCAGAGTGTTTGATTATGATACCGCTTTCTAGATCAAAACTCATATAGTTGAAATGATGAAAAGTAAGTTGCATTATAAAAAAACAAGGGAGAGTTTGAACGCCAAACCTAGTCATGATGTGTTGAGTGACAAAAGATATTACCTCTCTCGATCGTTGATTTGGCGCTAAACGATATTGCTTCAACCCATCTTGTGAAGTAGTCCGTAGCCGTAACGATGTACCTATGTTTCTTGGAAGAATGTGGCAAGATTTCCCTTTATCACGTCAATTCCCCCATTGCTGAAAAGGTTCTTCCATCGCGACGGGACTGCAATGGGGTGGCCGGCCATATTTCCTATTAGCAAAATTTTGACATTGTACGCATTTCTGGACATAAGCGTGTGCATATTTGAAAAGAGTAGGCCAATAGAAACTAAGCACACATGATCTTGTGGGTAGTGGTGTCTCCCGCGTAGTGCCCAATCTGCGGGACCATCATAAAAGTTTTGTCAAGACTTTTCTGTGCCTCATCATGTTCCAAATAGGGTAGCAAAACCCGTTATGGTGCTTTCCCGAACAACTTACCCCGAACTATCCGACTAGGACACAACTTTCAATCTTATTTCACGATTTTGTTTGCCCAGCGAGTAGAGCGGGGTCCATGATACTGCAAAGCTCGAATATTGATGGAGATCGACATACCATGAGGTGGTATTATGTTGGGGTATATCATCGCTTTGATACATGTTAATTTTGTGGTCCCAACATCCTTCCTTGTTGCCTTGCGGGTTTTGCGGCCTCACTGTAGCCATTCGACATAGCCCTTGTCCCTTGACAAGATATGTCTGGCTTGAATTCCAGGTCATATTCTTGAAGGCACATCATCCATTTTCCCTCGTCTTTCTCCTAGTTCCTACTAGACGAAGAGTGAGCAAAACCCGCTTTGGGTGTGGTATGAACACTGCCACGTGATCTCTTCAAGATATATGGCCTCAAAGTGTTTCTGACCACTTTGTACACCTCGTGTGGGCTCCTGCTTATCAATCTCTAGATAATTTAGCCCGCTACCCGCAAACCCGTGCTCATGAGTGATATGGGTCATTCATCATTACCTGCATCTTTCTGAGTGAGGATGGCATACAAGAGATGAGTCCGAGGTAGAAGGTGTACAAGATAAAGCCTTTGCTAAAGTCGAGGACTATGAAGGGTAGGAGCTTCAAAGCGATGGTGCGCTTGATATTATTGAATGCTTTTTTTCTCGAGAGAATTCCATTTGAAGCTTGCGTTTCTTCTTGATCATACCTTGCAGGGGGTTTGACTATTTGGGGAAAAGTTTAATATAAATTTTCGCACGAAGTCGATTTTTCTCGAGGAAAGATTGCATTACTTTTCTGTCGTCGGGGGAGGAATCCGGCGATGACTTTCGCACGTTCTGGATCTACTACTATACCATCCCTTGATGATGTGCCCTAACAGTATTTTCCCTTTGGAGATGGCGAAAAGCACTTTTCTTCGGATTGAGTGAAATCCCGTATTTTTGGCATCTTTGAAAAAATCTTCTTGAGGTGACATAAATGGTCACTCCTCCACTTTGAAAATATGGTGACGTCGTCAAGGTATACTACTACGCTCCGTCCCATTAGGCCCCCGAAAAGTGATGTCCATGGATCTTTGGAAGGTTTCCCCCACATTTATCTGTGCCAAAGGGCATGCATCCGAATGAGAACATTCCCCATTTAGTTCTAAATGTGGTTTCTCGACCGATCGAGGTTTAGCCACTAGTACTTGGTTGTATCCCGAGAAACTCATCCAATAATGAGAACATTTCAAACCGTGATACCACTTTGTAAGTAGATCTTCTCCATAGGGAGGGCACCAGGGTAGTTATCTTTGTCCGAAGCTCTGTTCAAATTTCAAAAGTCCACGCATGATATTTTTGCCGACTTATTTTTCGCACTAGAACTAGATTTGCCACCCAAGTTGAGGGTCGGACTTTTGGAATATTATACGCGCGTCCAAGAGTTTCTTCGACTTCCTTTTGGATCATTGGTTCTAAAGTAGGATGGATCTTCTCCGAGTTTTTGCTGGAATGGTTTCACCCCCTTCCTTCATAGGTATCACATGTTGGATGATTTACGTGTCACTAGGTTCACTGTTTGTCATATGTCCAAGCGAACACATCTCGGTATTTTTTTAAATAATTCTCGTGAAGGATTGTCTCTCTTAGGAGTGCACTCCTTACCGAGGTTAACGAATTTGGGCTCCTTCTCTTTTCTGAGGTTTATTTGTTGATGTGCTAAAGTAGAGCTCGTATACCTTTAGTGTTTAGAGGCCCTCGAAACTAGTTTTGTAAATCAAACAAACTTTTCAAGCCATATGACCCTTCTGGGGCATGGGATTTCCCTTATGTTCCTCTCATTATTTCTAAATTTAAATCGTGATCTTCTTCTTCAATCATCGCCTCCTTGAACACGTTCACATTGAGCATGAAATCGAGTGACCTCTGATCATCATTAAAAAACCCGCAGATTAGTCACATATGTCGTGTATGGATGGCTTGTAAATAATCTCAATAGAAAACCCATATCTAAGTGGGTGAACCTAATGTAGACATTAGGCGAGTGTATCACGTATCTGCATTGTGCATTATAAGTACAGATTTAATTCGAATGCGTGAAAAGTAGAAATTAAATGCCACACTTCTTGCTAATAACCTTTCAAATACTGGAGACAAGCAATGGATGGTATTACGTACCCGACAAGTGATAATCTCGGAATCTCCAATTACCTTTTCAAACAACATGACTTTAAGATCTATGGATTTCTTGAGCCCGAGAATCAATGCTTCATACTTAGCGTATTATTTGTGCATCGGAACTCTAGTCTGATAAGAGATTAGAAACTTGTTCTTATGAGGGTCCAACAGAATACACTCGTGCTGGCTCCCATCCCGGGTATTGGAACACATCGTAGTAAAAATTCCAAATCTCATCTTCTAATTTTACCAGAGTTATCTGAGCACATGGGGGGCATACTCGGGATAGTAGCCCCTAGTGGGTCTTTTCGTCGAGGAAAGAGTGGCTATCGCTGACCAAAAAAGTTCCAGAGTGGACGCCTTCAATGACTAGAGATCGGGGGGCTTAGTAGCACCCAAACATGGATTCCAAGAAATAGACGCCAAGTTATTCCTCTGTGAAATTGACTGAGTTCATTAGCTACGTCCAAGTCGGTCCACCGTGTGTTTCATGTAAGGTTCGCTTCGACCTCGATTTGATTGTTCCCGCCTTTTGTATGGGAGCCATAGGTGGGACCAGTCAGCAGTACGCACCGTAGTTTGCTAGACCAGCCCTCTCGCTCAAAAAGAATACCATAGGCCTCTGGGGATGTCCACGATCACTATGTCAATTCACCGATGCACTCTAGAGTCAAAGGATAAGTAAACATGATGACGTTATTCAATCTCACCTACTAGTGAGGAACTCGATACCTATCGAGCCGAATGATCCTGGCATCAGTTTTTCTTGAGGGCGACATGTTTATCTTCTTGCATACGTACAAGGGTCATAACATTTGTGGATGCACTGAGAATCGATTGGGCAGTTGTGAACATTGAAGTTGAATATCTCAAAATATAGGAGAAAAGTGGGTGTGGATCTCGGAATTTTCATTAACAACATTCACGATAGACTCAGAGGGCCCTGTAGCATCTTGGGGAAGATGTGGTACTTATAAGTTTTGAAGTTGATGGGTTAGCAAAACACTTTGAGGATAAGATCTCGTTGATTTGCAATACGAGCGAGATTCGTAGAGGGAGATGTTTGCCCCATGTTTTCTTCATATCTTTGATAATGTTATGTCCATAGTCCCTGGGGTGCGAGATAGGTTCAGTGAAGGTTTTTTGGAGATCCTAATGATAATCTAGCCTTTCCGGTTTGCTTGGCCATTGGTTGGGCTAGATTTTTTCGGGTGTCGCAGCTTTTGGTTTTCTTTTTGTTGGGTGGCAAGATCTTCCGTAAGAAAGCTTTTTCTTTTCTCCTCGAAAGACTATTCCCGGGATCCGGGCCTTTGCTCCTCAAGCTGTAGTTTCGAGGGGTTTGGTTTTGGGGGTCATCGTCGAAGTTTATTTCAGCTTGTGGGAAGGGATGTTTCCCCACGACCACCTTGAAGGCAAGGATAATGGAACCCCATATCCTCATCCGAGGGATAGGCGTCTCTTCATCCGAAATAGCCTCCTCCTCTAAATCCCCTGAGGATCTGGTCTTCCTAAGAGTTGATTCACCTACAGTCGGGTCATACTATTGATCCACTAGGGGAAAATTTTTCTCCCGAGTGTGAGGCCCCGATGGAAAGAACAAAAGTTATCTTTTACCTATCTCCTCAACGTTGAGGCTAGCACTATGAGCTTTGACGAGGTCAATTGATGGTGGGATTATTTTTTCTAAAAAAGGGTTTCTACGCTTTTTGGCACTTTCGAGGCGTAGTCATTGTTTTTTCCTCTTTAAATCGGAGACTTTCGTTTTGTTAAAGTCTTAAGAGACTTTGTGATAATTTCAAAGTCAAAAGGGTATTTGTGATTATATCCGGACTATATGAGATGAGGATTGGGCTCTCTACTCAGTGGTTGGTTTCGCATCATCTCGCCATCATGGTTAATGGCCCCTATGGATAGCATGTCCCTTTTCGACAAAGAAGGCGGTGTGTAATTAGTCCGTGCCAGGTAGCTCTAAATTCACGTTTCACAAAACATGGAAATGTCTCGTGGGAGAGCCCTTTGTGTAGTATTCAATGGTAATGGAATCATCTAGAGCCATGTTTTGGAGGGAATTTGTTCAATATAGAAGCAAAGCATTGATTGAAGTCTTTGGCTTTTCTCCTTCTTCTCGGCATTTCAAAGTACTCACTTTTGTGAGAAGCATAGAAGGAGCTTTTATCTTCCTAAAACTTTTATAGGAAATTATGGTGGAATTGCTCCCAAGAAGAAATGGAAAGCAACTCGGGAGAGAGACTGGTACCATGTAGCGACTTTATTTTTCGTAAAGTATGAGGAAAAAGAATCGTCATGCTACATCATCATAATGCACTCTCATCATCTACAAGGCATGTAGAAATTGCTAATGTGGTCTTCGGCCAATGTACCTTTCTTGGGATCAAACTTAGGAGGTGCTTCTCGGGGTGTCGAGGCATGTCATGGAGGGGACCGTGGATACCTAGGGGAAACTACGCTATCCAAGCCAACGACCGTACATGCCTAGCCTCTGTTGGTGGCGTGGTATGTATATATAGTCTCATTTTAACTTTCGTGATTCACTTCCCATGCCGATTCCGAAGGCCTCGCCCCTCATGGTGGGAGTGCATGTCTTGGTTTCCTCCGCGGTTCCCTACATTTCTGATGTTTCTCCAGTTTATAAAGGAAAGGGAATCCATTTTGGTTTCAGCGTGGGGTGAGTGTGGCCGGTATTTTGACCTTGCTGTATGGCCTCTATCTCCTCGTCCCCCGTTTCTCGGCCTCTATTTTTGGTTGCACCCCCCTGTGGCCGATTATTCGCTTGAGTCTCATCATTCAAAAATTGATCTGGGTTGGGTTTCAGTGATTTCAGGTGTCGTCCCTTCTCCATTCCCTCCGAGGACTATCAAGAGCTCGCCGAATTATCACTCCATCGCATCTACATAATCTTCTATCATGAAGCCTACCAATTGACGTAGGGAAATCGACCAAGGCTGCCCCGGCGAGTCAGGGTTGGCTACGGGAGTTCGAGGGTTGACCAGGGAACCTGGTCCGAGACGTTTTGTAAGCCTCCGAGTGAGTTCATGCGATCCAGCGCAAGGCCCCTCACCGGGTCGAGGTGATCTCATAGTAAGGGGGTTCTTCCCGTAAGAGAATGATCAAGGGGGTGGAGGACCAATTTTTTCGTACATGATCCCCCTCGCGGGGTTTGCAATGGGAGGTTACTTGTTTGCTGGGAGCCTATCATTCGTGCCCTCCTTCTAGCGCCAAAATATAGTGACGAAAAATTGTCCGGCCAACAACAAGGGATCTCCCCGGTGTAAAGTCCCAATTACACTCTAAACCATTTATGATAGGGATCCTATCTCAGAGGGTGTGGGTCCGACTACCGCCGAATATTACTTTTCTCGTACATAAACAAGCCCCCGAAACTTGTGAATACACAATTATTTGAACAATACAAGACAAATGGTTGATGAGTTCTAGTGACATAAAATACTATGAATAGCAAAGCGAATTAAAGCATGTAGTCAAGGAGATGTTGTTAGAATGATATCATGAGGGTCATGCTTGTAAAGAAAAGTTGTTCAAACCACACAAGAAATAGTTCTTTATGGTCAAACACCATTCAATTCCTAAAGAATTTTTCGGAGATAAAATCATGCTAATAACGAAGTTTGCCTACAATTTCTTAATCAAATAACCTCATATCATTCATACATTAAGTAAGTTGAAGTATACAAATGATATAAGAAGAAAACGCAGATTAATTAATCAAACGATAGCATCCCGATACATGAGACAAGAATATTCATAATATTGGTACACGAGTTCTCATCAAATCCAATAGTGGAATCAACACATTTGTTTGTATTCATTCTCCAAAAATATGCATTCAATGTTGTACAATTCTCTGTGCTCCTTTGGAGTCCCAAAAAAGATCCTTTACAATTTCCCCTGAGGGAGTATTTATAGAACAGTAATTGACCCTTGGGTGTCCCCCGACTTTTTCACCTTCCCCGACCATTGACATCCCTTTGCGACCTCGAAGGGAATTTGCGACTTGCGACCTTGGATCTGCTGACTCCTATCGACATTTGCGACATGACCCCTCATGGGAGAAATTGGGTGATTGTGAGATTAGGGGACGTCTACTCGTTATTGTTCTTTGAGGTCATTTCACCATGCTTGATAACCTGCATACAACTGGGGAGACCCGAGGAGTATATTCTCTCAATCTGAGTGGGTGAACTCGAGAGTGTTTGGGATCAAAGTTTCCCTTTTGATCGTGATCTCGATTGGATAGGGAAGCCAGCTTGGGTATAGATCTGGACCGTGTCACGCATGAATTGAACAAGTTTTTCTTATGATGTCGGAAAGGTCTTGAGAAGCAGTTGCTTGCCTCATGGGTTGTAGAAATGCTTGAATGTCTTGGGCAACCTCTTCCCATGTTTTTTTCTTTGCCTAATGCACCCAAAGAACGGGATATGGTGTATTTCAGCCATTGAATCAATGCCGCTAATCAGATGTTCATATGCGGACATTACTTTCTCTAGATCCTTGACTAGTTTCTCTTTGGATTGTACCTTCATCCGGATTTGAACTTTGTCGTTTTGGGTATCCCAATGTTTTTCTAGGCAAAGTGTTCGAGCCTCATGATACATGTTTGACCATTCTATGTATTTTGTCCCAAGGCAAATGGAAGCTTCCTTTAATCGTGTGTTCCTCCTCTTGGTTTTTTCCCTTCGTGCTTAATAGTTGCGCCACTGTCTGTTTTATTGTAAACAATTCTTCATATACTTGCTTCATGGTGGCTTCCAAAGTGACTAGCTCCTCTTTGAATGGTAAGAAGCACTTCATTAGTAGGGGTGTTCTTAACCTGAAGCTGTTGGATTTCTTCTTCTAGCACCTTCTTTTCTTGTTTCGATCAAGCCATCTTTTGTTCAGAGGCCTGTAGTCTATTTTGTAGGGACATAATTTCTCTACTCATTCTACTAACATTTTCCTCTATGGTTGCTACAAAAGCAGTAGCAGCTGATGCGGTCATAACTGGAGTGGTCCTAGTATCCAAGACTATATATTTTTCTATTGTGGTCATGAGAGGTGTAGTAGGGTTCCATGCTAAGAATCTTCTCTTCTCTTGCCTAATCTTGTGCATCAACTGATCATAGGTTAGTCTAGTCAAATCAAAGATTTCCTCATCTTGATCCTTGGAGGCACCAAGTTCCGAGAGATTAAAATGAACACTGGTCGTAGGAGTTGTCTGGGGCATCTCAATGTGTGGCAGTTCCGTGTGTTTCTCTGTCTCTGTAGGAGGTGTCTTGCTACCCTCCGCTTCCTTGGAGGAATCTTCCCTTAACTTCTGACTTTCTTCCTCCCTCCTCTTTTGCTAAGCTTTTGCTTCATCCTGCTTTTCTTTTAACTGGTAGTCAGCTTCTATTTTATCTTTCTCTTCCTTTAGTTGGCGCTCAGCTTATGCTTTATCCTGTTGTTCCTTTAGCCAGCGCTCAACTTTTTCATTATCTTGCTGTTCCTTTAGCTGGTGCTCAGCTTCTGCTTTATCTTTCTCTTCTTTCCTCCTTTGTTCCTCTTCCTCTTTTCTATGGGTTTCTTCCGCCCGATTCTTCCTTTGTTCATCTTTTAGTTGTTTCTTTTGTTCACCCTCCTCTTCCTTCGCCTTCTCTTCGGCTTCTTGTTGTGCTTTAGCCTCCTTTTCTCTTTTCTGTTTAGAGGGGTTACCGCTTGTACCGGTCCTTTGCTTCTTAGCTTTGTAAGTTGAGGCTCCTCCTAGCGTGTGGATTCCTTCCTCTAAAGTTTGATTATCTTGTTCCTCTTGATCGATTGATTCTTCTGGAGCAACCTCCCTGTCTTTGTTGTACCAGTTCTTGATTTGATCTTTGGCTGGGCTCTCTGTATGCTGGTAACTCCATTTAAATTTGGACCTTTTGTAATGGGCGGGTATGATTCTCTCAGGATCATATGTCCAGTGTGTCATGGGAGGTAAATAAAATCCCTTGATTTCCTTAGCCTCTGCCTCTACTTCCCTGAAATATTTGACTGTGTAGGAACCTATAGTGAGTGAAAGAGTGGGCCATGGCTTCTTCTTGCCCTTGGTGAGAACCTTTGAAAAACCACCCATCATCTGATAACATACTTCTTGAAGGAGTAATTTGTCAGTGACGAACAGGGGCAGTGTGTGGGGTGCCTTGAGTGACCCAAAGGCTCGGATGAAAGTGATATCAACGACAGGAAACCAGTGGGCCACTCGGGTTATTGTCTCCATGGCCCGCCAAGACATGCACGGGGTATCTTTGCCAAAAATCTTTCCGTAGAGTGCAAGGATGAAGCTGTGAGAGATTGAATCTACATCTTCCTTATACTTAGAGTCCCATAACACCTACAACTCCTCATGAATTGGACCGCCACACTCTGCATCCCAGTCATGTGCCCATCCCTCAAAATGGCACCTTGCACATACTACATCCAACAGGTTAGAAGCCATGTAAAACTTGGATGTATATCCTTCGTCAGGTGCTTGTGCTGCATCAATGTTTGATCTGAGGGCTACTATTATCAGGTTGCCCCAGTTGAAGTGAGTACGATATGTAGTGACAACATACATAAAAGGAATCCAGGTACCATTGAACATAGTGGCATTTGCTCGGCCATACATTCTACACACCATGGTTGCCACCAGCTTATAAACTCTCCTTAGCCCTTCTATCTTATATTCCTGATCCTTCTTGTACTTGAACTTTTCAGGATCCTCCCACCATCCTTTGAGAGTCTCACATGTATTGCATGAGTGGTCGCCTCTTATTTAGTGTTGTGTTGTGAAACCAAAATTACAAAATAGAAGAAAAGAGATATCACTGCCTTAGAAATAAGCCACTTCGAGGGGGCAACCTCCAATACATTACATAAATGAACAATTCTTGGATGATACAATTTACAAAACCTCCTTTCTATATATAGGAGTCCATGGGGCCATAATGTAATCCTAGTTGGCCACAATGTAATCCTAGCCGACCTAACAATAATAATTTAAGGGCACAATAATAACAAAATGGGGGTTACAAGGGTACAATAATAACAATAAGGGGGTTACACTAACAATAATAAGGGACTATACTAGTAATATAGGGACCTAACATGCCCCTCTCCTTCAAAAAAGTGTTGTCATCAATGCTTGAGTAGCTCTGGGTGCTTCTGTATAAAATTCTCATCCTCCCATGTAGAATCTTCAGTGGGTAAGTTCTTCCACTTGATGAGATACTCTGAAATTGATCGATTCCGTAGTTGTCGAGTTCTTGTTTCCATGACCGCTTCCAGTTCCAATATGATTTTTCCTTCCTCATCAAGTTCTGGCAATATTGTTTGAACTGGAATATTTTCACCTATAACCTTCTTTAAGCATGAAACATGGAAAACTGGATGCACTCGCGAAGAAGCAGGAAGCTCCAATTTGCATGCCATAGTACCAATCTTTTGCAACACCTTGTAAGGACCATAGTACTTTGGCGATAATTTATTATCCTTTTTAGCTTGCTTGAGGGACATTTGTTTGTATGGTTGTAGCCGTAAAAATACCCAATCTCCTACATCAAAACTTCTCTCGCTGCGATGTTGATCTACCTGTTGTTTCATTCGATTTTGTGCCAAATTCAGGTTATCCTTTAAGAGTTGGAGAACTTCTTGCTGATGCTCGATGTGATCTTCCACTGCTTGAACCTTCGTATTTTCTCTTAAAGATGATGTGATGGATGGTGGATGATATCCATAAAGTGCCATAAATGGGGTCATTTTTGCTGCAGTATGGAAGGAAGTGTTATACCACCATTCAGCAAGAGGTAACCACTTGACCCATTGTGTTTGTTTATCCGATACAAAACAACGAAGATATCCTTCCAAACATTTATTTACTATCTCAGTTTGACCATCAGATTGAGGATGATAAGATGAGCTATGAGCTAATTGAGTACCCAAACAAGAAAATAACTCCGTTCAAAAATTTCCAGTAAAAATGGGATCTCTGTCGCTCACAATAACCCTTGGGCTTCCATGTAGCTTTTGAATTCTATCCATAAATGTAGTAGCAACTGTACTTGCTTTAAATGGATGAGATAATGCACAAAAGTGTGCATACTTAGTAAGTCTATCAACTACCACCATGATGACATTCTTTCCTTCAGACTTAGGTAAACCTGTGATAAAATCCATTGAAATCTCCTCCCAACGCTGACTTGGAATGGATAAAGGCTGTAGAAGTCCCGGGGTCTTAATTGTCTCCACTTTATTCTGCTGGCAAACCAAACATTCCGCCACAAACTTTTGAATATCAGATTTAAGGCCATCCCAAAAAAATTCTTTCTTCACCTGTGGTAAGTTTTTAAAAATCCTGAGTGTCCTCCTAAAGGAGAAGTGTGCAATTCCAAAAGAATATTTTGTTTTAGTTGGGAATTCTTACAAAGATATAAGCGATCTTTGTACCATAAGGAATCATTTTTCCAACTAAATGTATCAAATGTACTAGGATATTGCTGCAAATTTTGAATGAGTGTCCATACATCTTTTTCCTTCTTCCATTCATCTCTTGCTTCGGTTATCCAATCTGGTTGGATAATAGAAATGGCACAAAGCAATGCTTCCACCTCTTCATTCTTCTTGAGAGTGCATCTGCAACAACATTAAGCTTTCCTTTTTTGTAGATTATTTCAAAGTCATAACCCAACATCTTTGTGACCCATTTTTGCTGCTCTTCTAAAGATAGTCTTTGTTCCAAAAAGTGTTTAAGACTATCATGATCAGTTTTTACCTTGAAGTGTGTTCCCATTAGGTAAGTTCACCATTTCTTTAGTGCATGCAGTATTGCTAACATTTCCTTCTCATAAATAGGTTTCTGTAAATACTTTCCTTTGATTGGATGACTTTCAAAAGCAATGGGTCTTCCTTCTTGCATTAAAATAACACCAATTCCATTTCCTGAGGCATCACATTCCACAATAAAGGTTTTTGTGAAGTCTGGCGTAGCTAAGACCGGTGCTAGGCACATTGCCTCTTTAAGATGTTCAAAGGCCTTAGTTGCTTCAGGAGTCCATGAAAATGCATCTTTCTTCTATAATGTTGTTAGAGGTGCTGCTATTCTCCCATAATTCTTAACAAACTTGCGATAATACCCTGTTAACCCGAGAAATCCTCGCAACTGCTTTATGGTTGTGGGGACTTTTCATTCCTTAATGGCTTTAATTTTGTTAGGGTCTACCTTAACACCCTCGTGAGATACAATATGACCCAGATATTCCACCTCTTGTACTCCAAAGAAACATTTGGATGTTTTTGCATATAATTGTTTCTCCTGCAATAGTTTGAGCACCCCGTCAACATGTTGAACATGATCCTTCCAAGACCTACTGTAGATTAGTATATCATCAAAAAATACTAGCACAAATTTTCTAAGGAAGGGTTTGAAAATGGAATTCATCAACCCTTGAAATGTAGAAGGTGCATTGGTAAAGCCAAAAGGCATGACCAAAAATTCATAATGACCCTCATGAGTTCGAAATGCTGTTTTTGGAATATCTTCAGTCTTCATTCTAATTTGATGATATCTTGAATGAAGATCCAACTTGGTAAAATAAATTGCACCATGTAATTCATCCAATAATTCATCAATCACAGGAATGGGAAATTTATCTTTAATGGTGAGCTTATTGAGCTCCCTATAATCTGGACATATGCGCCATAATCCATCTTTCTTGTGTACCAATACTACAGAAGCAGAGAAAGAACTTTGACTAGGTTGAATTATACCCACCTCTAACATTTATGCAATCATACGTTCAATTTCGCTCTTTTGGACATAAGGATATCTATAAGGCCTGATGTTTGGAGGAACACTTCCTGGAATCAAATGAATAGCATGATCATGATCACGAATAGGTGGGAGTCCTTTGGGAGTTTTAAACACCTTGGAATGATTGTCCAAGACTTGTTGGAGATCTGCAGAAATAGATGATTTTGATGTTGGAACTTCTAGTGAGCATAATTGTGCAATTATGCCTCATTGTTATTTCTTTAGAAGCTTTGTCATGACATTAGAGCTTATTATCCTTCCCGGCTTCCCTTCAATACCCCGTAATTCGACTTCCTTTCCTTCTGAAAAAAATTTCAAGAAAAGTTCTTGGAAATTAAAAGCTACCGTCCCCAAAGATTGTAACCATTGTACTCCTAGTACAACATCAGCACCTCCCATAGGAATGGAAAGCATTGGACTAGTCAATACATATTCCCCCATGGTTAGCTTGATATTATGGCATTTTCCAGAGTAATTTATAGTTCCTCCATTTGCAACCATCACTTGACATTCTGGTGCTGGGTATAGGAAACAATTCAATTCCTTAGCTACCTTACAATGAATAAAATTATGGGTACTACCTGAATCAATCAACACTATTACATTTTTCTTCTTGATATGTCCTTCTATCTTAAGATTTTTAGGAGTGGTAATTCCTGCTAATGCATTACATGATATGGTCGGACTCATTTCTTCCTCTTCTAGGGTTGGTTCCTGGTGTATACCCTCTTCTTTTGAAAATTCTTGTTCATTTTCTTCTTCCTCTTCACAATCTATGTAAAATAATTTCTTCTCAGCACACTTATGACCTTTAGTGTATTTGCTATCACAACTGTAGCAAAGCCCTTTTTCTCTTTTTTCTTCCAATTGTTGTGGTGTCAACCTTGTAGGTTGTGGAAATCTAGGCGTAGCAACACTTCCTTCTTTATAGAATTGAGTGGTAGGCTTCCTTGTCGCCATTATTTTACATTCAACTTTTCTTGCCAACCTAAATTCCTTCTCCAATGAATCTGGTTCCAAAACGCGAACTTCATGTTGGATATTATCCTTTAAAGTGCCTATGAAGAGATCGATCCTGTGTTCCTCTGGAATATCAGTTACCCTTATATTCAATTTTTGGAATTCCTCAATGTGCTCCCCCACTAAACCCTTTTGTTTGAGATTTATCAATTGGCTAAAGAAGGTGTTGCTCTTTGTATCCTCATAATGTGCTATCATTTCCTCCGTAAAAATTGACCAAGTGACAATTTTTTTACGGGAGCAAAGCCATCGATACCATACAAATGTATTTTGTTCTAAATGTAAAGTTGCAATGCATACGTTTTGTGTGTTTTGCACGTTATGGAGATCAAAATATTGCTCCATCTGTAGTATCCATGTTACAGGATCCTTTCCATCAAATTTCCTCATATCCATTTTTGGAATATGGTGGTTCTTCCTTCCAACATTAGAGTTTATGAAATCATGATTAAAATTTATTTTTTTCTCATCATAACTTTCATCTACTATCTTTTCACCATTAGGAAACATTTCTTGTATCAACTTTGTCAAACCTTCCATGTCTGCTTTTAGATCCTTCTTCATGTTTTCCATTTTTTCATCGATCTTAGCTTCCATGTCATCAATCTTAGATTCCATGCCAGCTTCCATGCCATCCATCTTAGCTTCCATGCCATCCATGCCATTCTTCAAGCCATCCATCTTAGATTCCACGCCTTTCTTCAAAACTTCCATGTCATTTTTTGTTGCTCTTTGCGAGAGCGAAATTTGTTGCACTTGCTCTTGTAATTTTGATATGTCATGTTGCCATTCTTCGTCTTCATGGGTCATAGTAGAGCCTTCTAAAGGCTTAATGGGTGTTGAATTCTTTTTAGGGGCCATTTTAAAATCCAATACTGATATCTATTCTACAATATGCCCTTGGAATCAATTCAACTTGATTCTTAAAACAAGACTTATGCAATTCGAAAAAAAATACACACCTTTTACTTTCTTTTGAGGAGCTCAATATTGAAATTGAATTATCTCTATAATTGCGGATCCTCAATATCTGAAATTTGGCCCTGTAGTAGCCCTCTGAAGCTTCTTTCAAATGCCATAGGTCTGATCTGATTTGGATTCTTCAAGACAAATTTATGTCCAATCTCTCACAATGACCTAATTATGGACTAGTTCAATAGAGAAAACTTTTACAACTTGCCACGTGTCACTATTTCCTCCTTTGGCTTTAAAATTGATAGACAGAAAACTAAATTCCATGTACTTGCAGTCACTTTTTACAGCATTCCAATCCAATGCTCAGAGAGAGATTTATGAAGCTTTTCCCATGATCACCTCTTTGAGATGAAATTCAGAAGCCTGAAAAAGCCCTAACTTCCACAGATCATATCTCCACCAATTTTGAGAACCAAGATCTGAAATTCGGCGACGATGTTCCTCAGGATTTCGACTTTGCACTCTAAAAATTTCAGCTTGTGAACCTTTGTAGAAACAATTTTATAGCGAAAATAACATGATGACCTGTTTAGGTTAAATTCAGGAGCCTGCAAAATGACCTACCTTCCACAGATCATATCTCTGAAACTATTGTGAACCAAGCTCTGAAATTTTGCAAAGATTTTCCTCAAGCTTTTTTCTTCGCACTCGAAAAATTTCAACTTCTTAACCTTCGTAGAAAAAATGTTATAGCGAAAATTCCACGATGACCTGTTTGGAGCAGCAAAACCCTAGAATCCCAAAGCTCTAATACCAAATGTTGTGAAACCAGCTCCAAAAATAGAAGAAAAGAGATATCAACGCCTTATAAATGAGCCACTTCGAGGGGGCAACCTCCAATACATTACATGAATGAACAATTCTTGGATGATTCAATTTACAAAACCTCCTTTCTATATATAGGAGTCCATGGGGCCATAATGTAATCCCAGTGGGCCACAATGTAATTCTAGCCGACCTAACAATAATAATTTAGGGGCACAATAATAACAGAATGGGGGTTACAAGGGTACAATAATAACAATAAAGGGGTTACACTAACAACAATAAGGTACTATACTAGTAATATAGGGACCCAACATGTTGAAGGTCTATTCCCGTGGGGAGTGCATAGTATACTTCGCATCCCCTCCCTTTAGGTTAGTCAGATTTGAAATGGAAGTATTTGTAAATGTTGTGCAAAGTATCCATTTCCATTTAATTAAGTGTGCAAATTATTCTCCATGTCTTACAAGTTAAACAAAGTTCTTTTGATAAGGTTTATGAGTCTTATGTGTGAAGGAATGTTAATTAAATTTACTGTTTAAAATTTTAAATCAGAAATACAGAGCAGATAAACTTCACCATAACATAACAGAGCAACATGATGAGGCAGTTCACCCCTCCTGGGCTACATTTGCTGGGTCCAAGGCTCCCAATGGGCATGCCCTTGCTCTATTAAGTTGATCCAAATGGTTATACAGTGAAAAATGATCCTAAACAGGAAAAACCAGCTGTGACATTGAATTCATAAGACAAAAATAAGCTAAAAATGGCTTTTTTTTCACCTCAAATATTGAAGTATAGCCAAATACGGCTCCATTTCCCTGATGGCCCTAGTGGCTCTTCAAGCTTCCCTGAAGAAAAAATGGCTAAAGAACACCTATGTTTTCACTGCAACCTATCCCAAACTCTCCAGAATGCTTAGAATAGCCAAAATTGACCAAAATTTTGTCCAAATTGGTTCAATATTGAGGAAGTTATGACCAAAACAAAATTTCTGCCCAATGTCAGTTGAAAACCCCACTAAATGTGGGCTAATTGCAGTTAGGGGCACTAATTTGGAAATCTGGTGGAAAATGACAGAACTGGTGCCAACCTTGGTAGAAATGGTTAATTTCATATTTAATGCTAGGTGGGGTGGCGTGTGACCACCCCCACACTAACCGCCGCTTAACGTGCTTTTCAAAACTGTGGCATTAAATTAAAAAAGTGGTCACATAACAGTTAACAGTTTTGCTAACCATTTGTTACACGGGTTTTGGGCATTAAGGCCAAGGTTTTCGGGGCCTATTCATATGTTTTCCGGGACTAACATGGGGCTAGCCCTTCTTTTCGCCGTTGAATACAATTTTAAACGTTAAATATGTCGTGTGACCATAGGTTATTAAGAAACACCATGGAGTGTGCCCGATCAGGCCTTTAGGCTCGTAGCCAGTCGACTCGGGGTCGAATCCTGTGGAGTCACAAAAAAATTTTTACCATTGCGGAAATTTCTCCGACCTAGGGCCACATGGCAGCCTCCAGGCCGGCCATGTGGCAGCTCCTGATTGGTCTGCCCAAACTAAAGTCAACCAAACATAAAATACAAAATTTCCACTTGTCAACTACCCATTCCTCCATATGGAATATTCCATGGAATATTATATGGAATATTCCAAGGAATATTCTTGGAATATTCTTTTTTTTTAATATTTCCAAAGTCAAAAGTAAACTTTGGTCAACTAGATTTTTGAAGGATATTGAAAACTTCAAACCTGCATAACTTTCACATACGATGTCGGATTTGAGTGTTGTTTGCAGTGCCAGAATTGAAGAGATGAGGCCTTTCCATTTGTTCAGGTTGCAACACATTTTTATCACTTCCATTTTTGAGCATTTTTTTCAACTTGGACATGATCACCTGATCACACCTCCCAAATGGGAAGCTTTTGGACTCCAAAAGCTCTCTGAATTACAAAAACTGAAGATGAGGAGACTGATTCTCCACTCTTCCAGCCTTGAACCATTTTAATCTTCCTGACTTCATCAAATTGAGTTTCTCATAAAAAGACAAATTCTTCCTTAAATGTGTTGACCGACTGTTGCTAACTTTGACTATGTCATGATGCAAATTTTTTAAACTTGTAGAAAATCAAATGAAATTTGCAGAATACATATTGTTTCTACAATGGTCTAACTTCAAAGAAAACTGAAAATAAGATTCACCTTGCCAACTATCCTCATGGTGATTTTTTTACAAATGATCCATGTACTTGCGTCGAATCCCGACCAATTTTTCTCGCCATACCAACCTGCCATTCTAAAACCAACATTGACCCATGCTAAAATTTTTGTCCTCTTTGCTTTCATGTTTTTCCTTTTCTTGTATTCATGCACTACTTTGCACCGACACTTTGTTCTTTGCACTGATTGACACCAAAGGCACTTTCTGTAACATATTGTCATCTTCCCAAGACGACTTGCTTTCAGGATGAAACATATCATCATTTATATCAGCAATAACATGAAAAGGAGAATGTACAAAATATTTTTTCTTAACCATCAACAAAGTCAAATTTTGACTTGCATTGACAAGCCTTTTCAATTTTCCTGCGTTGACTAAAGAATATTCTAGATTCTTCCATTGTGATCTCACAATAAACTCTTTTCCATCCTTGAAAAGATGATACGTTTTCTCATGGCGATGGAAGATCACTTTTTTGTCATATAAATACAGACTACCCAACACAACACCTGTAATGTCAAGCGGTACTACATCTAGTTCAACCAAATCAACATAATGAGTTGTTATGATGAAGCACAACATGCACTTTCTTGAGAGTTGTAAATTAGCATCTTTGCAAATCCATCCAAGTGGATATGGCTTTGGATGAGGTATGGTCTCAAGTTTTAGCTTCTTGATTAAGTCTTTTGAGATGAGATTCGCTTGAGACCCACTATCAAATAGTGTGTCTATCTTTGTGTGTTTTGAGATTATCCTTATATGAAATAGCTCTATCCTCCTCTTTTCATTTTGAGCTTCTATGTGACAGTTTAAAGTGTTAGAACTGGGATTTTTTTCCTGAACAATATATTTTCTCTTTATGTTCCTTAGTACCATGGCCATGCTTTTAGTTTCATCACCTGATTCAAGCCCTAAGTCTTGTTCAACAGTTGCAACCATTTTCCCCTTTTCTTTGGCCTTATCTTTGTTTTTAAATTTCTGTGGTTTCAGCTCCGGATGAAGTTTCCAGTAATGGTCTTCATTGTGGCTTGTTTTGGAACAATTTTTACAAAATAACTTTCCTTTTTCTTTCCTAGAGTTTTCATTTCTTTTCCTCCCTTTGCCTTTAAATTCACTATCCATATTCCCATCAAAAGATTATTTCCCTCTAGCCTCTAAATGTGTAGCTTGTACACAAACTTCGTCTAGACTAGTAGGATTGAACGTAAGGATAGTATGTATAAGATAATTGTGTAAACCACCTATATATTTCAGCAAGGTATCTTGACTATGCAAATCAATTCCTAACAACAGAGCCCTTCTTCTAAACTCTTGAGTGTAATCTTGAACACTTTGTCCTTTAAGTTGTCTAAAACTTTGCCAATTCATGATAGCCTTTTGTAAATGAGCTAATGGATAAAATTGCTGCTTAATTGTGGAAATAAATTCAGCCCATGATAAAGTGATCTTACCATGTTTTTTAATTTCATCCTTGGTCTTGGCCTCCCACCATACCAATTTTGCTCCTTCCATTCTTAAAGAGGCTAACTGAATCTTGGTGTCGTCTTCATGAAGGTTTTGTATCCTCAAGTAAACTTCCAACTGTCTTATCCAATTGTCAAGTTTCTCTGCATTGACCTCACCATTAAACATAGGCAACTCAAATTTAACATCAAGCTTTAAAAATGGACTTTTACCAGTGGTTTTAGACTTGTGATATTGATTCACCGAAGTAGAGGATGACGATGTAGAGGAAGAGGATGAAGATGGGGATGGTGGATCACCATTTCCTCCATGTCCTTTCTTTGACTTGTCATCACTTTTCTTTCCTCCTGAAGAGCCCTCTCCTTCTTTCTGATGTTTAGACCCTTCTCCAACAAGCCTATCATTCCTTTCTTGGTAGAGTATCCTTACCATCTCTGTCATGTCTAGGAAAGCTTTTCGGAATACCCGTTCTTCTTCTTTGGGATCAATGTCTTCAGGAGCTTCTCCTTCTCTTGAAGACATGCTTGAGGATTCTTCAATAACTCTTGGGGGTGTAATATATGGTGGAGGAAATGGCTCTCTGGCCCTCCTTGGTTGAGGATTATCTTGTGCTCTAACCAATTGTCCTTCCCCTCTTTTGAGTTTAAGCCTAGTAAGCATCAAAACTTGCAAACAATCAACTATATTTTTGCACAAAACAAATGCAGAGTAAAACTCTAGCTCTTAATACTCAAATCCTGATATCTAATACCAACTGATATGAAAATGGAAGTATTTTAAAATGTTGTGCAAAGTATCCATTTCCATTTAATTAAGTGTGCAAAGTATTCTCCATGTCTTGCAAGTTAAACAAAGTGTTTTTGGTAATTGTTTCTGAGTTTATGTGTGAGGGAATGTTATTTAAAATTATTGTTTAACATCTTAAATTAGAAATACACAACAGATAAATTACACCATAACATAGCACAACAACATGATGAGGCAGTTCACCCCTCCTGGGCTACATCTACCGGGTCCAAGGCTCCCAATGGGCATGTCCTTGCTCTATTAAGTTGCTAAAATTGGTTATACAATGAGAAATATGTCTAAACAGGAAGAAACAGTTGTGAAATTGAACTCAAAAGATAGAAATAAGCTAAAAATGGCTTTTGTTTCACCTCAAACAATGAAGTATTGCCCAATACAACTCCATTTCCCTGATGGCCATAATGGCTCTCCAAGCTTCCCTGAAGCAAAAATGGTCAAGAACACCTCAACCGGTTCAATATTGAAGAAGTTATGATCAAAAAAAATTTCTACCCAATGTCACTTGAAAACCCCACTAAATGTGGGCTAACTCCAGTTAATCCTGCTAAAAATGGCACAAATTCTGAATTTATCGAACTCCGCTCCAAACTTGGTGGACGATTTAACTCCAGCATTAAATGTCTTTGTGATGGGGTGGTCACATGTGACCACCTCCATTTAACCCGCCGATTTAACGTTGGCCTTAACGGTTTTTAAAACTGTTACCATAAATGTTGTGTATGCACTGTCACATGAACCGGTTTTTTTAACTGCCACTGTATCCACTGGATGGTTGACACTTGGTCACCGGGTGAGGTCGCATGGTCTTGAAAGTGTGGAGGGGGTTGGCCCCCTTTGCCGCCCAACCAGATTTAAATGAAAAATTAAATATAAATTCTCTGCTACCATAGTTAAGAACCATATGGATAGGAGAGTTGTTCAGGCACTGTGCTTGTGGTGGTGAGGTCCAGGGTTCAAACCTCGCAGACCCATAAAAAATTTAACATACGCCACATTGACTCTAGCCTGGAGGCCGGCACCCTTTGATTGGCCGAAATCCAAAAAAGTCAAGCCTTCAACCAATCACAAAATGCTATTTGTCCATCCTTCATTCGCCCAAATGGAATCTTCCAGGGAATATTTTGTGTAATATTCCAAGGAATATTCTCAAAATATTACTTGGAATATTCTTTTTTTAATATTTCCAAAGTCAAAAGTCAACTTTGGTCAACTATATTTTTGAAGGATAATAGAGACTTCAAACCTACATAACTTTCACATACGACGTTGGATTTGAGTGTCATTTGTGCACCCGTAATCACAGCGACGAGGCCTATCCGATCGTTCATATTGAAACCAATTTTGAGCACCTCCATTTTGAGCAATTTTTATAACTTTGACATGATCACCTCGATCATTGGCGATGTTTCCCTTGCATGATCTCGAATGACCCATATTCGAGAATCGACCCTTTGGAGGATCCACTCAATAATCTCTGCGCATGGAAATACAGGGCGATGGGTGCCTGCATAGTGTATTTTAGACATTTTAACCTAAATGTGCACCTGCTGGTCTGGAAGATCCTCTGGGAAATCCGGTTTGATGAATTCTTGATATATTTCATACCAACTCATCTTGTCCCCCTTTCCAAGCACACAAGTGATGTCTCTATATATGGGGGGTGGGGAAGCGGGCATTCCTTCCTCTGAAATTTATATTTTTGGGCTCTTGTTCCTCTTCCGAATAGCTGGGGGTCCCATCTCGCTTGAGGCTGAAGAGATGGACACACACTCGAGCTCAGCTTCAATGTTCCTTGGCATGTTCATAAAACAATCCCATGATAAGGCAGATGGGATAATTATAACTATGTTAAGACTAATAAAATTTACAGATGACTTCTGCCACACATTATCTGAAGGAAGGCTTAGTCATGCGACTTGGCGACCTAGCGACCAAGTCGCTGGGTCGCGTTAGTTCAAAATTTCAAAGAGAAACGACTTGGCGACCTGGCGACTAGGTGGTTGGTTAATTGGGTCGCGTTGGCCAAGACTTTCAAGGAAGTGCGAACTAGTGACTTGGTGAACTTGCAACTAGGTTACTGGGTCGCTCCGGTTCAAAATCTTAATGAAATGCGAACTGGCGACTGGGTGACCTTGCGACTAGGTCGCTGAGTCGCAAGGTCAGAGATCACGCTAGGGTTTTCTTACAAGTTACGCGGCCGAGAATGGTTGAAATAACACTCACAACGATCATAAGGGCTCATCTGGGCCTTTAAAGTTTTCATTGGGTAAGTTAGGGAAGGTCTCTGAGGTAGATAATGGGGCAGATAGGCTTTAGAAAGAAATACAAGGAAATAAATGGGTGCAGGTCATGAGGGAGGTAGATAGGTTTGAAAAAAGGGCTATCGAGGAGCTTGTTCGAGGGAAAATCAGGGCTAAGTAGGCTAGGGGTAAGGGTAGGATTGGAAACAATTTACCAAGAAGGAAAAAGACAGGAGGATTAGGCAACTTACCTAGGAAAAATGCGCTCTAGTTGGCTTGTTAGAGGCATTACTCGATCTGTCATGCAGGTCGAATGCGACCTGCATAACCCCTTTAATTATAAAGGAGTCGCACATGCAGATAATAAATGAGGGTCGCTAGGTCACAACTTAGTTCGGGATGATGAAAAGTGCAACCTTGCGACCTGGGGGTCGCAGGGTTGCGAGGTCACATGGTCGTAATTCTTGGGTTTTGGACTTATCTACGAGCTTGGGACTTCACGAATTGAGGTCGCAAGGTTGCGAGGTCACAAAAAACATGATTTGGTTAGTTCTGCGACTTAGCGACTCAGTTTTTCAAAAGAGTGGACCTAGGCTAAAATCTATCTCTTTGAAAGATTAGGGGCTCAAAAATTTAAAAAGGGCCAAATTTTGGAGGGTGTTGTAGTGGCTACAACAAGTTTTAATAAAGAAAGCTTGATGAAACCATTATATCCATGTTTGTTATTTTGGAACAGATTAAAAAATTCTTTTCCATTTTCTGCTTATGTGAAATGTTGATTGAAATTCAAAATGAAAACAAGGGGAGTTGCGAAGTAGTAAGTCCCTACCAATGTCAATTGGGCTCTTCCACTCTTCATGTGGAATGGTGGAGAGCCGAAGTTTCTCTTGTGCCTTAATCCAATAACTAATTAAGGCAGTAAATGTAGATAGTTAAATCTGTGTTGTGTTGTCTACGTTCTAATAACCTATGTGAGAAAGTAAAAAAAAATCAAACAATTATACGATATAATAACCTCTACGAGAAATTAGACATCTACAACATCATTTCCTCAAAATTTATTTGAAGAATGCTTTGACCTTTCTCATTTTGTTTATCATATCTATCTTAGAGCATCAATTCATCTTTCTCGAAATGAAATATTTGGAGCGTTGTTTGCACAAGAAGCATTCCATAGAAGTATTACTGCAGTAAACATTTTGGAATTTTCATAATTAATGAGAATTATAGGAATAGTTACCTGGCCATGGAGGATAAGCTTTCACAAAACATAGAATAGAAGTACGAAGTAGTATAACTTTAAAAAATGGTGCAAGGATCAGGACACACAACAATTTATCAAAAACTTGCTTGAATATGTAAGTTTCCAATGTCTTATCAATAATCTATCAATAATTTCATACATAATCAGGAAAAAATCTAAAACAAGGCCCCATATACAATGTATAATCTATATAACAATCTACAAAGAAAGTTATATCCAATTTTCCTTTGCAATTTTTAAATACTAATGACAGAGAAAGTCAAAAACAACATTGAAATTTTTTCATGTATAAGTAACTACAACAAAGACTTCATACAGGGTAAGGCACACAACACATTCACTTTTTCTAGTGGCACCATTAATACAATTTACCTTACAGTGTATTTCCTTGATCATATAATTGATTTTGTAATTGTGACCTTTAAGCAAAAGGTTTGAGAATGTATGGATAACCCAGCTCACAAAAAAATTTCTAACTGGTTGGTCATTTCTCATCTGTCACTATCATGGAGCTACTATTTTTCTATTACATATCTATGGAGCTACTGATTCACTATTACAGATATGTATCAACATGTAAAAAAATTCACAACAATTTATCAAAAAAACTTTCTTGAATATGAAAGCTTCCAACTTCTGATCAATAATATATTCATGATTTCACATAATAAGGAAAAAATCTAGAACCGGACCCCATATACAATGTCTAAACCATAAAAATTATGTAAAGAATATTATATCCAATTTTCCTTTGGAATTGTTAAAGACCAATTACAGAGAATGTCAACCAAAACCATGTAAAATTTTCATGTATAGGTGCCTACAATAGAGAATCCATACAAAGTAAGGCACAAAACACATTCATTTTTTCTAGTGGCACCATTAATATAGTTTACTAAGCCTTCAAAATGTTTGGATAAATCCAACTCACAAAACAATTTCTAATTGTTTAATCATTTTTTATTTGTCACTATTATGAATCTACTGTTTTGCTATTACAAAATTGTACCAACGTGTAAAAAAAGCTTTAACATTGAGGGTAAAATAATGAAGCATGGCAATTCAAATACTAAGGATATGGGCTAGAGGTTCTCAAAAAATGTGGCGTATCCATTCCACAAAATCGGGTAGATGACATATTATATGCCTCTAAGGAAGAATGCTTGTACACTTTGAAGAGTGTTCCCAATATTACCAATAGTTCTCCCTCCTCATGGCAACATCACCACTAGAAGTTCTTATTTTTGGATCTAGTACACCAATATGTCTTTGTACATCGTGAGGGCTTCTAGAAGTATTAATACATTATCCATGAATATACTTTTGGAACAGTCAGAATTTAGTAATAGCTAGTGGGTTGGCCATTTGTTATTTCGACAATGAGATTTCCATATGGTTCTAATAAGAGGTCTTGGCCAGATAAATGTTGTGTAAATTTTTAATATAAGAGATAAATAGACATTACTATGGATGAAAATACTGATTATTTTTTAGACATAGATATGAACCTTGTGAGCTCGAAGTAGTTGTTATTTAAATATAATTGAGGATCTCATTATAGTGTTATGCATGCAGGATTAATGGCATGTGGATAATATGCATAGTTATTAACTCTAAGTCTTATTAACTACTATTGAGTTAGTTTGATAAGATATGAAAAAAACATAGTACCCTCCTGAGAGGGACTTAATCCAGACACAACTACTATCTTATAGAGTCACATTTTAGTTGTACTCATTTAAGTGCATTATGCCTTAGTGAGGCATATCAAGGTCACACTACACTGGTGTGTGTTGGTTGGAGTCCCAGACTGAGCAGATTGGTAAACCAAATGACAAGGTAACATCAGACCAAGCTTTGGAGCCCTAGGACCTAGCCTTCTGGACTTAGAGATGGCTCTCTCTATTATGCAAAGGATGTAAACTTGTCTGCTTTTGTATATTTTATTTTAGGCTAGTTGTTAAGTATGTTTTGGTTTTTTTTGGGTTTTTTGAGGGGAACTCGATTAAAAGGATAAAATGGATATGGAGTTCGTCAAATCAATCGGGCCATAAATGACTATGCACGAAACTCAAATTGATAGATGCAGAAAATAAACAATCCAATGATAGATAGAAGTATAAGACCCTATAACTTTGGGAAAATCACATTCAGATTTTTGGGAAAACAAACAAGATAAAAAAACAACTCAATCAATGAAGAGGGAACTCCTAAAAATCATATCTTGAGATATCGAGAACTTTGAAATAAGACTGCAAAGCATGGAAAAAGGGAAATATTGAAACAAGACCTCTTTGACTTAACTAAAACAACCAATAATTCAGAGAGAGATTTCAGAAATGGAGTTTTGATTAGCTATGAGTAAGCAAGGCATACCGTGAATCATACTAGACAACATACATAATAACCATTAATGAAAATGATAACAAGTCCTTAGGGTACCAAAGAGCAATTAAGAATTCTTTGACATAACCAAGAAAGATGAAAACATTTAAGCTGCAATGAATCAGGAAATTTGAGGTGCCTCCATAGGAATATCTCAAACTTATTCTTCACTGAACTACAGCAAGAAAGAAGCATGAAAAAATGTATGATAAACTAAGAAAACATAATAGATAAGGAACACAATACCATTCACCAAGCCATGGAATCCTACATACAATCCTCTTCCACCATCAAAGTCAAGCAAGAGATCATCCACTTCATAAGACAAGTATTTCTTCAAAGCTCATAATGCTATGTATTGCTCTCTATAACATCAAGTTCCACCTCTAGTTAAAATGAATCCTCTTGGATTATATAGGCCAAAGAGGAGGAAACCTACCTAGAGCAACTAGAATACCATTGGCCAAAAATAAATATCCTATTTTTTCCTTGAGGCTTTGTAAAGCCCAAGGCACAAAATATCTTCAAAAATATCTATTTAAGCTAAAAATAGTAATAAAATTTAATTTTAATCTCTGAAATAGGGTTAAAAATAGCTTAACACACATTTGGATGGCCACCTTCAGAAAACTACCATTTCAGCAATATCCTACAGGAGCGTAGCACTAGAAAAAAGTCTGTTTTGCAGAGGATGTTTTAGGGACTTCCCGATGTCGAAACGAGGTCCGTGATGGCTCGTTGGAAATCCCTCGATGTCTAATTTTTGGAAATACTTGATTTTTTCCAAACTGATGCCTGGAAGTCTATCAAAAAGTGGATTGAGCAAAAAAACACAGGAGGGTCTCACCTGCTGATATTTGAGGCAGAAAGGTAAAATTTGACTGTTTTTTGCCTCTTTGGGGGACGAAAACACCTTCTTTTGATCTGAAAATTTGTGAGTAGATAAATTTAAACAAAATAGGCTTGTTTAATGCATCCAAAAAAATAACTTTCATGAGCTGAGGATGCTTCTAGCAAACATGGCAGCGCCTAGAAAAATGGGCAATTAGGCCTAAAAATCACAAAAAACAAGATCATGTCAAAAATTGCTCAATTTTGGTGAGAAAACCCCTTATGGGTTTCTAGAAGCATGCAAGTAAGCTAAAGCCAAGATTCTGAGCCTAGATATGTCTTTTTCCCCTTTTTTCATCGGGTGCCTCCTTTGGGCAGTTTTGAGATTTTCATGGGAAATCTTGAGTTTTCTTGGAGGAAATTGATTCAATTTCTTGTAATGCCAGGTCATATTCCTTTGCAAACCCAAGTCTTTGTTTGCCTTGTCTAATTTGTCCTCCAAATGCTTGTTTTCTCTTTCAAGCCATGATTCTTTATCATCTTCTATCTCTTGGGCAAGCAATTGTGTGAGCGGATACAATCGAGCAAGGGCTGCTTCTTCTTCCCTTTGTTTCTCCAAAGCTTTCCTAAGACCCATAGTCCTAGGAATTTTTCTTACTGGTTGCTCTTCTTCCTCAATATCATCAAATTCGCCCATATAATCTTCAAGTTCGACTTGTGCTTTGTATGCTTCCCTTTGGTATTTGAATGCCTGGGCCTCATAGATTTCCATTTACCTTCTCATCTGTCTATTTTGCATTTGTAGAAATTGTATGAGGTCCTTCAACCTTTCTAGATCGGTTTCTAAGTCCTGGATTTGGGCTTCTCTATTTTGTAAAATTGACCTAAGGATTATGGCTTCATCATCTTCAACATCACTGTCTATTTGTATGATGACAAATTCCTTTTCAGGCTCATGGCTACTCTCCTGTTGTTCAAATTTTTCTTTGCTCTTGCTTTGGATAGACTTATTTTCTCTTTTTCTCTTTGGAAATTCAACAATAGTCTTCTAGGAAGTTTTCCTCTACTCCTTAGCACCCTAGTGACATTACTAGTCACTGCTTGAGTAGTTTTCTTCTTTGCAGATTTGGTGTTTTTAGCCTTTGGTGCTTTTGAGGAATGAATCATGGCCTCTTGCCTAGGAGAGGCAAAAAGCACATGTTCTTGGCTATGTTGAGGAGAAGAGAGAGGAGGTTTCATCACTAGCATTTGTTCAACTTGATATTTTACACTGCTTCCTCCTTCATCGGCTAATTTGCTGCACTGTTCACTGTTTTCATGTTCTTCTTTAGGGCTGTCTTGTTCACTGTTTTCCTTACTATTGTGGTGATTTTCATCTTGAGGGCTATCATGTTCACTGCATCTGCTTTTATCATGACTCTCTTTAGGACTGCCTTGTTTACCCTCCTCACTGTTTTGAATTTGTTGAGGGACTGTCTCTTCCTTCATCTCGTGCTTTTGGCATCCCTTTGTGAATTCCTTGACCATCATTAGCGTGTTCACCTTCTTCATGAGGACCGCTTTCATGATCACTATTTCTTTTGGTGGCCACTATGCTCATGGTCAACAAGCCTGGCCGAGGGCTGCTTTGTTCTTCATCATTACTACATCCTCCATCACTATGTCGATCGCACCGACTTCCTCATCTTTTGGTGAGCTCTCTTCACCCATCATTAGCATGCTCATGGTCACTGCTCTACGATTGTCACTTGGTTCATGCCCACTATCTGCCGAGTGCCACTAAGTTCCTCATCATCACTACCTTCATGCCTCGCTTTCATAAGACTCTTCTTTTTTCACTATCAATCGAAGGGGATTTTTTCTTTTGAGGGGTAGATTGACTAGATGAAGGGGAGACATAGTGAGTGGAGGGTGAGGAGGACACATGAGATGTGCCATGAGATGAAGAGGTAGTAGTAAAATCTAGATGGGAGATGAAGGATTCCCAAGGAACTCCTTTTTGCCCAAGTTGATGGAGGATGAGAATTTTTATGAGAGAATGATGAAATAAGCTAGCATTTTGTTGAGCAGGGGGTTTCTTTTGGAAAAATGAGGCAATTTTGTCAATGCTCCTACGGAGGAAGAAAGGGAGATTCAATAGCTGGGTCTTGGTGAAATGCATCAGAAGTCTGATATGATAGGAATAAACTCGAGAATATCTCCCCTCACATGTGAAATATTTCATGATGGTTTTCATAAGAGGTGCATAATTGTTCAATAGATGAGAAAAGGGGAAGATGGCCTTGCAATCATTTTGGTAACATGGTTTCAAGAAGGGCTTGTAGTGTTCTAGGTCCAAATAGGCTTGTTTGAACCATTTCTCACCAAGATAAGGGATCTTGGTTGCCTTTGACACTGATCTAGGGGTGAGCACGAAATCAAGGCCTACTATGTGAACATGTTCTCCTTGCAGTCTTAGGGTAAACAGTTGTGTCAAGGGAGGGTGATTTGTGACCTCTTGGACTCTTTGGAAAAAATCAAGGCACCATACCTCATGAAAGTTGAAAAGAACTGAAGGGGAGTCATTTATTTCCTGAGTTGTAGTGGCCTCAAACCAGTTCTGATAACCCCCCTTTGTTGACCTTCTTTGGAGGCATAGTTGTTTAGACTTTCCTTCACTCTATTATCAAAACAGGTCTTTCAAATGAACTGAAAATATATCTCTTCTTCAAGCACTATATTTCTTTCTTAGCTAGAAAAAAAGTTATTTTTTAATGAAAATAAGTTTCCTTCTTAAGAATTGTGTTTTTCCTTGTTACTTAGTAGAAAGACCTTCAAAATAAATTTGTCTTTTTCCTTTATGAGACTGTGTCCTCTTTCACTTATTTATTTTAAACAATTCTTTAAACTGATAATAGGCCTCCCTTCTCAAAAACTGTTTTTTTTTTCTTTTCTTCTCACTCTGAAAACAGGCCTTTTCCAACAAATAGGTCTTCTTGCTCTTTAAAAATCATTGATTTTCTTCAATTTACTGATTACTAACTTCCTTCTATGTCCTCTAAAACATAAAATTAGGTGAAAGAGCACAAGTACCTTTTTAGAAATCTCCTTGACTGTATTTGAACAATTTCTCCTCCGCAAAACTTCAGAAATTTGCAACTTTTGAAAGCTTTTGGAGGGATGCTACACTTCCTTTTAGCATTGGCCCGGGTGGTCAAACCTTCGTTCAGAAGTGGCCTAGGCGGTGGGCTATTCAGAGGTGGCCCAGAGAAAAGCGTCACGTTCAGAGGTGGCTTGGAGAAATGCGTCGCGTTCAGAGGTGGCCCGAAGAAACGCTTCGTGTTCAGGCTGGGCGCCGGGAGTTTGTATAGGCGCGTCACGTGCAGCGACAGGCACGTCGTGCCCAGTGCACAAGTCTTAAGAGATTACCTATAGGCGCACCGTGATATTCTTCAGGTGCGTCGCATGCTCAGTAAAGCTGCCATGGCATTAAAAGCTTGTTTTCTCCTCCTGCTAAATGCTGCAAAAACATAGTGGAAAGTAAAAGAGCTCAGGTGAGGCCCTTTATGTCTTTAGAGAGGGTTTGAAAAGTGCCCTTTTCCCTCCCTTTTTTCCAATTTGAAAAAATCTCCTTTAAAACATTTTATTTGTGTTGAAAAGTCATTTTGTCTTTTGAACTAGCTTGTCCTTGAAACCTATGTTTGTCATGAAAGAGGTTTTTTTTTTTTTTAGAAACACCATCTGGGCACTCTGTATATACCTTAGGCTTCAAATTCTTACAATTTTTTAAGGACCTGTCTTTGTTTTGCGAATGAAGAATGCCTTTAAACAAATCAACTGTGTAAATTCCCTTCTTTATCATTTGCAAAATTTCCCTTAAACAGAACCTTGCCTAACTTTGTTTATCAATTGGAGAAGATTCTCCTAAAAAATTTAACCTTGTAATTGTCATCTGATGGAGGCATCAAGTACAAAATGCTTGTTATCTTTGTTTATCATTGAATGATCTCTTTTAAATAAGGTCTCTTAACTCTGTCTATTAATGACAAATTTTCTCAAATACAGAGTTAACACTTGATGATTTTTGAACCCTCTTCTTGTTATGAAGGGGGTTATGCAACTATAACCATTTAGGTCACTCAAAACCACTGATGAGCCTTCTGCTCATGATGAAGGAGGAAATTTTGAAAAACTGCATGGGCGCTTAATTGACCTCTACAAACCAACTGAAGAATGTATATGAACAAACTGTTTGTGGGCTCTTTAGACAAACTATGTTTATCATTCAAACGAGACCCTGCGCTTGTTATTAAAAGGAGGCTTCTTTAGAACTGTGAGGGGTGCCCTTTCTTCTCTGGAAGGAGGCCTTTAATCTAACAACATTAACCCTTGAAGGAGGCTACCTGTTCCAAATCTAGGCCCTCTGAGACTGTGTATTTACCCTCTGCTTATGATTGAAAGAGGTTTCAAAAACACAAACTTTGTGACCCTTTAGACCACTATGAGGCCTTTCAACACCATTATGTCAATGCTCTGCTTGTTTATGAAGGAGGTCATCAAACTATGTTTTGACCCTCTGCTTGTTTATGAAGGAGGTCATCCTAAAACATAAAAAACTTATCTTCATCAGATACTTGCCTTTCTTTGTCCATTTCAAAAGGGTATAATGGGAAAACTGTGATCTTTTACTCATCACTTATGAAGTCCTTCAAACAAGCTGTCCTTTTTCTTTATGAAACCTTTCCTATAATATATGTCTCCTTTGCACTATATCAATGTGAAGCTTTAGGAGTAAATAATGTGCTTTTTAAATGGTGAGTGTTCACTGCTATGCATCTTTGAAATAACTCTTTTTCCCTTGACTGTGTTTTCATAAGGTGCAGTGAATTTGTCTTTGATTACCTTTCAGAGTCTAGGTGTATGGTAAGGTATAAGAAGCAACTATCCTCTTATGCCTTCATGATGATGCCTAATTTCTTTAGACTTCTCTCTGTCAAGATTGTCCCTCTTACCTAAAAAAGAGTGATTTGCAGGGCCAGGTCACCTTTTCGAGAGATCATGAAAAGATGCCTTTGGAGTTAGTCATGGAGTTCTGAAGATAGACATTACCTAATCCTTTGTGTCCTTTTTTATTGATGGAGGACCTTTGTCCTTTGGCATTCTTGGATTTGAAACCAGTAGGCCTCCTCTTTTCATTATCATTACTATATGATTTCTGATGGTAAACTGATCAGTATTGAAATATTTCCTCGAGTGTATCTTTTGCTCATACTTTCTTACTGTTATCAATGTATACACCCCTGCAGAGATGTATATAGATGTTTTCGATGTTTGTAGAGCTTTCTTGGTGTTTCATGAAGGTCATGCTTGATCTAATCTTCTTTATTTAGTCAGGAAAACTTCTTTCTCCATTTCTTCTTGGATTTGAACCTTTCTGAGTTTTGCTTGAAACAAAACACAATGACCTTTTGATGTTGTATGACCTAGGGATAGAAAAGGGTGTTGTTTGTAGTATGAGAAGAAACTGATGGCTAACATGATGATGAAAAACAGGGTTTTTGGCTTAAGACAGTCTTGCCAAGGAGTTTTCCCTAAAACACCACCAGCTAGACCTACAGACTTTGTCACAACTCTTGAATGGCTTCTTAGGCCTGAGTAGGTTATCACATGAAAAGATGGTCAGTGATAGAGGGGTAGAAACTTTGTCAAATGTTTGACAGTAAGCTGTGTGGAAACAGGGGATTTTGAATATTTCAGAGGTACAAGGCTTGTGACAGCTATAGACAGGGAGGTTTTGTTGATTTAGGCCAGGATTGAAAACTAAAGACCACTTTCATTATAGTATGAAAGTTAGGAGGTAGGAAGACAAAAAAATTTTTGAGGTGTTTTCTAGATGACAAATTGACTAACTGAGATTGGTTTCTAGAAAACTTAGCCAAGGAATCTAGTCGTCAAAACAGGCAAAAATATTGATGATTAACAGTGGCTCCATTTGGGGAGGGTAGCTCCTTTTCGGGAGGTGTCCATAATTGCAGATCTTTGGCTTGTGAAGACCAGTGCCTTACCCATTGGCACAAATTTCTCTCTTTCTTGATGTTATTTCTGAAAATTTACAGCATGATTAGCATCAAAGTCATCTCTACCTACCCAACTATATTTCCTAGCATTTTTTCTTCTTTGGGTTCATTTGGACTGGCAAACCCTTTGACATGATATTTTTGAAAAAAGAAAAACTATCTAATTCTACACTTATATCCTCTGGGAGTTCAGATTAAACAGATGAAATCCTTTGATTCTCTACCTATGCTAGATCGACTGTCAAGATTAAGTTGTTTGACAGGATTTCATTCACTAAAGTAAAACATGAAATTGAAAAATGACCAAATCAGGATTAGATGGTGTGATTTGTCATGTGTTTGTGGCATAAAAGACAAGCTGCACACAAATATTATTTTCGCACAAAATGAGATTCAGAAAAATCAAGGTTAGGATACATAGTTTGTTTTTCATCCCTGTTTTCCTCTTTGGTTATGTTTTCAGTGTGTGGAACTAGTATCTTTTCCTAATCTACTTTCATTGATAAGTCAAGCTTACACAAATTGACTATCACTTCTTTCACTAACTTATCAGCAATCAAATTAAAACATGTCTAGTTATGATTAGGCTAGATAACTGAACAAGATATCTTTTGAGCGCTAGTAGTGGCATTTAGACTTGCACACTTTCAGAATGACTATTTTTTGAACATGGGGCTTTTCTGCTATTTTTAAAACTGCCCTCTTTTCTACTTTTCTACTATTTTTGTATTTTCTATTTTTGATTTATTTCTTCAAACAGTGATATGTACAATGAGTGAAAATGTTTTTGAAACTACAAATCTTGAAAATGGTGGAACTTGAGCATTTTGTCTTCAAAGGGATCTCTTGATGCTCTTGGTCTGGTCAGCTCTTGAAAAGAAAATTTTGGAAAATTTTCCCTTTCAAGCACAACATAAGGGTTCTTGCAAGAGTCTCTGAAAAAATCTGTATCTGCTTGCTGCTTTTCTCTATACTTTTTATTTCCGCTCCTGCCTTTGCTATACATCTTCTTTAGGTAATACATATACTCTTTTTCGTTTTTAAAACAAATTATGACATCATCAAGGTACATCATAGTGAAGAAATTCAGTACTGGAAACATGGCCTTTCGGAACATGTATTCAGTGTCTTGCAGTTTTGCAACACTGGGTTTGAATTTGGAACTGCTTCCAGTGTATTTGAAAAAATCTTTAAGCTATTTTCTTTGAAGATGAATCAACTGTTGGTATCCTGAAATATTATCATGCCATGACACATGGTTAGAAATTCCTAGCTTGTATGTGGTATGACCCATTTTTGGTAGGATATGAGTGCTGTTCTAGGGAGGTTTATCTGTGTTCCTGAAATCTACACATATCCTATGTCCATTTGTTTTGTCTTTAATTGTTAATGTTCGATCAAGATTTTTGCATTTATTTTTGTAAGGGTTACTTCTTGAAATGATGTTAGTGTCATGGTGTTTCAAACTGTTTTCTCGACATCAATTAGTATCTTGAACAATTTTTCATATTATAGCAGTTCTTAATTTATGGTGTAATGACAGAATTTTAGCTAGTTCAATTAGCTCAGGTGTTTTAGGACTGCTGTTATCATATTCCTTTATATTAAATTTATCAGATATTTTCCCTGGATTCATAAAAGTGGTTGAAAAAGTTAAAGTTTTACTTGGAGAGAGTAAAGTACGGTAGGAAAATGTTTGAGAGGGGGGGGTGAATCAGTATTTAGGACTTACTCAAAACTTTTTCTTTTTCTTACTTCAAAACCCATACGCTACTTTGCTGAAGCCAACTAGCGTATACACGCGAATATCCTTCATAAAACTCGCGTATACACAGAGATCTAATTATGCCATTAATTCTTCACTTATATCATTCCATCATTCATTCATTAGATGTTCTATAAATAGTAAACATGTGCAGTAAGAACAGAATAAACCATCACAAATAAGCATCACACATGAACACTAGGATTTTTAGGTGGAAACCCAAGACGAGAGAAAACCACCGGCTAGTCATCTCGATCTTCAATATTTATTGTATAAAGAAAAACATCTTTGCAACCATGTATTGGCACCCAGACTCATACCAGCACGCAGGCACCCACCTGGAGAAGGCTACAACCTTCTCTCGTTTACCAGCCTCTCCTGGAAGGGAGCTACAACCCCCTGCTCTCGTTTACCAGCCTCTCCTGGAAGGGAGCTACTACCCCACGATCTCCTGACCTCTGCGGCAAAAAGCTTCTGCTAGGACTGAGGCTTCAACCCTCGGATCCACTTTGAGACCACGTTTCATCAATTTTCAAGCTGGATCCAAACGGCGTCAACACAATTCTTCATTTATCAACAAGCATCTCTTTTCATTGCATCCAAACGAAGGATTACATTCTGGTAACTAGAATATCGAGAGATAGCCTAGACTTAGAATAGTATGAAAAAACTCAATCGTCTTCTTGAGCAACCATTAGTTCGGATACCATACGCCTTTTATTTAATCAAACCCACATATATACGCGCTTTTTAATGAAGCGAAATTGCGTATACATTTGTGCAATTTTCATAAAAACCTAACGGCCATACGCGCCTTTATTGAACGAGATCCGCGTATACACGCACCTTCCATGAAACGAACCTACGTATAGATCTATAAAAGATAAACTTTGCAGAACAAACCAGATCTACGAACTTACCCAGATTTCTTCAACTTCTTCAACAGATTTGCACCATGTCTTCATTACCTCTTTTCAGATCATCCTAGAGATTCATCATTTCCAGATCTAGAGATTTCAAACCTTCATCATATTCATAGGTGCATCAAAGACTCAGATCTATCAATTAAGAACAGATTTCATCCATACAGATTAACTTCAGAGTGAAGTATTCATTAAAACCCAGACATCTTGCACACCCTTTGCACTATGAATTTCTTCTCCTTATATACGTTTAGCCTTTGTCAATACCATGAGCCAAAACCACTTCACTTTCGATGGTATTCCTGGGCGGGATCAATTAGACAATCAAGTGCTCAATACAATGGGTCAATACCATGGTAAAGTCCCCTGGTTTTATAAATTTAGAGCGCAATTAGGCATACGCGACTTGGCACGATCTTTTCCGCGTGCATACGCGACTTCCCCTAAACAAACCCGCGTATGCCTTGTAACACACCTTTTTCATCATTGTTTTGGTACATCTTTGGAATTACTTTCACCATTACATACGAAATTTACTTTCTATAGATACATCAGATTTACATCAATAACAAGTTCATCAAGTCAAGAACAACTTCATCAAGTAGGTTTCCATCATCTTCATCAAGTGGGTTGCCATCAAGGACAACACATTGCATCATATTGCCAACAATCTCCCCCTTTGGACTTGATGGCAACCACGATGGTGTTTGATCACCACAACAGGTAGATACATTAATCATAATGATATTCAAATATAATGACGTTCTCTCTGTTCAACCTTCATCCTCCCCCTTTGACATCAAGGTCAATGGGCGGATCAACACCAACACAAGGTTTTTCTCCTTACGTCGAAAGAAGAGCTCTGTAGATCTGATGTGCATTGAAGTTACCATGCTCCCCCTGAGTTCATGTTGAATGATCATACATATGTTTCAATGAAGTACATGAATCTATGACCTTCCTATCACCGAGGAATCATACTTACATCAAAGATCCAACTAAGTGGATTTACATAAGAGACTCAAATAACCAACCAAGAGGGTTTACACATTTTGACTCAAGTACCCAACCAAGTGGGTTTACACATTTGAACAAGTCCTTACATGGCTGAATAAAACAAATTACATCATAGGTCTCAATGTGACCTTTACATCAAATTACAAATATGACTCTTCATAACCAATATCAAAAGACCCCAAGAGAGAGATCATATTACAGAACCATCGTAATGCCAACAATGCATTATACTCAGCAAGGCTAATGCTCCCCCTGAAGCTGTGCATCCAATGCATCCTTTCCATATGACCAAAGCTCCCCCTTTGCTTGTGCATCCTGAACACTTTCAACATCAAATCATCAAGGCATCTTCACCCAAAAGAGAATGAAACAGAAATATAAGAGCTGAAATACCACCAGAGACTCCAAACCACATCAGAGATACCAAACAGCACCACAGCTTGTGCTGAAGAAATGCTGACCCTGAAAAAATTGTCAGCAACCACTAATACGCGGTTTTCTGTGTATGAACTCGCGTATATACGCGACTGTCTTTCAGGAAACCCGCATATCCAATTTAATCTTTTGAATTTAATTAGATTTGTTCTTCTGACTGGCAGAGACTACTCCCAGCTTCTGTCTTAGATATTCGAATGCTTCCTTGGGCAGAGGTTTGGTAAAGATATCAGCAACTTGTTCTTTGGAGGGAACATACTCCAACTTCACCTTTTGTTCAAGCACTTGTTCACGTAAGAAGTGATACTTGATGGGAATGTGCTTGGTCTTCGAATGCATAACATGATTCTTTGAGATGCTGATGGCACTTGTATTATCACACATAATGGAGATAGGAGGTGCACATTTGATTTGAAAATCTTGCAAGGTTTGCATCATCCAAAGGAGTTGAGTGCAACAAGATGCGGCAGCTACATACTCTGCTTCTGCTGTAGATAAGGCAATAGAATTTTGCTTCTTGCTGAACCAAGATACTAACCGGGGTCCCATATAGAATGCACCACCACTAGTTCTTTTCCGATCATCAACATTTCCAGCCCAATCTGCATCAGTGTAAGCATGAAGAGTAAGATCAACATTCTTTGGATACCATAGTCCAAAGTCTTGAGTTCCTTGTAGATATTTGAATATTCTTTTGACAGCCTGAAGGTGAGACTCTTTTGGATTAGCTTGGAATCGTCCAACAATCCCAACTGCATGCATAATGTCCGGTCTAGTCCCGGTGAGATAAAGTAGACTTCCTATCATAGATTTGTATTCTGGTTGATTCACCGTGGGAGAATCATCATGAGAACTGAGGTTACATCCGGCTATCATTGGTGTACTTACAGGTTTGCACTCTTCCATGCCATACTTCTTTAGAATTTGCTTAAGGTATTTTGCTTGTGATAAGAATATACCATCTGTAGTTTGATGCACTTGCAAGCCAAGAAAGAATGTTAGTTCCCCAAGTAAAGACATTTCAAATTCTTGCTACATGACAGAAGAAAATTTCTGACTCATAGATTCTTCATTACTTCCAAAAATGATATCATCAACATATACCACCACAATCAATAGTTTATCATTTTCAATTTTTGTGTATAAGTTACTATCAGCAGACCCCTTTGAAAATCCTTGTTGATGAAGATATTTGTCAAGACGATAATACCATGCCCTTGGAGCTTGTTTGAGACCATATAGAGCCTTTTTAATTCTACAAACAAGATTTTTATCATTTCCCAAAATGAATCCTTCTGGTTGTTCTATATAAACTTCTTCTTCTAGATCACCATTGAGAAATGCAGATTTAACATCCATTTGATAAACTTTTATTTGTTGAAAACTTGAAAAAGCAAGAAACATTCTTATGGCTTCAAGTCTAGCTACAGGAGCAAAAGTTTCTTCAAAGTCTATACCTTATTGTTGAGTGTACCCTTTGCAAACCAATCTGGCTTTGTTTCTTATAACATCCCCATTTTCATTTAACTTGTTCTTGAATATCCATTTGGTTCCAATGACATTTTTATCATGTGGTCTTGGTACCAATTCCCAAGTGTGATTTTTTTCAATTTGATCAAGCTCTTCATTCATGGCTTGAATCCAACATTCATCTTTGCTAGCTTGATTGACATTGTGTGGTTCAATCGTGGATAGAAATTCCAGATAGCTAGAATATCCCACAAGAGTCCTCCTTGTTTGTACACCTGATTCCTTGTCTCCCAAAATTTGAGATTCAGGATGATTCTTTTGAACATATCTGGATGGAGCCTTTCCAGATAAATCATCTTTAGGTTCTTCATTGGATCCACTGTCTATATCATTTCTATTTGATGTAGAAGGACAAAATTCACCATCATCTTCTTCTGTTGTTTGTCTTTCTTCTTTAGGGACTGCATGAGACTCATCAATAACAACATCAATACATTCAACAATCTTTCGAAGCCTTTTATTGTAACATTTGTATGCCCTTCTTGTAGATGAGTAACCAAGAAGTATTCCTTCATCTGATCTAGGTTCAAACTTACCAAGCTTTTCATCATTATTTTTGATAAATCATTTACTTCCAAAAACTCTAAAATGTTTCACAGAGGGAGAATTACCATACCAGAGTTCATATGGAGTTTTGTCACTATTTTGTTCATGTACCTTGTTGAGAATGTTTATAGGCCAGCAACAATATTTACTTCTCCCCCGAAGGTGTACGAGGTGTTCTAGATAATGAAACACTGCGCTCTAGCCATTTGTTGAAGCTGTTCTATTCATTTGTTCTGCTACGCCATTTTGTTGTGGAACACCGGCTACGAGCTGTCTTTTTATGCCATGTTGTTCACAAAATTCAGGAATTCATTTGATGTATATTCTCCTCCTCGATGAGATCTAAGACCATGATTTTTAGATCTAATTCATTTCCACCGGTCTTTGAAGATCTGAAATTTTTCAGCTCCTTTAGTCTTTGTGTTTAATCAAACCCAATCAACACATTCTAGAGAGAAATCATCAATAAATAAGATATAGTATTCTTCCTCACGTGGTGAATTTTTCCTCATAGGTCCACATATGTCAGTATGAATGAGTTCAAGAGGCTTACTTGATGATCCTTCTTTGGCATTAAATTGAACTCTAGTCTGCTTACCGAATTGGCAAGATTTGCATATGATACTCTTTGGTAGAGTAATATTGGGAAGACCACGAACAACTTGAAGTCTGCTTGCTTTGTTGATTTGAGAGAAGCTCAGATGCCCCAACCTTCTATGCCATAGCCAATTTTCTGAAGATTTTCTCAAGTAACATTGATCTTTGCAGTTCTTCAATACATACAGGTTGCTTGGAGTTCTTTTTCCTTTTATAATTGTTTTACCTGTATCAAGATCATGTACCACACATTCTTTTGAACTAAAGACAACCTCAGTTCCTTGATCACACATTTGACTCACACTTAACAAGTTATGTCTTAATCCATCCACATACATGACATTATTAGCTTTCACCTTTTCTTTTAGAAAAACAGACCCTTTTCCCTTAATGATAGCAGGTGTATCATTTCCAAATGTAACATTCTTTTCCTTTTCTAGGGCATTATATGCATGAAGTTTGTTTTTGTCACCTGTCATATGTTTTGAGCATCTGCTATCAATATACCATTGATTTTCTTCACCTTCTTCAAATAAAGCTATGCCACAATTTTCAACCTGTATTTCCTTCTTTTTCCACACTTTGGAGCTTGAAGGAACATGTTCTTTTGGCTGGACTTTGCTCCTACATTCAGATTCTTCATGGCCAAAGTTATTGCAATAAGCACATTCAACTTCATTTTGAAGAGGAGAAAAGTTGTTATAGGTGTTCTTTTTTGGTTCAATATCCATCTTTTTCTTTCTTGCTTCTCTTGTCATGATGGTTTTATATGCAACACATTGAACAACTTTATGACCAAAATTGTGACATGAGAAACATTGTCCATTGAAGTAGAAATTTATGCGATCATGAAATCTTCTATTTGAATTTACCTGTTGGTTGTAGCTTCTTTGAAAGATATCCCTGTTAGTGTTCCTTGAATTGAGACGATCACGCTTTACCTGTAAATATTCTTTATTCTCTTGCTGAGTGGCAGAATGTAGTAGACCAGTTGTAGCTGCTTTTAGATAATTTGGTGCTGAAGCTTGAGAAGATTCTCTGGTATATCCAAGACCTGTCTTTATAAGAGGAGAACGTTGTACCTTGATAATCTCATCTAAGGTTTCAGATCCTTTAGCAAATCTAAGATTCAGAGTCTTTTCTTTCTCAAAATCTTTTCTTACACTTACCACTTCACATTCTAATTTCTCAATGTGTTTCTTTGCTTCTTCAAACTGCTTTCCAGAGTCTCTATGGTTATTTTCCTTTCTTCTAAGAGTATCTTACATTCTTCTAAGAATATTTTGAGTTGATTGTTTTCTTCAAGAAAATCATTGTCCTCTAGAGCATCCACAAACGTATCCTTTTCTTCTATAGATTCAAATGCCATGAGAAGTCTAAGATCTTGTTCACATTCTTCCTCACTATCAGATAACCCATCACTGTCTTCATTAGTATAGTAACTTTTCTTAGTGCTAGATCTGTTCTTATTCCTTCTTGCTACTTCTTTCCGTTTAGTAGATGTTTCTTTATAAGGACACTTTGCGGCATAATGACCAACTCTTCCACATTCAAAACATTTGAAAGGAAGCTTACCTCTAAATCGTCCTGTGCCAAGTTGAAGTTTCTTTACAAAATTTGCCTCTTCCTCTTCTGAGATATATCCTGATCCTTCTGCCTTTTGAACTTCTTTCCCTTTTGTAGAAGCTTTAAAAACAACGTCTTTGACTTCAGATGGTCCTCCTCTCCTCATTTCATATGCAGTCAGTATGCCATGAAGTTGCACCACAGTAAGAGTTTGAAGATCCTGTTTTTCTTCAAGAGCAGAGACTTTTGATTCAAATTTTTCCATTAGCGATCTTAAGATTTTCTCAACCAAAGTAGATTCCGTGATTGTTTCTCCCAGATTTCTCATACGATTTACAACATCATCAAGACGTAAAAAGAAACTGGCAATACTTTCATCACTATGCATTTTTAAATTTTCATATTCAATTCTGAGAGTTTGAAGTTTTGCACTTTTTACCTTTTCATCACCTTCATAACTTAGAATTATTTTGTCCCATATTTCCTTTGCTGTATTCAGCTGCATGACTTTGAAAAATTTATATTCAGTTAGACTTCCGGTTAGAGCATTGACCGCCTTTGCATTTGATTCATAGTCCTTCCTTTCAGTTGGATCTGTTGGTATAGCAGCTGGATATTGATATCCTTGTTCAACAATGGCCCATATATCTGCTCCCATAGACTGAAGATAGGATCTCATCCTTATTTTCCAGAAGATTAAATTACTTCCGTTGAAGAGTGGAGGCTTGATAGATGTTGTTCCCTCTTGATTTCTCATCTTGCTTGATCTTCCTTCTAGCGGTTAAGCCTTTTCAGAAGGACCTGCTTCGATTCCAATTGTTGGGAAAAATACTGAGAGGGGGGGTGAATCAGTATTTAGTGAAGACACTTAAACTTTGATATTTATTTCTTAAAAACCCATACGCTGCTTTCCTGAAGCCAACTCGCGTATATAGGCGGATATACTTTACAGAACTCGCGTATATCTAGTGATCTAATTATGCATTTAGTTCTTGAATTAGATCATTGCATTACTCATTCATCAGATGTTTAGAAAATAGTAAACAGGTGCAGAAATAACAGAACAATCATCACACATAAGCAACACACATGAACACCAAGATTTTTAGGTGGAAACCCAATTTGGGAGAAAACCACTGCTATCGTCGTCTCAGTCTTCAATATTTATTATTAAGAAAACTTCTTACAACATGTACTGGCACAGACTCATACCAGCACGCAGGTACCCACCTGTAGAAGGCTACAACCTTCTCTCGTTTACCAGCCTCTCCTGGAAGGGAGCTACAACCCCCTGCTCTCGTTTACCAGCCTCACCTGGAAGGGAGCTACTACCCCCTGATATTAGCACCAACCTCTACTGGTAGAAAGCTTCTACTTTTAAACTGAAGGCTTCAACCCTCAGATCCACTGCAGACCATGTTTCATCAATTTTCAAACTGGATCAAACAGCTTCAACACAATTCTTCACTTATCAACAAACATCCTTTTTCATTCCATCAAACAGAGCAGTGAAACCACTGTAACTTGAATATCAGAGATAGCCCAGACTTCAGAATAGATGTGAAGAAACTCAATCATCTTTGAGCAACCATCAGTTCAGATACCATACGCTCTTTTCTTTAAACAGACCCGCGTATATATGCACTTTTAATGAAGCGAACCCACGTATATATTTGTGCACCTTTTTAGAAAAACCCTAATAGCCCATATGCACCTTTGTTTAAACAGATCCATGTATACACGCGCCTTTCATGAAACGAACCTGCATATAGATCTATAAAAGATAAATTTTGTAGAACAGACCAGATCTATGAACTTACCCAGATTTCTTCAACTTCTTCAACAGATTTGCACCAGGTCTTCATTACCTCTTTTCAGATCATCCTAGAGATTCATCATTTCCAGATCTAGAGATTTTGAACCTTCATCATATTCATAGGTGCATCAAAGATTCAGATCTATCGATTAAGAACATATTTCATCCATATAGATTAACTTCAAAGTGAAGTATTCATTAAAACCCAGACATCTTGCACACTCCTTGCACAATGAAATTCTTCTCCTTAAATAGATTTAGCCTTTGTTAATACCATGAGCCAAAACCACTTCACTTCCGATGGTATTCCTGGGCGGGATCAATTAGACAATCAAGTGCTCAATACAATGGGTCAATACCATGGTAAAGTCCCCTGGTTTTATAAATTTAGAGCGTAATTAGGCATACGCGACTTGGCACGATCTTTTCCGCGTGCATACGCGACTTCCCTTAAACAAACCCACGTATGATTTGTAACATACCTTGTTTAACATTCTTCTTGCACATCTTTTGGAAGCTTTCACCATTACATACGGTGTTATGCGTAGATACATGATTTACATCAATAACAAGTTCATCAAGTCAAGAACAACTTCATCAAGTAGGTTGACATCTTCCTCATCAAGTGGGTTACCTATCAAGTGGGTTACCATCGAGGACAACACTCTGCATCATATTTCCAACAAAGTCTTGGGATGGTGAAGCATTTAAGTATGGCAAGAACATTAGGCTCCCCTGCCCCTGATATCCAAAGAGTTTTGTAATATGTAAGTCCTCTAGTGCTTCTGTTTTGAAAAAGGTTCCTGATTTTACTGTTGATGTTTGTCCTTGGTTTAAGCAATTTTCTTGAGGGTATATAATGTTTTTTGTTTTCTGATCTATCTCTATTTCTAGAAAATCAAATTCCCTCTCTTCAAGACATAATTGTTCAGGGTCATGATAGTTTTGAGTATCCAGCTCATCATAGAGGATCTGGGGTGGCTGATGTGGTGTGCCTAGATTTGTTTCAATTTCTCCTACCTGTTTATCAATGTCTTCATCAGTGTGTAAAATGAAGGAATTTAGTTTTGAATGTATGGAATACATAGGGATGTTATCTGGCCTTTCTTGGTTGCTGACCATATATTTCATGTGTGATTCCCGATACAGTATTCTTGTTTGATTAAACACAGGAATGGTGGTGTAAGACATATCTAGTTAAATATTTCCTTGAAGCTTGGCCCCCCAAGATCTGGATAAAAGCATTTCGTACTTGGGAGGGATGTTTGCTACCACTATGTCCATGACTAGGTGTTTTGCAGGTACTTGGGCCAAACTGACACAAAGATCTTTTATTAGGCCTAGACACTTGACTCTGCTTGAATCAAATGAATATAAGTCTTTATATGGTTTCATTATTTCTAGGCCTAATCTTTCCATTACTACTTTCGGCATGAGATTGTGAGAGGCCCCAGAATCTAGCATGGCATTATGTAGGATTTGGTCATGTATATTCAGACTAATGTAAAAAGGAAGAGTGGTTCCCTCTTGATATTTTCCTTCTATTTTTGGTCCAAACAACACCTCAGGGGCATCATCAGCTAGGTGTAAAGTATCTGCATCATTTCCTATGTTTAGGACCTTCAGCACTTGAGATTTGTATGAGCTTTGGGCAATAAGTTCAGTGAGAGGCATGGTGATCTTAATTTTGGCGATTTCCCCTTCAAAACTAAAGGGCACTTGTAGTTTAGATATATTTGCTTCAGTTTTCTCAGCCATGACTTTCTCTATATTCTTAATTTGCTGATTTTGATTTGGGGTTTTGTTCAATACAGTTGTTTCGGGGATCTTAGTAGAGGTACTAAGACAGTTAGGATCAAGGTTTGCCTGGCTAGTTTTGTCTTTGTTTTGGTCAGTTCTCTTAGCCATGATTTTGTTACTATCTACTGTTCTTTTAAGAGTGGTATCGGGGGCTTTTGTAACAGCAGTGTCTGAGCTACCTTTCTTAGAGTTGTCTTGGTTTTTCTTATTTTAAGATCATATTGCCTATGAACTTCCATTATGGTGTTTTGTAATCCTATTTCAGGATCTTCGGGGTCCTCATAATTTGTTTCATTTTGGTTTGAGGAGAAGAAAACTTGTTCTTCTTCAGTGAGGAAAACCTCACCCTCACTATCAGAACCTATCAAGTTTAAGTGATTTTCATCAAGTGGTTCCATATCTCTTTCTACCTCATCAACATAGTTTTCATGAAAAGGTGGCTTGATCTGTTGGTCATTTTCCCCTGATTTGATTTGAGGCGGGTCTCTTCTAAAGTTTTGGTTTCGGTTTCTGTTTTGAGGATTTCGCTGGTTGTTCTTAAGAGGTGCTTTTTCATTTAGATTCATTCTTTCCCACATTCTCTCCATGGTTTTAACCAGGTTGTCTATTCTGGGATCTGAGGAGGAAATTGAAGGCATGACCTCATCTCGGTATGTGAATTTCTTTTCTGATCTTATCCTAGCTCTCTTCTCAGCTAGGTTTGCTTCGACACTAATAGCTACTTTTTTCATTTCTTCTAAAGTTGCGGGGTCTCTTTCTCTTAGTTGGTATGTCATATTTGGATCGAAACCTTCGGGAAATTTTGCTAATGCCGAGCCAAGTGGAGGTTTCATGTGAGGCGGGAGAGCGTTATAGACACTGTTGAACCTAGTGCAATAGTCCTGAACACTTTCCCCCATATTCCTTTTAAGATTGTTATATTCTGAAATGATTTGGATGGGGTTTTTCCTGATTTCCCACCTGTTTATGAAAGTTTGGTAAAGTGCTGGGAGATCATGTATACTGTTAGGAGCCAAGTTTTTAAACCATTTCTTGGGTTCTCCGCCTAGGCTTTGGGCAAACATTCTCATCTTTATGGTTTCATCTTCTAATTCCATATAGTCAAAAGCATCACTGATTCTATCTACATGCTGTTGGGAAGTAGTAGCCTCAGCTCCAGTGAAGTGTGGGATTCGGGATCGGTAATCATTCTGCAAAGGTACCAAAGGCTGTGGTAACACTAAGGGCGCATACTAAGCTTCCATGATGGGAGCTGATGGTAGATTTACAGTATGAGAATTTGTAGTATGGGATGAGGTGATTTACACAGAGGTGGTCTTAATGGGTGCGGCGGAGGTACTTGGACTTGTAGACTGATTCTGAGCAGATTTGGGGTGATAAGAACCAAAGTGGTGGAGAAGCTGAAAATCAGGTGGTGTGGTGGGTGAGGCTTCTCTGCTAGGACTCTGTTGCAAATCTAAGGGCTCAAGATCGGCAAGGTTGATTTTACTTTGTGACTTGCTTCTAAAAAGGGTTTTTGTTGAACTCAAGTCAAACTGGGAATCTTGCAAGGATGTAAGATGTTCGGGTACAGAGCTTGCTTTGTGGATGGTCCTATTGGTAGCTAAGTTACCAATTTCAGAAGTTTGCTACAAAATCTTTTCTGGGTCATCAACTATGATAGGGGGATTTAGGTCCGGGTGAGATCTGGTATTAATTCTTCGTGAAGCCAGATTTCAAAGTCAAAGATTTAGAGAGGGTGATAGTTGTGATTGTGTTTTGGATGGTTGTCCTCTCTAGGGGTTTTGCGGATGTGAGTAAGGTAAAAACTAAATGAAGGCTAGTGGAGTCGCCACGTGGATGTTCTTGAGGTTTATGGTCCACCACCAATACCGACAAAGATGTTTTTTAGGAAAATTATTTTCTAGAAAAACTTTTATGTGAGATCTTGTAAGAATGACTTAAAACTCAGTTCAATATTTTGCTAGATTGTTGAGAAAGCTATAGTTCTATTCTTAGGCTATTCTGTTGATTTCTTATGTTTAGATGAAGATTTCTGAATTCCTAAGTTGCACTTAGTTTGTCACTGATTTCAGAGGCTGCATCAAGATTTTTGTGTTTTTGGAAAGGTAAGTCAACAAGATAGTATGATTATGAAATTTTTGGTTTTTAGTGGAGTATTAGGCCTACTGGAGGCTAGTGGAGTCGCCAGGTGAATATTGTTGCCTTGTAAAGACAAAGTTATATGGTCCACCGCCAATGACTAATAGGAACCAATCTAAGGATGTTTTGTGAGGTTTTTTACAGAGTTTTTTATATGCAACCTAGTTTGTAAGAGTGTCCTAAACCTGATTCATCACTTAGCTAAGGTGGTGAAACAAAAAGAGTTTACTCTAAATGACTTTATAGGTTGCTTGTCCGATTTTAATTTTGAAGGACTAATGAGTCTACAAAAGTTTGCTAGACTGTTATGTACTTAGTACGTCCCACCATGATCGCCATTATGTTGGAGTCCCGTAATTTGGCAGATTGGTAAACCAAATGACAAGGTAACATCAGACCAAGCTTTGGAGGCCTAGGACCTAGCCTTCTTGGACTCAGAGAGGGCTCTCTCTATTATGCAAAGTATGTAAACTTGTCTGCTTCTGTATATTTGATTTTAGGCTAGTTGTTAAGTATATTTTGGTTTGTTTTGGGTTTTTTGAGATTTTTGAGGGGAGCTGATTAAAAGGACAAATAGATATGGAGTTCGTCAAATCAATTGGGCTATGGGGTCAGATAAGGTCAAGATTGTCTTAATGATGGAACAGGGATTACTGCGGGGCCGATTTAGTCGAGGTAAATGGATTCTTTGGGTGAAAGTGAAATGAGATGGACATTAAGTTTGTGAAAGACAAAGAGATTTTAAGCATAAATAGTTAAACAGCAAGCATTCATGAGTTAGGGCTGACCATTAATCTCTATGAACGAAACTCAAACTGATAGATGCAGAAAATGAACAATCCAGTGATACATAGAAGTATAAGATCCTCTAACTTTGCGAAAATCACCTTCAGACTTTTGGGAAAACAAATAAGATTAACAAACAACTCAATATATAAAAAGGGAACTCCTAAACATCATATCTTGAGCTATCGGGAACTTTGAAATAAGACTGCAAAGCATGGACAAAGGGCAAGATCCAAACAAGACCTCTTTGACTTAATGAAAACAACCAATAATTCAGAGAGAGATTTCAGAAATGGAGTTTTGATTAGCTATGAGTAAGTAGGGCATACCGTGAATCATACTAGATAGCATACATAATAACCATTAACGAAACAAGTAACAATTCTTAGGGTACCAAAGAGCAATTAAGAATTCTTTGACGTAACCAAGAAAGATGAAGAACATTTAAGCTGTAATGAATCAGGAAATTTGAGGTGCCTCCATGGGCATATCTCAAACTTATTATTTACTGAACTACAGCAAGCAAGAAGTATGAAAACATGTTTGATAAACTAAGAAAATATAACAGATAAGGAACACAATACCATTCACCAAGCCATGGAATCCTACATACAATTCTCCTCCACCATCAAAGTCAAGCAAAAGATCATCCACTTCATAAGACAAGTATTTCTTTAAATCTCATAATGCTATGTATTTCTCTCTATAACATCAATTTTAGCCTCTTCTTACAATGAATCCTCTTGGATTATATAGGCCAAAGAGGAAGAAACCCTCCTAGAGCAACTAGAAGGCCATTGGACTAATACAAATATCTTATTTTGTCCTTGAGGCTTTGCAAAGCCCAAGGCACAAAATATCTTCAAAGATATCTATTTAAGCTAACAATAGAAAGAAAATTGACTTTTGATCTCTGACATGGAGTTAAAAATAGCTTAACACACATTTGGATGGCCACCTTCAGAAAACTATCTTTTCAGGAAAATCCTATAGGAGCGTAGCAGCAGAAAAAAAAAGTCTATTTTGCAGAGGACTTTTGAGGGACTTCCCAATGTCCAAACGATGCCCGTGATGGCTCATTGGAAATACCTGGATGTCTAGTTTCCAAAACTACTTGATTTTTCTAAAACTCATCCCTGGAAGTCTATCAAAAAGTGGACTAAGTGAAAAAACCGAGGGTCTCACCTGCTGATATTTGATGCAGAAAGGTGAATTTTGACTGATTTTTGCCTCTTTGGGGAACCAAAACACCTTCTTTTGATCTGAAAATTTGTTAGTATATGCCCCCAAATTTAATACATCCAAAAAAATAACTTTCATGAGCTGAGGATGCTCCTAGAAAACATGGCAGCGCCTAGAAAAATGTCCAATTAGGCCTAAAAATAACAAAAAACAAGATCATGTCCAAAATTGCTCAATTTTGGTGAGAAACCCCCTTATGGGTTTCTAGAAACATGCAAAGAAGCTGAAGCCAAGATTCCAAGCCCAGATATGTCATTTTCTCCTTTTTTCACTGGGTGCCTCCTTTGGGCAGTTTTGAGCTTTTCATGGGCAATTTTGAGTTGTCTTTGGGCGAATTGATTGAATTTCTTGTAATGCCCGGTCATCTTCCTTTGCAAACCCAAGTCTTTGTTTGCATTGTCTAATTTATCCTCAAAATTCTTTTTTTCTCTTTCAAGCCATGATTCTTTATCATTTTATATATCTTGGGAAAACAATTGTGTGAGAGGATATGATCGAGCAAGGGCTGCTTCTTCTTCCCTTTGTTTCTCCAAAGATTTCCTAAGACCAATAGTCCTAGGCCTTTTTCTTGCTGGTTTCTCTTCTTCCTCAATATCATCAAATTCACCCATATACTCTTCAAGTTTGAATTGTGATTTGTATGCTTCCCTTTGGTATTTGAATGCCCGGGCCTCATAGATTTCCATTTTCCCACTCATTTTTCTATTTTTCATTTGTAGTAAGTGTATGAGGTGCTTCGACCTTTCTAGATCAGTTTCTAAGTCCTGGATTTGGGCTTCTCTATTTTGTAAAAGAGAGTTTAGAATTCTAATTTGGTCATCTTCGTGATCACTGTCGACATGGATTATGTTAAACTCTCTTTCATGCTCATGGATACTCTCCTATTGTTCAACTTTTTCTTTGCCCTTGCTTTGGATAGAATTCTTTGTTCTTGTTATTTTTGGCACTTCAATGATACTCTTCCCAGGCAGTTTGCCTCTACTCCTTAGCACTCTAGTGACATTACTAGTCACTGCTTGAGTAGTTTTCCTTTTTTCATATTTGGTGTTTTTACCCTTTGGTGCTTTTCAGGAATGAATCATGGCCCCTTGCCTAAGAGAGACAGCAAGCACATGTTCTTGGTTGTGTTGAGGAGAAGAGAGAGGAGGTTTCATCACTAGCATTTGTTCAAATTTATCATTTACACTACTTCCTCCTTCATCACCTAATTTGTTGCACTGTTCACTGTTTTCATGTTCTTCTTTAGGACTGCCTTGTTCACTTTTTTCATGTTCTTCTTTAGGGCTGCCTTGTTCACCCTCCTCACTGTTTTGAACTTCCTTATGTATGCTATCCTCACCATGCTCCTTGATTTACTGCCCCTTATGTGTGTTGCTCTTATCTTGACTGTTTTCCTCACTTATCTCTATGTGTGGGTTTCCACCATGGTCACTTCTTTGCTGGGAGGCGCTTTTTTCACTGTCTGTACTGCTCTGCTGATTGTCACTTTCCTTATTTCCTGTACTTTTTGTTTGAGGAGTGTTGTGTTTCTCATCATTACTACTTGCTTGAGGGCTTTTATGTTCCTCATCACTACCTTGCATAGAATCTTCCCTTTGTTCCTCATCATCACTACTCTGTTGCTCTTTAGTTTGTTCTTCATCCTCACTAGTTGTATGTGGGCTATCCCCATGCTCATGTTCACTGCTCTGCTTAGGTCTGCTTTGTTCTTCAACCTCACTATTTTTTTGAGTGCAACTAACTTCCATATCCTTTGGTGAGCTCTCTTCACCATCACTAGTATGCTCATGGTCACTATTTTGTTGTTTGTCCCTTGGTTCATGCTCGCTACTCTGCGGAGTATCACTATTTTCCTCATCATCACTACCTTTATGACTGCTTTCATAAGAGTCTTCTTTTTCACTATCAATCATGGGTGATGTTTTCTTTTGAGGGGTAGATTGACTAGATGAAGGGGAGACATAGTGAGTGGAGGGTGAGGAGGACACATGAGATGAGTCATGAGATGAAGAGGCAGTAGTAAAATCCAGATGAGAAATGAAAGTCTCCCAAGAAACTCCTTTCTTTTCAAGCTGGTGAAGGATGATGATTTTGATGAGAGAATGATGGAAAAGACTAGATTTTTGCTAAGCATGAGGTCTCTTTTGGACAAGGGAGGACATCTTGTCTATGCTTTTGCAGAGGAAGAAAGGGAGATTCAGCAGCTAAGCCCGAGTGAAATGCATCACAAGTCTGACATGATAGGAATAAACTCGAGAATATCTCCCCTCACATGTGAAATATGTCATGATGGTTTTCATAAGGGACGCATAACTATTTAATATATGAGAAAAGGGGAAAATAGCCTTGCATTCATTTTGGTAAGCTGGTTTCAAGAAGGGCTTGTAGTGGTCTAGGTCCAAATAGGCTTGTTTGAACCATTTCTCACCAAGATAGGGAATCTTGGTTGCCTTAGACACTGATCTAGGGGTGAGCACAAAATCAAGGCCTGCTATGTGAACATGTTCTCCTTGCAGCCTCAGGGCAAACAACTGTGTCAAGGGAGGGTGATTAGTGACCTCTTGGATTCTTTAGCAAAAATAAAGGCACCCTACCTCATGAAATTTGAAAATAACTGAAGGGGATTCACTTATCCCCTGAGTTGTAGTAGGCTCAAACCTATTGTGATATCCACCTTTGTTGGCTTTCCTTGGAGGCATGTTTGCTTTAGGTTTCCTTCACTGGCTTATCAGAAGATACTTTTGAATGAACTGAAAGTAGATCCCTTCTTCAAAACACTGTTTCTCTTCCTTAGTTGGAAAACTAGTTCTTGATCAATGAAAACAAGTCTCCTTCCTAAGAACTGTGTTTTTTCTTGTGACTGAGGAAAGGGGCCTTCAAAGAAACCTATGTTTTCTCTTTATAGAATGTATTACATTTCATGCATTTGATTTAAAACAAGCTTTAAACTATCACTAAGTATTCTTCTTCAAACAATGCTTCTCTCTTTCATTTAGTAAACTGGACATTTATAAAACAAAGTCTACCATTCTCCCTAAAATCATTGTTTTCCCTCCTTGGCTAGAAAACAAGTTCTTTTTTATGAAGATCATTTTGTTTCTCTAAAACAATATTTTTCCTTGTCATTGAGTAAAGAGGCCTTCAAAATGACTTATGCCTTTTTAACAAATAGATTTTCTTGGCCCTTTAAAACATTGTGTCTTCTTCCTCATAGTTTTATTTTAAAACCTCTTTCAAATCAAAAACTTAGGTAAAGAGAAACCCAAATACCTTTTAAACAATGTCTTAGCTGCTGTTGAAGACAATTCCTTGTGAAAAAAATAGTTTTTTAGCAACTTTGAGGGCTCTTTGCAGGCTGTTGCAAACTCCTTTTACCATTGGCCTGAGCAGTCAGACCTTCGTTCAAAAGTGGCTCGGGCGGTGCGCCGTTCAGAGGTGGCCTGGGCGGTGGGCCGTTCAGAGGTGGCCGAAACGCGCAGCGTTTGGAGGTGGCTTTGGAGAAATGCGTCGTGTTCGAGGTGGCCCGGGAGAAGCTAATGCCCAGTCGAGTGGCGGGTGTTTACACGGGGCGCATCATGTGCATCGACGGTGTCTGGCGCCCGGTGCGTGGGCCTTAAGTACCTAGGCGCGCCACGATATTCTTCAGGTGCGTCACGTGCTCGTTAAAATGCCATAGCGTTAAAAATTGTTTTCTCCTCTTGCTAAAGGCTGCAAAAACATAGTGGAAAGTAAAAGAGCTCAGGTGAGGCCTTTTATGTCTTAGAGAGGGTTTGAAAAGTGCCCTTTTCCCTCCCTTTTTTCCAATTTGAAAAAATCTCCTTTAAAACATTTTATTTGTGCTGAAAAGTCATTTTTCCTTTTGAACTAGCTTGTCTTTGAAACCTCTGTTTTTCATGAAAGAGGTCTTTTTAGAAACACCATCTGGGCACTCTGTGTATACCTTAGGTTTCAACTTCTTACAATTTTTTAAGGACTTGTCTCTATTTTGCAAATGAAGAATGCCTTTAAGCAAATCAACTGTGTAACTTCCCTTATTTATCATTTGCAAAATTTCCCTTCAACAGAACCTTGCCTAACTTTGTTTATCAATTGAAGAAGGTTCTCCTTAAAACTTTAACCTTGTAATTGTCATCTGATGGAGGCATCAAGTACAAACTACTTGTTATATTTGTTTATCATTTAATGAACTCTTTTAAATAAGGTCTCTCAACTCTATCTATTAATGACAAATTTTCTCAAAATAGAGTTAACACTTGATGATTTTTCAACCCTCTGCTTGTTATGAATGGGGGTTATGCAACTGTAACCATTTAGGTCACTCAAAACCATTGATGAGCCCTCTGCTCATGATGAAGGAGGCAACTTTGACAAACTGCATGGGCGCTTATTTGACCTCTGTTAACCAACTGAAGAATGTCTATGAACAAACTGTTTGTGGGCTCTTTAGACAAACTGTGTTTATCATTCAAATGAGACCCTGTGCTTTTTATTTGAAGGAGGCTTCTTTAGAACTATGAGGGGTGCCCTTTCTTCTCTGGAAGGAGGCCTTTAATCTGAAAGTGTTAACCCTTGAAGGAGGCTACCTGTTCCAAATATGGGCCCTCTGAGACTGTGCCTTTACCCTCTGCTTATCTTTCTCAGATAAGCTTTTGAAGGAGGCTTCCAAAACAAAAACTTTGTGACCCTTTAGACCACTATGAGGCATTTCAACACCATTATGTGAATCCTTCGCTTGTTTATGAAGGAGGTCATCAAACTATGTTTTGACCCTCTGCTTTTTTATGAAGGAGGTCACTAAAATATGTTTTTGACCCTCTTCTTGTTTATGAAGGAGGTCATCAAACTACATAAAAACCTTATCTTCATCAGATACTGTGTCTTTCTTTTTCCATTTGAAAAGGGTATAATGGGCAACCTCTGATCTTTTACTCATCACTTATGAAATCTTTCAAACAAGCTATCTTCTTTCTTTATGAAACCTTTTCTGTAATATATGTCTCCTTTGAATTATATGACTGTGAAGCTTTAGGAGTAAATAATGTGCTTTGTAAATGGTGAGTGCTCACTGCTATGCATCTTTGAAATAACTCTTTTTCCCTTGACTGTGTTTTCATAAGGTGTAGTGAATTTGTCTTTGACTGCCTTTCAGAGTCCAGGTGTATGGTAAGGTATAAGAAGTAGCTGTCCTCTTATGCCTTCATGATGATGCCTAATTTATTTAGACTTCTCTCTATCAAGATTGTCCCTCTTACCTAAAAAAGAGTGATTTGCGGGGCTAGGTCACCTCTTGGAGAGATTATGCAAAGATTCCTTTGGAGTTAGTTATGGAGTGCTTGAAGATAGACATTACCTAATCCTTTGTGTCCTTTTTTCTTGATGGAGGACCTTTTTCCTTTGGCATTCTTGGATTTGAAACCAGTAGGCCTCCTCTTTTCATCATCTATGCTATATGATTTCTGATGGTAAACTGCTCAGTATTGAAATATTTACTCAAGTGTATCTTTTGCTCATACTTTCTTATTGTCATCAATGTATAAACCCCTGCAGATATGTATATAGATGTTTTTGATATTTGGAAAGCTTTCTTTGTGTTTCATGAAGATCATGCTTGATCTGATCATCTTTCTTCAGACAGGGAAACTCTTTTTCTTTTCCTGATTTGAACCTTTTTGAGCTATGCTGAGATAATATACAGTGACTATTTTAGTGGTGTATGACCTATGGATAGACAAAGGATTTTTTTTGCCAGAAAATGAGAAATGAAGGTTGACTGATGTTGAAAACAGGGTTTTTGGCTTAGAGACAATTTTTTCAAGGTATTTTCCCTAAACACCACCACCTAGACTTAGAGATTTTGTCATAGATTCTGAAGATTTTCTCAGGCATAATCAAGTCATCATATAAAAAATAATCAGTGAGAGAGGGGTAGACAACTTGTCCAATGTTTGACAGTAAGTTGTGTGGAAACATGGGATTTTGAATATCTAGAGATACAAGGCTTGTGACAGCTATAGACAGGGAGGTTTTGCTGATTTAGGCCAGGACTGAAAACTGAAGACCACTTTCATTATAGTATGAAAGTTAGGAGGTAGGAAGACAAAAAATTGTTTGAGGTGTTTTCTAGATGACAAATTGATAGATTTGAGATTAGCTTCTAGAAAACTCATCCCAGGAATCTAGTCATAAAAACATGCCAAAATGCGATGTACACTGTTGTGACTTACTCTTTGGAGTTGGACTGAGCTAGTCCTTGTGAGAGAGAAAATTATATTTTTTTTGTAGTATTTATTTATGCACAAAAACAACACTACCAAAATGAAAAACTTGTTGAAAATAGAGAATTTAAAATTGGAAAAATAAAAATTGTTGGAAACAAAGAGCTTAGTTTAGAAACCTCCCATTCATTTCCATTGTCCTATTGAAAATGTCAACTATGGAGAAGTTTTAAAATTCACTAATCGTAGCTACTAAGTTCACTGCACATGAGAATACAGTATAAAGGTAAGTATGGTAACTATGAAGAAGCATAGATGTAATTATCGTGTGTATGAAGCCTAAAATATTTCAAGAAAAAGTTTCAAGAACTGTTTCTCAAGTATTGGATTGGATTTGGGCATAATTAACTAGACAAAATGCAAAAATGGACAAAATTCCAAAAAATACAAAGGACAAGAAAGTATGACAGTTAGATTGCTCATGTTCCACTCCTATTCTAATGCATAGATTGATTACTCCTATTCCACTGCATACAAATACTTCTCATATTCCAGTGCACATTATGTTTTTACAACTATGATAATTCTCCTATTCCACTGCATATAATGTTTGTACAACTATGAAATTTCATGCTTCCTTGTATTTGCATTAGTTGTATGGTAAACGAACACGATGGCAACATGAGTTGAGGTGAAAATTGTGTCCTTGGTTGCCTTCTTCAACATTCCACATGATACTCTGAAAATAACCCCTATTAGTTAGAAACATTATAATCTTCAAATGAAAATTTCGAGAAAATCAATCATTCCAATGAGCAATGGACTAATCGGAAAATCGATTTCAATATGAAGAAAATTCTATCATAAAACCTAAAATGGATGTGTCTTCTCATCAATAGAACTCTTAGATTTATATAAATGGAACTCTCAGATTTATAGAAATGGAATTTATAAGTAAATTTTGTCATAACACCTAAAATAGATGTGTCTTCCAACAATGCAATTATTATATTTGTAGAAATGGAACACACAACTACTCTAGCCTTAAGAATGAATGTCTTGAGTAGTACCTCCACAATATGAAATATTTATCATTAATATATTGTAAAATTTTAATATAATAAGGAGTTGCTAATGTATTTAGTAGTCCCTCTTGATGCCATTTTGCATAGAGTAGACTTGCTTTTACACTCACACACTATTTTTTTTTCTAAGTAATACTGATCTATTAACAAGCTAATAATTTTACATCGAGACCGAAGTCAAATGCTACTGCCTTGAAGGCAGAAAATTCAGGAAAAAATAGAGAAGTGGACTGTCGAAACCCACGCAGGGGTGCAGAATAAGATTTCTCCAAAAGATGCTTTGACCCAGAAAAGACAAAAAGGGGCCAGAAAGCTTCATAGCTACCAGAACAGAAAAAACCCAAGAAGTTGGGTGACACAAACAGAGAAAAAGACCAAGCAATGAACCCATTAGTCTTCCGGAGTCTCCTCCACGATCCTGCACCAGCCAGTGGCGAGCATTTCAGGAGCAAGTTCTGCCTGAGAAGCCGGGGGACCAGGTTCAGCAGAGAGCATGTCTTCATCAGGAACAAAGTCTGCAGGGCGAGACAGAGGCTGCGGTGGAGTGCTACCACTGCCCAGATTGAAGTGCGAGAATTGGGAGGCAGGAGCAAAATTCTCCATAGGAACGGCTGGCTGCACGCTTGAAACCTCTGGCAAGCTGTCTTCCATAAAAACCACCGAGAGAATGGCAGTTATCCTTGGGCGATTGAGGGTACTCTGGAAGGTGAACCGAGCAGTGCCTGTTGTATTAGCAGAGGCAGCGGACGAGCGACGCGAATGGGGACCCCAGTACGAGAAAAAATCCTGAGAGCGCCCCCTGCCGCTTCGAGTTCTGGGGTAGTGGCTGGAGCCATCATCGAAGGAGGATGTGTCCGGGGAAGGACTGGAAGGCAAACGAGTGGGATGGTTCCGAGAGCTGCCCCTCCTACTCCGCATACGATGTTGAAGCCTCGGCATAGTGTGAAGGAGCAGGATCCAGAAAACTTTAACAAAAGTGCCAGCCAGCCCAAGGTGGCCCAACCTCGAGCGAGGACGCGGAGACAGCTGAAGATGCCCCGGAGAGAAGACCTCCCTCTGCGTAGAGCGTAACAGACACAGATAAACTTTCTCCCGACTGTGCATACAGTAACCAACGACGCCCATACGATTCTGTGGGAAAGCCAAAACCGGGCGGATTTTAACCTGTTGCTTATGGAATCCATCTGCGATGAGACAGGTCATAACATGCGCCGAGTTCGTCCTTCCCAAACCAAACAAATCCATCTTCTTAACTGCAATCAGAGTGAAAATCTCGCCAGAGTATGCGGAGGCAGGGTTCAACATGTTTGAAGGCGCGCGAGTGCTGTTGGTTGCAGAGCTCATAGCATTGGAAGGAGGGCAGTGTAAATGAGACATGCTGTGGAGCAGCTGTCCATTTAACTCCGCGTACCACAGGGGCAGGTGTCGGCATGGCTTTCCGCCCCTCCGTCCCATCCCATTAACGAGCATTTGAAACACCCGCATCCGGCCCCCTACCACCA